>JAQQPM010000010.1:609620-1219241 GCA_029339225.1 Phyllachora maydis
AGTATCCTTAAAGCCTTCCTTAGACCCTATATCTATAGGGGAGTCTAAATTACTAGTAGCTGAATTAACAGCCGGCCCTAGATAGGGCTCTTTCCTAGGGGGACGTAGAGGAGAATCTAAATCCATAGTACCGCTAAAAGGATCAAATCTAGGACTATAGCTAGTCTTTCCAGTAGTAGCAGCATTGCTACTATTAGTTAGAGAAGCTAAAGTAGAAGATATATTCTTTATAGCACTAACGCTATCCTTAACAGAGGCTTTTAGGGTATTTAGACTTAAAAGTAGTGTTTTTATATCACTAGATTGGCTAGCTATAACTCGGTCATGAGATTTTATATTCTGTTTTAGGAATTCTATAACCTCGCTATAGTCTTCGCCATCTTCCTTATCTTCTAATAGGGTTCGTATAGGTAGTAGAGGCCTAGAAGATTACCCTAGATCAGCTAGGTTACTAGCCCTTTTAGGGGCTATACCCTTCCCTTTAGCTTGATCCGCCATTGTAAATAGGCTACTATTTACTTTATAGTGCTAGCTAAAGCACTTAATTAGCTTCCAGTTCACTAAAGCTAATTAGCTAGCTTACTAATTATAGTAGTGATTTTCTAGGCTAGTCTTAGCGCTTAGTAGGTTTATAGCGCTACCTACTTGCTACTTAGTAGGGCTTTCTAGTAGAAATTCTAAACTAGGCTTTAAGATAGGAACTAGAGACTTCGACGTAGGGACTTAACTACTGCCTATAGATATATCTATAGAAAGGGCTCTATAGTAGGGAAATATAGGTCTTTAGCGCTAGAAATTCTAAAACGCTAGCCTTTCTACTTCCAGCTATAAGTAGAAAGGTCTTTTAGTATAGGTAAGTATACTAGCCTAAGCGTATAAGAGCCCCAAATGCTCGTCAATACTATAGGACTTAGATTTCTCAGCGATTTATCCTTCTAGATTTTCAGGCTTTTTAGTCCTTAAATAGCCTTCAATAAGATGTAATATATAGCTTTTTAGGGCTAATATAGTACTATATTTTCAGCTATAAGAGGCTTAAATAGCCCTATATATATAGGCAGAGGTAGCGCTTTGAAATTGGACTCCAACGATAACTATCCTACAGGCTATCCAGGCTCATAACCTATTGGAATGGGTAATCCTATATAAGGATCTATAACCACTATAGCCTACTAGTAGTAGTCGTATAGGGTACGTAGGGGCAGCAACAGCGTTGATATAGCCTAAATAGCACTTCCTAGGTATGTGCTAATATAGTAAAGTAGGGCCCTTTACTGTATTCCCTCTATAAAAGTCCTTATATAACGGTATAGTTATAGGCTATAGCGCTATATTATAGGGGCTTTAAGCTTATATATCACGGCTTTCAGTGGGTCTTATAGGCCTATAAGGCTTATAGTTGTAGGTAACGTAGTAATTTAATTTCTAGTCCAAGTAGGTAAGGCTTTGCAATTTCCTTTCCTACATATACCCTCCGGCACCGTTCCTGCCCTCCACACAGCAGGAGCGCCTTAGTAGGTGCATAGCCACTTCCCGAAAAACCAAATAAGCTGGCGATTTTAAATAATCGACTCACGGCCACCTAAGCTGCAGGGTAAGCCGCACGACTTTTCCTGTAAGTTCTGTTTTCGCTCCTACGGTGCAGGGTAGGTACAGGGTAGGTAGGTGACCTAGTAGAAGAGCCTTTTAAGGCTATTTCTAGCGCTTATACAGCCTAAGGAGGCTGTCTCCACAAAAGTGGGGCATAAATCTAAAAATAGAAAAGCCTTTTAAAGCTATTTCTAGGCTATATAGTGGAGTATATAGCTTAGTCAGCGGTATCCACAAAAGTGGGTCCACCCTCAGAATATAGCTATATATCTAGTAGTTCGAGAACTGAAATCCGTTTTGCCTAAGCTATAACCGTTAGAGCGCTATAGCTTATTTTGTACGTTTAACAATACATTACTACAATTTACTAGCTAAAGGCGACTTTCGACTTATTAGTAGTAGCGCAGTTAACTAAGCTAGGTATAGCCGAGATTGCCAAGCTTAACGCTCGATTATAATAGCAGATCAAGAACTTGATATATAGGCTGTACTATCTATAACTTAAACTCAAGATAGCTAAGCTCTTTGTCTTTATAGACAGATTATTCGCTAATAATATAGATATAATATCGCAGATTAGATTCGTTATAATATTCGGAAATAAGACAAGCAGTATAAACGAGTTTAACCTATATAGTAATATCGTATACTGGTCCTTAACCAAGTGCAAATGTATAACAAGAAGCGTTTTAGCAAGCGAAATATACAGAATAATAAGTAGGTTCAATCTCGGGTATATACTATACTAGACGCTTACTAAGATCTACTTAGGCCTAGGTCTATTATCGCTACTACTAATCGTCGTTTATACAGACTTGTTCAGTTTATACAAGTGCCTAGTAAAACTCGGGATAACAGTAGAAAAGCGTCTTATAATCGATATAATAGCGATATAATAGAGCTATAAAAACCGTAAAATCGCAGAAATTAGGTAGATTAATAGCAACGATAACCTAGCCGACACTATGACTAAGCGCACGCCGAATAAGACGCTTAAAGGGCTTATTACTATAAATATAGCTAAGATCAGAGTAGAAGGCTAGGTTTAACGCCTAGCTAAGTAATAGGAAGAGTCTATATAACTTAGGGTAAGATCGCAAGTGTGAAAGACAAAGACTACTAGGATAATTCATTTATAGTATAATAAGGAATATAAGGCAAAGCGCGAAACGATCTTAATTTATACTCTTATAGCTAGCGCAATATACACACCAGCGCCCCCCACCCCCTAATTACAATAATAAAACATTAATAGCCTTACTTATAGCAGCTATTACCACGAGCTTTTTCTATATAGGCGTTATACCTACTATAGGCGCCCTATGCTTGACGAGAGTACGTGCCTTATCTACTAAGACTAAAGCATACTTAGCGCCGTTGCGCTATATCTTCCAATCCTATAACCAATAAGTATTCCGATTAAACAATAGATAATACTAAAGATCGTAACTTACTTTAGCCTTTATAGCTAGGTTAGAGCAGAGCTCTAAGAAGCAGTCTAAGAATAGGCAGACTAACTTAGGGCTACGATATTTATTAAGAACAATAAAACAATAGAAACAATATATAAATAGAACTTATATTAGCATATATAAGTGCCTAGATAAGCACTGCTAGTACTAGAGGCTATAGCCTAATACACAGTTGTAGTATACCATATATAGCGCGAAATTACTAGACTTGTCAAACAAGTCCTTAATACCTACCAAAAGCAAGCATAGGCAGCCAAGGCAAATAACGGCATATATAGCACTATATAGGCTATAAACTTTATATATATTAGTAATATTAATAATAAGGATAATAAGAGTAAGACACTTACCCTCTGGTTTATATATATAAGTATATAACGACCTCTTATAAGGCTTTATACAGTCTGACACGTAGCGTGCGTAATAGCTAGAGCGGACGATAGAGTTGTCCGAGCTTTCGCCGGATGGCGAACTTGCCGTTGCTACCGCCGGCGTTACTACCAGCGGTATAGGCGCGCTTGCAGTAGCATATAGCGCCGTACGCCGTATACGTATAGCCGCTAACACTACCTTCTTAACGGCCGGCGATATAGGCAGGGAGTGCTCGGCGGGCTTAGAGATATATGCCTTATATATAGCGATCTCTGCCTTATATACCGCCTCCTCCTCTGCCTCCTCCTTACGCCGGAGCGTAGTAGCCTGCTTAAGCAGGACATATATATATGCGATCAGCCCCTTAGAATCGATAGGCACGGAGTTGGCGTTAGTACAGCCGCCTATAGACTCGGGCTATATAGCGAGCATAGCTGCGTCTATAGCGTTAGGATCATCGCTATTATTGTTATTATTGTTACTGTTATCGCTGTCGTTACTACCTACTATACTCTCCTAGTTACTATCGTCGATAATAGTACGCTTAGACGCGTCCTTAAACGCATTATTATTACCCTCCTAGGCAAGATACTTATTAGGAGCGTTAGTTATAAGTATATTAAGGGCATTGCTGCCCTTATCCTTAGTATATATATAGGCGTCGCTGCCTATGCTCCTATAGGAGCACCTACTCTACTTATTATTAAAATCCAATACTATAAATAATAAGATTAGTATGCTTAAGCATTAGTATATAATGGTAAGTAACTTACTTATTGCTGCTAATACTGCTACTGCTATTATTGTTACTACTGCTACTGCTACTATTATTGTTACTGCTACTACTACTGCTAGTATAGATTATAGGGAGAAAGAGAATAGGTAGTATATAGTAGAAGAACCTACCTATTTATAGGTTTAGGGTAAGAGCATTTGGAGTTTGTAATTAGCTAGCCTAGAGCTCTGATTTTTCCTATTATAATTCCTATTTAGGACTATAAGCTTTTGCAATAATGGTTGCTGGTGTAACGCGCTTACTGTTATGCTGTTTAGAGGCATATCTGGAAGGCGCTAAAGTTGCGCCTTCCGCGCTGGGGATTAGCAACTAGAATTTAACATTCTGATTAGCAAACGAGAAGTTAAGTAATTAGCATTTTCTATTCTAGCAATAAAGGGAGCGAAATGATCTAGGATTTCCTATTTTAGTTAATAAAGCGCTAGCGCAGTTATAAAAGAAGAGTTGCTAGTATTGATTATAGTAAGGGGGGTTAGGTGCTAATCCCTATAACCATATAGTATATAAGCCTCTTGCTCTAGGAATAGGGCATATACTATACTACTAAGCCTCCTACTCTAGAGAATAGGGCATATACTGCGCTACTTGTACAATAGCTACAAGTAGTATACCTATGTACTATATAATAGTCACCAACGAACGCTCCGCTTAAACATAGGTATTTAAGGGGTATACAACCACCCTCTAGATAGAGGGAGACAGACAATCCAGAACCAGAACTTGAACCAGTATTTCCTTGCTGCTCTCTTTGCTCTTATCGTTTTAGATCACTACGATCTCTGGAAACCTACTAACAAAAATACTATATAAGGTATTCTATTTATTTACGGAATTAGTAGGTACTAAAGAGACAATGCCTATTAAGCTATAGTAAGGGTATCTCTAGGTTTTTCTATATTAAGCCTTTATATTAGAAGCAGATATATAGCTTAAGAAGAATAAGCTAAAGAGGTTTATTCTAAGAGCTTTCCTTAGATACCTAATTAGATGTAACTTAATGAATATTTATCAAATCTAGAACCCTTAAACTAATAAGATTATAGTAACCTAGGATGTGATTTTTAATAAGAAGGTGGTATTTAACGGGTCTAAGGAGCACCTTATAATTAGGCTAAGAGATCTAACCTCAAAAGGGCTAAAAGAGTAGCTTACTAAGATCAAGAAAAAGGCAAAATCCGAAAATCTAAATACCGTAGTAGCCGATATCCCTACCTAGGACGTACCCTATAAAGTAGGGGTAATAGACCTAGATGATAGATTAGAAGAAGAAGAGGAAGAGGATATCAATATACTTGACCTTATAGATAATACAGAACTAGATAATTCGGTAGAAGCAATATAAGAACCTTAGTATATAGAGGCTCGCCTGCTCCTATATCTGACTCTAGAAGCCATACCCCTACTAGTAGTATAGGGTATATTAGGAGCTTACCTTATAGTATGTTTTAAGGATTAAGTTCTTAGTTAGTAGTTCTTTAACGCTTCTATAAAAGGAGATTTCCTTACCTAGAGGGCCTTCTTTACTACTAGAAGGCTTATAAATAGAGACCTTAAGATAAAAAAGAGTATACTAATATCTAAGATCCTAAGCGTTAAGGACTTTAAGCCTAGTACTATTTATTCCTCTTAGCTACCTTTAGTGCCTAAGCTATATAGGAACCTTAAAAGCTACTTATAGAGGGAATATTTTAAGGAAGCTAAAAGGCAGTACCTTCTTATATACCTAGAAACATAGGAGGAAGTGCCGATCGCTAAGGTATAGGGCAAGTAGGTCTTAGATAATATATAGGTATATATATAAAATCAATAAGTATAATTACCTAGAGAAGTTTAAGGCAAGGTTAGTAGTCTAAGGCAATTAATAATAAGGGACCCTAAGGAAGGATATATATATAGCAACTTTAGCTAGAAAGTCCTTCCGGATCTCAATAGCGGTAGTAGCGAGGTTCGATATAAAGCTGATCTAGTTTGACGTCTTAAATGCCTTTTATAACACTTACCTTAACCGGGATGTGTATATAAGGCTCCTAGCAGGTCGAAGAAAGCAGGGCATGATCTATAAGCTAAAGAAAGTACTATACAGACTTCGGGAATTGCCTTGCCTATAGTATAAAGAGTTTAGTAGTACTTTTCAGGATCTTAGGCTTAACGTAATACCTTATAAACCGTATATCTTCTAGAAGGAAGGAGTCTTTATTCTCTTCTATATAGACGATATAATAATAGCGTACTATAAGAGGTATAAAGCCCTTGCCAAAGACCTGATAAGCTTGCTCTAGTTAAAGTATAAGATAACTGGTAGTAGCGAGCTAAACTAGTTTCTTAGACTATAAGTTATTTAGGATTGGAAGTACTATAAGATCTATCTTTTATAGGCAGTATACTATAAGAAAATCTTAAGATTAGTAGACGATCTAGTAATTAGGAGTAAGGTAATAAAGCTAATAGTATAGAGATATACCTCCTCTATAATACTAGAAAAATTAAAGAGCAATCTAGGGCAGACAATGAACGCCGAGATAAAGTTGTACTAGAGAAAAGTCGGCTTAATAATATATACGGCAGTAATTATAAGGGTTGATATAGCCTTTACTGTATTAAGATTATTGAGATTTCTTATAAACCTAGGTCCGGAGTATTATAAGGCGGCAGATCGTTGCCTTAACTACCTATACTATTCTAGAAATTAGTACCTTTAGCTTAGGGGTAGAGATACGTATAAGGTTTAGTATAATGCTTCCTTTGCCGATAATATAGCCGATCGGAAAAGCTCTTAGGGATATATGATTAAGCTTTTCAGTAGGCTAGTTACTTAGAGGGCAAGTAAGCAGACCTACGTAATAACCTTTACTATAGAAGCGGAATTAATATCTATAATAGAAGTAGTATAAGAAGTGCTATATCTCTGCCAGCTAATCTATAATCTTAGAATTAGTCTTGAAAGGGAGTATAGCGTATAAGTGTTCTATAATAACGCTTAAACCGTAAGACTAGTAACCAGGGACAAAACGCTAAAAACGAAGCTCTGGTATATTAATATCAAGAATTACTAGCTTTAGTAGGAAGTTGTTATAGAAAGGGTTCTTATAGACTATATACTAATAGATTAATAATTAGTAGATAGCCTAACGAAAGTTCTTACGAACAATAGTTTTACTACTTTCTATAAGTAAGTCAGCTTAATAGAAAGGAAAGATAGGATTAAGAAGCGGTAAAGGGAGAAAGGCTAAGATATAGAGACTTAGTAGCGGGTATAGAAGGGAGTACCCTAAGAAACTAGTCTATTAAGCTAAACATTGCTACTATAATCTACGAACGGTAAATTGATTAGGGCCTAGCTAGAAGTCCTAGGGTACGCTGGAGCAGCAGTAGAATCCTCCTCCGCAGCTATGTTAGTAGCCTATAGTACGCTCTTCCCGTTAGTATTATCGTCGTTATTGTCGGACTCTATTGCTGCCCTTTTCGCCTGCTTCTTTATCTCCCCCTTCTTCTAGATAGTTATAGCCTATTTCTATATCTATAGCTCTTAGATCAAGCTGGCGTACTCTCTAATAAGAGTATATAACGTCTAGATAAGGATAGTTAGGATAGACTAGAAGTATAGTAGGACAGGATTATAGGGTAACTTACTACTAGGGCTATAATACTAAAAAAGTATTTAACAACGTAGGCCTAACAGGCCTATACTACTACTAAGATCTTATTATTATCCGCTAGAAACGTACATTAGTATAAACAGCGCTAAGGGGGTATATATAGGCTAGACTTACATAATATGCATAGATACCGACAATAGGAACAATTTAAGCACTATAACTAAGAAGAAACGCAGGGACCGAGCTGCGCCATATACGGCGCTAGAGGAGAAAAATCGCTAGAATCGGCCTATAAGACCAAGTATATAAGATAGCGCTTATAGCAAACCTTATACAGCTTACCGTCCTAGATAGTAGAAACCGCCGGTAATATAGACAGTAACGCCCCTATAGGTATAGACTATAAGGCTAGGCTTAACGCTAGCTTGCTTGTAACTAGCTTCTTATAGACTGGTATTACTAGCCCCCTAGCGCTAGCTACCAGCAAACGTACCCTAGGGACTATTAAGACTAGGGCAGTAATAGCTGCCAGTATAGGTAACAGACCCAAATCCCTAAAACGTAGCTTCTTTGACAATAGTAGTACTACAACATCGTTATCCTCTTTATTATTATCCTAAAAAAACCAGACTAGATATAGACCGTTAGCTATTAAGAAAACCACCTAGGAAAAGTAAGGTAAAAGAACAAACTGCATTTCTAGCCTAATAAGGGCAAATCTCCTGCTACTAGGGTAGTAGGCTACTCTAGAACTAACTCCTCTTTCTAAGTAGATATCTACAATAAAAGGAAGTTAGAAAAACTTATAAAACTAAATATAGTAATTATAAGAAGCCTTATAGTAAGAAGGGTAAGTATAGAAAGATAAAAACACGTTTATAGGAAGGAGGAAATTTTTAGAGCTTTAGAGGAGGTAAGCAGATTTTACACCTAACTAGCTAATGTATAAAAGGAGCAACAACGTAGGCAGTTAAAAATTACGCCCTTTCTCCCTAACTTCTACTTCCTCCTCCCTAAGAAGGGACAGTATACTCTAATACTAAGAAGAGAGAGGTAGCAGACCCTTACTAATTAGTAAGCCTTAATACGTATAGACGTAAAACATAAGAGTAAAGAAAGAAGCCAGGTAGTATACCTATAATAGGAATAAGAAGGAAAGGGCAGTATACCCTAATAGAAAAGAGAAGCTAGGGTAGTATACCCTAAGGAAGAGGCAGTATACCTTAACCTAAAGGAAGAGGTAGTATACCTTAATCTAAATAAGGAAGAGGTAGTATACCTTAACCTAAATAGGAAAGGGCAGTATACCTGGACCTTTAGATCTAGCAAGACTTGCGATATCAGTTTAACTGCCTTATTACCTAGATTAGCCTCTATAGAGATAGTAAGGAGCAGAGAAGAGATTACCGCTAAAGTGATAAGCTAGTATTTATAATACTAGAGGTAGTTTATAAGGTACCTATAAGATCGGCAGAGGTAAAAGGAGTATAGCAAAAGAGATAAGTATTTCTAAGTTAAATAGCAACCTAGTAGTCTCTAATAAAGTAAGGTATTACGCCGGTTAACCACCTAGATAGTAGACCATAATAACAACCATAAGGTATCCCTAGAAATAAGATCATAATAGTTAAAAAGAGCCTAACGGTTTCCCTTATAAAAAGGCACCTCTAAGATCAGTAGAGAAAGCAGGTTAAAGAGGGAGCAGCTAACTTTCCTAGACCCTATCTAGGTTAGTAACTAGCAATATCTATTAGAAGCCTGATCTTAACGATCTAGAGCACCCTAACAAGTCCCTATAGAGGAACAGGACTATAGGGTAATAGAGTAGCTAAGTATCACCTATTAGTATAATCCCTTTTCTAATTAAGCAGTAGAATAACTACCCTTCTACTAGCCTAGAAAGCACTATATAACCAGGGAATAAAGACTTTAAAGGTAGTAATAATAGTTACTAAGAAAAAGACTATACTACTATCTATAAATCCCAACTATAAACCCTACGATTCTAGAATACAGGTATTATAAGCGTATATTACTGCTAAATATATCGTTAATAAGGAAGAGCCTTATAGTAAGGCCTGGGATTACTATTACAAACCTAGACCTAGAGGTATATTAGACAACGTAGCACTTATATCGCTCTAGTAGAACCTCGGTATCCCTGATAGAAGCAGGGTATAGGGTTGCCTTGTTCAACTTAAGAGTAGGGCATAGGGAGGCCCTAATCAATTAAGGTAGATATAGCCACGATTCCCTATATCAAGTAGATTAAGCCTACTTTAGGGCCTATAAACGTTGCAGGGGGGGACAGAGAAAATCTCTGCCCCGGGCGGCTAGAGCGCAGGTTAAGACAGAGCATAGATTGTTGGAATCTATGGGCTGTGATTGATTGATTCCGTATGCTGATCTGTGCTCTGTCTTGACCTGCGCTCTAGCTGCCCGGGGCAGAGATTTTCTCTGTCCCCCCTGCAACATTTATAGGCCCTAAAGTGGGCTTAATCTGCTTGATATAGGGAATTATAGCTATATCTACCTTAATTGATCAGGGCCTCCCTATGCCCTACTTCTAAGTTAAACAGGGTAACCCTATGCCCTACTTCTATTAGGGATACCGAGGTTCTACTAGAGCAATATAAGCGCTATATTGTCCAATATACCCCTAGGTCCAGGTTTGCAATAGCGATCCCAGGCCTTGCTATAAGGCTCTTTCTTATTAACAACGTATTTAGCAGTAATGTACGCTTATAGTGCCTGTATTCTAGGATCATAGAGGTTGTAGTCGGGCTTTATAGACGGCAATACGGTCTTTTTCTTAGTAACTATCATTACTACCTCTAAGGTCTCTATTCCCTAGTTATACGGTACTTTCTAGGCTAGTAGAAGGGTAGTTATTCTACTGCTTAATCAGAAAAGGGATTATACTAATAGGTAATACTTAGCTGCTCTACCACCCTATAGTCCTGTTCCTCTATAGGGGCTCGTTAGGGTACTCTAGATTGTTAAGATCAGGCTTCTAATAGATATTACTAGTTACTAACCTAAATAGGGTCTAGGAAAGTTAGCTACTCCCTCTCTAACCTACTTTTTCTATTAATCTTAAAGGTACCTTCTTATAAGGGGAACTATTAGGCTCTTCTTAACTATTATAATCTTATTTCCAGGGATACTTAACGGTTGTTACTATAGTCTGCTATCTAGGTGGTTAACCGGCGTAATGCCTTACTCTATTAGAGACTACTAGGTTGCTATTCAGCTTAGAAACACTTATCTTTTTTGCCATACTCCCTTTACCTCTGCCGATCTTACAGGTGCCTTATAAACTACCTCTAGCGTTATAAATACTAGCTTATTACTTTAGCAGCAGTCTCTTCTCTGCTCCTTACTATCTCTATAGAGGCTAATCCGGGTAACAATGCAGTTAAACTAACGCAGCAAGTCTCGCTAGATCTAAAGGTCTAGGTATACTGCCCTTTCCTGTTCAGGTCAAGGTATGCTGCCTCTTCCTTGTTCAGGTCGAGGTATGCTGCCTCTTTCTTTAGGTCGAGGTATGCTGCCTCTTCCTTGTTAGTATTAGGGTGTACTGTCCCTTCTTAGGGAGGAGGAAGTGGAATTTAGAGGAAAGGGCGTGATTTTTAACCGCCTGCATTATTGCTCTTTTTATACAGTAGCTAGTCAGGTGTAAAATCTGCTTGCCTTCCCTAGAGCTCTAAAAATTTCCTCCTTCTATTACAAACGCGTTTTTATCTTTCTATACTTGCCCTTCTTACTATAAGGCTTCTTATAATCGCTATGTTCAGTTTTATAAGTTTTTCTAACTTCCTTTTATTATAGATATCTACTTAGAAAGAGGAGTTGGTTCTAGAGCAGCCTACTACCCTAGTAGCAGGAGATTTGCCCTTATTAGGCTAGAAACGCAGTTTGTTCTTTTGCCTTGCCTTTTCTAGGTAGTTTTCTTAATAGCTAATAGTCTATATCTAGTTCGGTTTGCCTAGGACGATAATAAGGAGGACAACGATATTGCAGTACTGCCGTTGTCGAAGAAGCTGCGTTTTTGGGATTTAGATCTATTACCTATACTAGCGGCTATTACCGCCCTAGTCTTAATAGTTCCTAGGGTACGTTCGCCGGCGGCTAGTGCTAGGGGGCTAGTAATACTAGTCCGTAAGAAGCTGGTTATAAGTAAGCTAGCGTCGAGCCTAGCCTTATAGTCTACGCCTATAGGGGCGTTACCGTCCGTATTACTAGTAGTTTCTACTATCTAGGACGGTAAGCTATATAAGGTATGCTATAAGCGCTGTTTTATACGCTTGGTCTTATAGGCCGATTCTGGCGATTTTTCCCCTCTAGTACTGTATATAGTACAGCTTAGTCCCTGCGTTTCTTCTTAGTTATAGTGCTTAAATTATTCCTATTGTTGGCATCTATGTATATTATGTAAGTCTAGCCTATATATACCCCCTTAGCGCTGTTTATGCTAATATGCGTTTCTAGCGGATGACGATAAGATCTTAGCAGTAGTATCGGCCTATTAGGCCTATATTATTAAATACTCTTTTAGTATTATAGCCCTAATAGTAAGTTACCCTATAATCCTATCCTACTATACTTCTAGTCTATCCTAACTATTCTTATCTAAACGTTATATACTCTTATTAGAGAGTATACTAGCTTAATCTAAGAGCTATAGATGCGGAAACGGGCTACGACTATCCAGAAGAAAAGGGAGATAAAGAAGTAGGCGAAAAGGGCAGTAATAGAGTCTAATAACGACGATAATAATACTGATAGGAAAAGCGCACTATAGGCTACTAATATGGCTATAGAGGAGGATTCTGCTGCTACTCCAGCGTACCCTAGGACTTCTAGCTAGGCCCTGATCAATTTACCGTTCGCGGATTATAGTAGCGACGTTTAGCTTAATAGACAAGTTTCTTAGGGTACTTCCTTCTATACTTGCTACTAAGTCTCTATATCTTGGCCTTCCTCCCTCTACCGCTTCTTAATCCTATCTTTCCTTTCTATTAAGCTAACTTACTTATAGAAAGTAGTAAAACTATTATTTATAAGAACTTTCGTTAGGCTATCTGCTAATTATTAATCTATTGGTATATAGTCTGCGAGAACCCTTTCTATAACAACTTTTTGCTAGAGCTAGTAATTCTTAATATTAATATGCCAGAGCTTCGTTTTTAGCGTTTTATCCCTAGTTACTAGTCTTACGGTTTAAGCGTTATTATAGAACACTTATACGCCGTACTCCCTTTTAAGACCGATTCTAAGATTATAGATCAGCCGGTAGAGATACAGCGCTTCTTATACTACTTCCATTATAGATACCAATTCCGCTTCTATAGTAGAGGTTATTACACAGGTCTACTTGCTTGCCCTCTAAGCAACTAGCCTACTAAAAAGCTTAATTATATATCTCTAAGAGCTTTTTCGATTAGCTATATTATCGGCGAAGGAAGTATTATACCAAACCTTATACGTATCTCTACCCCTAAGCTAAAGGCACTGATTTCTAGAATAGTATAGGTAGTTAAGGCAACGATCTGCTACCTTATAATACTCCGGACCTAGGTTTATAAGAAATCTCGATAATCTCGATATAGTAAAGGCTATATTAACCCTTGTAATTACTGCTATATATATTATCGAGCTGACTTTTCTCTAGTACAACTTTATCTTGGCATTTATTGCCTGCCCTAGGTTGCTCTTTAATTCTTCTAGTGTTATAAGGGAGGTATATCTCTGTACTATTAGCTTTGTTGCCTTGCTTCTAATTATTAGGTCATCTACTAATCTAAAGATTTTCTTATAGTATACTGCCTATAAGAGATAGATCTTATAGTACTCCCAATCCCGAATAACTTATAGCCTAAGAAACTAGTTTAGCTTGCTACTGCTGGTCATCTTATACTTCGACTAGAGTAAGCTTGTTAGGTCTTTAGTAAGGGCTTTGTACCTCTTATAGTATACTATCGTTATGTTATCTATATAGAAGAGAATAAAGACTCCTTTCTTCTAAAAGATATATAGTTTATAGGGTATTATATTAAGCCTAAGATCCTAAAGAATACTACTAAACTCTTTGTTCTATAGGTAAGGCGATTTCTAAAGTCTATATAGTACTTTCTTTAGCTTATAGATTGTGCCCTACTTCCTTTAACCTGCCAGGAGCCTTATATATACGTCCTGGTCGAGATAAGCGTTATAGAAGGTATTTAAGACGTTAAACTAGATCAGCTCTATATCGAACCTCGCTACTACTGCTATTAAGATCTAGAAGGACTTTCCAGCTAAAGTTGCTATATATATATCCTCCCTTAGGGTCCTTTGTTATTAATCGCCTTAGACTACTAACCTTGCTTTGAACTTCTCTAGGTAATTGTACTTATTGATTTTATATATATATACCTATATATTATCTAAGACCTACTTGCCCTATACCTTAGCAATTAGTACTTCTTTCTATATTTCTAGGTATATAAGAAGGTACTATCTTTTAGCTTCCTTGAAATGTTCCCCCTATAGGTAGCTTTCGAGGTTCCTATATAGCTTAGGTACTAGAGGCAGCTAAGAGGAATAAATAGTACTAGGCTTAAAGTCCTTAACACTTAGGATCTTAGATCTTAGCATACTCCCTTTTATCTTAGAGTCCCTATTTATAAGCCTTTTAGCAGCAAAAAAGGCCCTCTAGGTAAGGAAATCTCCTTTTATAGAGGTATTAAGGAACTGCTAACTAAGAACTTAATCCCTAAAACATACTATAAGGCAAGCTCCTAGCATGCCCTACGCTACTAGTAGGGGCATAGCTTCTAAAGTCAGATATAAGAGCAGGCGAGCCTCTATATACTAAGGTTCTTATATTGCTTTTACCGAATTGTCCAGTTCTGCGTTATCTTTAAGGTTAGGTATATCAATATCCTCTTCCTCTTCTTCTTCTAATCTATTACCTAGGTCTATTACCCCTACTTTATAGGGTATATCCTAGGTAGGGATATCGGCTACTATGGTATTTAGATTTTCGGATTCTGCCTTTTTCTCGATCTTAGTAAGCTACTCTTTTAGCCCTTCTAAGCTTAGATCTCTTAGCCTAACTATAAGGTACTCCTTAGATCTATCAAATACTACCTTCTTATTAAAAATCACATTCTAGGTTACTATAATCTTGTTAGTTTAAGGGTTCTAGATTCGATAAATATTCATTAAGTTATATCCGATTAGGTATCTAAGGAAAGCTCTTAGAGCAAACCTCTTTAGCTTATTCTTCTTAAGCTATATATCTGCTTCTAATATAAAGGCTTAATATAGGAAAACCCGGAGATACTCTTGCTATAGCTTAATAGGCATTGTCTCTTTAGTACCTACTAATTCCGTAAACGAATAGAACACCTTATATAGTGTTTTCCACTTTAGCTAATACCTTAGAGTACGATTTAAGAGATATACCGCTATTTTAAATACCTTAGCTACCTTATCTAAAGGTAAGTTAGTCCCTACTACTATTGCTTTTACCTGCCTTTTTAGAATACTAGCAGCTCTTTCTATACCTCTATTCTAATCTTAGGTCTAAGGAGCAGAGAGATTTGTTCTAATATACTTCTCTTATAGCTAGGCTTAGATTGCTCTTTTCCTTCTAGCAATCTTGTTATTAGCTTTAATATCTAGAACCTAAATTCTATACCTTTGATTAAGATCTAAAAGGCAATTATCTAAAGCTGTAATAATACTTTTAACCGACTGATTATAAAGATAATAGTCCTATATCAGGCCTAACTTACGATCTAATAAGAGTATAATAGATATAAAACCTTCCTTAGACCTTTTAATATTATAGAAATCAAGGGCTAGGACATTGCTAGGGTACTTTAGGTCTAGTTGGGCTACCCTTAAAACCTAGCAATTAGGGCCTTTTCCTATACTATACTATAGGTAGTCTACTATTCTAATCACCTTATGATTTCCAGTAACCTTAACTCCTTTACTACTCTGAATAAGGTAATAGAATACTTCTAGGTTTGGATAACCTAACTGCTAGTGCTATACTTAGATTGTCCTAAACTTGGTCTTCTTCTTCTAAGACCTACCCTACTCTCTTTATATTATAAAAGCTAATACTAAGATATTAGTTATAATATGCCCTAGCAGGAACTAGCTATAGGCTTCCTAGATTTTACAGATCTTATTATAGTCTAATATTGTTAAACGTACAAAATAAGCTATAGCGCTCTAACGGTTATAGCTTAGGCAAAACGGATTTCAGTTCTCGAACTACTAGATATATAGCTATATTCTGAGGGTGGACCCACTTTTGTGGATACCGCTGACTAAGCTATATACTCCACTATATAGCCTAGAAATAGCTTTAAAAGGCTTTTCTATTTTTAGATTTATGCCCCACTTTTGTGGAGACAGCCTCCTTAGGCTGTATAAGCGCTAGAAATAGCCTTAAAAGGCTCTTCTACTAGGTCACCTACCTACCCTGTACCTACCCTGCACCGCAGGAGCGAAAACAGAACTTACAGGAAAAGTCGTGCGGCTTACCCTGCAGCTTAGGTAGCCGTAAGTCGATTATTTAAAATCGCCAGCTTATTTGGTTTTTCGGGAAGTGGCCATGCACCTACTAAGGCGCTCCTGCCGTATAGAGGGCAGGAACGGTGCCGGAGGGTATATGTAGGGAAGGAAATTGCGAAGCCTTACCTACTTGGACTAGAAATCAAGTTACTACGTTACCTATAACTATAAGCCTTATAGGCCTATAAGACCCACTGAAAGCCGTGATATATAAGCTTAAAGCCCCTATAATATAGCGCTATAGCCTATAACTATACCGTTATATAAGGACTTTTATAGAGGGAATATAGTAAAGGGCCCTACTTTACTATATTAGCACATACCTAGGAAGTGCTATTTAGGCCATATCAACGCTGTTGCTGCCCCTACGTACCCTATACGACTACTACTAGTAGGCTATAGTGGTTACAGATCCTTATATAGGATTACCCATTCCAATAGGTTATAAGCCCGGATAGCCTGTGGGATAGTTATCGTTGGAGTCCAATTTCAAAGCGCTACCTCTGCCTATATATATAGGGCTATTTAAGCCTCTTATAGCTGAAAATATAGTACTATATTAGCCCTAAAAAGCTATATATTACATCTTATTAAAGGCTATTTAAGGACTAAAAAGCCTGAAAATCTAGAAGGATAAATCGCTGAGAAATCTAAGTCCTATAGTATTGACGAGCATTTGGGGCTCTTATACGCTTAGGCTAGTATACTTACCTATACTAAAAGACCTTTCTACTTATAGCTGGAAGTAGAAAGGCTAGCGTTTTAGAATTTCTAGCGCTAAAGACCTATATTTCCCTACTATAGAGCCCTTTCTATAGATATATCTATAGGCGGTAGTTAAGTCCCTACGTCGAAGTCTCTAGTCCCTATCTTAGAGTCTAGTTTGGAATTTCTACTAGAAAGCCCTACTAAGTAGCAAGTAGGCAGCGCTATAAACCTACTAAGCGCTAAGACTAGCCTAGAAAATCACTACTATAATTAGTAAGCTAGCTAATTAGCTTTAGTGAACTGGAAGCTAATTAAGTGCTTTAGCTAGCACTATAAAGTAAATAGTAGCCTATTTACAATAGCGGATCAAGCTAAAGGGAAGGGTATAGCCCCTAAAAGGGCTAGTAACCCAGCTAATCCAGGGCAATCTTCTAGGCCTCCACTACCTATACAAACCCTATCAGAAGATGAGGAAGATGGCGAAGACTATAGCAAGGTTATAGAATTCCTAAAACAGAATATAAAATCTCATAACCGAGTTATAGCTAGCCAATCTAGTAATATAAAAACACTACTTTTAAGTCTAAATACCCTAAAAGCCTCTGTCGAGGATAGCGTTAGCGCTATAAAGAATATATCTTCCACTTTAGCTTCTCTAACTAATAGTAGCAATGCTGCTACTACTGGAAAGACTAGCTATAGTCCTAGATTTAATCCTTTTAGCGGTACTATAGATTTAGATTCTCCTCCACGTCCCCCTAGGAAAGAGCCCCATCTAGGGCCGGCTGTTAATTCAGCTACTAGTAATTTAGACCCCCCTATAGATACAGGGTCTAAGGAAGGCTTTAAGGATACTATTACTAGTAGTATAGTAAAGGAGCTTTCTAAAAAGGCCTATACTATACCGGACGATAGTAAGCTTAGCAGGGAAAGCAATTTTGAACAGTAGATTCAGGCTTTAAGTATAGTGCTAAGAGCGTTAGAGATATCTAATTTTTTAGAAAACCCTAATATATCTAACACTTATAGCGACTCTGATCAAGCTGTTCTTTTAATGCTTCTACGTGATAGCTTATCTAGTGGCCCTAGGGCTGCTATATCGTAGATTCATATACCTTCTAAGGCCTTTAAGCTGCTTGTTAGGCAGTATAGCCGACCTATAGAGTCTAAAAAGGAGGACGTCTATAACGAATTCCACGCCCTTACCTTTAGTACCTATAAAAAAGGCTTATCAGCTTTTAACGCTGAATTTAACGGCTATCTTGCTAAGCTTACCATGGCTAAAATAGATATAGATCCCTCTTTAATACTAAATCAGTATTTTAAGGCTCTAGAATCTAAGTTTCCTAGCTGGGTATCACGCCAAAAGAGCTCTATAAGACAGGCTAGAATGCTAGGCCTTACAGCCTCTAGCCTTAATATAGAATATCTAATGGCTGATATTCTAGAAGAATCTAGGAACCCGGCTACAGAGGCGTATAGAGCAGCTCATATAGCTAATAGCTCTAATTCAACCCCTAATTCAAATTCTAACCCTAGTAAGAAGGGTAAAAATAAGAAAAAGGGTAAGAAGAAGGCTAGTTATAATATTAAAGGGCAGAATTATAGTGCTAAAAGTGCCGAACAGGCCTCCTTTATGCTAGGGTCTTATAACCTAGCTATAGAAGAAGAAGAGGAATCCGACTCTAGTTCCAATTCTAGTTCTTCTAGCGATTCTAATACCCAATTAGCACAGCTATTAGCGTTAAAAGGGTATAAGAAGCGTAAGGACTTTAAAGGAAAAGGCCTAAAAACCTCTTCTAATAACAAGGCAAAATATAAAGATAATAAGCCTAGAAGACGCCCTAGAGACCCCGCTCTTTATAATAGTTGGCTATACGATACAGGATCTACGGACCATATCAGTAATAGTAAAGAGCGGTTTACTACCTTTACGCCTAACACAGGCCAGTTACGCCCTATTAACACTGGAAATGGCCCTATAAGCCCGGCTGGTATAGGCTCTATTACACTAGAAGTATTATCTAGAAAGGCCCCCCCTACCTATACTAAATTAGTATTAGATAACGTTTTATACCTACCTAATATTAATATAAATATTGTTAGCGGGGTTAGGCACTATGATTCAGGAGGTTGCCTTATAAAGGAAACCCTTTACGGGGGTAATAGACGCTGTATAGCTATACTAGACTTTAAAAAATCAGGATTTTTTCTTGACGTTAAAGGCAGCTCTAAGCCTATATTACATGCAAATTTTGCTTTTCCTTTAGGCCTTACTAGTTATAATACTACTAAAAGTATAGAGCCGCAGCGTAATAAGATAGTGGTGGAAATTCCTTCTAATTCTATTAGAAAGGAAGACTATAGACCTATTATAGAGGATGCTATAGTATCCGAAGCTATAGAGCCTAATAAGCGCTATAAGCTAAGGAATTCTCCGGCTAAGGGTACTACTTTAGAAGGTGTAGGACCTTCTTTAAGGGGGAAAAGGCCCCGTAGGCCTGTAAAGCCCTTAGCCACTGCCCAGGCCCCCTATCAAAGTCCCCATGAGACTAGGGAGCCTAAGCCCTTAACTGGCACTGGAGACCTGCCCCGTATGCTAAGAGAGCCAGTTATAGAGGGGAATAAAGTAGTAGAAAAGGCTATATCTAGCCCTACTTTAAAGGAGCCTAATATAGGTCAGCGAGATTACTATAATCTACTTAATTTAGCTAAATTGTGGCACGTTAGGCTAGGCCATATAGGCCTACGTCTTTTAAAAAAGACCTCTAGTATTACTAAAGGGCTGCCTAATTTTGATAAAATAAAGGAAGCTGATTTTCACTGCTCTAGCTGTGATCGAGGTAAAGCAGTGAGAAGGGTTAGTAAGGCTTTAATACCTGACCCACCTAGGGTCTTAGACTTAATAGAGGGGGATACTGTTAAAATTAGGCCTAGGCCTTATAATAGAAACCCTATAGTCTTACTTCTAGTTGACCGTAAAAGTAGGTATAGGTGGGTTTTTAACCTACCTAATAAATTAGGCCCTATAGTAGCTAACGCTATTAAGGGCTTTTTTAGGGGCCTAAGGAATGGATTTGGTAGATATCCTACTAAATTCCACTTTGACAGAGGCACTGAAATAACTGATTTATTAACTACTTGGTTAGCTAAAAGGGGTATTAAATTTAGCACTTCTGCCCCCTATATCCACGAGCAGAACGGCTTAGTAGAACGATCAGTTAGAGTTATACTAGACCGTGTAAGGTGTACTATTCTTAGTAGCACTTTACCCCAGTATTTATGGTGCTTTATACTGGAGGCTGTAGTGGAATTAGTTAATAGTACAGCTATAACTAATAAGGAAACCACTCCTTTCCAGGCGCTATTTGACGAGCTAGAGCCTGGTATTCCACATATACCTAACCTAGAGCGCTATAGGGCTATAGGCGCTAGAGGAGAGGCTATTATACCTCTAGAAAAACGGTCTAAATCGTTAAAATTTACCGCTAGAACGGAAGAGTGTAAATTACTAGCGGTATTAGGTTCTAAGACCTACCTAGTATATATACCGTCTAGAAGAGCAGTACTTAAAACCTCTACTGTTAAATTCATAGAGGATAATACAGTACTTAGTCAGCCTACTGATAATATAGCTTTAGAGGGGGAATTAGTAGACCTAGACCTAGATTTAGAGGGGGCTGTCAGCCCGGACCCTTCTAATCTTAATACTGAAAAGCCTATTAGTATAGAAATAGGACCTAGTAAGCTAGAACCCTACGAATCTTCTTCCGATAGTGAATTAGATGAACCCTCACCGGATAAGCCTATAAATCCGGTTATAGTAGAGTCTACTAGGCCTACTATATCTATTAGAAAGCCTAAATTACCAGAGGCGTTTCCCCAAACTATAGAGCCTATTTTTGCACCTAAGCCTATAGAAGTTATAGCGCCTAATTAGCCTATAACGAACGAACCTCTTAATAATAGTAATCTTATTTCAGAGGGGGATAAAATGCAGCTCGATTACTATAAGCTTTTAGCTAAGACTAGTAGCTATATACTATCTTTTGTCTATAAGGCTCGAAAAAGGGTAATATCTAAGGATAGTACGCCTACTACTTATAAGCAAGTCTTAAAACTACCTAGAGATGAGCGTAGTAAGTGGTTAGAGGCTATTACCAAGGAATTTATCTAGTTATTAGAGCTAGGGGTTTTTAAATTCCTACCTAGGAGTCTATTACCTTCTAACCATAAGCTTATTACCTGTCGAAACGTTCTTAAGGTTAAAAAGGACGCTAAAAACAGGCCTATTAAGTATAAATCTTGGTTAGTAGCTAGGGGCTTTATGCAGGTAGAAGGCCTAGATTACACTATAACCTACGCCTCTACTAGTATACCACCTACTTGGCATATACTTCTAGCTATAGGTGCTGTTCTAGACTGGGAAATAGAACAAGCTGACTTTATAGGGGCATTTCTTAATAGCGCTCTTAGAGAAGAAATATATATAGAAATCCCTAAAGGACTATTAGACCTAGCGGCTTCTAATAAGGCTATTTATAAGCTTTTACTGAAATACGGCTATAATCCTTCTACTCCTAATATTATTAAACTATCTAAAGCGTTATACAGTCTGAAACAAAGCCCTAGAGAGTGGCAAGATAAGCTTAAAATCTTACTTAAGAGCCTAGGCTATCTCCCTCTTATTTCAGATCCAGGGGTCTTCTATAATGCTAAAACCTGTCACTTTATCGTTACCTATGTAGATAACTGTCTATTTATAGGGCCTGATATAGGCTATATAACTGATTTAAAGAAACGGCTTAATAAGGTCTACACTATAGAAGACTTAGGGCCTGCCGCCTATTTCCTAGGCGTGCAAATTATAAGGGATAGACCTAATAGGCGCCTGTGGCTTAACCAGTCACAGTATGTAGAAGAGGCGGTTAGCCGCTTTAACTTAGCCGATTCTAAGCCTATATCTATTCCTTTACAGCCGGGGCTAGTAAGTCAACTTCAACTAGAGGAAGATATTGCTAGCCACCTCTGTAATTCTATGGAAATTAAGCTCTATCAAAGCCTAGTAGGAACAGCTATATATATAATGCTCCTTACTAGGGTAGATATTAGCTTTACCGTATAGTGGCTCTCTAGGTCTTTAAATAGACCTACAAAATTACACTTAAACGCTGCTAAAAATCTTTTTAAGTATCTTAACAGTACTAAAGACTATAGCATCTGTTTTAGCTATAACAGAAATACAGTAGCTGATCTAGGGCCTAAGCTTAGTAATAGTAGTAATACAACTACTAAGCTTAGTAGAGACTTTCACTCTAAGGAAGGGCCTAGGCCCCTAACTACTACCTCTACTACTATAGTAGATTCTAGAAATAGTAAAGGTAGTAGCCGGACTTCTATAATTAATAGTAGTCTAGTCCCTATAGGCTTTAGTGATTCTGATTTTGCAGGGGATAAGGCTACTAGTAAATCCACCTACGGCTATCTATATAAGTTAGCCGGTAGGCCTATTAGCTGGAAAACGAAAAGAGCTACTACTATTGCTCTCTCTACCCTGGAAGCTGAAACTGATGGACTTACAGAGGCTATACGCGAAGTACAGTGGATTATAGGGCTATTTTCTAAACTTCACAGACCTATAGACTACCCTATTACTCTCTATGGAGATAATCAGGGCTCTATAACAGTGGCTAATGACCCAGCGCTACACGCTAGAACTAAGCATACCCTGCTGAAATTCCGGTACGTTAGAGAGCAGGTTAAGGCTAAAATAGTTACTATTATATATCTTAATACTAAGTGTATGCCGGCTGACGGACTTACTAAAGCCCTACCAGTTAGTGGCTTTCAGTCTTTTATTAGGCTTTTAGGCCTACAACCTAAAGGAGCTTTTTACTAAGCTACCCTCTACCCCTATATATATATATATTCTATACTATATATATAGAAGGCCTGGCTTAGCCTAATTAGCTTATAAGACCAGTCAATAGTACCGGCTACTTTACAGCCCTCTGGAATCACCTAATTCCTCTATATAGCCTTAAAAGGCTTATAAGGTCCTAGCTACTATAGTACAGTTCTATAGGCGCCCTTATGCTAGCATCAGCTCCCTACAGCGTTAGAGAGGCCTATATTACTCTAGCTACGTCTAGAAGTACTCTAGTATATAGTATAGCTATATTTGGAAAATATAGGCTCCGGCTATTACTAGTAGTATACTTTCCTTTAGAGGGGGATTCTCTATATGACTACCTGTTATTTCCTTACTAGAACTGGCTGAAAGAACGGAGTAAAAAGGGGCATAAAATTTAAAACCGTGCTAAAAATTGTTTTCTCTATAAGAGGATAAAGGCGTTTATAAGCCCTTTACTCCTTCTATACTCTAGTGCATCTATCAGTCGCTAGGGTATAGAATATTTAGATATTATATATTACTATACGCTTTAAAGCTATAGTACCTATACCTTTAAATAGGTTATAGGTTTGATTTTAACATTATATATATTCTTACTTCTTTCTATATATAATAGGGGTTTATCCTATATATATATAAGGGCCTAACCCCTTTGTCTAACGGAATAGTTTTGCTCTTACGTTCTTATTTCTTAGGATTCTTCTATTCTTTACCTATATATAGCTTTCTAAGGCTTATAAAGGAACAGAAGAATAGAGGGGGTGTTAAACGTATAAAATAAGCTATAGCGCTCTAACGGTTATAGCTTAGGCAAAACGGATTTCAGTTCTCGAACTACTAGATATATAGCTATATTCTAAGGGTAGACCCACTTTTGTGGATACCGCTGACTAAGCTATATACTCCACTATATAGCCTAGAAATAGCTTTAAAAGGCTTTTCTATTTTTAGATTTATGCCCCACTTTTGTAGAGACAGCCTCCTTAGGCTGTATAAGCGCTAGAAATAGCCTT
The DNA here is from genome assembly GCA_029339225.1 of Phyllachora maydis. NCBI lineage: Eukaryota > Fungi > Ascomycota > Sordariomycetes > Phyllachorales > Phyllachoraceae > Phyllachora > Phyllachora maydis. Next base: position 633,659 of record JAQQPM010000010.1, read on the forward strand.
AAAAGGCTCTTCTACTAGGTCACCTACCTACCCTGTACCTACCCTGCACCGTAGGAGCGAAAACAGAACTTACAGGAAAAGTCGTGCGGCTTACCCTGCAGCTTAGGTGGCCGTAAGTCGATTATTTAAAATCGCCAGCTTATTTGGTTTTTCGGGAAGTGGCCATGCACCTACTAAGGCGCTCCTGCCGTGTGGAGGGCAGGAACGGTGCCGGAGGGTATATATAGGGAAGGAAATTGCGAAGCCTTACCTACTTGGACTAGAAATCAAGTTACTACGTTACCTATAACTATAAGCCTTATAGGCCTATAAGACCCACTGAAAGCCGTGATATATAAGCTTAAAGCCCCTATAATATAGCGCTATAGCCTATAACTATACCGTTATATAAGGACTTTTATAGAGGGAATATAGTAAAGGGCCCTACTTTACTATATTAGCACATACCTAGGAAGTGCTATTTGGGCCATATCAACGCTGTTGCTGCCCCTACGTACCCTATACGACTACTACTAGTAGGCTATAGTGGTTACAGATCCTTATATAGGATTACCCATTCCAATAAATATCCTTCTAAGGTAGGAAAGGGTACCCTACTTCTAGTAATCCTACTATATTCCCTTCTTATAAAGGTACCTTAAAGAAACTAGGTTAGTAGCTACCTTAGGGCAGTATACTATATAATTAAGCTAAAGGAGCATCCGTTTATACTAACCTAGACGTAAATATAGGAAAACTATCCTATATCCTTCGATTAGTAACTTGCTATTAGCTACTATAAGGTGGTCCCCTTCCCCTGCTTTTTTAAGGCTTTTAAATCTCTCTTAATTATTAAAAATATAGATAGAGGTACTAGAATCTAGGTAGGCTAAGTACTTAAGAGGGTATTTACTAACGCTGTTTACTTATAGTACGCTCTTTAGTACTACGAACTTAATAGGGACCTAATTTTTGTTCTTCTTCTTAGGTATAGGAACAACTTCTACTACTAGTTTCAAAGCCTTTACTTTCTCCCTATACCCTATATACCTTTAGGCCTCCTATTTGTCTTTTAGCTCTTTTTAACAAGCTGATATCTTTGATCGAAGTTGCAAATCCTCCTTAATAGCTTATTTTACACACTTTTCTATATCTGGCCTTAGTTCCTAGCCTTTATATATAAGAGATGGAAATAGATACTAGTATACCTTCTAGTTATACTAGATTATTCTATAGGTATACTTCTTATAACAAGAACCGGGTCTCTTTATAGGATAATTAGGTCCTAAGGCTTAGGGTGCTTCTAAGGCTCTCTAGAGATTTCGGTTACTATAGGTATTAGCTCTCCCTTGCTTAAAAGCCTTGTTTTGTATATCCCCTCTTCTTTTACCTTTCTTACTAGCCCTATTAGGAAAAGGCTGTTTGCCGTTTAGTATAACGTACGTGCCTCCTCTTCCTACTAGGTTCTTAGGCTTTAGCTTAGGAGGCTTATTAAACTCGAGGTCTTATAGGAAATCCCTTGCTACTTTGCAGTAATTAAGGTTCTCCTGTTCGGCCTACCTCTCGAAATCCCTATATAAGGCTAATATCCAGCCCTAGAATCTTTAGGTTACTCCTAAGAAGATCAACAAGTTATCGAACTATAGTTTAGGATTAGCTGCCCCTTTGACTTTATAATACTCTGCCAGGTATAGTAGCTTCTACTACTTCTCTATTTAGGTCCTCTAGTTACTAACTGCTTTTACCTTACTAGTATTAAAGTGCTTTTTATAGTCCTTATATATTATCTTTATTTGCTTATAATCCTTTAAATATATTAACTTAATAAGGTTCTAATACTACTGGTAAAGGCTTTGCTTAGGTAGGTAGTATAGATTTAGCATATAAGTCTCGACATGCTCCCTAATCTACTTCTTAACCTCTATAACGTTATTCTAGTTATATTTCTAGTTTGCTATAGCAGTATTATATATTATTCATATGCTCTAGAAGGTAGCCCTCCTATTAGTAGTTAAATCGGTATATATAATACGCTTACTAGGAAGAGGAGGAGGCCTATTAGCATTCGCCTGCTTGATATACTCTTCTATAAACTACGCTCTCTAAGTAAGGCTATAATACTAGCAAACGCAGGTCTGACAAGTAGTCTCGATATAGGCGGTTAATAACCTAAGAATAGGCATATTGTTAAGGGTTAGAGGGACTAGACGTCTACCTAATTCCTTAGTATTATTTAGGTCTAAGAACTCTATTACCTTGCTTATAATACGCTAAAGCTGCTGCTTAAAGTCGATCTACTATTCTAGCTTAGAGAGAAGGATAGAGCCCTCCTTAGTAGCCTTCTTATTATTCTTATTACTCGATATAATAGCAGCTACTAAAGTACGTTCTTAGATATCGTAATAATAATATATATACTGATACTAGGCTCGTCTATACTAAGCTAACAACTTCTAACTATTAATTATTAGAATCTATAGGCTATAATTAGATAGATAGATTCTATTACGCTATCTGATCCCTATAGGGGATATCTAGGTGGGCTAGTCTAGTGCTATAGGAAAACCGTATAACGGGTGAAAAACCTATAACTGTACGTGGAAGAGGAGGGAGGGTGTGGGTAGGGTTGGGCCGTTCTTTACCGTAATAGATACCGCCCCCTTAGGAGTATGAAAACACACTTCCTAAAGGGGTATAGGCTAGACCGCTCCTAGCCTCTGAGCAACCAAGTATTCTAGCAGTCTAGTAGCAATATGGCGGATTAGGGGGCATACAGCGTTGCCGCCTCCCTTTTCAAGCCTATAGAGGAAGCTATATATGTCCCTCCTTTCTTTCTCCTTAAAGGAGGTCAAGGGGTAGGCCGGGCAACCGTCGAATATATGCTAGATGTCCTCTATAGCTAGGTAGCAGCGGCAAAGGGGGCTGTCAACCCTAGGCACCTTATAGGTATATAGGAATCCCTTTAGGCCTATCTTCCCTATACAGGCCTATATTAGCAGCAAGCTTTTAGCCTTAGAGAGGTTATAGTAGCGCCTCTTAAAGGTCTCTTTAAAACCCTTAGTTAGATTCTCTCCCTAGAAGGCATCCTTAGCTGATTTCTCTAAGAGGCTCTCTATATAGGGGTTATAGCTAGAGGCTATAGCTTCTTAGAGGTAGCAGTCTTTCCAGGCGGTATATAGGGGCTCCTTGTTAATAGCCTTCTATAGCTGCTAGTAATGCCACTATACTACTACCTCTTTCTTCCTCTCTTATTTTATACGTCCTCTTAGGAGGAGGCTGGTCCTAGGGGTCCTATTGCCTAGAAAGTAGCGTAGGGCTTCTTTCTACTTAGTAACTTCTTCCCCTATAGCTCTATTTATCCTAGCTTAGCTAGAAAAGGAGAGGGCGTTAAGGTAGAGGTTAAGGGGGGGGACGTTAGCCTTATACTAGAGACTCCAGGTCGGCGTTCGTTTATAGGCCCCTATAACCCTTCTTAGGGCCTTGTTCTCTGCTATAAGTAGGCCTCTTACTATACCTTATAGCTTGTTTGGTACTATAGGCGTTGGAGTATACCAGGCTAAGGCTGCGTAGGCTAGAACTAGCCTTATAACCGCTATATAAAGGAGCCTAGTCTTCTCGATTCCAGGTCCCTAGGTCTTCCCTACTAGCCTAGTAATAGCTAGGGACTACGTTTTCAGCTTCTGCCGTAGGGTGTTGGCATAGGCCTTCTAAGTAAGCTTAGGGTCTAGCCATACCTTTAGAAAACAGGCCTCTATTGTTGGTTATAGGGGGAGAGAGTCCTCTATAGGTCTTAGGTAAATAGGGGTATTCCAGGGCCTTCTTCCTAGGGGGAAGTGTATAAGCTTGCTTTTTACTGCTAAGAAGGTGACCCTAGCGGTTGTTACCCAGTCTAAGCACTCTTTCCAGGCCTCTTCTAGTTGCCTAGTTATTGTTATAGCATCTTTTCCAAAGGCTAGTAGGTTGGTATTGTCTATGTATCCTATAGTAGAGATAGTAGGGTGTTTTTTTTCCAGCCTTTTATATAGTAGGCAGAGGTATAAGACTAAGAGAATAGGTGAAAGTAGTGATCCTTAGGGTACCCCAGTAGGTACTAGGATTTGTTAGCTTCTTTAGCTATTAAATAAGAGGCTAGTAGTCCTAGAGGAGAGGAACTTTCTTAGCTAGGAGAGCAGCTAGATAGGCAGCCCTAGTTGATCTAGGACAGCTAGGAGCCTTGTATAGAGGATACTATCGAAATACCCTAATAGGTCGAGCTATAGTAGGGAGGCCCCAGCCTTATATTTCCAAGCTTCCTAGACCTAGGCTAGTAGGAGGTATATAGCGGATTCCGTAGACTTATAGCGGTAGTAGCCCTACTATATCGCTGGAATAAGCTTAAAGGCTTCTGCAATATCCCTTATTTTTGCTCCTATAACCTTCTCTAGTATCTTACTAATACAGTTAAGTAGGGCTATAGGGCAGTAGCCCCTAGGGGCGTTATAGGCGTCTAGCTGTTTTCCTGGCTTTAGGAGGACTATAGTAATTACCTCCTTATATTCCTATAGGTAAAAGCCATAGAGGAAGGACTTTAATACTAATATAGCAAGTGCCTGGTATAGGGGGTTGCTATAGGCCTTTAGAAAGCCTATAGGGAGTTCGTCTAGTCCTAGTACTTTCTAGGGCTTTATTGTTTTAACAGCCTCCTTTATATCGTCTAGCTTAACCATCTAGCTAACTAGTAGCCTAGGGCCTATAAGGGGTTCCCCTAGGTTATCTTCTTAGAGGGAGAGGGGGAAGAAGCATACTAAAAGGGCCTTAACCTTCTCCTAGAAGGTACTGGCTTATCCAAGGGTTAGTAGCTTTAGAGGGGGCGGTACAGCAGTACTCTATAGCCTAGCCTATCTTTCTAGCTACTATAGTTTTTCAGGCTTCTCCCTAGCTTCCTATAGAAAGGCCCTTTAGTTTTTCCTCTTACTATCCTTTATAGTCTTTGTTTGTTTCCTTAGGGCTGCCCTATAGGCGTTAGAGTAGGCCTGGCTAGTAGGGGAGTGCTATAGTTGCCTTTCTGCCCTCTTTCTTTCCTAGACTACTTAGTAGACCTCGTTGTTCTACTAAAGGGCTCTCCTTTTCCTAATAGTTATTAGGGCTCTTCTAGAGGTTATAGCCCTAGCAATACGCTGGAGTTCCTCTAAGAGCTGCTTATAAGCCTCCTAGAGCCCAGCTAGGTTAGTAAGGTATATAAGGTATCTATAGCCCCCTATATTATATATAAGAGAGCTAGCCTCCCTTACTACCTCCTCTTTATTCATCTTCTTCTACTAGAACCTAGGGGGCGGTAGCGGGGCCTCTATAGCCTCTAGGTCAATATCTAGGGTCTAAGAGTAGTAGTCTAAGCATAAGTATATTCCTAAGCTAGTATAGAAGCAGGTAAGGCTACTACTAAGCTAGAAGTGGTTAATAGTAGAGGTCCGGCCTATTTAATCTCCCTATAGTACCCTAGTTATAGCGCTATAGGGTATGCGGAGGGTAAGTCCCTATTCTGCTGCTAGTAGTAGCAGGTCCTCTGATTTAGGACTAAAGCAGTTATACTAGTCCTATAGAGGGTAGTAAAGGTTAAGGTCTCTAGCTAGAAGGTAGAGGCCTAGGTAGGTATTGATCTTCCCCCTTATTTCTTCTAGAAGAAGGGGCAAGCCTGCTCGAGGCTAGAGGTTATTATATAAAGACCAAACTATAAAAGGGCCGTTCTTTGTTTATATAGTAGCCCTAGCCTAGTCTAGGCTAGAGCTATAGGCCTAAGCTAATAGGGGGAGTAACTTATGGATATAGAGGGCCGCCCTCCCGTTTAGGGTAAATATAAGGTAATAGGGGGCTAACCTAGGGCAGTAGGTAGAGTGTTAGGCTTATCTATTTATCCAGGGCTCTTGTATAGCGAGTATTTCCTCTATTACTATAAAGAGTAGTATTTCTTATACCTCTTTAGAGCCTTGTACGTTCTAAAGGTATACTCTTATATCTCTATATCCTCTAGTTATATAGAGGGCGGCGGTTATATAGTTATAGGTAGTAGGTGTATAGTTAAGGTAGTAACTAATCTAATTCCTAGGTCCAGTCTAGGTCCGGTCTCTAGGGTTCCAGGTCTAGTTTCTAGGGTCCTAGAGGTTCTAGGGGCTCTAGTCTCCAGGCTCCTAGGGGCTCCTGCGGTCTCTGGTCCAGTAGGTCCTCTAGCCTCTATTTGGCTAAAGCAGGCTGTAATTATACTTTGGTTAGGGGTTAGCCCTCTTGTTGGCCGGCCCCTCCGTCTCTTCCCTAAGACTATATTATAGCCTTCTTCCTCCTCTTCCTATAAGGGAGGGTGGTACTACTGCTACTGCTACTGTTGTTATTGTTGCTGCTATTGTTATAAGGGCGGTTGGTTACTGTTAAAGGACTTAGGTCTAGACTGTAGGTATCCTTTAGCCTATACCTAGGCTTCTTTTAGACAGGGGCAGTCCTCTAAGCGGGCATGGTAGGCTTTATAGCAGTTTCTATAGCAGGGTGCCCTAGAGCAGGTAGGGGCTTCCGGTATAGTGTGGCTATTAGCGCTACAGTTATAGTAGATCTCTTCTTTACTCTGGCATACCTTAGCCCTATAGCCCTATTTCTAGTACTATAGGCACTAAATAGGCTTAGCCTTGTCGATCTAGGGCTCTGCTTCTAAGGCCCGGCAGTTCTAGAAAACCCCCTCTTTATAGGCCCTTTAGGCTAAATCAAAGGAGGAGAAGGCTAGCAGTACCTTAACCCTAGTCCTTTTAGGCCCTTAAGGGTGCCAGACCTTTGCCCTAGTTGTTATAGGGTACTGCTTTTTAGCCTCTTCTAGTAGGCCCTTCTCTATAACTCGGTTATAAACAGTAAGGCCCTTAACTGCTACTACCTAGATTGTAGTATATAGGAAGGCCTTCTCTCTAAAGGCTCTTATAATCTAGGTAGTATTGTTCTCTAGGCTTTTCTTTATCTCTGTACTTTCTGTAATAAGGAGGAGGTTGCTGCTAGGGAGGGTCCTAACCCTTTAAACCGCTAGGCCAGACGCCTGTTTAATAGCCTATACTACCTCTAGGGCAGTCTTAGAGAGTACCTCTTATTATGCTAAGCCTAGGCGGATAAGCACCTAGCGTTCTAGGCCTGGCCTAACTGCCTTACTAGCAGTTAGTTTACAGGCTATATTAGCCTAGGTAGGGATAGTGGGCTACGAGTGGCTAGGCTGTTGCTATGGCTGTTGCTAGTGCTAAGGGTAGCTAGGTTGCTGCTATTATTGTTGTTATTATTGTTGTTGTTACTGCTTAGGCAGGGCTTCCTTAGGCAGGGCTTCCTTAGGCAGGTCCTAGAGCAGAGCTATAAGGGCTAGCTATCTAGCCTTAGTAGTTACCTCTATTATCTTACGGAAGTTAGTGCTATCCTTTGCTAGGCCTATAACCTAGTCTAGAAGACTAGAAAGCGTAAGGGTGAGTTTTGGGGGACTAGGGGCGGTTTTGGCGGTTTTAGCGGTCTTTTCGGTTGCTGGGGCAGCCTGGCTGGTCTTTAGGGCATTATTGACGTTCCCCTTTCCTCCTGTATTTTTCTCCGATTTTTTCTCTATATTTTTCGTATTTTTCTGGCTAAGGGGGGCGTACTGGCTGTTATTCAGTCCTCTTAGAAAGGGGGCAAAGATGTTTACAGAGGGGGGGGCGCTAGAGGCTAGGGCGTTAATAGCAGGGAGGGCGCTAGAGCTAGGTACTGTAGGTACTATAGCTATAGCGCCTATGGCAGTCTTTATAGCGGTCTCTATAGCGGTAGTAGCTGCTATAATCTAGTAGTTGTTCATCTCTACGTTATTTAGGGGCTGTTAGTCTATGCTTAGAGGTTAGTGATCTATACTTAGGGGGGGGCTATTGTTGTTATTGTTAGTCGCAGGGGCAGGGTTGCCAGGGTGTAGAGCCTTATTGTTAGCCCATACGCGCGAAAAACGCAGCCCTGCGAGGGAGGCCAGGCTCGCCATTTTCGCGGTTTTCGCACGCCTGCTGCCGTCGCGCAACCGACAGCGCTGCTGCGAAAATTGGCGGGCGTTGTGTCCTCGATCGGACGGTTCGAATGGATGTGGTTGCACGCGATTTGGTGTAGTTTTGACCAAAAACTCGTTTTTCGTTTTTAGGTGTCGGTTCTATAGGCTATAATTAATTAATTCCGTATACTAATCTATACTTTATCTTAACCTACGCTCTAGCTGCCTAGGGCAGAGATTTTCTCTGTCCCCCCTATAACGTTTATAGGCCCTAAAGTAGGCTTAATCTGCTTGATATAGGGAATCGTAGCTATATCTACCTTAATTAATCAGGGCCTCCCTATGCCCTGCTCCCGAGTTGAACAGGGTAACCCTGTGCCCTGCTTCTGTCAGGGATACCGAGGTTCTACCGGAGCGACACGAGCGCCACGTTGTCCAACATAGATCAGTACACAGAATCAATCAATCACAGCCCACAGATTCCAACAGAGATCCCAGCCGAATATGACGCGGATGTGGAGCCGGAAATTAGCCGGGACTCCCGTTTTCTTACCTCCCATCCAAACACCACGCTTTGGCCTTGATACCCACGATGATTTGCAGAGCTCTGTGCTACAGGTGCTTGGTTAAAAGACCCCTGGCAATCACACGGATTCCCTGTCACGCCCGAGTCACGGATCAAGGCATTCTCAAGCACACACTCCAATGCCGCCATCACGACTTCCCCCGTGGCCCCGGCGCCTGCCCCGTAACAGCAGTCCCTGCACCCTCGGCCTCAACCCCCCCGCCGCCGCCTACTACTCCTCCTCCTCCTCCTCGTCGCAATGGAAACAGCGCCAAGCCACCGACGTCCACGCCCGCGAAGCCAAGCTCCACGGCCTCAAGTCCCGCGCGGCCTTCAAGCTGCTCGAGCTGGACCGCGCGCACCGCCTGTTCCGGCGGGGCCAGGTGGTGGTGGACCTGGGCTTCGCGCCGGGCAGCTGGTCGCAGGTGGCCGTCCAGCGCACGGGCGGCGGCGGCTGCGTCGTGGGCATCGACCTGCTGCCCGCCGCCGTCCCGCGGGGGGTCGCGGCGGCCTTCACGGGCGACTTCTTGGACCCGCGGCAGCGGGGCCGGCTCAGGGACTGGTTGGTCGGCTGGAGGGAGAGGAGGGCGAGGGGGGAGGCCGGTCGTCCAGCGAGGGAACGGGGCCCGGCGGAAGGGGAGCGCGAGGGGCGCGAGGGGGGCCCGGTCGTGGAGGAGGACAAGCGCGTGGCCGGAGAGGAAGAAGATCGCGGCGCCGAGAACGCGGGAAACCGGTCGACGCCACCGCGCCCGCGCAGAGCCGCAGCCGCGAACAGCTCGTCGGCGGCAGGCCCAGGTGCAGACGACCAGTGTCTAGTCGACGTGAGATTGCACACCTCTCCTTGCACAGCCTCACTCACCACCGGCCGATGGATACTCACACTTCGCCCAGGTGGTTCTCAGCGACATGTGCGTCTCGAAAGACCCTAGCACCCACAACCCAGCCGGACTTCTCCCCCCTTCGTGTCTGACCAGCAAGACAGGATGATGAACACGAGCGGCAACGACTTCAAGGACCACATCAACAGCATGGTAAGCACAGCGCTGACGCACCTGGCACATCGACTGACACGGCGCCCGGCCCCCAGGAACTCTGCGCCGCGGCGCTGAGCTTCGCGAGCGACACCCTCAGAGCGGGCGGGCACTTCGTCTGCAAGTTCTACAAGGGCTCAGACCATGGGAGCGTGGAGAAAGAGCTCAACAAGCTCTTCGACAAGGTTGTCGTAGTGAAGCCCGATTCGTCACGAAAGGTAGACAGGCAGCCTTGTTTGTCTTTCCCAGAGCTGGACTCATACTCAAAAGTCGTGACTGATCGTCTGCTACTAGGAATCTCGTGAAGCATATTGGGTTGCCCAACGGAGAAGGCGCGGCGAGCTGATGAGTCCGAGATTATGGCACGATTTAGGCGTAGCATAGACTTCATTTGAGGGAAGACGCAAAAGAGAGTGCACAGATTTCAGTGTTCGTCATTTTCAAGTTGTGCTATGCCCCAGGGTCTGTCCGACCGGGTGCACGATCACGCCCAAAGAAAGCACAATCCGTCCACGCTAGCAACGCCGAGACATGTCTTTGTGAGCACACCATATCAGGAACCCGGTGCCAGAGACCGTCACCCACCCAACAAGACCGGTCCAGCGTAGACAGTCTAGACCTTGAAACCACGCGACCTTCTGCGACCACGAGCCTTCTCGAACTTGCGTCCCTTGGACTGGAGGTAGGGTTTCTGTAGAACCTGTCAGCGACCGTCCCCTGGCCCCTGTTCACATCTCTAGCATCCAGCTCGCTCGCACGTACCTTGTGCTTGTGGGGACCCATGCCGAAGTGCTTGACCGCCTCACGGGCGTTCTTGGGGCCGCGCAGGAGCAGCGTGTTGGCGCCCGTGGGCTTCTCAAGCGCGAGCTGGTCGAGCGTGAGGGCCTGGCCGCCGGCGGCGATGATGCGGGCCTTGGCGGTGGCGGTGAAGCGCAGGGCGGCGATGGTCACCTTGGGCATCTCGAGCAGGCGGGCGTCGTCGGTGATGGTGCCGACCACGACGACTGTCTTGTTCTCGGTGCTCTTGTTCAGGTTGGCGGCGATGCGCGAGAGCGACATGGGCGGCCGGTTGATGCGCGAGGTGAACAGGCGGCGGAGGATGACCTTGTTGAAGGCTGAGTCCGTACGGCGCTGGAAGCGTGCAGATGGTCAGCGACGGAGTATTTCTGAAGGGTGCTTCGATCCTTACCGCCAGGAACTTGTAAAGCTTGACGAGAAGCTTAAGGTAGACATTGTCGCTCTTCGGCGCCGTGCGGTGCGTCGACTTGACGTGGTGCTTCACGAGATCGATACCTAGGAAAAGACCGCGATCAGCCTTTTTGGTTCCGGTGTATGCTCAGACGGCCGCACCATCGTCAACAAGACGCGGCGATGAAGCGTGGCACGGCGCAATTCTTCATCACGCGCGTGCTAACTCCATCGCTGCAATCTCGGACGAGGCCATTGAACGCAGAGAGAACCAGTATTTCAGGTTCTCGTCCACTCGCATACAGGGCTTCTCGAGAGAAAAGTCTCCAAGAACGTACCCATCTTGCCAATTGACTCCTTGGTCGTAGAGTCAAGAGGTCGCTGTTGTCGCTGTTAAGTTTGCAGACGGCCGCAGCAGAACTTTGCACTTTTGGTGGGTTGTCGATTGGATTTCGGTGCGCTGGGCGGTGAGTCTAGTGGGCAATTAGGGTCGACCGCGTCCCACTCTGATTACATAAGCTCCTGCTTGGGAGGTTGCTCGGCCGGACGCGCTTATCCGAAGCCGATAGTTCGGCCGGCGGATGTCAAGTTGGTCAAGTGATATTGGTAGGGACGGCAACATTTTTCTCTCAACACGTAGTTTGGTACTGAATGCAACTCTTGGGTGCAACGGACAACCCCTCTGGTCGTCATCAGGAACTTAGCGGCGCTCTCCAGCCTTAGGAGAACCCAACTTCTGTCACGGAAGTCCAAGCTGCAGTTGCAAAACTCTCGGGTCATGAGCTAGAGTACACCAGCCATCTCGATGTCTGGGCTCACGTTCTGGGTATGGTCCCTTCCGACCCGTTCCTGTAGCTGTCGGGAAAATCCATCCCTTGGAGACCCCGTCAACCTTCTTCATCGATGCCTAAGATCCATGCCTGACTTGACGTAACGACACCTCATTCATCTATCGAGTCCCTTGTCTAGCATCTCCTGTATGATCTTCTTGGGCCCCTCTGACCATCGTCTCATCATTGCGAGCCCATCCTTGGTTGACATGAGCCTACAAGCCGGGTCAATTCCCGACCACAGTTGCAACAGCAAGCTCCATGTCCGCTCGTGATCCCCTGAACCAACAAAACGCCCTGGTCTAGGTTCGGACGATTACCCCTCTCAGCCTTCGTCCAGGGTCGCCATACAGGCCACGTCTCGTTCAACGCAGCGGCACTTCTTCTCGCGCCTTCATATTCACCAGCGCATCGCGGCAGACCTCGAAGCTGAGCCAGTTCGCAGCCATGCTGGGTGCGACCTTGAGCAGGTTCGGCACAATCCCCTTGTACAGGCCGACAAAGCCTTCTTGCGTGATGATGACGCGGATGGCGTCGGGTAAGGACTTGTACTTGTAGCCCAGCCCTGACATGGTGTTGATCTGGAAACGTCGCCGTAGTACGTCGCTGCCGCGCCGAGATTAGCCAACCGTTCGTGCCGTCGGTTGTAAGTTGAACGAGCAAAACTTACAAGGGATATGTACAGGTCTGCGCGACAGCTCCCGAGATGGCGCCGGCTGCGAGTTTCCTCACCGCAGAGGGGTTCTGCTCGCCCTCCAGCGTAAGGTAGGACCGCACGAACTCATATACCATGAAGTTGAGTCCGACCTGGACCACGGCACCCGAATCACATCAGCGGACGCGCTTTCTTCTGGCCACATGTGGCCGCGGGGTTTTCAGGGGGCGCCGGGACATACATAAGGTGCAACACCCGCTACGGTGGGTATCAAACCCCGATAAAGAGCTTTGATGCCACCTTCCGTCTTGTACATCATCACCATCGTCGTCCACATGCCGGGGAGTTTGTCCTGCGCGGTGCGCGCCAGCTCCGAGAATGACGCCGACTGTACCGACAGCCGCGTCCGCACGATGTCGAGGGGGTACGTGAGCACGACGGACGTGATCCCAGCCAGGCCACCACACGTCAGGCGGGTAAAGGGCGTGAGCGAGTCACCCGGGTACCGTTCGAAGAAACTCTGCCAGAGCGTCCAGGTCAGCCATGCAGAACCTCTCCCTCTTCTTTTCCCTCCCTCTCGCAGCATAACCCGTGCCCAGCATGAGCCCCGGAAGGAACAGCACTCCACTCACCCTCTTATAGAAGTTATAGCTCCCAAACTGTACGGCCGAGTATGGCACAATGCGGATGCAGTTGGTGCCGTTGCCTCGCATAAAGCCGCGCCAGCCTTCCTCCTTCCACATCTTGGCCAGTGCCCGGCCCACGCTGAGATTGTATGCCTCCCGCCCGGCGCTCTGGACCTGGAACAGAATTTTCAGTCGCTCCAGCGGGCTGACCACTGTACGCGACACGGCTCCGGCCACGCCGCCCGCGCAGAACGCCGCCATCACCGGTTGCGACACGAATCCCCGCAGCTGCTCCATCCGCGCATTGCTCGCGGTAGTTGTGGCGATCGTGGAACTGGGCGCGGGGAGGGGCGGCGGCTGCGGCCGCGGTATGCTAGGTTCTTCGCGCATGTCGAACTCGCGGCGCTGCTGCTGCTGCTGCGGATACTCTGGGTGATGGGGTAGTAATGGTGGTCTCGGCGTGTCAGATGGAATCTGGGAAATGGTTTGGCGGAGCTCAGGTTGCGACTGGGAAGATCCCTTGAGGATCTCTGGTTGTGTCTATGTGTTGGGCAGGGTTTTGTCAGTGAACGACGAGATCGACGGTTGATACCTCTGGAGAGGGAAATTGGCTATCTTTCTGAAAAATCGCCATGTAGGCAGGGGTATTCACTCACGACCGCCATGAAGTGGAGAGCCCCCCTCTGGCTAAAGTCGACCCCTGGTTCCCAACCACAACGAGACAGGAAGGACTGCGAGGTGGAGGGTTTCGTCGAGGGCGGCAGGTCGCAACAGAGATGAGTCGTCCTTGGGGCCGACTCAGCGCATTCCAAAAACGCTCTGCTCGTCCAGCGATGCCGTGGGGGGCAGAGGCTTCGCCGTCGAGTCGGGACATAGAAGATGCAGAAATCGATAAAAGGACTATCCTACCGGACAGCACGGCTCGAGACAAGTGGTGTAGGCAGGCAGCCCAGTCGTGGACACCGTAAGTGTCGAGGGTCTGGGCCAAGGTGAGGTAAAAGGGCAACGGCACGTGGGATAGAATATGTCGTAGCCGGTAGCACAAGGCGCTGCTGGCGGGCTGGGAGCTTTAAAGGCCAGACGGTCGAAGGGAGGACAACATCGTGGGTCGCACAGGGCAAGCCGGGGTAATAGCGGAGATGGCTACAGCGAAACACCACTGCTGCCGCTGTCGTGGTATCTCGTCGGCGTCGGGTTTCGCGCTGCAAGAGGAGGTGCCGGGACGTGAGGGTTTTTTCCTTTTCCAACCCTGCCGTGCGTGTGGTTCGCGCAAGGCAGCGGGGCGGTGATCGGCGGCGGTCGCCGAAATTCCGAGACCCACGTCGCTGTCAAAGTTTCTTTTCTTTCCTGCCTCTACTTTCAGCGTCGCCAAGGCGTCTACCAAAAGCACGTGCGAGTCGGGACAGAATTGCCGGGCGGATAGGATCGCGACACGAGGGCGCTGGAGCAGGTAAGATACTGCCTACTTACCTAGTAGGCGGGAGGAGCGGCAGGTTGACAGTGTGACGGGAGGCTGTCGGAAGCGTCGGACGTGACGAAGACCACGAGCAAAAGCGCCTGGCGAGGCTTCAAACTTCGGATCTGTTCGAGCGGCGTATCCGAGGAGGCGCTTTGGCGCTACGGCCTGAGTCGGCAGTCTACAGGCACTGGAGTCGAGATCTGACACTCTGACCTCTGCGCGAAACCCAAACACACCGAGACGCCTCCGATAGATCAGAAGCGTGCGCTCGCAACGGGTCGGAGGTGGGCGATGTCTCAGGTCCGATGTGCCTTGGTCACCCTGACGGCCGTGTGTACCTGGCAGTGCTTTACATGCGACTCAGGTACTACGGAGCATATACTTTCTCGTTCTTAAATCTTATCTCGGTCTCCACATTGTCTAATATTCACTTGTGCAAGTTGACCGCATCTGATGGAGACAGCAGACGCGAGGCTAAAGTAGTATGCATGAAGCCGAGTGGTCAAGCGCAGCTTGGGTAAGCGCAGCTGGACATCAACACAACGGTTGGGGGTCGACAGGTTCTTCTTAGGGCCCTTTCCGGTTCCATGAGGGAACCGCTTCACGGACAAGACTGAAAACAAGTAGAGGTACATATATGGCATCGAAGCATCATTCCAGGAACCAGCGAAACACCACAGTGTAGACTTTACTGCTATCTAGACTCACTTCGCTGTGAAATGCCATCGTCTGCTCCATATCCGCACATACATGACCAAGTCATCCCCTCCAACCCGTGCCAGAAGCTCATGGACTCGCTATCTCGTTCCTCTCGGTTGTGAAGCGCGATTCAGAAGACAACCTTGGAGTAGCACCTACCCAATTCACGGGAAGTAAGCCATCTCCTGTTGAGGCACCCCAATTGATGAGAACGGGCCGGTGGCGAGGGTTGCTAGTATGCGCTCCAGCGACCATTCAGCTGGAGATTGTAAGTCAGAAGTTGCACGCGAGCAGCAAAAGTGCCCATGTCGTCTTGACCGACAGGGGACTCGTCCAGACACGAAAGTCCGCTGCATGTGAATTCTACTCTACTTTTCGCCGGTTCAAAGATCTGCCAAGCTGAGAAAACACCATGTAGCAGGGAGCACACGACACAATTCGAGGTGGGACCGTATGCTCCCTTGCCGGACGGATGACGATCGATCGGGTCTGCTGTGGACCTCGAGGATTCGTTCACCCGATCGCGCTGCTGGCCAGGACAAGGGCCGACGGCCGCGATGGGAAGCAGCTTTCGACGAAACTAAAAGACAAGATCGTAGCGCGTGGTTGGGAGCCCGAGGCAACCACCATCAGGCCGACAGAACGACAGGAAGTAGAGAGCCACGGCAACGGCATCTTACAACCATGTTGAGACAAACGCCGCCCAGACTACTAAAAAAGTCCGCCGATCGTGTCCGCCACTGCGCCGAACCTGTTCACTCCGCCACGTCAAGATCGTCATGGGCATGGCGATCCGGGCTTTCCAGGGCTAAAGGGCAAACCCAGGTCAGAGGACGCGTTGAGGGGGACACTCAGTATGGTAGACCGGGAAAAAAATGGACATACGCTTGCGCTCGTCGTCACGAGCACCGTTCTCCCGACGGTCGCGATCGTCGCGGTCCACGTCCTTCATCTCGCGGTCACGATCGCTGCATGGGCGTTAGCGCCGGGTCTGCAGGGTAAGAGGGTCAGGCATGAAATCTACCGATCAACAGGGCTGCGGGAGCGGTCGCGGGTGTCGCGACGATCACGGTCGTAGTCACGGTCACGGTCGCGATCGCGGTCGCGGCGGTCATCCTTGCGTGGGGAGTAGTCGCGAGTGCTGCGGCGAGGGCTGGGGGAGCGACGACGCGGAGAAGAGCGGCGAGGAGCCCGTTCCCGATCGGTGCGATCAAAGCGCCATGAGGCAGAGGGGGGAGTACGGGCCCACTGCTGTGCGTGAGCAGCTGTCGAGGTACGCGAAACGTGGAGTTGTGCGTACCTCGATCTTCAGGATATCATCGCGGCCAATGCGCTTGTTGTGCATCTCATGGTAGGCCTCGTCGGCATCGCGGCGATCCTCATATTCAACGAATGCGAAGCTGAGGGGCGGTCAGTGACAAGTCCACCTGTTCCGCGGGAGGTGGCACTCACAGTCTGCTGCTCGCAGAGCGAGGTGCCGGGATGTCACAGCGGACAAGGCGACCATAGCTGGAATTGTTCGTCAGTGTCCCGTCAGGATCTCGGCACGTAGGATCTAGTCTGAGCGTTTGCATCGACGCGTCGTAAAGCTAGGTAGAAAGCTGGTAGTGCCCGCTGAGCTCTGGGACAGGTGCCCTGCTCGCCTCGAAGAGACCGTCTCGATGTCGACCGCTCGATCGATAGGGTGGGATTGAAGGGAGGAGGACGAGGGGGCGAGGAGGAGGACGAGAGCGAGAGCGAGCACCGAGATGGGTCACGAGAGCGCGTGCGAGGGGGAACCGGCGAGCGAGTATGGCAGGTACGACGCAGCGAAGTTCCGGCTCGACGGACGGGATTGAGAGGAAACTTCGATTGTGTCACGAGAGATGCGAGGCATGAAAATGAGGGCCGAGGATCGAAGCCGATGTCGACGACCGGGTCATCGCCGTGATAGTTAGGACGTACCGCTCGAACTCGTAGGCGAGGTCTCTGGCGCGCGTGCCGTGGCTGAAGCCAGACACGTACAAGGTGGTGCCGCCGCGAGACATTCTGGCGAGATGGGCAACTTGCGAAAAATGCCGATGAAAAGGAAGGAAAAGCCTTACGACGTGGCGCGACGCGTGGAAAGAGGAAAAGGGTGAGTTGACCAGAACGCACAATCGGCGTGGGAGGTGAGAGCTTCGATCTGGCGCGTTGAAAATTATTTGCAAATGGGAGCTGGAACGCACAGACCCCGGTGCCATCCTGCATGCCGATTGGCTGGAGAGATCTGCCTTACTCAGCCAAGGATCCGCTCAGCCGTTGACGGGCCCCACTCAGAGCAGATGCTAGCACAATTGGCAAGAACGTTTGACAAGTAGGTACCGGGTAGTAGAACTCTAGCAGCAGGGCGACCGCGCCATCCCTACACCACCACATCAGTCGGCCCAGTGGCAGACTAAGTAGACGCCTATCGTACATGGAACAGTTGAGTTCGAGGACCGCTACGGTGGAAATGGAGAAACACAACAGTGCAACAAAGGCTCCTCCATAATCAGCACGCAATGCCACGCACCCCCAGGGTATCTCCTACAATATCAAGTACAGACTGCACAACAGACTCGGACCAGTCAGGAGCCCAGCCCAGAAGAGGATGTTGCCCAGTGTCTCCTTCTTACGGAGCCACTTCGTCCTGCTGAGTCTCACGAGCTACAAGCACAAATCAGTATGTGCACACAAGGTCTGCCCGTCGAGACGATCGCTTCACTTCTTACCGGGAGCTGAATCATTTGCGAAATCAGCAGATATCCCCTCAGCTTCTTGAAGATGCAAGCCATGAGCAGCTCGTGGACGCACGCCGACAGAAAAAAGGTGATGACAGTGGCCGTGTGCTTGTTGACTTTCATGGCCGAGATGGAGCTGTGGTAGACGTGGCGCAGCAGGAAGTTGTGCACCGGCCGGTTCCAGTCCCGCGCGAACTGGTCCCACGACACGCTGTTCCACCAGGCGTCGTAGAAGTTGCGGTCGGCAAAGTAGGTGACCTCGGCGATGAAGTTGAGCACCGTCTCCCAGATCAGGTACCAGGCCATCAGGTACTCCATCAGGAAGGGGAAGACGAGGTCGAGCAGCATCCAGGGGAAGCGGCGGAAGCGCGCGGCCAGCGGCACGCCCGCGTCCTTGAGGCGCACGGCCTCGAGCACGACGGGCAGGATGAAGGCCTGCGACACCATGATCATGACGAAGATGATGCCGAAGCAGGCCGCCATCTTTTCGACCGCGTAGCGCCAGTCGATGGCGTCGGCGCGCGGGTACTCGAGCTCGTAGACGAGCGTCGGCAGCACGTTGAACTCGTAGTGGTTGGCCAGCGTCAGCGTGCGCGGGTACGCCCGCGCCGGCGACGCTGACTTGCCCTTGAGCTCGTCCGTCAGCGCGTCCATCTCCCAACGCAGCAGCCGCTCAAACACGGCCACCTGCAGCTCGTCCAGCGGCTCGCCCGACTCGACGGCCCGCGCGACCTTGTCAATGTCGGCCATGCTTTTCTCGCGCGAGGTCGAGAGGTGGCGCTCCTTCCGCTCGTGCGCCGAGGGGATTTGCGACAGATGGGAGGTGGAGATGGCCGAGACATGCGGCAGCGTTGGGGACGGTGCCTGTGTCGGTTCGATGTTCTCCAACTGTTTCAGCTTCAGCAGCAGCTGTGTGCGCTTCTTGAAGGCCGATGACAGATGGCCGTTGTAGAAGGCGTAACTATGCTGCTTCATCAGCATGACCAAGCCGTGCATGACGAAGAATACCGTATGGGTCCACGGCCAGTTCCGAATTATCGGCAAGCCGACCACGGCCGCCATGTACAAGGTTTGCCAGACATTCTGGAGGATCCAGCCAGACCGGTCCCAGTCCAGGTAGTCTGCAAGAATAGCCCTCTGCAGCAGCCAGCTGACGGCCGTGGATCCGCACATGACTCCGTCGGCGAACAGCAGCACAGCGATGTCCCGATCGAACATGACCTTCATGATCTCGTTCTGTCCCAGGGGGCTGCCGAACCGCCTGTAGTTCTCGGCGCCGATCTTGAGCATGAACAGCGCCGTGGTCATCCAGAAGAGAGTGAAGAAGCCGTGGAAGGGGCTGTTGGCGGCATGCTCGTTGCGCATGTCGAAGGCGGAAAACTTGCGCGTAAACACCAGGTCGCTGAACTTCTTGCGACGCTTGTCCGCGGCTGCCGGGTCGTGCACGCGCTCAAGGCCGTGTCGCATGATCTCCTGCATCTCTTTGTCGTCCTTGGCAATGATGGTCAGGGGGCGCTTCGGCCGCGAGAGAGCCGAGGCCACGGCCGAGGCAGCCACGAGGTCTTCGAGGCTGGCGTCATCCCTACTGACGACGGTGACATTCGCTCTCGATGCTGCTGCCCTGTCACCGTGGGGGTCCAGCTCAACAGCGGGCCTTCGACGCGTGATGATGGCCTCGGGCGCCGCCGTCAGGTCGTCATAGTCCTCCTCGCTCGGTGTCCCTGAGGGCTCCAAAGAGCTTCCGACCTCACTGAGAGCATCCCGTAAGGAATGGGGTCGGTAGGCGCTGTAGGCACCATTGGTCGAGACCACATCGGCTGTCGCCGCTCCAGAAAGGTCGCCCTGGCCGCTCATGTCGCCGGCGCTGCAGCTTTAGTGGTAACAAGATCTATGAGGCACGGAACAGAAGGAGGTCCGGCGACCACATGAAGTATGTTTGGAGTCTCGTTCGACACCAGGATACCCTGGCCTGACAATAGGCTTCGGACCGCATGAGGATCCCGACGATGGATGCATTACGAAAGGATACCCGGAGTTGACGTGGACTGGCAAGAAGTGGCACGTGAACGGTCAGCGATGCGGACGGCCGGATTGTGTAAGCTCCGTCCGAGCCACGTGGAATGCATCTTGTGCTCCAGGTACTTGAGCTACTTCCTACCTACCCACCTAACTCCTCTACCTCTACTCCGTACCATCCGGACGACTACGACACGAATGACACAAGTCTGTTGCTGCCTGCCGATTTCTGGCGCGATGACAAAACGCCGCGACCTGGCTTCATGGCCGTTTCAGAACCGATTCATTTCTCGCTACTCCATACCCTGTGAAAGGGCTGGAAGTGGGAAACGCAATGCGGCGAAGAAAAAAGGGCAACGCTCAACCGAGAGACGTGACACAACCGTCTCCCACCCCCAACTTGTCCCCCGAAACCTGCCAGACCGTCGTCATAAGTTGACAGTCGCTGCGGTTACTGCATCTTCTCATGTGTCGCCATCAGAGAGCCTGCCACGCATGATCAGCATATACCGTTCGTCGCCAGGAAGCGGCCAACAGAGGGGGACTCACCAATAAACGTTGTCACCAGCCGGCTGCGCACCTGGCAGATATCCTCGGGCACCAGCCAGATGGTTGCGCCCATCTTCCTGGCGATGCTGATGGACAGCTTCGCGTTGAGGTAGGCGTCCTCGTCGGTGCGCCCGGGCGTGACGAGGTCGTAGTCGACGTAGCTGCTCTTCATGCCGCTTAGCACGTCGAGCAAAAAGATGCCCGTGCCGATGGCCGAGTCTTTGAACGAGCGGATGCTCGAGTTGCGCCCGCCGCGGCGGCTCATGTCGTTGGCCCAGCGCACCATGTCGGCGTCGGTCATCTCGCGCTTGCCGAGCCGCTGCGCCAGCGCCGACAGCGTCAGTGTGATGTCCTTGCGCATCAGCTGCCATACCAGCCCCAGCGTCAGCGTACGCTGCCCGTCGGTGATGTCGGCGCCCTGGATCCCCACCAGGCTGAAGCCGTTCTGCTTGCCCAGCTCGATGGCGTAGTTGGTGTTCTCGACCGCCTTGAAGCGTGAGAGCTCGCCGCCGTGTGCTGGCGCCTTGTTGACGTGCCGCCAGTTGACCGAGCCGTGGATCACCTTGTCGTAGGCCTGCAGCAGGATTGTGCCGTCGCGCAGATCGTCAAAGAAGGACACCACGGCCGGCTGCACGTCGAGCGAGTTGAGCCAGAGGGTGAAGACGCGCGCCTCGCGCTCGCCTTCGGCATCGAAATCCTCTACCTGCAGTTTCTCCTCTTCCGTGATAGGGTCAAGGCAAGGGTGCGTGTTGAAAAGGTTCGCGACGAAGGCGAGGTTAAGCTTGGGATTACCGGCGACGAGTGAGGTGGGAGACAAGAACTTCCGGCACCCAAGCTTGTCAGCATTGACGAGAACCTCTTCTGCCCGCTGGAGATGATCCCTGGTTTGCAAGGGAGCGCGCGTGCAGCCGTATTCGCCACCGATCTGTGCGAGAAGGACGGTGTAATTCTCGCCATCCTTGATGTCGCTGGAGAAATTGTTCACTCTCCTCGACCAATTGGCAGCCTTGAGATGGTAATTGAACCAGCGGAGAAGAATCTGTTCGGGGGGAAGTCGCAGGAACTGCTCCAACGTCTCATCCTCCTCCAACAGGCGGTACAGTTCCGGGTGGAGCTTGATGTCAATCTTGCCCAGCAGACCACGTCGGATGACCTGCCAGATGAGACCGAGAATGAGATGTTCTCGCACTTCAATGATATCCTGGCTACCAATGTTGACGACGGAGCAGCCAATACCCCTGGCCGATTCAATGACGATGTTGTTGTTCTCCGTCATCTGGAAAGCGTTGAGGCTCTTCGTCTTCTTCCCGGCCTTGTTCAAGACACGCTCGTCGATGGTGTCGGGAACGCTGTCGTTGATGAGCTTCGCCAGGACCAAGCCGTCCTTGCACTCGTCAAACATCTCGAACGTGTTGGTGGGGAAGGGCAGGCGGCTGCCAATGTCGGGATCGCCGGCAAGCACGGCGTTGATGTGCCGCGTGAACTCGGTGCGCTCATCCTCGTTGATGGTGTGGGTGGTATTCGCGTTCGAACCCTGCACGTGGATCTTGCCCACGCTGCCTTTGCTTGCGTGTCCGCCTGTTCGTTGTGAGATCACGGCAGTCGGAGACGACGGTAGCGGACCACTAGACAAGGGCTTCAGTCCCGCGGAGGAGGTGTCGCGAAGTTTGGCGACCAACTGCGATCAAGGTGTCAGCGAGGAGAACTTCTGGGTATTCTGGACCGTTGGGCACGCGAGTTGGCCGGCCAGTCGCGCAAGAGGGAGGGGAGGGCATCGCCCGGGAGACGGCGGAGGAATCGCACGCACACCAACGTAGTCCTCGAGCTCCACACGCCTCGACGAATCGAGTTCGACCTCCTTCAGCGCCTGTCGTACTACATCGTAGGGCTGTCGCTCGCTCTGCTGGGTGGCCTTGATGGCCGTGGCCTCGTCGATGTAGCCCTTGTCGTCCACATCGAGCTTACGGAAAGCGTCCGCGAGGCCGAAGATGTCGTTCTGCTGGAACTGAGGAAACTTCCTGCCGTGAAACCCATGTCAGCGTTGACGGACAACTTCGCCGCGTCCCCAAGCTGGTCGCGCTTTTATACCTCTGCAACTTGATTACGTTCATGTTTGCGCCGGGACACTGTCAGGGTGAGATGATGACAATGCTATCGATGTCCGAGCTTGGAGCTATGTCCGGGATTGTCGAGAGCGGTTCTCCAGCGCTGATGACGACCAGTCGTCTGCGTGTACGGAAGGCAAGTGAAATTCTCGTCGAGCGCTTGGTTTGTTGCAACTTGAATTCGAGCCCGAGGCGCTCGACTCGGGCGCCAGAACCTTTGGCGGGGGCGGGGGAACTGATGTAAGACTACGTGCGAAGTACCTTGCTACCACCTACCTGCGCTAGCGGGCCACAGCCACGGGCGGATTGCGTAACGGCCAAGGCAGGGTAGGGATCCGCTAGGACTCAGGGCATGGTCTGTTCTGCGAGGACTTGCAGCGACTGACGGCTCTCGTTCACGCGCTTCACTTCGTTTTGAAATAGGGAATTTCTTCCAGATCTAAGTGTGTTGCGCATATCTATCAAGCTGTATGGACTCCAGAGACTCGAGACTTGATGCCGGGCAAGTCAAAGGTTCCCCACCAACAACGCGTCATAGCTTTTTCATGCCGTTTTCGTCAAACTAGATCCTCAAAATAGCGTCATGCGAGTCAGCAAGACATTGGCGCCAGGAGTGAAAATCCTTAAAAAACCTCAAGCTATGACGTCCAGTCTTTCCACCGAATCTCTCTCTGCTGCAACCTCCTCTATGAGAGCAATGCTGAATCGAAGCCAACCTCAACCTTCACCCAACACCAAGTGGTCAATTCCAGATTTCCACCTAGCTACCTAGGCAGCAGAATCCTGCGGTCTTGGCACGGCCGGCATTACGGTACGGCAGTGACGCCCACAATTCCCCCAAAGTCCCACTGAACAATGGCCGTCTGCCAAAGCTGCCGAGAGGCCCTCGTCATCACGCTCGCTCCCGACGAAGACGACACCTCCCCCCACAGGCCCGATGCCCCCGAGGAAACCGTCCCCGATGACCTGCACCTCCCCTGCGGCTGCCACTTTCACTGGCAGTGCCTGCACGACGCCGCCGCCGCGGTCGCCGTGTCCCTGTGCTGCCCCTCCTGCGACACCTACCTGCTCACCAACGCCCCGGGCCCCTCGGTGACGAACGCCTACCTCCCGGCGCCGCCGCATGCGCCGCGCCTCCCCGCCCACTACACCAACGAGGGCGGCGTGCAGGACGGGCTCGACCTCCTGCCGTCGCTGACCGAGGAGGCCCTGCTGCTCGCGCACCCGGAGGCGCGTCCCGCGCGTGCCTTCCACACCATGGCCGCTGAGGGCGATGTCGCCGGCATGGTCGATGTGCTGCGCGACGTCGAGGCCGATGCGGACGTCGACATCGGCGCCGCGGGGCTGCTGCGCTGGCCGGATCCGCTCAATGGCGGGAAGACGGTCATGCATGTCGCGCTGGAGGCGCGGCAGGAGGAGGTAGTATGGCTGTTGCTGTGGCTGCGAAGCCGTGTGCCGGAGACCATCTTTCCGCACCAGGCGGTGTCGGCGGCGAGAGGGATGGGCGTGGACAGAACGGAGTCGGTGCCAAAGTCGGAGGATGTGCGGTTTGTCAAGGATGGGCAAGGGCGGGATGCGGTGGCGGTGGCGGCGGAGATTGGGGCGCCGTGGGGGAGCTACTTGGACGCTGGTCTATTTGCGGCGTGAGGCGTTGGTGCTTTGCTTCACGATACCCAGAGAGCATGGCGTATGGTGGAATGGGAAGGCGGAAGGCGGAAGCGTGGCGCTTGGTGTGGTGAAAAGGCGTGTGGCCGGGCATCTCTGACACCGGCCTGATGGAGGGCTGGTAAAACAGAAACGATACCCCGGACGAAAGAAGACTCAATCTTGAACAAGAGGAAAATACAGCCAAGGTCAAGAAATTAACAAAAGCAACTCGCCGGTGACAGACAGATCAAGGTACTAGTTCAGACAATGGAGTCCTTTCCACCCCACCCTAGCCTCCGTTGGACGGAATTAGGCCATCACACGATATGTCCTCGCATGGTATATGTGGTATAAATCGTTCTAATCACAGCCCCTCGGGCCATATGCCCGTTCCAAGACACCAACAAGATGAAAAGAGGAATACAGGCAACCGCCCGCCGCCCGCGGCGAAAGGAAAAAAAAAAAAAAAAAAAAAAAAAAAAAACTGATCTCCAACCAAGGACTACCTTACCTATACGTAGCCGCGCACTGCCGCCCCTGGTCGTGCGCTGTTCGTGAGCCTCTACCTCGCCTTGGGCGTTCGTGCGCGGGACGACAGCAGCTGCGATAGGACAAAGTGACTGACATCCTCGTCCGCCCAGTAAGACATATGCGAGGCAATCGTGTTGAGCGGGTTGTAGTCCAGAACGCCCCTATTCTCAGTCAGTTTGATCTCGGGCCCCTTTGTTCGCCCATCGGCGGCAGCAAGAATGCCGCGAAAAGACTCACTCCTGGATACTGTAGTCCACCCGGCCGTTCCGATTCAGCGCCCGTACCTTCGCCTCCTCCTTCTTCAACTTCTGGCTCTTGTGCTCCTCCTCGAGCCAGTTCGCCGCCTCGGGCGCCGCCTCGCCGCCCTTCTCCTTGGCCAGGTCGACGCGCTTCTTCTGGAACTTGGCGTACAACGTCTCGAGCTCGTCGTCGATGAGCGTCGCGTCGTTGGCGTTCTCGTTCGAGTCCCACCCTGCCAGATCCGCGCCATCGCCGCCGCCCTGGTTCCGTCGCTTGCCCGCCGCCAGCTGCTTCTGCCGCTCCGCCGTTTTCTCGATGCGCTGCGCATCCGACATGTTGCTGATCTCGGGGTCGATGACGCCGCCGGCCGAGATGTTGGTGCCCGCGCCGGGGCTGCTATTGCTGCTGCGGTGGTGCGACGCCGTGATGTTTGCCACGTCCTCCTGCGTCAGCCCCAGACTGCGGTTCAGCAAGCTGTTGGAGATGCCCGCGCTCAGGCTACTCCAAAGCCCGCTGACGCTCTGGCCGACCTTGGCGCCGATGCCCGTCAGGCCCTGCGGGGCTACGGAGCCGAAGATGCCCTTCTTGGTGTACGGCAGCGCCTGCGGCTTGAGGGCCGACATAGCGGTGGACACGAGCGGTTCCAGACGGTAGGCAATCGGATCGGAGGGGTGAAAGATGTTGAAGAGCTGGGAAACCTTCGGAGAGGAGATGCTGAAGGGGAGGTTAGTCACGGGTGAGACGCGTTGGCTGAGGTGGCGGGATGCAGGGGCCGGTGCGGCCAAGAAGGGATCCTGCATGTCCTCCAGATCGAGCGGGCTGCTGGACGGGAGCGCGTTTGGGAGATGTCTGGCGGAGATGGTACGGCCCTTCAACATTTGGAAGAGGCCAACCGGTGACCCCAGACAGTACAGGTCATCGACGTCAAACTCGAATGCGAGATCTTTAGGATCCATCGCCTCATAGCGGTCGGAAGATGGCCAGAAGCGAAGCGGGTTCCTAGGCGACTCGTACCCGGTTATCTTCTCTTTTTGGCGGCACAGGATGTCAAACATGATGGCGGAGCCCAGAGAGTGGCCTATTATGTGGACTTTCCCGTTGAATTCTGGGTTGCGCTCTTTGAACAGGTTGTATATCCTGTTCGATTCCATGAGGACAATTTCTGTTATCTGTTCCCGGTACGCGCTCTGGTATAGCAGAACGTCTAGGGCAAGATCGGAAACAAGAGATCGTGCGAAGGCCACGCCCTCAATGGTGATGTCCTCGAGCGCGGGATCTGCATAGCGTCAGTATGCGTAGGCATCGATTGACACAAGGCGCGAAACTTGCATTCGTCGTCCTCACTGATATCGTCGCCGATGTCATATTCAGCCTTCCTCTGCCTGCGTTTCGGGAAGTCTAGGAGGTGACGCCACAGCACAGGAAGAATTTGAACGCGGCAGTTTCCAGGACCACTCTCGCCGATCTCATTATTCAGGGCTCGGAGATCGGCTGATTCCGAGTATACTGACTTGAAAGTCTTCCTCATCACGTTGACGTCGTGGACGAAGTTGATACTCTCCATCCTGTTCCATGTCAGCCCCATGCATGTATATGTCCAACCCAGAAACCATACCTCATCCCAAGGAGCTGTCCGATGCCGTGTGTCACAAGGATCAGGTGCTCAATGTCTCGGCCCTGCGTCTCGCCGGTGTTGGCGTTATAGTCGTCCTCCATCTCTTTCTCCTCCCTCTGCCGAATCGCTTCTTCCTCGCCTACCGAGCTGCCCCGTGCCTCGATCAATGTGGAGATATGCCTCGTCAACTGATTTCGTTTCGTCTCCAGCGCACTGGGCTCGGCATCCTCGACCGGTTCGCCACAGGCATTCGGCGGCATTGATTGTCTTTTCGCCTTCTCGGGTTTCTCGTCCTGCTCAGCCGTGGTGGACCTCGTCCCTGGGGGCGTCGCTGGCCGCTTCTCCTCCTTCTTCTTTGCCTCCGTGTACCCACGCACAAGCTTGATGCCGCTCATATACCCGCCGCCTGCAAACCTCTCGTAGACCGTGGATGTGACCCAGGACAGCATGCTGTCGGACGTCAGCCATACGGTTGCCGCATCCTGGTACGTGGCCACGCTATTCATCCATGTCCCAAACAGTCTGTATGTCTGCGGCTGGAACGACGCGCTCGTCGGAGTGGACTTTGAAATCCCATCTCCTTCGACACCGGCGGGCGATCTGAGGTTTTCGCGAGATGATTTCGGTGTCGGTTTGTGGGCGCCCGGATTGCTCGGTTCTCTCGCCGGGTATTGCCATGGCTTGACCTTGAGATATCCCTCTTCCAACTGCGCCGCCAGGTTCTCCTCGCATGGGCGGAGCGTCGAGCCTTCTTGATAGAACCAGCTACCGCGGCGAACCTCGTAGACCGGCCCTAGCCAGTATACTGGAGCCAGCTCGCGCTGCTCGACGTCCACGTCGAAGAGAAAATCCTCATTCACCGGGACGCGGGTCGACGTTGGCTTTCCGTTGCGCTCTTCTTCCAGACCAGTATTCGGACGTTCTTCGCCGGTCATGACACTGGGGCGCCGCGAACTTGCGCGTGGGACACTGCTGTTCCTGAGACCCGGCCCACGACCGCGTCCTCCTTCGAGCTCTTCCAATCGTGTTTGATACGCAGCCTCAATCGAGCGAGAGTCCTCGGCCGTGAAAGCAAGGAACTTCTTGGGTTGTGCAGGCGTTTTCTTGGGATCATCGTTTTTGCTCTTGAGAAACTTCGGTTTGCGCTTGGGGATCTGCAGTCATAATCGTGAGCGTGAGCGTGAGCGCAAGGTCATGCACAGGGAAGTTGGCGCCCCGCAACATACATCGACAGCGTGGAACCATTTCACAACCAAGGGCGGGCAGTCGGGCGGATATCTCTTGAGACTCTGGCCGTACAGGGAGCTCAGACTGTGGTCTCCTGGATTGGAAAGACCGGCGCTATCGGGATGTTGCGGATCTCGCGGCGTCGGCGTAGAGCTGCGGCTTCCACCCCAGGGATTGATCGAATCGACGGCGGATGAGATGTAGGATCTCTCGGCTTTCTTGTCAGCAGCACCGGGGGCCATGATCGCGGTATGGCCCAAAGGCCACCCGGAGGAGGCGCCGGAAGCGAATGTCGTGCGCGATGATCTTCTGAAGTTGCGGCAGAGCGTGAGACCGACGAACGCGTGCCGTAAAGTGTTCGAAAGCAGCGCCAACTTGGGAGTGTCACACGTGGCAAGGGCAGGGCGGCGGCTCGATGCCAAGGCGTCCTTTATGGTGTTGAGGCAATATCCGGGACTGGGCCCGTGCCTACCTAGGTAATCCCTGGGGACACAAATGTATAATTTGACGAGAGCAAATGGGTATCTAGCTGATGCAAACGTGCGGCGTTTCGTCTCGGCCCGTTGGCGTGTGGAGGTGACCAGGCTGGACAGAAAGATGCTTGGTTGCAGCGGACTTGCCGTCCAACAATACAGGAGCCGTCCAACGATGACGGAGTCGTCCAACAATGACGGAGCAGTCCTTGCGCACCCGCTGATTGGCTGCGCCAGAGCTTCGACCCCTGCAGGACGATTGGGCGCAATAACGGTCTGGACCGTCCCTGCAAACTTCCTTCTTGGATCCATGGTGGGGGTGGGGCACGAATCTTTTTTCCAATGCCGGGCCGCAGTTCGAGCCCCTCCAAAATTTCGACCTCGGCGCATCTCGTCTTCAGCTCGACTGCCGGCATACCACCTACCTATCCACACAGCTGTCGCGACCCGAGTCCTAGGACTCGCGACCATCGCCGATCATGGCGAACGAGGCTGTAAAGGTTCCGGTGAAGAAACAGCTGGAGGATCGGCTGCCGAAACGCTTCCAGGCGATGAAATTCGGCGTGCAGTAGGTCAAGGCCTGTTGTATACAGGTAGTCACCAGCTTCATTGTATCCTCCAGCTGATTGCTGCAATCGCACAGGTCCCATCAAGACATTGTCACCCAAGCCGTCTTGGAGGTCTCGGACAGTCTCCTCTACGACATCGCCCGGGGCCGTCTACCGTACCAACATGGCCCGCTGGATCCACGCTTGGGAACATCAAGTAAAACGGGCGTTTGCGAAACGTGCCATCTGAAGTTGGCAGATTGCAGCGGTCATTTTGGCCATGTTCGGCTCCCCCTGCCCGTCTTCCACATCGGCTACCTGAAATACATCCAATCCACGCTGCAGAACATATGCAAGGACTGCTCGAAAATCTTGTTGACGGAGCCGGAGCGGCAGCATTTTCTGAGGCAACTCCGGCGACCAGGTGACAACATGCGAAGGACCGGCATTCTCAAGAAGATCAACGAGCAGTGCAGGAAGGCCAAGACTTGTCCCTATTGTGGTGCGGTTCAGGGGACTATCAGGAAGCTGAGCGTGCTCAAGCTCGCGCACGACAAGTTCGTCACGTACAATAAGTCCACGGCCCAGAAGAAGGTCCCCCCGATCAGCAAACTGCGTTTCGATGCGTCTTTGGAGCAAGCGAAGAAGTACATCCCGGAACTGGAGAGGCATACCCGGCGAGCCATGGATGATCTGAACCCGCTCAAGGTCCTGAACCTGTTCAAAGCCATCAGCCCGACCGATTGCGAGCTCTTGGGTTTGGATCCGACCGAGGGAAGACCCGAGATGTTCCTCTGGCAATATGTCCCGGCCCCCCCCATCTGTATTCGCCCATCGGTGGCTCAAGATAACGCAAGCAACGAGGATGACATCACCAGCAAGCTGGCCGAGATCGTTCTCTATTGCGGGTACCTGCGTGAATCGCTCAAGAACGGGGCGTCCCTCCAGATAATCATGGAGCAGTGGGAGTTCCTCCAATGCCAGGTGGCCATGTATGTCAACAGCGACGTACCTGGGCTCTATCAACCTGGCTTCGGCAAGCATATCAGGGGCTTCTGTCAACGACTCAAAGGCAAGCAGGGACGATTTCGAGGAAACCTGTCAGGCAAGCGTGTGGACTTTTCGGGCCGCACCGTCATCTCTCCTGACCCCAACCTGGGTATTGACCAGGTCGCCGTGCCCCAGCTGGTAGCCAAGAATATGACATACCCCGAGCGAGTGTCACATCAGAACAAGGAAAAGCTCCAAGACTGTGTTCGAAACGGTCCCAATGTATGGCCCGGTGCGAAGCAGATCACCAAGAAAGAAAGCGGCTTCAAGATCAATTTGATGTATATCAATCGCGAAAATGTTGCCAACGACCTGGACTATGGCGATATTGTCGAGCGGCATCTTGAAGATAACGACGTGGTGCTTTTCAACCGTCAGCCGTCTCTCCACAAGCTCAGTATCATGAGCCATCTGGTCAAGGTCCGGCCATGGCGGACGTTCAGGCTCAACGAGTGTGTCTGCACGCCGTACAATGCTGATTTCGACGGTGACGAAATGAATCTGCACGTTCCACAGACAGAGGAGGCCCGCGCCGAAGCCCTCACTCTCATGGGGGTCAAGCACAATCTTGCCACGCCCAAGAATGGCGAGCCTATCATCGCCGCCACCCAGGACTTTATTACGGCAGCATACCTACTCAGTGGCAAAGATCAGTTCTACGACAGGAAGTCCTTCACGTACATGTGCATGCACATGCTTTGTGGAGAGACACACCTCGACTTGCCCCATCCTGCCATCGTCAAGCCCGAGGCGCTCTGGACAGGCAAGCAAATCTTTAACGTCCTCATTCGTGCCAACAAAGAATCCGACGTCATGGTGAACCTCGATGCGAAGGGCAGGCAGTTCAAGCAACCTAGTGGCGGACTTGCACCTGACATGTGTCCCAATGACGGATGGCTTGTGATCCGGAACTCGGAAGTGATGTGCGGTCGCATGGACAAGTCGATCGTTGGCGGTGGCAAGAAAGACTCACTATTCTATGTCATTCTCCGTGACTTTGGTCCGGACCACGCAGTTGTTGCCATGAATCGCCTGGCCAAGCTGTGTGCCCGCGGGTTGACCCTGCGTGGCTTCTCGATCGGTGTGGGCGACGTCTTCCCGCCCGAGTCGCTTGTCGAGGAGAAAGAATTACTTGTCAATGAGGCATACGCAAAGTGTGACCTTCTCATCGATAAGTACAACCAGGGAACGCTTGAAAAAGCCACCGGATGTGACCTGGAGCAGACGCTGGAAAACCTGATATCTGGAGCACTGAGCAAGACGCGTACCAACGCAGGCGACCACTGTGTTGATAGTCTCAGTCGCAACAACGCGCCTATCATCATGGCAAAGTCTGGATCAAAGGGGTCCAATATCAATGTTGCCCAGATGGTGGCTCTCGTCGGACAGCAAATTATTGGCGGGTCTCGTATTGGCAATGGGTTCCAGGATCGGAGCCTGCCACACTTCCACAAGAAAGCCCCGCAACCGCCGTCAAAAGGGTTCGTGAAGAACAGCTTCTACAACGGACTCTTGCCGACCGAATTTCTCTTCCACGCCATGTCAGGCAGAGAAGGTCTTGTCGACACCGCTGTCAAGACTGCGGAAACAGGCTACATGAGTCGACGTCTCATGAAGTCTCTCGAGGATCTATCCACCAGGTATGATGACACGGTCCGGACCTCGGGTGGTGACATTGTTCAGTTCCAGTTCGGCGCAGACAAGCTCGACCCTGTCGACATGGAGGGTAATGCCGTCCCCGTGCATTTTGATCGAACCTGGAACCATGTCGAGACTTCGACGTGGAGGCTCGAGGACAAGGCACTTCTCCCAAGGGAGATCCTCGCCATATGTGAGGACAGCCTCGCAGCTCAGCGTGGTCGGTATATTCGCAGGCATCTTGTCAGTGACGAAGTCATGGACTACGACGACACATCTTACTTCGGAACGGATGCCCACGAGGGCGCTCGCATGTTCCTCAAGACAGTCGAACTCTACGTCTGCCGCCGGGCTCACAAACTATTTGTGCTACGCGAAGCCGCCGGTCTGGATCCTGGTGCTGACGAGAAAGATTTCGTAGCGCTCAAAGATGTCCTGGCGAAGGAGAAGGGAAAGAAGGAGAAAGAGGAGGCTGAGCAAGGCGAGGCGAAGTTCGAAGCGGGCCTGGAGGACAAGCGGTCATTTTCTGCGATGAATGCGGATGCCACTGATGCCCATCGTCAAGCCTACGTTGACCGCGTCGCCAAGGTCTCGGAGAAGACGCTTACAGCCTTCATCAATACCTGTCTCGCCAAGTACAAGAAGGCTCAAACAGAGCCAGGTCATGCAGTCGGCGCCGTTGGCGCCCAGTCGATCGGTGAGCCGGGAACACAGATGACACTCAAGACTTTCCATTTCGCAGGTGTCGCTGGCATGTCCATCACGCAGGGTGTGCCCCGCATCAAGGAGATCATCAACGCTTCCAAGCTCATCTCTACACCCGTCATCACTTGCCCGCTCGAAAACAAGAACCAGATCGAGGCCGCTCGAATTGTCAAGGGAAGGATCGAAAAGACGCATATTGCTGATGTCATCGACTTCATCGACGATGAGTGGCAGCAGACCGTCTCGAAACTGGTGATCAAAGTGAACACAGCCGCGCTCTCGGATATGCATCTCGGCATCACCGTTTGGGACATTCGTGGTGCGATCCTGAAGGCGAAGAAGCTCAAGATGAAGATTGAACCGGAAGATGTTGTGGTGGTTGGCGACAAGCTGGAAGTCTTGATCAGGAGCACCTGGCAGGACATTTCAGCGGCCAAGAAGATGGCCAGATTGCGAGCGGCCGGTGCCGAGAAAGGCCAAACTTACACAGGTGCCATGGACGAGTCTTCTGACCTGCAGCTCCGCGTCAACTTCCTCAAGCGCGTGCTTCCCCTCGTGCCCATCTCGGGTTACCCCGATGCATTCCGCGCTCTCATTCAGGTGAACGATAGTTCGGAGAAAACTGTGCTTGTCGAGGGCTACGGCATGCAGGCATGCATGACAACAGAAGGCGTGGTGGGCACTCAGTGCCGGACCAACAGCGTTATGGAGTGCCGCGACGTGCTGGGTATCGAGGCGGCGCGCACGACGATTGCGGCCGAGATCTCCGACGTGATGAAAGGCATGGACATCGACCCGCGGCACATGCAGTTGCTGGCCGACGTCATGACATACAAGGGCGAGATCCTGGGCATCACGAGGTTTGGGTTGGCCAAGATGCGTGACAGCGTGCTGCAGCTGGCCAGCTTCGAGCGCACGTCGGACCACGTATTCGATGCGGCCGCCAACATGAAAGTCGACAGCATCGAGGGCGTCAGCGAGAAGATTATCATGGGCCAGACCATGAGCCTGGGCACGGGCGCCTTCCAGATGGTGCGCCGCCTGGGCATCCGTCCGGACAAGCACCTCGTGCCGCGGCCGACGGTGTTTGAGGACGCTTGGCGCGAGGAGGAAGCGCAGCGGAGGAAGGCGAGGATGGATAGGAGGAGAGGGGCGGCTGGGTCGGGGCGTGCGGTCAATGGGACGGCGGGCGCGGAGGTGGGGCAGGCGAGCACACTGTTGGCGGCTGCGTCTTGAGCGGGGAGGTAGGCTCTGTGCCGCTGTCCTGGGGCTTGATACCAGTGCTCGTTGGACAGAGAAGATCTGAAGAACTGCGAGGAGGTTGGTGCGATGGCTTTTGGGTCTTTGGCAAGAGCATAGGGGAGCAAGCAATACTACTGTCTTCGAAGATGTTCGGGCCAGATTGAGCCGGTCATGGGCTGCCAGTGTGCTCATACCTTGTCTCGACCTACAATCTTGAAAAAGACTTCCTCTTTGATACGTGAACACAAGACAGCGATAAGTGTGAGCCGAGGTCACTTCGTCGGGTACCTCTGCGTATCAGGGGAAGGGTCGCATGCTTTGTATTGCTGCATCCACAGATTCGTCCCCTATCTACCTGCCTACCTCACAGAGCCAATGTAGCTCCAAGACCGAGGTTGCCCAAACATTGGCCTCGCTTGCCCAAGCCCATGCGACATTTGTCACCGTCCATTGTCGCTTGCTCATCCCAGGCCTGCCTTCCTCGGCCCCACAGCCGCGTGCGCCGGACCTGGAAGGGGTTTGGCCCCGGCTGTGTTCGGTGATAGGTATGAGGAGGGCAAGGTAAACTCTCTCGATTGGATGAAAGGGGAAGGTCACGTATATAGTAGACGTGGTCAAAAGGTCACGTGCCGCATCAGGTGAACACGTGTTTGCTTCGCGTCGACCGACAGACAGTATACGTCATAGACCCGTGATATGCTGACGTGCATCCTCGACGGACTTCCATTCTTCGGCAACCAAGGCCATCGCGCGACAGTCCTGAAGCCGACGGAATGTGTGGCAGATATGCCCTCGCACTGGTAATCCGGTTGAACTTGGCTTCAACTCACGGCGCAAGTCACTGACGGCCTCTGCCCCACAGCGCCCATCGCGGGTTCGCGAGCTTCTTCAGGCCGACGACGTGGACATCGACGATGCACCCGCAGACGATGCGTACGATGCGCCGCGACAAAGCCACAACTTTGCTCCGGGCTACCACGGCATAGTGTACCGAGCCGACGTCTCCGACCCCGCGGCCAAGACGAGCAAAGACGCCGTCGTCCGGCCGCACTACAAGCTGCAGACCATGAAGTGGGGCCTCGTACCCTCCTGGACGAAGCGCAGCCCGGACTACGCCGCGACCCTCAAGACCATCAACTGCCGCGACGACAGCCTCGCGAGCCCCGGCGGGCTGTGGGCGACCATGAAGGCGCGCAAGCGCTGCGTCGTCGTCGCGCAGGGCTTCTTCGAGTGGCTGAAGAGGCCGGGCTTCGGCGCGCGCGACAAGGTCCCGCACTATGTCCGGCGCGCCGACGGGCGGCTACTGTGCATGGCGGGGCTGTGGGATTGCGTGCGGTATGATGCTGAGGACGGCGCCGGCAAGGGGCAGGGGCAAGGGCACTATACGTACACGATCATCACGACGGATAGCAACGCGCAGCTGCGCTTTCTGCACGATCGCATGCCGGTTGTCCTGAATCAGGGGAGCCAGGCGATGAGGACGTGGTTGGATCCGGGGAGAAGCGAGTGGAGCCAGGAGTTGCAGGCACTGCTGAAGCCGTTCGAGGGGGAGCTAGAGGTGTATCCGGTCAGCAAGGACGTGGGCAAGGTGGGCAACGACTCGCCGAGCTTCATCATCCCGGTGGCGAGCAAAGAGAACAAGAGCAATATTGCCAACTTCTTCGCGAAGGGTCCTGTCAAGAAGTCGGAAAAGGACCAGGACCATGAAGGAGTGCATCACTTCAAGGCTGAGCCAGAGTTCGAGGTGAAGACGGAAGAGAGACATACTCAGGTCGACGCTACCGAGGATGTTGTCAAAGAATTCGATAATGGCGATATGGACGCCACAGCAACAGGCCTGAAAAGGGAGGCGCCTCTGTGTCTCACAGAGGGTGAGCGGCCTACCAAAAAGATCACGACGACCACCCCAAATACGGTCCCGTCATCGTCCGCCCTGAAAAAGCCGATTGGTCGACCCATGCGCAGCGCGACAACGAATCAGTTCAAGAGTCCCGTCACGGAGAAGAAGAAGAAGGCAGGAGGAGGATCGCAGAAGATCACAAAATTCTTCGCCAACAGCTCCTAGGGAAACATGTCCACCTCACTGACGTGTCACCATCTGTTTTCGAACCGGCGGATGTTGTACATGGGACCTCGATTGCCGTGGTTCAACCCAGATTGTCGTGGTATACAAGTGATGGCATGGCCGCGAATGAACTTGCTGGTGCTTGCAATACACTTCTAAGGTGACTCAAGCCGCCCACTGACTGTCTCTGAGGACTGAGGGCGAAGGCTTCACCTCTACAGTATAGGCCAATCAAGGTCGGCAGCAACACAAATTCTCAGCCTCGACCCGGCCATGTTTTGGCACGCGAACGCCCTGCTGCACATTGCATTGAGCAGTTCGACGGCATATTGACACACCATGGCCTCGGGCGATCGTCAAACCCCGCTGCCAGTCCGCCTCTGCCTTTCAGAATCCAGAGTGAGAACGATTAGACGAAATCACCGATTGGGGCACTGTGCCAGATGCATCGCGTAGGTCTTTCCGATACCTGGATAGAAGAATCCTGGAGACTGACCATGATGGCCTGGTAGGAAGCGCGCATGATGGCGCGAGCTGGGCAGGGACGGGATATGTGAAGTCACAGAGCAAATGGACCAGAGCACATGGAGGTCGAACTTGACGAATGCTCTAGAGGGCTTGCCCGGCCGAGAGTCTGGAATTCCGTGCCGGCCCTTGCGGTATATTGTAAAACGGTCACTCTGATGGTGTGCCGTGTGATAGAGCGCCTCTCGGGCATACGAGTCCCGAGTCCGGAGTAGATGGATGACTTGTACCTGAGCACCGCAAAATTCTATATACACGTGGAGCGCCGGAGCCTGTGGAAATCGGCAGTAAATGACTCGCTAAGGCAATTCGGGTAGGGCATCGCAAGACTTTCTTCGTGCCCGGCGTCAGCTTCAGCAGGACGGAAAAGCGGTCAAGCCGTATCTATTCTGCTCCAGCGATTGGCTTCCAGGTATGACGCTGCCTGTTATCCGTCTGCAGAATACAGCCCATTGCTCACAGGGAGAGAGGACGGAACCAACATGGACGGATGTAGCCAACGACCCCGCGACAAATCAACCGCGGCCAGACGGAAGGAAAGTGGAGGACGTCTATAAGACAAACAATCGATATTTGGCGGCTTACAAGGCGAAATGTAAGCCATATTTTTGTATGAACCTGCCTTTTTCGATCGAGGCAACGTCGGAATCTGATCAGCTGCCAGACAACTTGCAAGCGATGATGAGGCTTCCCCATGAAGAAGCGGTCCAAAACGCGCATCCCTTCGCGTTGTACGCGTTCTCAGTCTGGTTGGGCAACAAATAGCCGCGCTTTGACTTCTCCGATGGTGTGGCACGTTTGGTCCCAAGGCTTAATAGTACTTCATCCTGGGGCCCGGGACGTTTTCACTCTCAGAAATAATCCACCTGGAAGAGGGAAGCTAGCAATACAATTTGGAGTGGCGTAGCAAAGGCCAAGGAAGATCGGTGAGGCAAGGAAACAGTAGTAGGCTTGAGCTTTGTTTTTTTTTCGGCGTCGGAGTTCGCCGTTGTCAAAATGGTGTGTCTAGAGTAGTGTTCGCAGTTCGGGTCCAATAGTTGGAAACAAGAGGGATAATCATTTCCACATACCGTGCTGGGACGATCACCCTTTTGTCGTTACTCCCCATGACCAAGAAATACTGCAACGCGCGAAGCCCCCATGCTTCCACCCAGGAAAAACACACAACCTCTGGGTACCGTCACAGATTAGCCCCCCAATCTACTTTTCTCCTTTTATCCCTTACCTTCTCCCCGAGGAGCAAAACAACTCGTTCCTCCAATCACCCCAAGATCTCAACATCCAAAAGCTCTCGTGTGCTTCTCTCCGGTCGGTCCCTCGGGCTGGATCACCGTCCCCATCGCAGCCACAAGCTCCGCCTCCATGGCGGCCAACTCCCATCCAGCAAAGCCGCGCTTCTGGTCTTGAGACGTGTGATGAACGGGCGAACGGAGATGATCGAACGTGGATTGGCTGGTGTGGCCTTCAGAGCGTGTCTCATTCGCCAATTGGCCGCCGTCGTCGATAGACAGAGTACCGCCTTGGTTGACGCTGAGTGCCTCTACACGCATGTACTCAGAGTACCCGCCGCCGTAATCGTGGCCGACGGCGTTTCCCTCCTCGACAAACTGGTCACCGCCGTTGTCATGCA
Source organism: Phyllachora maydis (assembly GCA_029339225.1). Lineage (NCBI taxonomy): Eukaryota > Fungi > Ascomycota > Sordariomycetes > Phyllachorales > Phyllachoraceae > Phyllachora > Phyllachora maydis. The sequence goes on from JAQQPM010000010.1 coordinate 671,231, forward strand.
CGGTGGGGCTGACAGCGGGCACCGGCGCTGCAAAGACGGCAGAGGACGCAACCCCCGGCGGAAGGGGGAGTCTGGCGGGCGCGAATCCGGGAGTGAAGGCTGGGAAGATGGACTTGTCTTGGCCAGGGAGATGGAATCTCGTGTCGAACCCATGGGCGAGAAACTCGGCCTCGTCGGCCTCGTCATCTTCCTCGGCGCCCTGGAGAGCGGCCAATGCGAAGGCCGACGGCCCGGCGGCAGGCATGCGTGGCATCAGGGACGGGGCGAGCGCCGCCGCCTGATGTTGTTGCTGTTGTTGTTGCTGCTGCTGGCCGTTGCGCGTGAGGCGCGCTTGGTGCTTGCTCGGGTTCTTCCATCGATTTTGGATGGCGGCAGCGGCCGTGGGATGCTCCGCGTAGTACGCGTCTCGAATGCGGTGGAATGAGTCGGGATGGTCCTGCGCGAGTCTCTGCATAATCCATCGAAGATCCGGCTTGTTCATCGCCATGATTTCTTTGCGGTCGGACATTTTGTGTCGAAGTCACGTCAGTGGCTCGGAGTCTCTAAAGTCTTCAAGGGTTAACTTCAGGGTTGCCCTGTAGACTGAATGTGACTCGGGAGACAAGAGAACGAACCCGTCAAAATCGGTTTGCTCCTTTGATTTGTTCTGGTTGACGCGAAAGTTGTATTGTGAAATTCCGAGACCCCGCCTGATGTAAACAGAGGGCGATAAGTAGTCACTGGAAAGCACAGCTTGATTAGGTACTTGAGCTAGCCGAACCACCCGCACCTGACTGTGACGGCTCCAAGTCCGTGGTGATCCATGGACGCAAATCGGGGATGATTGTCCCATGGTGAACCGTGTCAAAGTAGCAAGTATACGACCACTTCCTCCACACTGCTCTTAGCTTTGAACAAGGGCGAATTCATGGTTCTATGACTGGCTGTGTACTGTAAAGAATTTGACCCTGTGTCTGTTGCCGAGCTCTCTGATTGTTGACTCGCCAGACAGATTGGCAGCACGTTGTTGCGGTGTCCATGCGCACCATCCGCATGATTTCATACCCTGATTGCCCCTGAAAACGAGACTCGGAATACTCTTGACGGAGCCATTCGTATCGCCATGGGTCTTTGCTTGTGAGCTGCGCGACCTACTGTTGTTGACGCTGCCTGGGAGGTTATGAGCTTACATAATCGCATCTGAGCCACCAAGGGGCGAAGTAAACAAGCAATGCCAACTGATTCCGGACCAACACGCAGACTGCCGGCGCCCTCCAGCCATCTTGATTACTTGAACTGTGTCAAAATAACTGCGATAACTACACTTTTTTGACGATTCAAAACCCGCCACGCTGGCGTCAGCCGTCAAGTGCAGACGCTTTTTCAGTTTTTCTAGAAGGAGCGGGAAACTGGCACTGCAAAAGTTGAAAGTGAAAAAATGATAGTGCATGGCGTCAAAGATGTTTCCCAAAGGCTCGATGCGCCTAGAGAGAGCACGTACAGCTGCCACAGAAGGCGCAAGCACTGAACCCGGAAACCTTGACAATGATCCGTAGCCTTCGCAGTAAGTGTAGGCCTTGAAGAGACTTTTCCACTTCCGCTGCCGGCGGATCAGTCCAGGTCGGCCCCCTTCCCCGAAGCAAGCACATCAAGGATTTCTGACAACTGTGAAACATTTGACCCGTACGGCAAAGCCGTTCCGGTCTGCTGAAGCGACTTGAGAGTAGCCGTGTTAGGGGACGCTTGTAATTGCGACTTCATTCACGACTCGGTCCGTGTAAGCCGTGATATCTAGCTGCATTGCGACGGCTAGTAGCCAGGCCACGAAACCAATCCATTCCGAGGCACTGAGACAAGGCCGGGGTTGCCGAAAGTATCGCGGGGTCCACGAAGGGATCCGGAACGAAGCGGCAAATTTTCCCGAGCGGCGAACTAGACAAGTCTCCCTTGCCTTTGATTCCTTTGAAGAGGGCCGTACCTCGTTATCACCGGGCATGCATGCCATTGTACCCAGTAGTCCATCTGCCTGTCGACTATTTTGGCGTATATTCTCGCCCGATCTAGATTCCCGTTCAATCAACGGACGTCCCCAGTATCTGATATCGCGAGACAGCAACGCGGCATGGTTTCCCCACTGTTTGGAAGCCCTGTTCCGCGTCGGGCGTGGGTATGCCTGTTTGACAGCTTGGATCCGGCGGGATATTATATTCAACGTTAGACGCTTAGCTTTCCTGTTCTAGGCATGCTTGCCACGGAGTCGCAGGATAATCTGATGAACAGTCTTGGAATGAAGCTCGGACCTGTGCCGTTTTCCGTTGAGGCTTTGAAAAATCTTGGTCTAGCCTCGAGTTCGAGGAGGGCTCAACGTCTAGGCCAAGGAAACGGGTAAGGCAGGGCTAAGGTCGAGTAGACAGTTTTCTTAGGAGCTAATACTTGCTCGACTCGAGACCATATAAACCAAGACGTTGACATGAGGCGAATCAATAAAACGCTGACTAGTCTAGTCGTTGTACTATCGAAAGTCAATAAGACCTCTAGACCAAGAAGAGGTGAATATAGAGGAAGTTATTAGAAGGAGGGAATATATAGTTTGACAGTATAACCCCACAACTTTCAAGGCCTAGGTAGGGATGGGAAGGAAGGAGTGTGTAGAGGGAAAACCCCTAAACAACGGATAGAATCACGGTTCCGGGCTCGTGAATAGTCTCACTGTTCGTTGTATGCTGTGTGGTCTGAGGGGGCTTTTTGGCCGGCCGAGTCTGTGCGTGGGGTACAACGACTTAGATGATTAGGTAGATTTACAGCGTACACAGCTTCTTAGCCTAGCCAGATTGCAACCCGACCTTCAGCTTCCTGCGACAACATGTCTCCGACCGCGGCGCCGGACAGTTGCCCCGGAGGTCAGAGCATGCGACTAGTACGGATCCACCACGTACTGCCACGAAACTGGGTGTCGAAAGCGATGAAAGACACAGAAGTGGCAGTACATGCGTTTTGAGAACGTGTTGTTACTAGCCCGCGCCCGAGCGAATACTCAATCATCGACATCATCCGTCGTGTATCGGAGCCGAAGAGACTTGGACAGTGCAGCAGATCCGAATGCGACGGGGCCAAGCCTCAATTCCCCGGTCGGGAAATTGCTTGACATGGAGGGCCAGTCTTGGTCGTCGAGGTGGAGCTGATAACCTCGGCAAAGCTTCGGTCGGTCTCCGGATATCTCCATGTCATCCGTCGCGCCATTGGTTTGTGTGAGTGGTGGGGATCTGGGGTGACTAATGTTAGTCCGAACGCCCACCGCGTTTCCTTCCTCCTTCGCTGTAGCTTAGGTAGTCAGCAGTAGTATAGCGAATTCAGGGTGATATCGCACACTGATTTTCTAGCGCCTTTTCATGCATCAAGTCATCGTCCAGGCTGTGAGCGGTGGTCTTCAACTTGGCCTTGCGCTCGCACGGCCTCGCACAGACAACGACCACGACCCCTTTGGCGACTCCGTTACCCATCGCTTCGCCCGATGGAGTATACCAACCGAGTACTGTGGCATTCTTCGCTGAGCTTGGACTACCAAGCTCCCGCGATGCACGGCGACACCTTCTCAGGATCAAGACTGAACCATGTAAGAAGTAACGTCTGGAACAGTGCCGTCATTGCTGCGGGTACACCGAAGCTCGGTACCGTCAATAACAACCAGGTAGGTCACCGTCCATGTCTCGTGTCTGGTCAGCTACCTTGGCCCATCTGGCCGCTCGTTAGTAGAGCTCCCGCTCGCAAGAGGGGGTTGGCCTGCAAAAGATCAGATCGCTGCTCTTTTTTCGGTTAATCCCAGAAGCCAAGGCTAAAGATCTGATCGATATCTTGGCAAATAAACGACGGGCCATACTTTGGGCGACCCAAGTCGACCGTCTGGTCTCATGAAATCGAAACCATCTCTGTCTTCCGTGCTTGGCTCACCGCCGCTTCCACAACTATAGTCCAGATGACGACGAACCTTCGGATCCCCACCTGCTTCTATCCCTGTGGCGAGGGGCACAGCGATTCTCTCGACAGGCGCATGATCTCAGAAACTGTATGCCCGGGGCGCACGTATAATGAGGGACGCAAGGATCGCACATTCCGAGTCCGATGGATCTCGAAACCCCCCGGGGTCATGTCGAAAGTCTCCGTCGAGGCGGTTCTAGTTCACGATAATATATATCGTGGGCTCGATACCACCCAGACATCAGCTGAACTCTACACAACTGGCACAGCGGCAGTCGTTGATTCAACACTTTCTTTACTGCGTCCAGTCTCAGGACCGCGGCGGCCGTTTCTCGTCCTTAGCCACTCGTCGCAAGCAGGGAAACGAAGCCCCCTTCCACACCACGCACACGATGGCATACGCAGAAGAACCAAAAAGTCCCACCAGCATCACATCATCGGCCTCGGACGCACCGGGCGAGAAGAAGCAATGGGTAACTTTCTACCACCCCACTGCCATCATCACCTAGGGCACCAGGGCTTAGCTGACACCATGGTTGCGAGCAGACTGTGGAGACACGCGAGTTCGCCCGGGGAGAGGAGGATCAGGACGGCGAAGCGTAGGGCCTCCGTTTGGACTCAATGGCGAAAGGTCACACAGCCAATGGCTAACTGGAGCTGTCGTCCTCTAGTGCCGAGTATGGCGTTTCCGGAAGCGAGCTCCAGGAGATGAAGGCCTTGGCAGACACATTCTCGCTCGAAGTTGTGCAGATAGTGAGCTTCCCACAGCGCGGCAGGGCTTTCATAGCACAAGTTCCTGTTGGTCTTGCTGACGTGACGCAGAAAATTGTGCAGGTGCTCAAGATCCATGAGAACGACCCCAACTTCCCCCAGAGAACGATAGAAAAGCTCAAATGCTTCATGAGTATGGGACATCGTGAGGCCGTGAATCCGCGCAGAAACAACTGACATTGCTCGTCTTGTTTGTAGCGAACAAAGGTATAGTCGAGAAGCCCGAAGACCACGAGGCTTTTATCCACAGCGTCAAGCTCGAAATCGCACTCATCACGCAGAACAGCCCCTACGCCGAGGTCCGCGCTGTCGTTGATAACGTTGACGATCCCACGACACTCTGCTCGACCATCCGCGCATGGCTCATCGGCATGACCTTTTCCGTCTTACTCGGCTTCGTCAATCAGCTGTTCTCCATTCGACAACCGGCAATTGCCATCGGCGGCCACGTCGCGCAGCTGCTCGCACTTCCCGCCGGTCGACTGGCCGCAGCCTACCTGCCTGACTGGGGCTTCACCCTCTGGGGCACTCGACACAGCCTCAACCCGGGCAAGTTCACCAAGAAGGAGCATATGCTGATCACCATCATGGCAAGCGTGGGCGGATCGACACCATTCACGACACTCATTATCTGGACGCAGTTTCTCCCGTCCATGTTCAACATGGAGTACGCCGGGGGATTCCTCTACCAAATCATGATCGGCTTGGGCACAAACTTTATCGGCTACGGACTCGCGGGTCTTTGCCGCACCTTTCTCGTGTACCCGGCATATTGTGTCTGGCCGCAGAGCCTTGTCACCATTGCTCTCAACACGGCCTTCCACGACGAGATCGAGAAGCCCGTGCGTGCACCATCGCTGTTCCGCAGGGGCGTAAGATGGATGAAGATGTCGAGGCTCAAGTTCTTCTTCGTCACCTTTGGCGCCATGTTTGTCTACTTCTGGATCCCCAATTATCTGTTCCAGGCCGTGTCCATCTTCTCGTGGATGAGCTGGATCGCTCCGAACGATGTAGTGCTGAACAGCATTGTCGGATTCAACAATGGTGTCGGGGTTGGTGCCTGCCTCCCTTACTGTTGTCCCGCGCATTCCGTCCTGCTGCGCCGCCACTGACAGGCTCGCTTCACAGCTGAACCCGATCCCCACCTTTGACTGGAACAACGTCCTCCATGGCGGAGCTGACCCGTTGGTGGGTATACCCCAACGTGAAGACGTAGGCAGCCTACACCCCGTGCGCATCGCTGACACGTCCCATCTCACCAGATGCTCCCCATCTTCGCCACCCTGAACAAATTCGCGGGCAGCTTCGTCTCCCTTTTCGTGATTCTTGCGCTATGGTATACCAACGCCTTCCAAACGGCTTACCTTCCCCTCAACACCAACCGCCTCTACGACAACCGCGGCAGGCCCTACAACGTGACGCGAGCAATCGACAGCGTAGGTATATTTTCTCCTTCCAAGTACGAGAAGTACTCGCCACCTTTCCTCACAGCCGGCAATATCAATATCTACGTGTTCTATTTCGCACTGTACACGGCCGTGTTCACATACGCACTGCTATACCACCATCACGAAATGAAACTGGGCTTCCTGGAGCTCTACAACAGCTTCTTCAAGAGGCAAAAGAAGGATGCGAGCCGCTACGAAGACGTCCACAACAGACTGATGTCGGCATACTCGGATGGTGAGCTCACCCCAGCCACGGCGCCCGCCGGCCCCGGCCCCGGCCCCGCTGCTGACATGGCATCTTCTCAGTCCCATCGTGGTGGTTCGGCCTTGTTCTCGTCTTTGCCATATCCTTCGGCGTTGCCGGTATCGCCTTCTACCCCACGTTCACGTCACCCATTGTTGTCTTTTACGGGATCCTCATGTGCCTCGTCTTCGTCGTCCCTATCGGTGTCGTCAAGGCCATGACGGGCGTCGAGGTCAACCTGGCCATCCTGGCCGAGTTCATCGGTGGCTCCCTAATGCCCGGGAACGCGCTGGCCATGAACTTCATGAAGGCGTATGGCTTTGTCACCTGCGCACACGCCATTTCGTTCGCTCATGACCTGAAGTTGGCGCATTATGTCAAGGTACGTTTTCATGTCTTGGCCGGCCAAGGAGTCAAGAGAGCGTTTCCGTGCTGACGAGGGACAGATCCCGCCGAAAACGACATTCATGGTACAGATGGTGGCGACTCTGATCTCAACCTTCGTCTGTACAGCGTTGTTGAACTATCAGGTGCGTCCCAGCAATTTGCCTGGCCTTCCCCACCTCCCCCCACTGACAACTCCCTGGTGCAGATGCGCTACATCCCCAACGTCTGCACGACCGACGCGCCCTTCCGCTTCACCTGCCCCCACGTGACGGGCTTCATGTCTTCGTCGGTGCTGTGGGGCACCATTGGCCCCCGCAAGATCTTCGGCTCCGGTGCGCCCTACAGCATGTTGCTGATGGGCTTCCCGTTCGGTATGGTTCTGACACTGGCCTTCTGGTTCGTGCGTCGCCGGCCCGCGATGCTCGCGCGCGCTGGCTGGCTGCGCCAGGTCCACCCCGTCGTCATCCTATCGGGCGCCATTCACTGGGCACCCTACAACATCGGCTACATCTGGCCCGCCGTGCCCATCGCATGGCTGAGCTGGGTGTACATCAAGCCGCGGTACCTGGAGTTTTGGTCCAAGGTGAGTGCAGTTGGTCCCCGCCCCTGTCTCGGGGGGTGGCTTCTGGGGGGTATGAGAATGGGATGGCACGGCTGACGCGGCGCCTACGCAACAGTACAACTTCGTCCTCTCTGGGTCGCTCAGCACCGGCATCGCCGTCGCGGGGCTGGTCATCTTCTTCACAGTGCAGATTGGGGGGGTACAGATAAATTGGTGGGGCAACAATGTTATCTACGAGGGGTGCGAGGCGCAGTCTTCGCCCTGCAGGCTCAAGACCCTGGGGCCGGGGGAGTATTTTGGTCCCAGGAAAGGGGAGTTTAGCTAGCCGAGTGGAGAGTGAGGAGTGGCTTGGCCGCTTGGGTTTCTGGCACCCGCCATGGCGGTTGGGGAGCTTCACTTCTACTGTACATATTGCTGCACTGTTGCGGCCTACTCTGCTGGAGGCTCGTCAGAGGCGCCGGCGAGGACTTGTGTGCATGGGATTTTATTGGATACAATTCAGCCAAGATACCTACTTTGATATTTGTACCGAACACTGCAGAGTTCTTGGAATCGAAGGTCCCTCGTGGTCCTGCAGCATGATTTTTTTTTCTTGGCGGTCTGGCTCGCATCTTCCGACCTCGGAGGGTCTCTAAAACCGAACCCAAGGTGAAGGAGGATGTATTTATGGTATGTGTATAGAATTGCTTATATGTACGAAGTGCTTCGTAGATAGATATGTGATTGTCGGGCTGCATCAATATAAATCCGAGATCCACAGCACCATGCTTGTTGCCCCACTTCACTACAATTTTCAATGTCGCATCGACGGGCTTTTATACTACCACTTGCTGCTACACACCATCACAGCCCTCTTCCTCCATGCCGCTCACTGAAACCGCCCAGGCCGCTTTTCATCATGGGCTCCAACACGGTGATTCTCACCGAGGAAGAAACGAACCGCATACGAAATACGGTCCAAACCCGCCTCGAGAGATGCAAGAAGGTTGCAGGTCATGAGCGGGAACCAAGGGAAGCCAAAGCCGCGATAAGCGAGGCGACGGGGGCTTCGCTCATGGCGGACATGGGCAGCTCTCTCAACATCGACCCCACCGAAGCAGGCACTCTACCGGCCCTGGGCGTTGGTCAGAACTACCCACCTTGTAAAGCTTCGAGAACAGAGTTGGCACCAATGAGACTAGGCGATCTCCGGCTGGAAACTCGCCACCGAGGTAAACGGCTGGTTGTCAGGCGTGCCAGCCCAGTCGTCACTCTTGCTGCGAGATCTTGGACCATGGTTCAGGACGAAGATGAGCGAGAGACGGAGAGATTGGAAATATGCCTGCACAAGACGATGCACGGAAAGGATATCCTCGAATCCGCGCGCTGGTTCGTCATCAAGGAGCCCTATTTCACCCTCACCGATCAGGGCGAGGCAACCCTCCGCATCGATCACCCATCTGATCTGGTCGTCACCTCGCTAGAATCTTTGAAGGGCGCGAAGGAGCCCGAGAGGGAGGCAGGAAAGGCAGAGGAAAGGGCGAGGAAGTGCAAGGACAAGGGCAACGCAGCACTGGAGAAGCAGGACCTCCCGCTGGCGTATGCGAACTATACCGAGGGCCTGCAGATCGCAAACCAGGAGATCGTTGCCACCGTCAACCCCGACCTTGCCCGTGATCTTTATCGCAACCGTGCCCACGTCAATCTTCTCCTAGAACAGCTGGACGAGGCCCGGACAGACGCACTGTCCTCCCTCATCGGTAAAGACGACCCCCGATCCAAGCAGCTCGACAGCAAAGCCTACTTCCGCGCCGGGCTGGCAGCTTACAATCTTGGCGATTACCCTGGAGCCAAGAGGCTCTTCGAGCAGCGCAGCCAGCTCGCCCCGGACATCAAGGACACGGTCATCTTCCTGCGGCGCATTGCTCAGCGCCTCCGGGAGCAGGCGTCGGGCTCTTACGATTTCGCGAAGCTGCGCGCGGGCCTCTCGCGCGCGCGCCCACGCGTCGATGCAGCCTCGTACCCGGGGCCAACCGAGGTACGCGATAGCGGCGCCGGGCGGGGCCGCGGTCTTTTCGCCACGCGCACCATTCCCGCCGGCGGGCTTGTGTTGGCCGAGCGGGCTCTTTGCGTCGTGTGGGGCTTCGAGCCTGCCGCGCTGACGGCCATGACGTACGACGTGCGCGACGACTTCATTCGCCTGTCGCCCGTGGGGCTGACGCGGGCGCTCGTGCAGCGCGTCCGAAACAACCCGTCGCTGCTGCCGCGGCTGCTGGACCTGACGGGCGGGCCGGAGTGGGACGACTCGGACACAGGCGGACAGGAAGCGAACGGGGTAGAGGGGGAAGCTCTCGTCGACGGCAGGCCGGCGGTGGACGTGTTCCGCGTGCACGACATCATGTCTCGCAACACGTTCGGGCCAGGCGCGCAGCCGTACAGCGAAGAGGGCGCGCGGCACGCGAGCACGGGCCTTTGGACGCGCGCGGCTTATATCAACCACTCGTGCGCGGCCAATGCGCAGAAGGAGGCGGTGGGCGACCTGATGCTGCTGCGGGCGACGCGACGGATCGAGGCGGGTGAGGAGGTCTTCCACAGCTACAGTGAGGCGCCCGACTTGGACGCGCGGCAGAAGGCGCTTTCCATAACGTGGGGGTTCCGCTGCGCGTGCGCGCTGTGCCAGGTGGAGTTGAGGGATGAACCCGCCGTGCGCAAGAAGCGGGGAGACCTGGTGGAGGAGGCGGAGCGGTTTGTGGAAAAAGAGCCGGCGCGGGGTGCGAGTCGGCGCGCGGTCGTGCGGGCGCAGCGCTTGGCCGCGTTGATCGAGGACACGTATGATGCGAAGCGGTATGAAGGCCTGCCGAGGCTGGGGAGCAAGCGGATCCAGGAGTGGCTCGCGGAGGCGAAGCCGGCGCGGTAGGCGGCATGGGGTGAGAACATCAACGGCGGCAGCGAAACACCAAAACAGACAATGGACTCGAAACTTGACGAGAACCAGCACCCACGAGACATGCTGCCATTTACCACGTTGTTGTCGTGGACCACTGGAGCCATTGGGGATGTGGCATGCAGTCACCATACTGCGGCGGATCGCGCGCCCTCCGCTGGCTATGCACTATGTTCACGCTATGTTCCTGTCGAACCGGTCCACTGTATACAATCGAACGTCACCGCACCGCCTCTCCGGTCTCATAGTCTCGCCATACGAGCCCCGACACATCTAGTGCTTAGCCACCGCCCATGGACCCCTCCTACCCTCTTAGACTACGAAATGATGAGGGTTGAATACGTAGTAATAATGGTGGTAAATTCAAATAGAGCTACGAAGAGACCCGAACACGGATCAATTTATTTGGGCCCGGAGTCTTCCGTACGCCCTGCTCTATCGTATTGGTGTTGGATAACACTGTCGGATTCCGCGGGTCCAAGTGCTTGATTCTATCTGTGTTCTCTGTCTCCAATTCTGACCTGCGCCCTAGGGCTCGCTACCCGCCCTTTTTCTCTCTTGCCCCCTGCTGCGTGTTGGACGACGTGGCGCCCGTGTTGGATTCCGCGGATCCAAGTGTTTGCTTGTGTGTATTGATCTAGTCCCTGATATCTGTATTGGACGACGTGGCGCTTATGTCGCCTCGGTAGAACTCCGGTATCCACGTCGGGCGTAGGGCATAGGAATGCCTATCAGCGATGGGAGCAGGGCATAGGGAGGTGTTGGACAACGTGGCGCTCGTGTCGCTCCGGTAGAACCTCGGTATCCCTGACAGGAGCAGGGCACAGGGTTTGCCTGTCAAGCTCGGGAGCAGGGCACAGGGAGGCCCTGGTCAATTAAGGTGGATATAGCCACGATTCCCTGTATCAAGCAGATTGAGCCTACTTTGGGGCCTGTAAACGTTGTAGGGGGGACAGAGAAAATCTCTGCCCCAGGCAGCTAGAGCGCAGGTTAAGAGAGTATATAGAATCAATTATAGACCCTGGAGATTCCAATAATTAATAGTTAGAAGCTGTTAGCCTGGCGTAGACGAGCCTAGTATTAGTATATATATTATTATTACGATATCTAAGAATGTACCTTAGTAGCCGTTATTATATCGAGCAATGAGAATAATAAGAAGGCCGCTAAGGAGGGCTCTATCCTTCTCTCTAAGCCGGAGCAGTGGATCGACTTGGAGCAGTAGCTTTGGCGCGTTATGAGTAAGGCAATCGAGTTTATAGACCTGAACAATACCGAGGAATTAGAGCATGTTAATAATGTATAACACTGCTATGGCGAACTGGAAATACAACTAGGATAACGTTATAGAGGTTAAGAAGTGGATTAGGGAGTACGTTAAGACTTATATGCTAAATCTATACTGCCTACCTAAGTAAAGCCTTTGCTAGTAGTATTAGAACCTTACTAAGTCGATGTATTTAAAGGATTATAAGCGAATAAGGATAATATATAAGGACTATAAGGAGTACCTTAATACTAGTAAGGCAAAAGTGGTTAGTAACTAAAGGACCTAGATAGAGAAGTAGCAGAAGCTACTATATCTAGCAGAGTACTATAAAGTAAAAGGGGTAGCTAACCCTAAACTATAGTTTAATAACTTGCTGATCTTTTTAGGAGTAACCTAAAGGTTCTAGGGCTGGATATTAGCCTTATAAAAGGACTTTAAGAAGTAGGTTAAACGGGAGAACCTTAATTACTGCAAAGTAGCAAGGGATTTCCTATAAGATCTTAAGTTTAATAAGCCTCCCGAGCTAAAGCCTAAGAACCTAGTAGGAAGAGGAGGTACGTACGTTACCCTAAACGGCGAATAGCCTCTTCCTAATAGGGCTAGTAAGAAAGGTAAAAGAGGAGGGGATATATAAGAAGAGGCTTTTAAGTAAAGAAGAGCTAATACCTATAGTAACTAAAATCTCTAGAGAGCCTTAGAAGTACCCTAAGCCTTAAAACCTAATTATCCTATAGGGAGACTCGGTTCTTGTTACAAGAAGTATACTTATAGAATAATCTAGCATAACTAGAAGGTATACTAGTATCTATTTCCCTTTCTTACATATAAAGGTTAGGAACTAAGGCTAGATATAGAGAAGTATGTAAAACAAGCTATCAAGGAGGATTCGTAACTTCGATCGAAGATATCGGCTTATTAAAAAGAGCTAAAAGACAAGTAGGAGGCCTGAAGGTATATAGGGTATAGGGAGAAAGTAAAGGCTTTAAAACCAATAGTAGAAGTTGTTCCTATGTCTAAGAAGAAGAACGAGAATTAGGTCTCTATCGAGTTTATAGTACTAAAGAGCGTACTATAAGTAAGTAGCATTAGCGAATACCCTCTTAAGTACTTAGCCTGCCTAGATTCCAGTACCTCTATCTATATTTTTAATAATTAGAAGAGATTTAAAAGCCTTAAGGAAGTAGAAGAAGGGGACCATCTTATAGCAGCTAATAGTAAGTTGCCGATTAAAGGATATAGGACAGTTTTCCTATATCTATACCTAGGTTAATACAAATAGGTACTCCTTTGGCTCGATTATATAACATACTGCCCTAAGGTAGCTACTAACCTAGTTTCTTTAAGGTACCTTTGTAAAAAGGGAATATAGTAGGATTACTAGAAGTAGGGTACCCTTTCCTACCTTAGGAGGATATTAGACTATAATAAGATCTATAAAATCTAGGAAACCTATAGCTAGTTCCTACTAGAGTATGTTATAACTAATATCTTAGTATTAGCCTTTATAATATAAAGAGAGCAGGGTAGGTCTTGGAAGAAGAAGACCAAGCCTAGGACAATCTAAGTATAATACCGGCAGTTAGGTCATCTAAACCTAGAAGCACTCTATTACCTTATTTAGAGTAGTAAGGGAGTTAAGGTTACTAGAAATTATAAGGTGATTAGAACGGTAGACTGCCTATAGTATAGTATAGGAAAAGGCCCTAATTACCAGGTCTTAAGGGTAGCCTAACTAGACCCAAAGTACCCTAGCAATGTCCTAGCCCTTAATTTCTATAATATTAAAAGGTCTAAGGAAGGCTTTATATCTATTATACTATTGTTAGATTATAAGTTAGGCCTAATATAGGACTATTATCTTTATAATTAGTCGGTTAAGAGTATTATTATAGCCCTAGACAACCGCTTTTCAGATCTTAATTAAAGGTATGGAATTTAGGTTCTAGATATTAAAGCTAACAACAAGATTGCAGAAAGGAAAGGAGTAATCTAAGCCTAGCTATAAGGGAAGTATATTAGAACAAATCTCTCTACTCCTTAGACCTAAGATTAGAATAGAGGTATAGAAAGAGCTGCCGGTATTCTGAAAAGGTAGGTAAAAGCAATAGTAGTAGGGACTAACTTACCTTTGGATAAGGTAGCTAAGGTATTTAGAATAGCGGTATATCTCTTAAATCGTACCCTAAGGTATCGACTAAAGTGGAAAATACTATATAAGATATTCGATGACCGACACCTAAAAACGAAAAACGAGTTTTTGGTTAAAACTACACCAAATCGCGTGCAACCACATCCATTCAAACCGTCCGATCGAGGACACAACGCCCGCTAATTTTCGCTGTAGCGCTGTTAGTTGCGTAATAGCCCTAGGCGTACGAAAATGCAGAAAATAGCAAGCCTAGCTGCCCTCTTATAACTGCAATTTCCTTGTATATAGGCTACTAATACAGCTTTATGCCCTAGCAACCCTACCTTACCTATAGCTAACGATAATAATAACAACCCCCTAAGCTAGCCTTTAAGTATAGACTAACCCCTAAGTACAGATTACCTAAATAATAATATAGAGATGGAAGACTGCTAAACTATTACTTCTACTACTACTAAAGAGACTGCTATAGGTGCTATAACTATAGTATCTATAGTACCTAGCTCTAGCACCCCCTCTACTATTAACGCCCCTATAATTAGTACCCCCCCCTTAACCAACGTCTTTACCCCTTTCCTTAAGGGCCTAAACGGTAGCTAGTACGCCCTAGCCCTAACCCCCTTTAGCTAGAAAACCTTAAAAAAGCTAGGGAAAAAATCAGAGAAAAATACAGAGAAAGAAGAAAATAACAATAGTACTACTAAGGCCGACCATATCACCCTAGTAACTAAGAAAACCGCCTAGACTGCCCTTAGCCCCTCTAAGCTTGCCCTTATACTCTCTAGCCTTTTAGACTAGATAATTAGCCTAGCTAAAGATAGTACTAACTTCTATAGTATAGTAAAAGTAACTACTAAAGCTAGGCAAATCGCCTTTATAGCCCTACTCTAAGACCCTTCTAAAGAAGCCCTAGCTATAGCAACAGCTCTAGTACCCTAAAACCGCCCTACTACCCTAGGAACGCCTAAACTACAGTACTAGCAATACCCTTAGCAGCCTAGCTACTACTAGTAACAATAGTAGTAATAACAGTAATAGCCTAGCTACTCCTAGCCTATAGCCCCTACCTAGGCTAATATAGCTAGTAAGTTAATAGCTAGTAAGGTAACTAGGCCTGGCCTAGAGCGCCAGGTACTTATCCAACTAGGCTTAGCCTAACAATAGGTACTAGCTAAATCTGCCCTAGAGGTAGTATAGGCTATCTAATAGGCTTCTAGCCTAGCTGTTTAGGGGGTTTAGACACTCTTTAGCAGTAACCTCCTACTAGTTATAGAGAATATAAAGATAAAGAAGAGCCTAGAAAACAATACTACCTAGATTATAAGGGCCTTTAGAAAGAAAGCCTCCCTATATACTATAACCTAGGCAGTAGTAGTTAAAGGCCTTATAGTCTATAACTAGGTTATAGAGGAAGGCCTACTAGAAGAGGCTAAAAAGCAGTACCCTATAGCGGTTAGGGCAAAAGTCTAGTACCTTTAAGGGCTAGAAAGGACTAGGGTTAAGGTACTAATAGCCTTTACCTTCCTAGAGGCAGCCTAGAAGGCCTATAAGAAGGGGGTCTTCTAGAGCTGCTAAGTCCTAGAAGCAGAGCTCTAGATCGACAAAGCTAAGCCTATCTAATGCCTATAGTACTAGAAATAAGGCTATAGGGCTAAGGTATACTAGAGTAAGGAAGAGATCTGCTATAACTATAGTACTAACAGCTATACTATGCTAGAAGCCTCTACCTACTCTAGGGCACCCTGCTGCTATAACTACCGCCAAGCTTACTATACCTACTTAGAGGCCTGCCCCTGCCTAAAAGAGGCATAGGCATAGGCTAAGGGATATCTACGTTCTAGGCCTAAGGCCTTTAACGTTGACTAACCGCCCCTATACCAGTAGTACTAACAGCAATAGTAATAGTAACAATAGTAATAACAGTAATAATACCCCCTTTAGCAGGCCTTATTATAAGAGGAGGGGGAAGAAGGCTATACTATAGTCTTAGGGAAGAGATAGAGAGGCTAACCAATAGTATTAAAGGGGTTAACCCCTAACTAGAGTATAATTACCGCCTGCTTTAGCCACCTAAGCGGCTAAACCCCTCCTTTCTCTATGCCAGCTATAAGCTCTAAAGGGGCTATAAGACCTACTAGAACCCTAGAGCCTATAGGAGCCCCTAGACCCCTAGATACTAGACCTAGACTAGACCTAGATACTAGACTAGCTAACGCTACTACTATATAATAACTACCGCCTACTATATAGCTAGAGGAGATAGAGATATAAAGGTATACCTCTAGAACGTATAGGGCTTAAAGGAAGTATAGGAAGTACTACTTTCTATAGTAAAAGAAGAAATACTTGCTATATAAGAGCCCTAGATTAATAGACAGGTATAGTACTCTACCTACTACCTTAGATCAGCCCCCTACCACCTTATTTTCACCCCTAACAGACAAGCCTTACTTTATATCTATAAATCACTCCTGCTAGTAATATAGACTTATAGCTCTAGCTTAGACTGGGCTAGGGCTACTATATAGACTAAGAACGGCCTTTTTATAGTCTAGTCCCTATATAATAACCCCTAACCCTAGACTGGCCTAACCCCCTTTATAGAGGAAATAAGGGGGAAGATCAATGCCTGCCTAGGCCTTTACCTTCTAGCTAGGGACTTTAACCTTTACTATCCCCTATAAGACCAATATAACCGCTTTAGCCCTAGGTTAGAAGACCTACTGCTATTAATAGCAGAGTAGGGACTTACCCTCTATGCCCCCTATAGCGCTATAACTAAGGCACTATAGGGGAGCTAAGCAGGTAGGGCCTTAACTATTAACTACTTCTAGCTTAGTAGTAGCCTTACCTGCTCCTATACTAGCTTAGATATACGCTTATACTTAGACTACTACCCCTAGGTACTAGATATCAACCTAGAAAATACAGAAGCCCTACTGCTACCCCTCTAATTCCAGTAGAAGAAGATGGATAAAAAAGGGGTAGCAAGAGAGGCTAGCTCTCTAATATACAATATAAGGGGCTATAGATATCTATTACACCTCTCTAACCTAGCTAAGCTCTAAGAGGCCTATAAGCAACTATTAGAGGAACTTCAGTATATTACTAGGGCTATAACCTTTAAAGAAACCCTAGTAACTACTAGAAGAAGGAATACCCTCTAGTAGAACAACGAAGTCTACTAGGCAGTCTAAAAGAGAAAAAGGGCAGAAAGACAGCTCTAACGCTCCCCTAGTAACTAGGCCCTCCTTACTACCTATAAGTTAGCCTAGAGAGAGCAAACAAAAGCTATAAAAGAAAGTAAAAGGAAGACCTAGAGGGCTTTTCTATAAAAGGCTAGAGAAAAGCCAGAGAAGCTCTAGCAACTAGAAAGATAGGCTAGGCTATAAAGCACTACCGCCCTACCCCCTCCTAAGCTACTAACCCTTAGATAAGCTAGTACCTTCTAGGAAAAGGTAAAGGCCCTTTTAGCACGCTTCTCCCCCCCCTCCCCCTAGGAGGACAGTCTAGAGGAACCCCTAATAGGCTCTAGGCTACTAGTTAGCTAGATGGTTAGGCCGGACAATATAAAAGAGGCTATTAAAACAACAAAACCCTAGAAAGTACTAGGGCCTAACAGACTCCCTATAGGCTTTCTAAAGGCCTATGGTAACCCCTTATATAAGGCCCTTGCTATACTAGCCTCGAAATCCTTCCTCTATAGCTTCTATCTATAGGAATATAAGGAAGCGGTTACTATCGTCCTTCCTAAGCCAGGAGAACAGCCGGATACCTATAACACCCCTAGAGGCTACTAACCTATAGCCCTACTTAACTGCATTAGTAAGGTCCTAGAAAAAGTTATAGGGACTAAGATAAGGGATATGGCTAAAGCTTTTAAGCTAATCCTATCAATATAACAGGGCTACTGCTGCTATAAGTCCATTGAATCAGCTATATACCTCCTTATAGCTTAGGTCTAGGAGGTATGGAAATATAAAGCCGGGGCCTCCCTCTTATAGCTAGACCTATTAGGGTATTTCGACAGTATCCCTTATAACAGACTCCTAGCTATACTAGACCAGTTAGGGCTATCTATCTAGCTACTATCCTGGCTAAAGGAATTCCTCTCCTCTAGGACTACTAGCCTCTTATTTAACGGCTAAAAGAGCCAGTAAATCCTAGTACTAATAGGAGTACCCTAAGGCTTACCACTTTTACCAATCCTCTTAGTCTTATACCTATACCCCCTATATAAAAGACTAGAGAGAAAATACCCTACTATCTCTACTATAGGCTATATAGATAATACCAATCTACTAGCCTTTAGTAAAGAAGCTATAATAACGGTTAGGTAGCTAGAAGAAGCCTAGAGAGAGTGCCTAGACTAGGTAACAACCGCCGGGATTACCTTCTTAGTAGTAAAGAGTAAGCTTATACACTTCCCCCTTAGAAGAAGGCCTTAGACTAACCCTATTAACCTAGGACTAATAGAGGACTTCCCCCCCCTATAACTAGCTATAGAGGCCCGTTTTCTAGAGGTTTAGCTAGACCCTAAGCTTACCTAGAAGGCCTATGCTAATACCCTATAATAGAAGCTAAAAACATAGTCCCTCGCTATTACTAAGCTAGCTGGAAAGACCTAGGGACCTAGAATCGAAAAGACTAGGCTCCTATATACAGCAGTAATAAGGCTAGTCCTAGCCTATATAGCCTTAGCCTGGCACACCCCTATACCTATAACACTAAATAGGCTATAGGGTATAACTAGAGGCCTACTAGCAGCCGAAAACGAGGCCCTAAGGAGAGTTATAGGGGCCTATAAGAGAACACTAATCCAAAGCCTCTACTATAAGGCTAACGTCCCCCCCCTCGACCTCTACCTTAACGCCCTCTCCTTCTCTAGCTAGGCTAGAATAAATAGGGCTATAGGGGAAGAGGTAGCTAAGTAGAAGGAAGCCCTACGCCTTACCCTTAGAAGTAGGACCCCTAGGACTAGCCTCCCCCTAGATAGGCGTATAAAGCAAGAAAGGAAAAGGGAAGTAATAGCCTAGTAGCACTACTAACAACTAAGGAAGGCTATTAACAAGGAACCCCTTTATACCGCCTAGAAGGATTGCTATTTATAGGAGGCCAGGGCCTCTAGCTACGACCCCTATACAGAGAGCCTCTTAGAGAAATTAGCCAAGGCTACCTTTCAAGAGGAAAACCTAGCTAAGGCCTTTAAAGAGGCCTTCCGAAGACGCTACTATAATCTCTCTAAGGCCGAAAGCTCGCTACTAATATAGGCCTATATAGGGAAGATAGGCCTAAGAGGATTCCTATATACCTGTAAGGTGCCTGGGGTTGATAACCCCCTCTGCCGCTGCTACCTAGCTATAGAGGACATCCGACATATATTCGACGGTTTCCCGGCCTACCCTTTAGCCTCCTTTAAAGAAAGGGAAAGAGGGGATATATACAGCTTTCTCTATAGACTCGAAAAAGGGGGCGGCGGCGCTATACGCCCCCTAGTTTGCTATATCGCTATTAGACTGCTAGAATACTCGGTTACTTAGAGGCTAGGAGTGGTCTAGCCTATACCCCTTTAGGCAGTATGTTTTTATACTCCTAAAGGGGCGGTATCTACTCTGGTGAAGATTAGCCTACCCCCTATCACACCCTCTTTTTTCCTATATACGGTTATAGGGTTTTCACCCATTGTACGGTTTTCCTATAGCACTAGTTTAGCCCACCTAGATATCCCCTACGGGGATCAGATAGCGTAATAGAATCTATCTCTATATAAGATATTCTATTTGTTTATAGAATTAGTAGGCGCTAAAGAGACAACGCCTGTTAAGCCATAGTAAGGGCATCTCTAGGTTTTCCTATATCAAGCCTTTGCATTAGAAGCAGATATATAGCTTAAGAAGAATAAGCTAAAAAGATTTGCTCTAAGAGCTTTCCTTAGATACCTAATCAGATATAACTTAACGAATATTTATCGAATCTAGAACCTTCGAATCAATAAGATTATAGTAACCTAGGATATGATTTTCAATAAGAAAATGGTATTTAATAGGTCTAAGGAGCACCTTATAGTTAGGCTAAGAGATCTAAGCTTAGAAGGGCTAAAAGAGTAGCTTACTAAGATTAAGAAAAGGGTAGAATCCGAAAATCTAAATACTACAATAGCCGATATCCCTACCTAGGATATACCCTATAAAGTAGGGGTAATAGACCTAGGTAATAGATTAGAAGAGGAAAAGGAAGAGGATATCGATATGCCTAACCTTATAGATAATACAAAACTAGACGATTTAGTAGAAGTAATATAAGAACCTTAGTATATAGAGGCTTACCTGCTCCTATATCCAACTCTAGAAGCTACGCCCCTACTAGTAGCGTAGGGTATACTAGGAGTATGCCTTATAGTATGTTTTAGGGATTAAGTTCTTAGTTAGTAGTTCCTTAATACTACTATAAAGGGAGATTTCCTTACCTAAAGGGCCTTCTTTACTACTAGAAGGCTTATAAATAGGGACCCTTAGACAAAAGAGAGTATACTAATATCTAAGATCCTAAGTGTTAAGGACTTTAAGCTAGGTACTATTCATTCCTCTTAGCTACCTCTAGTACCTAAGCTATACTGGAACCTCGAAAGCTACCTATAGGGGGAATATTTTAAGGAAGCTAAAAGGTAGTACCTTCTTATATACCTAGAAATATAGGAGGAAGTACTAATTGCTAAGGTATAGGGCAAGTAGGTCTTAGATAATATATAGGTATATATATATAAAATCAATAAGTATAATTACTTAGAGAAGTTTAAGGCTAGGTTAGTAGTCCAAGGCAATTAATAATAAGGGACCCTAAGGGAGGATATATATATAGTAACACTAGCTGGAAAGTCCTTCTAGATCTTAATAGCAGTAGTAGCAAGGTTCGATATAGAGCTGATCTAGTTTAACGTTTTAAATGCCTTTTACAACGCTTACCTTAACTAGGATATATATATAAGACTCCTAGTAGGTTAAAGGAAGTAGGGTATGGTCTATAAGCTAAAGAAAGTACTATATAGACTTTGGGAATTGCCTTACCTATAGTATAAAGAGTTTAGCAGTATTTTTTAGGATCTTAGGCTTAATATAATACCTTATAAACTATATATCTTTTAGAAGGAAGGAGTCTTTATTCTCTTCTATATAGACGATATAACGATAGTGTACTATAAGAGGTACCAAACCCTAGCTAAAAGTCTAACAAGCTTACTCTAGTCGAAGTATAAGATGACCGGCAGTAGTAAGCTAAACTGGTTTTTTAGGCTATAAGTTATTTAAGATCGGGAGTACCGTAAGATCTATCTCTTATAGGCAGCATACTATAAGAAAATCTTTAGATTAGTAGACAACCTAGTAATCAGGAGTAGGGTAATAAAGCTAACAGCGTAGAGATATACCTCCCTTATAGTACTAGAAGAATTAAAGAGCAACCTAGGGTAGGTAACAAATACCAAGATAAAGTTATACTAGAGAAAAGTTAGCTTGATAATGTATATAGCAGTGTTTATAAGGGTTAATATAGCCTTTACTATATTAAAATTATTAAGATTTCTTACAAACCTAGGTCTGGAGTATTATAAGGCGGTAGATTGTTGCCTTAACTACCTATACTATTCTAGGAATTAGTACCTTTAGCTTAGGGATAGAGATATATATAAGGTTTGGTATAATGCTTCCTTTACTGATAATATAGCTAATTAGAAAAGCTCTTAAGGATATATAATTAAGCTTTTTAGTAGGCTGGTTACTTAGAGGGCAAGCAAGCAGACCTGTATAACAACCTTTACTATCGAAGTGGAACTGGTATCTATGACGGAAGTAGTATAAGAAGCGCTGTATCTCCGCCGCCTGATCTATAATCTTAGAATCGGTCTTAAAAGGGAGTACGGCGTATAAGTGTTCTATAATAACGCTTAAACTATAAGGCTAGTAACCGGAGACGAAACGCTAAAAACGAAGCTCCGGTATATTAATATTAAGAATTACTAGCTCCGGTAGGAAGTCGTTATAGAAAGGGTTCTTATAGACTATATGCTAATAGATCAATAATTAGTAGATAGCCTAACGAAAGTTCTTACAAATAACAGTTTTACTGCTTTCTATAAGCAAGTTGGTATAGTAGAAAGGAAAGAAAAGATTAAGAAGCGGTAGAGGGAGGAAGGCTAAGATATAGAGACTTAGCAGCAGGTATAGAAGGGAGTACCCTAAGAAACTAGTCTATTAAGCTAAGCGTTGCTATTATAATCCACAAACATAAGATTAATTAGGGCCTAGCTAGAAGTCCTTAGATACGCCAGAGCAGCAGTAGAATCGTCCTCTATAGCTATGTTAGTAGCCTATAGTACGCTTTTCCTGTTATTATCGTCGTTATTGTCGTTAGATTCTATTACTACTACCTATTTCCCCTGCTTTTTTATCTCCTCCTTCTTCTAGATAGTTATAGCCTGTTTCTACATCTATAGCTCTTAGATCAAGCTAGCATACTCTCTAATAAGAGTATATAACGTCTAGATAAGGATAGTTAGGATAGACTAGAAGTATAGTAAGATAGGATTATAGGGTAACTTCCTATTAGGGCTATAATACTAGAAGAGTATTTAACAATATAGGCCTAATAGGCCTATACTACTACTAAGATCTTATCGTTGTCTGCTAGAAACGTAGGTTAGTACAAATAGCACTAAGGGGGTATATAAGCTAGACTTATAAGAGATATATAGATGCTAGTAACGGGAGTAATTTGAATACCGTAACTAAGAAGAAACGTAGGGACTAAGCTACGCTATATACAGCGCTAGAGGGGAAAAATCGCTAGAATCAGCCTATAAGACTAAGCATATAAGACAGCGCTTATAGTATACCTTATATAGCTTACCGTCCTGGATAATAGAAACCGCCGGTAATACAGACGGTAACGCCCCTATAGGCATGGACTGTAAGGCTAGGCTTGATACTAGCTTACTTATAACTAGCTTCTTATAGACCGGTATTACCAGCCTCCTGGTACTAGCTACTGGCGAACGTACCCTAGGGACTGTTAAGACTAGGGCGGCAATAGCCGCCGGCATAGACAACAGACCTAAATCCCTAAAACGCAGCTTCTTCGACAACGGTAGTACTGCAATATTATTATCCTTCTTATTATCGTCCTAGGTAAACCGAACTAGATATAGATCGTTAGCTATTAAGAAAACCACCTAGGAAAGGCAAGATAAAGAACAAACCGCATTTCTAGCCTAATAAGGGTAAATCTCCTGCTACTAGGGTGGTAGGCTGCTCTAGAACCGACTTCTTCTTCTAAGTAGATATCTACGATAAAAGGAAGTTAGAAAAACTTATAAAACTGAATATAGCGATTATAAGAAGCCTTATAGTAAGAAGGGCAAGCATAGAAAGATAAAAACGTATTTGTAGGAAGGAGGAAATTTTTAGAGCTCTAGGGGAGGTAAGTAGATTTTACACCTAACTAGCTAACGTATAAAAAGAGTAATAATATAGGCGGTTAAAAATCACGCCTTTTCCTTCTAACTTCTACTTCCTCCTCCTTAAGAAGGGATAGTATACCCTAATACTAAGAAGAGAGAGGCAGTAGACCCTTACCGATCAACGAGCCTTGATACATATAGATGTAAAATATAAAAGCGAAGAAAGAAGCCGGGTAGTATACCTGTAATAGGAATAAGAAGGAAAGGGTAGTATACCCTAACTAAGAAAAGAAGCCAAGGTAGTATACCCTAAGGAAGAGGTAGTATACCTTAACCCAAAGGAAGAGGTAGTATACCTTAACCTAAATAAGGAAGAGGTAGTATACCTGTTAAACGTACAAAATAAGCTATAGCGCTCTAACGGTTATAGCTTAGGCAAAACGGATTTCAGTTCTCGAACTACTAGATATATAGCTATATTCTGAGGGTGGACCCACTTTTGTGGATACTGCTGACTAAGCTATATATTCCACTATATAGCCTAGAAATAGCTTTAAAAGGCTTTTCTATTTTTAGATTTATGCCCCACTTTTGTGGAGACAGCCTCCTTAGGCTGTATAAGCGCTAGAAATAGCCTTAAAAGGCTCTTCTACTAGGTCACCTACCTACCCTGTACCTACCCTGTACCTACCCTGCACCGCAGGAGCGAAAACAGAACTTACAGGAAAAGTCGTGCGGCTTACCCTGCAGCTTAGGTGGCCGTGAGTCGATTATTTAAAATCGCCAGCTTATTTGGTTTTTCGGGAAGGCGCCATGCACCTACTAAGGCGCTCCTGCCGTGTAGAAGGCAGGAACGGTCCCGGAGGGTATATGTAGGGAAGGAAATTGCGAAGCCTTACCTACTTGGACTAGAAATCAAGTTACTACGTTACCTACAACTATAAGCCTTATAGGCCTATAAGACCCACTGAAAGCCGTGATATATAAGCTTAAAGCCCCTATAATATAGCGCTATAGCCTATAACTATACCGTTATATAAGGACTTTTATAGAGGGAATACAGTAAAGGGCCCTACTTTACTATATTAGCACATACCTAGGAAGTGCTATTTAGGCCATATCAACGCTGTTGCTGCCCCTACGTACCCTATACGACTACTACTAGTAGGCTATAGTGGTTATAGATCCTTATATAGGATTACCCATTCTAATAATACCTTAACCTAAATAGGAAAGGGCAGTATACCTAGACCTTTAGATCTAGCGAGACTTGCTATATCAGTTTAACTGCCTTGTTACCCGGATTAGCCCCTATAGAGATAGTAAGGAGCAGAGAAAAGACCGCTGCTAAAGTAATAAGCTAGTATTTATAACGCTAAAGGTGGTTTATAAGGTACCTATAAGATCGATAGAGGTAAAGGGAGTATAGTAAAAGAGATAAGCGTTCTCTAGCTAAACAGCAACCTAGTAGTCTCTGATAGAGTAAGGTATTATGCCGGTTAACTACCTAGATAGCAGACTATAGTAACAACTGTTAGGTATCCCTGGAAATAAGATTATAATAGTTAAAAAGAGCCTAATAGTTCTCTTTATAAGAAGGTACCTCTAAGATTAGTAAAGAAAGCAGGTTAGGGAAAGAGCAGCTAACTTTCCTAGACCCTACCTAGGTTAGCAACTAGCAATATCTGTTAGAAGCCTAATCTTAATAATCTAAAGTACTCTAACGAGTCCTTATAGAGGAACAGGACTATAGGGTAGTAGAGTAGCTAAGTATTACCTATTAGGACAATCCCTTTTCTAATTAAGTAGTAGAATAACTACCCTTCTACTAGCCTAGGAAGCACTATATAACCAGGGAATAGAGACCTCGGAGGTATTGATAATAGTTACTAAGAAATAGACTATACTGCCGCCTATAAAGCCCGACTATAACCTCTATAATCCTAGAATATAGGCACTATAAGTATACGTTACTGCTAAATATGTTATCGATAAGGAAGAGCCTTATAGCAAGGCCTAGGATTACTATTGCAAACCTGGACCTAGGGGTATGTTAGATAACATAGCGCTTATATCGCTCCAGTAGAACCTTGGTATCCCTGACAGAAACAGGGTACAGGGTTTGCCTGTTAAGCTTAGGAGCAGGGTATAGGGAGGCTCTGGTTAATTAAGGTGGATATAGCCACAATTCCCTATATCAAGCAGATTAAGCCCATTTTAGGGCCTATAAACGTTATAGGGGGGATAGAGAAAATCTCTGCCCTGGGCAGCTAGAGCGCAGGTTAAGAGAGCACATAGAATCAATCACAGACCCCGGAGATTCCAACAGGAGGCTCTGTCAATTAAGGTAGATATACCTGCGTTTCCCGATATTATCTAGATTAAGCCTTATTTCCAGGCGCGTAAGTGCAGTACGGGGGAGCAAAGAAAAAAGCAGATAGCAAGCCCTAGGGCGTAGGTTAGAGATTGATATATATAATTAACTATTTAGACCTAGGGATTCTAACAATTAATAGTTAGAAGTTATAAGCCTGGCGTAGACAAGCCTAGTATTAGTATTCATTATTATTACGATATTAAAGAATGTACCTTAGTAGCTACTATTATATAAAGTAATAAGAATAATAAGAAGACTACTAAGGAGGGCTAGTTCCTCCATTCTAAGCTAGAGTAGTAGATCGACTTAAAGTAGTAGCTTAGGCATACCAATAATCCATAGTACCGCCTCCCCTATAACCCTACTAGCTAGACAAGAACGATACTTAGACTACGGTATTTAATCTATATACTCTTCCCCTAATACGCATTATATAGACTATATCGTTAGATATTAGAATGGGTAATCCTATATAAGGATCTATAACCACTATAGCCTACTAGTAGTAGTCGTATAGGGTACGTAGGGGCAGCAACAGCGTTGATATGGCCTAAATAGCACTTCCTAGGTATGTGCTAATATAGTAAAGTAGGGTCCTTTACTGTATTCCCTCTATAAAAGTCCTTATACAACGGTATAGTTATAGGCTATAGCGCTATATTATAGGGGCTTTAAGCTTATATATCACGGCTTTTAGTGGGTCTTATAGGCCTTTAAGGCTTA
The DNA here is from genome assembly GCA_029339225.1 of Phyllachora maydis. Lineage (NCBI taxonomy): Eukaryota > Fungi > Ascomycota > Sordariomycetes > Phyllachorales > Phyllachoraceae > Phyllachora > Phyllachora maydis. The sequence goes on from JAQQPM010000010.1 coordinate 697,490, forward strand.
TAGTTGTAGGTAACGTAGTAACTTGATTTCTAGTCTAGTAGGTAAGGCTTCGCAATTTCCTTTCCTACATATACCCTCCGGGACCGTTCCTGCCTTCTATACGGCAGGAGCGCCTTAGTAGGTGCATGGCGCCTTCCCGAAAAACCAAATAAGCTGGCGATTTTAAATAATCGACTTACGGCTACCTAAGCTGCAGGGTAAGCCGTATGACTTTTCCTATAAGTTCTGTTTTCGCTCCTGCGGTGCAGGGTAGGTATAGGGTAGGTAGGTGACCTAGTAGAAGAGCCTTTTAAGGCTATTTCTAGCGCTTATACAGCCTAAGGAGGCTGTCTCCACAAAAGTAGGGCATAAATCTAAAAATAGAAAAGCCTTTTAAAGCTATTTCTAGGCTATATAGTAGTATATATTGCTTAGTCAGCGGTATCCACAAAAGTGGTCCACTATCAGAATATGGCTATACATCTAGTAGTTCGAGAACTGAAATCCGTTTTGCCTAAGCTATAACCGTTAGAGCGCTATAGCTTATTTTGTACGTTTAACATTAGATAAGAAGAGGACCTTAGCATTTTATAAGCAATAGGATAAGACGCATAACTATTTAGGCGTACTGCCGACACTGTTGGACAACGTGGCGCTCGTGTCGCTCCGGTAGAACCTCGGTATCCCTAATAGGAGCAGGGCACAGGGTTACCCTGTTAGACTCGGGAGCAGGGCATAGGGAGGCCCTGATTAATTGAGGTGGATATAGCCACGATTCCCTGTATCAAGCAGATTAAGCCTACTTTAGGGCCTATAAACGTTATAAGTGGGACAGAGAAAATCTCTGCCCTGGGCAGCTAGAGCGCAGGTTAAGACAGAATATAGGACAATATACGGAATCGATTAATCAGAGCCTATAGATTCTAATAATTAACAGTTAGAAGTTATTAGCCTGGCATAGACAAGCCTAGTATCAGTATATATATCATTATTACGATATCTAAGAACGTACCTTAGTAGCCGCTATTATATTAAGCAATAAGAACAATAAGAAGGCTGCTAAGGAGGCCTCTATCCTTCTCTCTAAGCTGGAGTAGTAGATCGACTTTAAGCAGCAGCTTTGGCGTATTGCAAGTAAGGTAATAGAGTTTATAGACCTAAACGATACTAAGGAATTAGATAGATGTCTGGTTTCTTTAACCCTTAACGATATGTCTATTCTTAGGTTATTAACCGCCTATATTAAAACTGCTCGTTAGACCTACGTTTGCTAGTATTATAGCCTTGCTTAAAGAGCGTAGCTTATAGAAGAGTATATCGAGCAGGTAAACGCTAATAGGCCTCCTCCTCTTCCTAGTAAGCGTATTGTATATACCGATTTAACTACTAACAGAAGGGCTACCTTTTAGAGTATATTAATAATATATAACACTGCTATAGCAAACTGGAAATACAACTAGGATAACATTATAGAGGTTAAGAAGTAGATTAGGGAGTATGTCGAGACTTATACCCTAAATCTATACTACCTACCTAAGTAAAGCCTTTGCCAGTAGTATTAGAACCTTACTAAGTCGATATATTTAAAGGATTATAAGCAAATAAGGATAATATATAAGGACTATAAAGAGCACCTTAATACTAGTAAGGTAAAAGCGGTTAGTAACTAAAGGACCTAGATAGAGAAGTAGTAGAAGCTACTATATCTAGTAGAGTATTATAAAGTTAAAGGGGTAGCTAATCCTAAACTATGGTTTAACGACTTATTAATCTTCTTAGGAGTAACCTAAAGATTCTAGGGCTGGATATTAGCCTTATATAGGAATTTCAAGAGATAAGCTAAGTAGGAGAACCTTAATTACCGCAAAGTAGTAAGGGATTTCCTATAAGATCTCAAGTTTAATAAGCCTCTTAAGCTAAAGCCTAAGAACCTAGTAGGAAAAGGAGGTACATATGTTACCTTAAACGGCAAATAGCCTCTTCCTAATAGGGCTGGCAAGAAAGGCAAAAGAGGAGGGGATGTATAAGATAAGGCTTTTAAGTAAGGGAGAGCTAATACTTATAGTAACCGAAATCTCTAGGGAGCCTTAGAAGCACTTTAAGCCTTAGGACCTGATTATCCTATAAGGAGACCTGGTTCTTATTATAAGAAGTGCATCTATGGAATAATCTAGTATAACTAGAAGGTATACTAGTATCTATTTCTATCTCTTATATATAAAGGTTAGGAACTAAGGCTAGATATAGAAAAGTATGTGAAATAAGCTATTAAGGAGGATTTACAACTTTAATCAAAGATATCGGCTTGTTGAAAAGACCTAAAAGGCAAGTAGAAGGCCTAAAGGTATATAGGGTATAGGGAGAAAGTAAAGGCTTCAAAACTAATAGTAGAAGCTATCCCTATGCCTAAGAAGAAGAACAAGAATTGGGTTCCTATCGAGTTTATAGTGCCGAAGAGTATACTATAAGTAAGTAGCGTTAGCGAATACCCTTTTAAGCACTCTACCTACCTGGATTCCAGTGCCTCTATCTATATTTTTAATAATTAAGAGAGATTTAAAAGCCTTAAGGAAGTAGGGGAAGGGGACTACCTTATAGTAGCCAATAGCAAGTTACCAATCGAAGGATATAGGATAGTTTTCCTATATCTACGCTTAGGTTAGTATAAATAGGTGCTTTTTCGACTCGATCGTGTGGTATACTACCCTAAGGTAGCTACTAACCTAGTTTCTTTAAGGTGCCTTTATAAGAAGAGATTATAGTAGGATTACTAGAAGTAGGGTACCCTTTCCTACCTTAGGAGGATGTTGGACTATAATAAGATCTATAAAATCTAGGAAGCCTATAGCTAGTTCCTGTTAGAGCATATTACAACTAATATCTTAGTATTAGTTTTTGTAATATAAAGGGAGTAGGGCAGGTCTTAGAAGAAGAAGACCAAGCCTAGGACAATCTAAGTATAGTACCGGTAGTTAGGTCATTTAAACCTAGAAGCACTCCGTTATATTGTTTAGAGCAGTAAGGGAGTTAAGGTTACTGGAAATTACAAGGTGATTAGAACGGTAGACTGCCTACAGTATAGTATAGGAAAAGGCCCTGATTGCTAGGTCTTAAGGGTAGCCCGACTAGACCTAAGGTACTCCGGCGATGTCCTAGCCCTTAATTTCTACGATATTAAAAGGTCTAAGAAAGGCTTTATATCTATTATGCTCTTATTAGATCGTAAGTCAGGCCTAATATAGGACTATTATCTTTATAATCGGTCGGTTGAGAGTATTATCATAGCCTTAGACGATTGCCTTATAGATCTTAATCGAAGGTATAGAATTCAGGTTCTAGATATTAAAGCTAACAATAAGATCGCTAGAAGGAAGGGAGCAATCTAAGCCTAGCTATAAGGGAAGTATATTAGAATAAATCTCTCTGCTTCTTAGACCTAAGATTAGAATAAAGGTATAGAAAGAGCTGCTAGTATTCTGAAAAGGCAGGTAAAAGCAATGGTAGTAGGGACTAACTTACCCTTAGATAAGGTAGCTAAGGTATTTAGAACAGTAGTATATCTCTTAAATTATACCTTAAGGTATCGGCTAAAATGGAAAATACTATATAAGGTATTCTATTTGTTCGCGGAATTAGTAGGCGCTAAAGAGACAATACCTATTAAGCTATAGCAAGGGTATCTCTGGGTTTTCCTATGTTAAGCCTTTACGTTAGAAGTAGATATGTAGCTTAAGAAGAATAAGCTAAAGAGGTTTACTCTAAGAGCTTTCCTTAGATACCTAATTAGATATAACTTAACGAATATTTATCGAATCTAGAACCTCTAAACTAATAAGATTATAGTAACCTAGGACGTGATTTTCAACAAGAAAGTGGTATTTAATAGGTCTAAGGAGTACCTTATAGTCAGGCTAAGAGATCTAAGCTTAGAAGGGCTGAAAGAGTAGCTTACTAAGATCGAGAAAAGGGTAGAATCCGAAAATCTAAATACTATAGTAGCTGATATCCCTGCCTAGGACGTACCCTACAAAGTAGGGGTAATAGACCTAGGTGATAGATTAGAAGAAAAGGAGGAAAAGGATATTAATATGCCTAACCTTATAGATAACATAGAACTAGACGATTCGGTAGAAGCAATATAAGAACCTTAGTATATAGAGGCTCGCCTACTCCTATATCCAACTTTAGAAGCCATGCCCCTACTAGTAGCGTAGGGTACGCTAGGAGTATACCTTGTAGTATGTTTTAGAGATCGAATTCTTAGTTAGTAGTTCCTTAACGCTGCTATAAAGGGAGATTTCCTTACCTAAAGGGCCTTCTTTACTGCTAGAAGGCTTATAAATAGGGACCCTAAGACGAAAGAGAGTATACTAATATCTAAGATCCTAAGTATTAAGGACTTTAAGCCTAGTACTATTTATTCCTCTTAGCTACCTCTAGTGCCTAAGCTATACTAGAACCTCGAAAGCTACTTATAGAGGGAACACTTTAAGGAAGCCGAAAGGCAGCACCTTTTTACGTACCTAGAAACGTAGGAGGAAGTGCCGATTGCTAAGGTATAGGGCAAGTAGGTCTTGGATAATATATAGGTATATATATATAAAATCAATAAGTATAATTACCTGAAGAAGTTTAAGGCTAGATTAGTAGTCTAAGGCAATTAACAATAAGGGACCCTAAGGAAGGATATATATATAGCAATATTAGCTGGAAAGTCTTTTCAGATCTTAATAGCAGTAGTAGCGAGGTTCGATATAGAGCTGATCTAGTTTGACGTTTCAAATGCCTTCTATAACGCTTACCTTAACCAGGATATGTATATAAGGCTCCTAGCAGGTTAAAGGAAGTAGAGTACGGTCTATAAGCTAAAGAAAGTACTATATGGACTTTAGGAATTGCCTTGCCTATAGTATAAAGAGTTTAGTAGTACTCTTTAGGATCTTAGGCTTAACGTAATACCCTATAAACCGTATATCTTCTAGAAGGGAGGAGTCTTTATTCTCTTCTATATAGACAACGTAACGATAGCGTACTATAAGAGGTATAAAGCCCTTGTCGAGGACCTAATAAGCTTGCTCTAGTCGAAGTATAAGATGACCGGCGGTAGCGAGCTAAACTGGTTTCTCGGGCTATAAGTTATTCGGGATCAGGAGTACTATAAGATCTATCTCTTATAGGCAGCATACTATAAGAAAATCTTTAAATTAGTAGACGACCTAGTAATCGGGAGTAAGGCAATAAAGCTAATAGTACGGAGATATACCTCCTTTATAGTACTAGAAGAATTAAAGAGCAACCTAGGGCAGGTAACGAATGCCAAGATAAAGTCGTACTAGAGAAAAGTCGGCTCGATAATGTATATAGCAGTGATTATAAGGGTTAATATAGCCTTTACTGTATTAAGATTATCGAGATTTCTTACGAACTTAGGTCCGGAGTATTATAAGGCGGCAGATCGTTGCCTTAACTACCTATACTATTCTAGGAATTAGTACCTTTAGCTCGGGGGTAGAGATACGTATAAGGTTTGGTATAATGCTTTCTTCGCCGATAATATAGCCAATTGAAAAAGCTCTTAGGGATATATAATTAAGCTTTTTAGTAGGCTAGTTGCTTAGAGGGCAAGTAAGCAGACCTACGTTATAACTTCTACTATAAAAGCGGAATTAGTATCTATAACGGAAGTAGTATAAGAAGCGCTATATCTCTACTGGCTGATCTATAATCTTAGAATCGGTCTTGAAAGGGAGTATGGCGTATAAGTGTTCTGTAATAACGCATAAACTATAAGACTGGTAACCAGGGACAAAACGCTAAAAACGAAGCTCTAGTATATCAATATTAAGAATTACTAGCTCTAGTAGGAAGTTGTTATAGGAAGGGTTCTTATAGACTATATACCAATAGATTAACAATTAGCAGATAGCCTAACGAAAGTTCTTACGAATAATAGTTTTACTACTTTCTATAAGCAAGTCAGTATAGTAGAAAGGAAAGAAAAGATCGAGAAGCAGTAGAGGGAGAGGCCAAGATATAGAGACTCGACGGCGGGTATAGAAGGGAGTACCCTAAGAAACTAGTCCATTAAGCTAAGCGTCGCTACTATAATGCACAAAGGGTAAATTGATTAGGGCCTAGCTAGAAGTGCTAGGGTATACCGGAGCAGCAGTAGAATCCTCCTCCGTAGCTACGTTAGTAGCCTGCAGTGCGCTCTTCCCTTTAGTGTTATTGTTATTGTTGTTATTATCGTTGTTGGACACTATTACTGCCTTTTTTACCCTCTTCTTTATCTCCCCCTTCTTCTGGATAGTCGTAGCCCGTTTCTACGTCCGTAGCTCTTAGATCAAGCTAGCATACTCTCTAATAAAAATATATAATATCTAGACAAGGATAGTTAGGATAGAAAAGTATAGTAGGATAGGATTATAGGGTAACTTGCTACTAGGGCCACGATACTAGAAGAGTATTCAACAACGTAGGCCTAATAGGCCTATACTGCCGCCAAGATCTTATCGTTGCTTGCTAAAAACGCAGGTTAGCGCAAACGGCGCTAAGAGGGTGTATAGGCTAGACTTACAGGACACACATAGGTGCCGACAATAGGAACAATTTAAGTACCGCGACTATAAAGAAACGTAGGGACCGAGCTGCGCCATATACAGCGCTAGAGGGGAAAAATCGCTAGAATCGGCCTATAAGACCAAGCGTATAAGATAGTACTTATAGCATACCTTACGTAGCTTACTGTCCTAGATAGTAGAAACCGCCGGTAATACAGACAGTGACGCCCCTATAGGCGTAGACTACAAGGCTAGGCTTAACGCTAGCTTGCTTATAACTAGCTTCTTACAGACCGGTATTACCGGCCCTCTAGCGCTAGCTACCGGCAAATATACCCTAAGGACTATTAAGACTAGGGCAGTAACAGCCGCTAGTACAGGCAATAGACCCAAATCCCCGAAATGCAGCTTCTTCGACAATAGCAGTACCGCAATGTCGTTATCCTCCTTATTATTATCCTGAAAAAACCGGACTAGATATAGACTGTTAGCCATTAAGAGAACCACCTAGAAAAGGCAAGATACAAACTGCGTTTCTAGCCTAATAAAGGCAAATCTCCTGCTATTAGGGTGGTAGGCTGCTCTAGAACTGACTCCTCTTTCTAAGTAGACATCTGCGATAAAAGGAAGTCAGAAAAACTTATAAAACTGAATATAGCGATTATAAAAAGCCTTATAGTAAGAAGGGCAAGTATAGAAAGATAAAAACGCATTTGTAGTAGAAGGAGGAAATTTTTAGAGCTCTAGGGGAGGCAAGTAGATTTTACACCTGACTAGCTACCGTACAAAAAGAGTAATAATGCAGGTGGTTAAAAATCACGCCCTTTCCCCCTAAACTTCCACTTCCTCCTCCCTAAAGAAGCAGGGCAGTATACCCTGATAGAGAAGAGAAGCTAGGGCAGTATACCCTAAGGAAGAGGCAGTATACCTCGACCTAAAGGAAGAGGTAGTATACCTTGACCTAAATAAGGAAGAGGCAGTATACCTTAACCTAAATAGGAAAGGGCAGTATACCTAGACCTATAGATCTGGCGAGACTCGCTATATCAGTTTAACTGCCTTGTTACCTGGATTAGCCCCTATAGAGATAGTAAGGAGCAGAGAAGAGACTGTCGCTAAAGTAATAAGCCAGTATTTATAACGCTAAAGGTGGTTTATAAGGCACCTGCAAGATCAGCAGAGGTAAAGGGAGTACAGTAAAAGAGATAAGTATTCCTAAGCTAAACAGCAACCTAGTAGTCTCTAATAGAGTAAGGCATTATGCCGGTTAACCACTTAAATAGCAGACTATAGTAACAACCGTTAGGTATCCTTAGAAATAAGATTAAGATAGTTAAAAAAAGCCTAACAGTTCCCCTTATAAGAAGGTACCTTTAAGATCAGTAGAGAAAGCAGGTTAGGAAGAGAGCAGTTAACTTCCTAGATCCTATCTAGGTTAGTAACCAGCAATATCTATTAGAAGCCTAATCTTAACAATCCAGAGTACCCTAATAAGTCCCTATAGAGGAACAGGACTATAGGGTAGCAGAGTAGCTAAGTATCACCTATTAGTACAATCCCTTTTCTAATCAAGCAGTAGAATAACTACCCTTCTACTAGCCTAGAAAGTACTGTATAACCGGGGAATAGAGACCTCGGGGGTAGTAATAATAGTCACTAAGAAAAAGACTATACTACTGTTAAACGTACAAAATAAGCTATAGCGCTCTAACGGTTATAGCTTAGGCAAAACGGATTTCAGTTCTCGAACTACTAGATATATAGCTATATTCTGAGGGTGGACCCACTTTTGTGGATACCGCTGACTAAGCTATATACTCCACTATATAGCCTAGAAATAGCTTTAAAAGGCTTTTCTATTTTTAGATTTATGCCCCACTTTTGTAGAGACAGCCTCCTTAGGCTGTATAAGCGCTAGAAATAGCCTTAAAAGGCTCTTCTACTAGGTCACCTACCTACCCTGTACCTACCCTGCACCGCAGGAGCGAAAACAGAACTTACAGGAAAAGTCGTGCGGCTTACCCTGCAGCTTAGGTGGCCGTAAGTCGATTATTTAAAATCGCCAGCTTATTTGGTTTTTCGGGAAGTGGCCATGCACCTACTAAGGCGCTCCTGCCGTGTGGAGGGCAGGAACAGTGCCGGAGGGTATATGTAGGAAAGGAAATTGCAAAGCCTTACCTACTTGGACTAGAAATCAAGTTACTACGTTACCTACAACTATAAGCCTTATAGGCCTATAAGACCCACTGAAAGCCGTGATATATAAGCTTAAAGCCCCTATAATATAGCGCTATAGCCTATAACTATACCGTTATATAAGGACTTTTATAGAGGGAATACAGTAAAGGGCCCTACTTTACTATATTAGCACATACCTAGGAAGTGCTATTTAGGCCATATCAACGCTGTTGCTGCCCCTACGTACCCTATACGACTACTACTAGTAGGCTATAGTGGTTACAGATCCTTATATAGGATTACCCATTCCAATAGGTTATAAGCCCGGATAGCCTGTGGGATAGTTATCGTTGGAGTCCAATTTCAAAGCGCTACCTCTGCCTATATATATAGGGCTATTTAAGCCTCTTATAGCTGAAAATATAGTACTATATTAGCCCTAAAAAGCTATATATTACATCTTATTGAAGGCTATTTAAGGACTAAAAAGCCTGAAAATCTAGAAGGATAAATCGCTGAGAAATCTAAGTCCTATAGTATTGACGAGTATTTGGGGCTCTTATACGCTTAGGCTAGTATACTTACCTATACTAAAAGACCTTTCTACTTATAGCTGGAAGTAGAAAGGCTAGCGTTTTAGAATTTCTAGCGCTAAAGACCTATATTTCCCTACTATAGAGCCCTTTCTATAGATATATCTATAGGCGGTAGTTAAGTCCCTATATCGAAGTCTCTAGTCCCTATCTTAGAGCCTAGTTTAGAATTTCTACTAGAAAGCCCTACTAAGTAGCAAGTAGGCAGTGCTATAAACCTACTAAGCGCTAAGACTAGCCTAGAAAATCACTACTATAATTAGTGAGCTAGCTAATTAGCTTTAGTGAACTGGAAGCTAATTAAGTGCTTTAGCTAGCACTATAAAGTAAATAGTAGCCTATTTACAATGGCGGATCAAGCTAAAGGGAAGGGTATAGCCCCTAAAAGGGCTAGTAACCTAGCTGATCCAGGGCAATCTTCTAGGCCTCTACCACCTATACGAACCCTATCAGAAGATAAGGAAGATGGCGAAGACTATAGCGAGGTTATAGAATTCCTAAAACATAATATAAAATCTCATAACCGAGTTATAGCTAGCCAATCTAGTGATATAAAAACACTACTTTTAAGTCTAAATACCCTAAAAGCCTCTATCGAGGATAGCGTTAGCGCTATAAAGAATATATCTTCTACTTTAGCTTCTCTAACTAATAGTAGCAATGCTGCTGCTACTGGAAAGACTAGCTATAGTCCTAGATTTGATCCTTTTAGCGGTACTATGGATTTAGATTCTCCTTTATATCCCCCTAGGAAAGAGCCTTATCTAGGGCCGGCTATAGATAATACAGCTACTAGTAATTTAGACCCCCCTATAGATACAGGGTCTAAGGAAGGCTTTAAGGATACTATTACTAGTAGTATAGTAAAGGAGCTTTCTAAAAAGGCTTATACTATACCGGACGATAGTAAGCTTAGTGGGGAAAGCAATTTTGAACAGTGGATTCAGGCTTTAAGTATAGTGCTAAGAGCGTTAGGGATATCTAATTTTTTAGAAAACCCTGATATATCTAACACTTATAGCGACTCTGATCAAGCTGTTCTTTTAATGCTTCTACGTGATAGCTTATCTAGTGGCCCTAGGGCTGCTATATCGTGGATTTATATACCTTCTAAGGCCTTTAAGCTGCTTGTTAGGCAGTATAGCCGACCTATAGAGTCTAAAAAGGAGGACGTCTATAACGAATTCCACGCCCTTACCTTTAGTACCTATAAAAAAGGCTTATCAGCTTTTAACGCTGAATTTAACGGCTATCTTGCTAAGCTTACTATGGCTAAAATAGATATAGATCCCTCTTTAATACTAAATCAGTATTTTAAGGCTCTAGAATCTAAGTTTCCTAGCTGGGTATCACGCTAAAAGAGCTCTATAAGACAGGCTAGAATGCTAGGCCTTACAGCCTCTAGCCTTAATATAGAATATCTAATAGCTGATATTCTAGAAGAATCTAGGAACCCGGCTATAGAGGCGTATAGAGCAGCTCACGTAGCTAATAGCTCTAATTCAACCCCTAATTCAAATTCTAACCCTAGTAAGAAGGGTAAAAATAAGAAAAAGGGTAAGAAGAAGGCTAGTTATAATGTTGAAGGGCAGAATTATAGTGCTAAAAGTGCTGAACAAGCCTCCTTTATGCTAGGGTCCTATAACCTAGCTGTAGAAGAAGAAGAAGAGGAATCCGACTCTAGTTCCAATTCTAATTCTTCTAGCGATTCTAATACCTAATTAGCACAGCTATTAGCGTTAAAAGGGTATAAGAAGCGTAAGGACTTTAAAGGAAAAGGCCTAAAAACCTCTTCTAATAACAAGGCAAAATATAAAGATAATAAGCCTAGAAGACGCCCTAGAGACCCCGCTCTTTATAATAGTTGGCTATACGATACGGGATCTACGGACCATATCAGTAATAGTAAAGAGCGGTTTACTACCTTTACGCCTAACACAGGCCAGTTACGCCCTATTAACACTGGAAATGGCCCTATAAGCCCGGCTGGTATAGGCTCTATTATACTAGAAGTATTATCTAGAAAGGCCCCCCCTACCTATACTAAATTAGTATTAGATAACGTTTTATACCTACTTAATATTGATATAAATATTGTTAGCGGGGTTAGGTACTATGATTCGGGAGGTTGCCTTATAAAGGAAACCCTTTACGGGGGTAATAGACGCTGTATAGCTGTACTAGACTTTAAAAAATCAGGATTTTTTCTTGACGTTAAAGGCAGCTCTAAGCCTATATTACATGCAAATTTTGCTTTCCCTTTAGGCCTTACTAGTTATAATACTACTAAAAGTATAGAGCCGCAGCGTAATAAGATAGTGGTGGAAATTCCTTCTAATTCTATTAGAAAGGAAGACTATAGACCTATTATAGAGGATGCTATAGTATCCGAAGCTATAGAGCCTAATAAGCGCTATAAGCTAAGGAATTCTCCGGCTAAGGGTACTACTTTAGAAGGTGTAGGACCTTCTTTAAGGGGGAAAAGGCCCTGTAGGCCTGTAGAGCCCTTAGCTACTGCCCAGGCCCCCTATCAAAGTCCCTGTGAGACTAGGGAGCCTGAGCCCTTAACTGGTACTGGAGACCTGCCCTGTGTGCTAAGAGAGCCAGTTATAGAGGGGAATAAAGTAGTAGAAAAGGCTATATCTAGCCCTACTTTAAAGGAGCCTAATATAGGTCAGCGAGATTACTATAATCTACTTAATTTAGCTAAATTGTGGCACGTTAGGCTAGGCCATATAGGCCTACGTCTTTTGAAAAAGACCTCTAGTATTGCTAAAGGGCTGCCTAATTTTGATAAAATAAAGGAAGCTGATTTTCACTGCTCTAGCTATGATCGAGGTAAAGCAGTAAGAAGGGTTAGTAAGGCTCTAATACCTGACCCACCTAGGGTCTTAGACTCAATAGAGGGGGATACTGTTAAAATTAGGCCTAGGCCTTATAATAGAAACCCTATAGTCTTACTTCTAGTTAACCGTAAAAGTAGGTATAGGTGGGTTTTTAACCTACCTAATAAATCAGGCCCTATAGTAGCTAACGCTATTAAGGGCTTTTTTAGGGGCCTAAGGAATGGATTTGGTAGGTATCCTACTAAATTCCACTTTGACGGAGGCACTGAAATAACTGATTTATTAACTACTTGGTTAGCTAAAAGGGGTATTAAATTTAGCACTTCTGCCCCCTATATCCACGAGCAGAACGGCTTAGTAGAACGATCAGTTGGAGTTATACTAGACCGTATAAGGTGTACTATTCTTAGTAGCGCTTTACCCCAGTATTTGTGGTGCTTTATACTGGAGGCTGTAGTGGAATTAGTTAATAGTACAGCTATAACTAATAAGGAAACCACTCCTTTCCAGGCGCTATTTGACGAGCTAGAGCCTGGTATTCCACATATACCTAACCTAGAGCGCTATAGGGCTATAGGCGCTAGAGGAGAGGCGATTATACCTCTAGAAAAACGGTCTAAATCGTTAAAATTTACCTCTAGAACGGAAGAGTGTAAATTACTAGCGGTATTAGGTTCTAAGACCTACCTAGTATATATACCGTCTAGAAGAGCAGTACTTAAAACCTCTACTGTTAAGTTCATAGAGGATAATATAGTACTAAGTCAGCCTACTGATAATACGGCTTTAGAGGGGGAATTAGTAGACCTAGACTTAGATTTAGAGGGGGCTGTCAGCCCGGACCCTTCTAATCTTAATACTGAAAAGCCTATTAGTATAGAAATAGGACCTAGTAAGCTAGAACCCTACGAATCTTCTTCCGATAGTGAATTAGATGAACCCTCACCGGATAAGCCTATAAATCCGGTTATAGTAGAGTCTACTAGGCCTACTATATCTATTAGAAAGCCTGAATTACCAGAGGTGTTTCCCCAAACTATAGAGCCTATTTTTGCACCTAAGCCTATAGAAGTTATAGCGCCTAATCAGCCTATAACGAACGAACCTCTTGATAATAGTGATCTTATTTCAGAGGGGGATAAAATGCAGCTCGATTACTATAAGCTTTTAGCTAAGACTAGTAGCTATATACTGTCTTTTGTCTATAAGGCTCGAAAAAGGGTAATATCTAAGGATAGTACGCCTACTACTTATAAGCAAGTCTTAAAACTACCTAGAGATGAGCGTAGTAAGTGGTTAGAGGCTATTACTAAGGAATTTATCCAGTTATTAGAGCTAGGGGTTTTTAAATTCCTACCTAGGAGTCTATTACCTTCTAACCGTAAGCTTATTACCTGTCGAAACGTTCTTAAGGTTAAAAAGGACGCTAAAAACAGGCCTATTAAGTATAAATCTCGGTTAGTAGCTAGGGGCTTTATGCAGGTAGAAGGCCTAGATTACACTGTAACCTACGCCTCTACTAGTATATCACCTACTTAGCGTATACTTCTAGCTATAGGTGCTGTTCTAGACTAGGAAATAGAACAAGCTGACTTTATAGGGGCATTTCTTAATAGCGCTCTTAGAGAAGAAATATATATGGAAATCCCTGAAGGACTATTAGACCTAGCGGCTCCTAATAAGGCTATTTATAAGCTTTTACTGAAATACGGCTATAATCCTTCTACTCCTAATATTATTAAACTATCTAAAGCGTTATACAGTCTGAAACAAAGCCCTAGAGAGTGGCAAGATAAGCTTAAAATCTTACTTAAGAGCCTAGGCTATCTCCCTCTTATTTCAGATCTAGGGGTCTTCTATAATGCTAAAACCTGCCACTTTATCGTTACCTATATAGATGACTATCCATTTATAGGGCCTAATATAGGCTATATAACTGATTTAAAGAAACGGCTTAATAAGGTCTACGCTATAGAAGACTTAGGGCCTACCGCCTATTTCCTAGGCATGCAAATTATAAGGGATAGACCTAATAGGCGCCTGTAGCTTAACCAGTTACAGTATGTAGAAGAGGCGGTTAGCCGCTTTAACTTAGCCGATTCTAAGCCTATATCTATTCCCTTATAGCCGGGGCTAGTAAGTCAACTTCAACTAGAGGAAGATATTGCTAGCCACCTCTGTAATTCTACGGAAATTAAGCTCTATCAAAGCCTAGTAGGAACAGCTATGTATATAATGCTCCTTACTAGGGTAGATATTAGCTTTACCGTACAGTGGCTCTCTAGGTCTTTAAATAGACCTACAAAATCACACTTAAACGCTGCTAAAAATCTTTTTAAGTATCTTAACAGTACCAAAGACTATAGCATCTGTTTTAGCTGTAACGGAAATACAGTAGCTGATCTAGGGCCTAAGCTTAGTAATAGTAGTAATACAACTACTAAGCTTAGTAGAGACTTTCACTCTAAGGAAGGGCCTAGGCCCCTAACTACTACCTCTACTACTATAGTAGATTCTAGAAATAGTAAAGGTAGTAGCCGGACTTCTATAATTAATAGTAGTCTAGTCCCTATAGGCTTTAGTGATTCTGATTTTACAGGGGATAAGGCTACTAGTAAATCCACCTACGGCTATCTATATAAGTTAGCCGGTAGGCCTATTAGCTGGAAAACGAAAAGAGCTACTACTATTGCTCTCTCTACCCTGGAAGCTGAAACTGATGGACTTACAGAGGCTATACGCAAAGTACAGTGGATTATAGGGCTATTTTCTAAACTTCACAGACCTATAGACTACCCTATTACTCTCTATGGAGATAATCAGGGCTCTATAACGGTGGCTAATGACCCAGCGCTATACGCTAGAACTAAGCATACCCTGCTGAAATTCCGGTACGTTAGAGAGCAGGTTAAGGCTAAAATAGTTACTATTATATATCTTAATACTAAGTGTATGCCGGCTGACGGACTTACTAAAGCCCTACCAGTTAGTGGCTTTTAGTCTTTTATCAGGCTTTTAGGCCTATAACCTAAGGGAGCTTTTTACTAAGCTACCCTCTACCCCTATATATATATATTCTATATTATATATATAGAAGGCCTGGCTTAGCCTGATTAGCTTATAAGACCAGTCAATAGTACCGGCTACTTTACAGCCTTCGGAATCACCTAATTCCTCTATATAGCCTTAAAAGGCTTATAAGGTCCTAGCTACTGTAGTACAGTTCTATAGGCGCCCTTGTGCTGGCATCAGCTCCCTGCGGCGTTAGGGAGGCCTATATTACTCTAGCTACGTCTAGAAGTACTCTAGTATATAGTACAGCTATATTTGGAAAATATAGGCTCCGGCTATTACTAGTAGTATACTTTCCTTTAGAGGGGGATTCTCTATGTGACTACCTGTTATTTCCTTACTAGAACTGGCTGAAAGAACGGAGTAAAAAAGGGCATAAAATTTGAAACCGTGCTAAAAATTGTTTTCTCTATAAGAGGATAAAGGCGTTTATAAGCCTTTTACTCCTTCTATACTCTAGTGCGTCTATTAGTCGCTAGGGTATAGAATATTTAGATATTATATATTACTATAAGCTTTAAAGCTATAGTACCTATACCTTTATAGGATATAGGTTTGATTTCAACATCATATATATTCTTACTTCTTTCTATATATAATAGGGGTTTATCCTATATATATATAAGGGCCTAACCCCTTTGTCTAACGGAATAGTTTTGCTCTTACGTTCTTATTTCTTAGGATTCTTCTATTCTTTACCTATATATAGCTTTCTAAGGCTTATAAAGGAACAGAAGAATAGAGGGGGTGTTAAACGTACAAAATAAGCTATAGCGCTCTAACGGTTATAGCTTAGGCAAAACGGATTTCAGTTCTCGAACTACTAGATATATAGCTATATTCTGAGGGTGGACCCACTTTTGTGGATACCGCTGACTAAGCTATATACTCCACTATATAGCCTAGAAATAGCTTTAAAAGGCTTTTCTATTTTTAGATTTATGCCCTACTTTTGTGGAGACAGCCTCCTTAGGCTGTATAAGCGCTAGAAATAGCCTTAAAAGGCTCTTCTACTAGGTTACCTACCTACCCTGTACCTACCCTGCACCGTAGGAGCGAAAACAGAACTTACAGGAAAAGTCGTGCGGCTTACCCTGCAGCTTAGGTGGCCGTAAGTCGATTATTTAAAATCGCCAGCTTATTTGGTTTTTCGGGAAGTGGCCATGCACCTACCAAGGCGCTCCTGCCGTATGGAGGGCAGGAACGGTGCCGGAGGGTATATGTAGGAAAGGAAATTGCGAAGCCTTACCTACTTGGACTAGAAATCAAGTTACTACGTTACCTACAACTATAAGCCTTATAGGCCTATAAGACCCACTGAAAGCCGTGATATATAAGCTTAAAGCCCCTATAATATAGCGCTATAGCCTATAACTATACCGTTATATAAGGACTTTTATAGAGGGAATACAGTAAAGGGCCCTACTTTACTATATTAGCACATACCTAGGAAGTGCTATTTAGGCCATATCAACGCTGTTGCTGCCCCTACGTACCCTATACGACTACTACTAGTAGGCTATAGTGGTTATAGATCCTTATATAGGATTACCCATTCTAATAACTACTGTCTATAAAGCCCAACTACAACCTCTACGATCCTAGAATATAAGCACTATAAGCGCATGTTACCGCTAAACACGTCGTTAATAAGGAAGAGCCTTATAGCAAGGCCTAGGATTGCTATTACAAACCTAGACCTAGGGGTATATTGGATAACATAGCGCTTATATCGCTCTAGTAGAACCTCGGTATCCCTAATAGGAGCAGGGCATAGGGTTACCCTATTAGACTTAGGAGTAGGGCATAGGGAGGCCCTGATCAATTAAGATAGATATAGCCACGATTCCCTATATTAAGCAGATTAAGCCCACTTTAGGGCCTATAAACGTTATAGGGAGGACAGAGAAAATCTCTGCCCCGGGCGGCTAGAGCGCAGGTCAAGACAGAACACAGGACAACACACGGAATCGATCAATCAGAGCCCACAGATTCCAACAGACACCTAAAAACGAAAAACGAGTTTTTGGTCAAAACTACACCAAATCGCATACAACTACATCCATTCGAACCGTCTGATTGAGGATATAACGCCTGCTAATTTTCGCTGTAGCGCTGTCGGTTATGCAACAGCCCTAGGCGTGCGAAAATGCAGAAAATAGCAAGCCTAGCTGCCCTCTTACAACTGTAATTCCCTTATATACGGGCTAATACGGCTCTGCGCCCTAGTAACCCTGCCCTACCTATAGCTAATAATAATAATAATAACCCTTTAAGCCAGCCTCTAAGTATAGACTATTAACCCTTAAGTATAGACTACCTAAACGACAATATAGAAATAGAAGACCGCTAAACTACTACTATTACCTTTACTACTACTAAGGAGACCGCTATAGGTGCTATAACTATAGCACCTATAGTACCTAGCTCTAGCGCCCCCCTTACTATTAATGCCCCTGTGATTAGCGCCCCCTCCTTAACTAACGTCTTTGCCCCTTTTCTTAGGGGCCTTAACTGTAGTTAGTACGTCCTAGCCCTAGCCCCTTCTAGCTAGAAAACCTTAAAAAAACTAGAGAAAAAATCGGAGAAAAATATAGGAAAAGAAGGAAGTAATAACAATGCTACCAAGGCCGGCTATATCGCCCTAGTAACTAAGAAAACCGCCTAGGCTGTCTTTAGCCCCTCTAAGCTTGCCTTTACGCTCTCTAGCCTTTTAGACTGGATAATTAGCCTAGCTAAGGACAGTACTAACTTCTATAGTATAGTAGAGGCAACTACTAAAGCTAGGCAAATTGCCCTTATAGCCCTGCTCTAGGACCTGCCTAAAGAAGCCCTAGCTATAATAGCAGTAGCTCTAGCACCCTAGAACCGCCCTACTACCTTAGTAACGCCTAAGCTATAGCATTAGCAACAACCTTAATAACCTAGCTACTATTAGTAGTAATAATAGTAGTAATAGTAGTAATAGCCTAGCTACTCCTAGCCTATAGCCCCTACCTAGGCTAATATAACTAGTAAGCTAATAGCTAGCAAGGTAACTAGGCCTAGCCTAGAGCGCTAGGTACTTATCCGACTAGGCTTAGCCTAATAATAGGTACTTGCTAAATCTGCCTTAGAGGTAGTATAGGCTATATAACAGGCCTTTAGCCTAGTAGTTTAGAGGGTTCGGACGCTCTTTAGCAGTAACCTCCTTCTAGTTATAGAAAACATAGAAATAAAGAAGAGCCTAGAGAGTAATACTACCTAGATTATAAGGGCCTTTGGCGAAAAGGCCTCCTTATATATAACAACCTAGGTAGTAGCGGTTAAGGGCTTTATAGTCTATAACCGGGTTATAGAAGAAGGCCTACTAAAAGAAGCTAAAAAACAATACCCTACGGCAGTTAGGGCAAAGGTCTAGTACCCTTAAGGGCTAGAACGGACTAGGGTTAAGGTACTAATAGCCTTTATCTCCCTAGAGGTAGCCTAAAAGGCCTATAAGAAGGGGTCTTCTAGAGCTGCTAAGCCTTAGAAGTAGAGCCCTAGATTGATAAGGCTAAGCCTATCTAGTATCTAAGGTGCTGGAAATAGGGCTATAGGGCTAAGGTATGCCGGAGTAGAGAAGAGATCTGCTATAACTGCAGCGCTAAAAGCTATACTATATTAGAAGCCCCTACCTGCTCTAGGGCACCCTGCTGCCGTAACTGCTACTAAGCTTACTATATCTGCTTAGAGGCCTGCCTCTACCTAAAAGAGGCATAGGCATAGGCTAAGGGATACCTACGTTCTAGGCCTAAGGCCTTTAACGTTGACCAACCGCCCCTATACCAGTACTAACAGCAATAGCAATAATAATAATAATAGTAGTAACACCCTTAGCAGGCCCTACTATAAAAGAAGGGGGAGGAAGGCTATACTATAGTCTTAAGGAAGAGATAGAGGAGCTAACTAACAGTATTAAGAGGGTTAACCCCTAACTAGAGCATAATCACTATCTACTTTAGCTACCTAAGCGGCTAAACCCCCTTTTATTCTACGCTAACTATAAGCCCTAAAGGGGCTACTAGACCTACTAGAACCCTAGAGCCTATAGGAGCCCCTAGACCCCTAGATGCTAGACCTAGACTAGACCTAGATACCGGACTAGCTAACGCTACTACTACTATACAACAACTATAGCTAACTATACAGCTAGAGGAGATGGAAGTATAAAGGTACGCCTCTAGAATATATAGGGCTCGAAGGAGGTATAAGAAGTACTACTTTCTATAGCAAAAGAAGAAATACTTGCTATATAAGAGCCCTAGATTAATAGGCAGGTACAGCACTCTACCTACTACCCTAGATCAGCCCCCTACTACCTTATTTTTACCCTTAATAGACAGGCCTTACTTTATATCTATAAATCACTCCTACTAGTAATATAGACTTACAGCTCTAGCTTAGACTGGGCTAGGGCTACTATATAGACTAAGAACGGCCCCTTTATAGTCTAGTCCCTATATAACAACCCTTAACCCTAGACTAGCTTAACCCCTCTTATAAAAGAAATAAAGGGGAAGATCAACGCCTATCTAGGCCTTTACCTTCTAGCTAGGGACTTTAACCTTTACTACCCCCTTTAGGACCAATATAACCGCTTTAGCCCTAGGTTAGAAGACCTACTGCTATTAATAGCAGAGTAGGGGCTTACCCTCTATACCCCCTATAGCACTATAACTAGGGCGCTATAGGGGAGCTAAACAGGCAGGGCCTCTACTATCAACTACTTCTAGCTTAGTAGCAGCCTTACCTGCTCCTATACTAGCTTAGATATATACTTACGCTTAGACTACTACCCCTAGGTACTAGATATCGACCTAGAGACTATAGAAACCCTACTACTGCCCCCCTAGTTCTAGTAGAAAAAGATGGATAAAGAGGGGGTAGTAAGAGAGGCCAGCTCCCTAATATACAATATAGGAGGCTATAGATACCTATTATACCTCTCTAACCTAGCCAGGCTTTAGGAGGCCTATAGCTAACTATTAGAGGAACTCTAGCGTATTGCTAGGGCTATAACCTTTAAAAGAGCCCTAGTAACTACTAGAAGGAAGAGCGCCCTCTAGTAGAACAACGAAATCTACTAGATAGTCAAAAAGAGAAAAAGGGCAGAAAGATAGCTCTAATACTCCCCTAGTAACCAGGCCCTCCTTACCGCCTATAAGTCAGCCTAGAGGAAACAAATAAAGGCTATAAAAGAGAGTAAAAGAAAGACCTAGAGGGCTTTCCTATAAAAGGCTAGAGAAAAACCAGAAAAGCTCTAGTAACTAGAAAGATAGGCTAAGCTATAAAGCACTACCGCCCTACCCCCTTCTAAGCTACTAACCCTTAGATAAGCTAGTACCTTCTAGGAGAAGGTAGAGGCCCTTTTAGCATGCTTCTTCCCCCCCTCCCCCTAAGAGGATAGCCTAGAGGAACCCCTAATAGGCCTAAGGCTACTAGTTAGCTAGACGGTTAGGCCGGATAATATAAAGGAGGCTATTAAAACAACAAAACCCTAGAAAGTACTAGGACCTGACGAACTCCCTATAGGCTTTCTAAAGGCCTGTGGCGACCCCTTATATCAGGCCCTTGCTATACTAGCCTTAAAATCCTTCCTTTACAGCTTCTATCTATAGGAATATAAGGAAGCAGTTACTATCGTCCTCTCTAAACCAGGAAAACAGCTAGATACCTATAACACCCCTAGAAGCTACTACCCTATAGCCCTACTTAACTATATTAGCAAGGTCCTAAAGAAAGTTATAGGGACTAAGATAAGGGACATAGCCGAGGCTTTTAAGCTAATTCCAGCAACGTAATAGGGCTACTGCCGCTATAAATCCACCGAATCAGCTATATACCTCCTTATAGCTTAGATCTAAGAGGCATAGAAGTATAAAGCCAAGGCCTCCCTTCTATAGCTAGACCTATTAGGGTATTTCGACAGTATCCCTTATAGCAGACTCCTAGCTATACTAGACTAGCTAGGGCTACCTACCTGGCTACTATCCTAGCTTAAGGAATTCCTCTCTTCTAGGACTACCAGCCTCCTATTTAACAGCCAAAAAAGCTAGTAAATCCCAGTACTAATAGGAGTACCCCAAGGCTTACCACTTTTACTAATCCTCTTAGTCCTATACCTCTACCCTCTATACAAAAGGCTAGAGAGAAAATACCCTACTATCTCTACTATAGGCTATATAGATAATACCAACCTACTAGCCTTTGGTAGAGAGGCTATAACAACGGTTAGATAGCTAGAAAAGGCCTGGAAAGAGTGCCTAGACTAGGTAACAACCGCTAGAGTTACCTTCTTAGTAGTAAAGAGCGAGCTTATATACTTCCCCCCTAGAAAGAGGCCCTAGACCGACCCTATTAACCTAGGACTAATAGGGGACTCCCCCCCCCTATAACTAGCTATAGAGGCCCGTTTTCTAGGGGTTTAGCTAGACCCTAAGCTTACCTAGAAGGCTTATGCCAGTACCCTACGGCAGAAGCTAAAAATGCAGTCCCTTACTATTACTAGGCTAGCTGGAAAGACCTAGAGACCTAGAATCGAAAAGACTAGGCTCCTATATATAGTAGTAATAAGGCTAGTCCTAACCTATATAGCCTCGGCCTAGCACACCCCTATACCTATAACACTAAATAGGCCACAGGGTATAACTAGAGGCCTACTAGCAGCTGAAAACAAGGCCCTAAGGAGGGTTATAGGGGCCTATAAAAGGACACCGGTCCGAAGCCTCTACTATAAGGCTAACGTCCCTCCCCTTGACCTCTACCTTAACGCCCTCTCCTTCTCCAGCTAGGCTAGGATAAACAGGGCTATAGGGAAGGAGGTAGCTAAGTAGAAGGAAGCCCTATGCCTTACCCTTGGAAATAGGACCCCTAGGACTAGCCTCCCTCTAGAAGGGCATATAAAGCAAGAAAAAAAAAAGGAGGTAACAGCCTAGTAGCACTACCAACAACTAAGGAAAGCTGTTAACGAGGAACCCCTTTATACTGCCTAGAAGGATCGCTATCTATAGAAGGCTAGGGCCTCTGGTTACAACCCCTATACAGAGAGCCTCTTAGAGAA
The DNA here is from genome assembly GCA_029339225.1 of Phyllachora maydis. NCBI lineage: Eukaryota > Fungi > Ascomycota > Sordariomycetes > Phyllachorales > Phyllachoraceae > Phyllachora > Phyllachora maydis. The sequence continues at coordinate 719,799 of JAQQPM010000010.1, forward strand.
ATCAGCTAAGGCTACCTTCTAAGAGGAGAACCTAGCTAAGGCCTTTAAGGAGGCCTTCCAAAAACGCCACTATAACCTTTTTAAGGCTAAGAGCTTGCTGCTAATACAGGCCTATATAAGGAAGATAGGCCTAAGAGGATTCCTATATACCTATAAGGTACCTAGGGTTGATAACCCTCTCTGCCGCTGCCACCTAGCTATAAAGGACATCTGACATATATTCGACGGTTGCCCGGCCTACCCTTCGGCCTCCTTTAAGGAGAGGGAAAGAGGGGATATATACAGCTTTCTCTATAGACTTGAAAAAGGGGGCAGCAGCGCTATACGCCCCCTAGTTCGCCATATTACCACTAGGCTGCCAGAATACTCTGTTGCTCAGAGGCTAGGAGCGGTCTAGCCTATACCCCTTTAGGCAGTATGTTTTCATACTCCTAAAGGGGCGGTATCTACTCTGGTGAAGACTGGCCTACCCCCTATCACACCCCCTATTTTTCCTATGTACAGTTATAGGTTTTTCATCCGTTGTACGGTTTTCCTATAGCACTAGTCCAGCCTACCTAGATATCCCCTACGGGGATCAGATAGCGTAATAGAATCTATCTATTTAGGCGTACTATACGATATCCTTACTAACAAAACACAATGGTTTATTAATATATATGGAAGGCTTAAAATCAATGAAAGTGAATATGCAATTATCTACCTGGATATTCTTACTAGATAAGCGGCAGATTACTTCCTATACTATATTAGGCCTGGATAACAATAGGATAAATGTATAATATATTAGACAAGCACTTTAATACCAGCATTTATAAGAAGGAGTACTATAACCTATGGACTTTAGTCACCTATCGTATAATATAGGCCGAAAACCAAGATATAAAACTAATAGAAATCCTTGACGTACTGTTTGATAAACTTACCTTAGTCTAACAGAACCTAAGCTTAACTTTTTAGAGTAATAACCAGCTTAAAGTAGCTATTGTATAAGCTTGTCAAGGTATATATAAATTAGAGAAAGGTCTCTAGAGGGACAACGTTAAGACAGCGGAACAACTATTTACAGTACTATATAAATTGTACTATAGCACTCAAACCTAGTAGACTAGTTTTTTGGCAGATATACCCTTATTGAACTATATTTATTATTAATACTATAACCTTTAGAAAGATTACTTAAAACTAGACTATAGGTACCGCTTAAGGGACAGCTCTCGATTTAGAAAGTACAATAGGTATAAGAAAAAGCCATTGTATAATAAAAAGAATACGATATTAGGAGTATACTAGATACCGAACTATAAGATTTCTAGATATAAATTATAGATATATAGCAAGGAAGACCAGGAATGGGCAAAGAAGTACTACCTTACAGCCGGCATAATAGACGAATCACTTATAGTATATATTACTATATATAATGCCGGCAAGTAGCCCGATACTAGTAGTAGTAGTAGCGAAGATTCCAACGGTGTAGCGAGTAACAACGATGAGCCACGAAAGAGAGGCACCTATTTTCTCTAGAATACGGCATTCCTATATATAATAATAGAAGACAACCCTTATTGTACGATAAGTTCCGTTAATGCTAAACATTTTATTCTATCTAGCGTCTATAATATAGAAAACTAAAGACAACTATAGGATACTAGCGCTATACAAATCTTATTATATAGTAAGAACTAAGCAATAACACTTGTACGACTTTAAGGTATCGATATTAACTAGGTACTAGGCTTATTATCTATCAAATTTAGAGATAGCTAGAATATAATAGCTATTAGTATAATTATAGTAGAGAACTTAATCAGTATAGTAATATATTATATTATAGAATTGTCGGAACTAAGGCACAGGTGACGTTCGGCATTGGGTGATCGCAGCGTTTAGAGCTTTGACAAGCTCTGATTAGCGATACGAATACGGGGTTCATAACAATGGCTTCCAGCGCTCTTTTCAAGCACTAATAGCTCTATCCTAACAAGCGATCGCTCTGTAATTATTATATTTAATGTAATAATTGTATCTGATCGTCGTATATAGTATTTATAATAGAGACTGTTCTAACTAGGTAGTTAGAGCAGATAGACTTCTATTTACTAATCGATTTACCTCTTAGTTACCCCTTTATATATATATACATATAGAGACTACTAACATTGATTAATATTGCTAGTAGGTAGTATAGAATAGTAAAGTAGATTAGCAGATCTGGCAAAAGCTTATATTATAAAGGTAATAGTTAACCTAACTAGTCTAAAAACATAGGATACTAGAAAGGGAGAGCAAATAACCTTATACTGCTTTTACTAACGCTTAGTTCGATCAAAGGATTAACTAAGATAACAATTATTACTACTTTATAAGTCGGCGATTTATAATAATAAAATAGCGCTTATACCTAGCCTTATAAAGCTTATATAAGCTTTAAAAGAGATTAAATTAGAAAGCTATATTTACTCTTTTAACCTATCTCTTTTCTCTTGATACCCTCTGTTTATTAAGCTAAAGAGTGTAGATATAATGCTCCTTAACTTATAGATTCTTGATTTTATTACTTAGATTAATAACAACTCGACTAGTTATAACCTTTATATAGCTTTTTATATGGATTTCTTTAACTAAGATATAGAAGACTAGGTAAAAGGGCTTCTAAAGCTTAAAGTAGTACCATAAAAAGCCCTTATTAACAAGTTAGTACCTATTAAAGGGGTATTTAAAGCTCCTTTTAACGCTAGCCTTATTATACTTACCTATATATTAGAGGAAGACTTTATACCCTTATCTACCAAACCCTATAAAGATAGCTTGAAAGAGCTTTCGTTGTAATAACTGTCTTATTAACTAGAAATGTAAGAAGAACGGTTAATAACAATAGAGACTATAGAGACCCGTTTTAAATAACCTACTTTATAAATACTATATACTAAGATAGGATATATAGAAAGCACCGATTATATACACCTTCTACCTATTAAAGGCCCGGTTTAGAATATTAATAGTAAGTTAGTAAGTACCTTTATAAAGTTATAGGATAAGTAGGGCAACTATAGTAGTAAGGATACCAAGATTCTAGATAATAAAGTTAAGTTCTTCCTATAGTAGTGCTACTCCCTATAGATAGAGTATGGTTAGCTCTATTATATATTCCCTTTAATGCTTTCTAGGTATATAAGAGATTAGTATATATAGTATATATTAAATAGAATGTCTTTTACTATAATATATAGTTGCCTCTAGGGTTACTTTATTAATAAGGTAATATGCTTAGAATGCTTTAGTAAATGGAGCATAATTACTTTCAATACAGTATCTAACGCTCTTAAGAACTCTAAAAAGTTAAAGATAGATATCCTTAAAACGCTATTTAAGAAATTAGTATAGTTATAAAAGAGCCTTGGCATAAAGTACAACAACGAAATACTAGTTCCTACGCTAATTCGAGCAGTAACTGGCGTATCTAGGCTTAGTAGCGCGCTATTAAAGCTAGAACTTAACTTTAATAAGCTCTGCTCTTAACTCTAAATAGCCCTTGCTATCTATATATAAAAAAAGGGCTTATTAGCGTTTATAACAGACCGACAATATAATAACTAGAAGTACGGCCGAGTATAAGATAGCTTGATAAGAAGGGCTTTAGCATAGAATATAAGCTACTAAAAGAGAGGTAAAAAGGTAAAGCAGACCTGCTATTAGATCTATAGAGAAGAAGGTTACTAATCTATAAATTACCTAAAGGCTACTTAAGATAAATAGAAAAAGCGGTAGTTAGAGAGTCGTAGAATTATATAATCGAAGGATAAGGGTTGCTACTAAGCCTTTTTAGTCAACGTAGAAGGATCGGATTCTAAAAAGGAAAATAAGCAGTCAATATAGTACTTAGTCGATAATTCCAAGGAAGAATCTAGCAATAAAGATATAGGATAAAGTATAGTATATTATATAGCGACTTACCTCTAGGAAGACGCTTTTAAACACTTGATTACTAGGCATAATCCTAGAATAAACCTACTAGGTAAGTAGCTAAACTAGATTTTCATGCTTAATAGATATTTAGCAGAAGAATTCCAAGGTATCCTATTAGATATAAAAGCGGCGGATGTTTTAACTGCTAGGTTTAAGCAGTTTCTAGCACTATAATACTAGCTCCCTAGGCTTATACTTAACTAAAAACAAGCTAGTAAAACGTCTATTATCTTTAGTAGCAGCAAGCTACTAAAGTCCCTTAATACTATAAGTATAGATACCCCTTTCAGTATAGTAACATTCTATATATTAGATCTATAAACGCCTTTTCTACTATACTTTAAGAATATAGATAATCTTAGCATTTATCTAAATAATATAGATAACAAGCTTAGGAACGACGAAATCGGAGTATATATCTAAGTGGCCCATAAATAGGGCTATCTATAGATGCCGATTCAGGGTTGTAAAATCGCAATAGCCACTTACTTTACTAGACTAAATAAGCTGCCAGAGCTCCAATTAACCGAAGCTACGCTCTAGCAACTATATCAACGATTTAGCTACCCTAGGGCTAACAAGCTTTACAAAATCCTAAGCTATAACTACTAGGACGTCGATATAGCAGCTATTAAACTGCTAAACGATAACTACTACTATTATTAGATTAAAGGAGTAATACCTTAGTACTTTCGATTCTCGCTTTAAGTATATAATAACTTCTCTTTTAATAAAGAGGTACTAGTGGATATAGTCGACTTAGCAAGCCGTAAATGTCTTTATATAATCGATTCTACTACTTTGTTTCAGGTAGCAAGGTTCCTAAATATATAGACGGTAAAGGAAATATAGGAGTACTTAAAGGAGTACTAGATTAACACTTATCTTAGCCTACCTAATATCTTATACTATAACTCAAGGACTAACTTTATAGCTAAGGAGTTCTAGGTAAAAGCTAAGCTTGCTAGGATTACTATTTACATTATCCTAGTTAAGGCTTACTAGTTAATCGGGCATCTAGAGCGCTATTATACGCTATTATACAGGGTATACGAAATTATCTTAGAGGAAACGAAAGGTATAGTCTTGCTAGAAGCCTACCTCTAGAGCATAGTAAGTATAGTGAATAATATAGCCAGCCTAAACAGACTTATACTGATACTACTAGTCTTTAGAGTATATCTAAGGTTTAAAATAGATTTGCCCCCTTCCCTAATATAAATATAGTATATAAGAGCAGTATAAGCTATAATGGCTAAGCTATAAAGAATCAGAGACCGGCAAAAGATCAACGACGTATTAGCATAGTATAACAGGCCAGATATAACCGATATATTACCGCTTTTACTCCCCTTAGAAGTAGAGGTTCTGGTATATAGAGAGTATAAAGGGTAGCAAGGGCCTTATAAAGTACTTAATATAACCGATATAAAGGTTATAGTCGATATGGCAAACAGGCTAGTAACCTTTTATAATATAGTAGTTAAGCTATATAACCGGCTTACTAAGCTCTTAAGCGGCAATAGTAAAGCAACGGGTAATTAGGAAGAGTACTAATCGGCGCCCTAACCGCTTAAGTACCCTGCCCTACTATAAGACAGAAGATATAATAGACCTTTAGGGGCGAAAAACAAAACAAGCTAAAACCCTAACCCTGGAAAACACGTTATACGTTTAAAGGCAGCGTAATATATATCTAAAAAAGAAAAGAAGGACTATACTTTAGCCGTTAAACTCTAAAAACAAGGAGTAATTACAGCACCTAGAGCTCCTTTTAAGTAGTTAGACGCCAAAGAGATAGAGTCCATAATCGAAACAGGAGTACTTAAGGTAGTACCTTAGACGCCAGATCTTAAGGAGATCCACATCTTTAGATATAAGCTTGTAAGGGAAGTTAAAAAGAAGTATACGCCTTACCTATACGAAAAGTTACGCCTTATAGCAGAAGGCTATAGTAATACTAATAAGAAGAAAATACTTATATAATCGCTAATAATCCAATAATACTTACAATGTCTACTCCTTACCCTAGCACTAATACTACAATTATAACTCAACTATATAATCATAATATGCAATATCACATAGGCATATATATAGTTATAGTTAGAGCTAACAAGGCTGATCTATATAAAGCTGCCCTATAAGCTACGCTACAATTACCTAGAAGAGCATGTTATATATGTTAGGAAACCTTTATATAGAATCGCTAAGAGCAGTCTTTACTAGTTCCTAATATATATATAATAGCATAGGGACCGACATCAAACATCCGAAAACGCGTTCTTGGTCAGGAACGCTCCAAATCGACTGCACTCTTTTGCGATCAACTTGTCCAATTGAGGACATAATACACGCCAAATTTGGCCGCAGCGCTGTCCGCCGTTCGACGGCGCTATAGTCGGATTCTGACCGTACAATGTAGTCGACCATGGCGAGAAATCTGCAGCGGGGGCGCACAGGCCCTATAGTCACGTGCCCCCCTAGCACCCCTAACCCTCTAGGCCCTCGCCCTACTTCCGCCACCTCTAGCCCCTTAATCAACAAGCCTACCCCTAAACCCAATTGCACAAGCTACACGTTTATGCCCTACCTCTCTAGCGCTATAGCTATAGCTATAGCCACTACTACCGCTACTGCTACTGCTACTACTACTACTTCCACTACCGATTCTACCACTGCTATAACCGCTACTAGGCTAAGCGATATATCGTTCGATAGCCCTTTTAAAGGGCTTTCTAGCAGTTAGCACGCTACTACCGCTAACGCCGCCACCGCCCCCCTAAAAAAGGGGAAAGAAAAGGAGAAAGCTTTACCGCTATTGACTCTTGCCCTTACCTTCTCTAGCCTTATAGACTCGATAGTCGGCCTCTTAATTAATAACCCGGCTTTTAAGGAAATCGTCGAATATATAGGGCTAGCTAGAAAGCTAGCTTAAACGCAAATACTAAAGGAGGAGGAGAAGAAGGTAGTAATTCCGATCTTTCCTTCTTTTACTAGCCAGGCCCAAAAGCAGAAGAAGCAGCAGTACTAACAACAATAACAACAACAACAACAATAATAACAGTAGCAACTAGCCCCTTAGCCTAAGACCCGCCGTACCTAGGCTACTATAGTAGCAGCTAGGGTAAAGCCGACTAAACTAGGCCTAGAAAAACAAGTCCTTATACGCCTAGGATTAACCTCCTCCCACTTTGGTCAGAAATTAGCGCTAGAGATTGTATAGGCAGTTCAGAGGGCAATAGGGTATACTATTAAGGGGGTAAAGACCCTACTAAGCGGTAACCTTATACTAGTTATAGAGGAAGAGAAGGTAAAGAAGGCCTTAGAGGAAAATACAGCCTGGCTAGCCTCTTTATCACCAGAGGCCTCTCTCTATACCACTACCTAGGCAATAGCTGTTAAAGGGCTTATAACAGCTAATCGGATAATAGAAGCTAGCCTCTTAGCAGCTATAAAAGAAGTATATCCCTTAGCCCTCCAAGCTAAAGTCTAGCACCTACTCTAAATCGAAAGAACAAGAGTCTTAGCACTTATAGCCTTTTCTAGCTAACAAGAGGCTTATAAGGCCTATTAAGACAGCATCTTCTAGGCCTATAGGGCCCTAAAAGCAGAGCCTTATATTAATAAGGCTAGAGCCCTTTAGTGCTTTAACTACTAGCGTTAGGGGTATAAGGCTAAATACTGCCACTCCCCTGCCCTTTACTATAACTACAGCCAAGAAAAGAAGAAGCATACTAACGAAGCAGTCTATACTAGGGCCCAGAACTGCCAGAACTGCTAAGGAGACCACCATACTAGGGCAGAGGAATGCCCTAAAAGAAAGAAATATAGGGCATAAGCAAAGGCCTACCTTTAAAATAGGCCTATTAACTTTGACCTTCCAGGCCCTCTTAAGCTAGTAATATCGACAGAAGACCGGCTAGAAGGAGAAGAGGGCTATATAGTAGTAGCTGGAAAACGCCGCCGTAGACGCCCTTCTACAATACCCGCCACTACTGCTACTATAGCCCCCCTTTCCTAAAGGACAATAAGGGAGGCTTTCAGCAAAATCCCTACTACTACCTTCACCGCTACCACTAACCCTACAGCTATAGCTACAGCTATAACTATACCCTCCTCCCTAGAGCCGGCAAGGGGCTCTATAGAGGAGGAGGATACAGATATACTCTAAGTCTTTTCTTTCCTTTTATTTCTACTTCTTTTGTTCAAGACGGCCTCCCTTCTTTCCTTTAGACTACTTTCCTTCTACCCTTCCCTATAGCTAGTATCTTACTACTATACCTAAGGTTAGAGGGAAGGCTATAAGGCTAAGCTTATAAGCTTTTAAGCTTTAAGCCTAGACCTACCTTTACCTCTTTCGCTAATAAGACCCCTTCCTTATTCCCCTACCCTAAGCCCTATATTAATTGAGATACAGGGCGTTTTTACGGGAGATAGGTAGGGGAATAGGCGCGATTTCCCTTAGTAGCCTCCTAGACGGCCTCCCTTTACGTTGTTTTTCTTTTAGTACTGTTCTTTTCCTCTTACTAGGTTGCCCGCCTTGTTAAGCTCGTTGGAGGTTTTTCATCCGTTTTCCGGTTTTCCTCTAGCATAAGTGTAAGCTAGCAGCCCCTTATAGCCCCTTAGGGGACTCTATAGGAGTAATAGATATCTATCTATCTATCTATATAATAGCATAAAGAGCATATATAAATAGGCAGTTCCCCTTATAACCCCTACCTCTTATTAACTAATTTAGGCAAGTACTTTAGTATTGTAGCACTGTAAACGGACAATACGCTTAACCTTAGTACTAAGGAATTCCTTTAAAAAGAGGAAACAGAGCTCTAAAGAGCAGGCTTTCAGGTAAAGCCCCCGACGATTTTAGCAGCCAGGGATTCCGGCGATTTTAATAGCTATAGGGTAGAGGTCTAAGACAGCTACCTTATTATACAACAAAAGGGATAGGCCGGAAAGCTATAACTTATCCCTACTAGAAGGTCTATATACCCTAAGCGGAAGAAGGCATATATAGAGCAGCAAGCATATAGAGTATACATTACTTCAATATACTAGCTAGAGGCGGCATTTGACTATGCTTATATAGCATAAGCTATCAAGCTATAGCAAGCGGACGTTAACGCCTTAAACAAGCGAATTTAGTGGCAAATCGACAATCCTAAGTGCAGGTTACGCTATATTTCTCTTAACCTAAGTACCCTTAAGCTCTTTATCTTTATTAATGGCTTTTTCGCTAATAACTAGGATCTAAGCTTGCAGATTGGGTTTATAATTGTTCTTAGGAATAAAGTACTAATAAGCAAAGGATGATATTTCAACTATATAGTAATATCATATACTAGTCCTCTACGAAATACAAATAAGTAACCTAGAGTATACTAGTAAGTGAGATTTATAGGATAAGCCAAGGCTTTAACGTTACTTATATCCTAAGTCAAACACTTAAAGAGATCTATAAACGCCTTAACCTAGGTATAGGTCCACCTTTGGTTCTCTATACCAACTCTTTCAGCCTTTATAAGTATTTGGTCAAATTAGGAAGTACAACTAAAAAGCGTTTAATAATTAATGTAATAGCCCTTTATAAGAGCTATAGAAGTAGGGAAATCAAGAAAGTACACTAGATTTATAGCAATAATAACCTGTTAGACGTAATAACAAAGGTAGTGCCTAACAAGGTACTAGGAACCCTAATTTCGACTAACAAGATTAACATATATATAGAAGGCTAGGTCAAGTGCATAGTCCGCGTACAAGGCAGTACCAACGCTAGCAAAGACGCGCTATAATAGCGGTGCATAGTAGCTATATAGTTGTATAACTATATACTAGCTACTATTAAGAAAAGAAAGAAAGTTAAGGGAATATATAGATATAGTATAGGGAGTATACAATACGATAATTAGAAGAGTATAAGCGGAATACAATATAGTAAAGCAAAAACTTTTAATTATAGGGGACGCGTCCCTGGATATACAAATAACGTACTAATAGCCGCTTAAACTAAGCTTACTGTCCTATAAATACTAGCTCGACAAAGCATAGGATAGCCCGTTTAGCCTCCTCCTTCCTCTCTATCCCTAACATTATATATATACCGGCATTACTACCGCTTAGAAAGGCCCAATCCTCCTCCTATACCTATAGGGCATAGTAAGTACCCTAATACTAATTACTAAGTTCCTAGATACTAGATTAGCAAGGTATATCAAATGGATAATACAGTAATAAACGCTTATTAATATAAGATAACTAGGATTAACATATTACACTAGAAAGCGGCGTACTATAGGCTTAATCTCTACTAGGCTAGGTACAACATTAGCTATAAGCCTATAATATAGTAACAAAAGTGCATTCGAGCAGAGAATGCACTTATATAGGGCGGCAGCTATAGCCCAAGCTATAGCCCTGGCAGTGCCGGCCAAGCAGCCCAATATATAGCTTGTCTAGCGCTATAGCCAGGTTTTTGCTATTTAAGGCCGAACAGAGGCACCCTAGGCAGTAGGACAAGCGTTTTACACTAGTAATATATGTATAATACTATATTACGACTAATAGGCAAGTATTAAGTACTATATCCAAACAGCTAATAAAGACGACCTACTACGCTAATACTAGGACTGGACTACGACTTAGCTATTACCTTTAGAGGGCATATGTAAATTAGCTGCTATATAGATAGTTAGATATAGTAATAGGAGTACAAAGTAAGTATATAAACCTTTGTCCTCCTTGCCCCTACCCCCTATATCCTCCTCTTCCTCTACCAATTCTTTGTCTTCTTCTTCTTCTCCTTCTTTTTTTTCTTTTTTAGCCTGAGCCTTAGCCTTAGTGTATAAAGCCGTATAAGCGGAAGACGCTGCTTCTTAAAAGGTAGCTAAGCAAGCATATTAATAAACAACAAGTATAAGAAGTAGATAATAGAATATACTAAAAACAATAGGAGGGACAGCATTATCGATATTATTAACAATAGCAGCGGCAGCCATAGCAGTACTAGTAGGCTCGGCAGCAGCAGCCTTAGCAGTAATAGTAGTATCGGCGGCGGCGGCAGGTACAGCAGTAGTATCGGCAGGCTTGGCAGGCTTGGCAGCGGCAGCATTAGCAGCCTTGGCAGGCGTAGCAGTAGCAGTACCTAACGCTTTAGCAAGTAGAGGCGGCACCTCTATATATACAAAGAACGTATCTAGTATAGCAGTAATATTACTAAATAATAATACTTAATTCAAGTTAGTATATAAGTAACGAACAGCAGTCCCTACGCTCGCCAGCATACTTATTAGTATTATTATTATTGCTATTATTACTGTTATTACTATTGCTACTATTATAGGAAGGAAGAGGAAGCCCGAGCTACAAAGGCAGTACGCCCTCTCTATATATATAGAGGAATAAAGAGCCTATAGGTAAAGAGCGCTATAATACTAACCTCCTCCCTACCTACTATTATTCCTAACTATTATACAATCTATTGTTCTAACTTTAAGGTCTTGTTATACAAACCTATTATTAATTCCCCTATATAGAGCGAAGAGCTTACTAATCCCTATATATAGTTATACGTATAGTCTACCCCTTTTAAGCAACGTAGCTAGTAGCTGCCTTATAGGTAGTAGATAATACGTTTATACAAAATCGTTTTAAGTACTAATATCTCCTTTATTATCCCTTTTAGAGCATTGGTTAATAGATGGTCCTCTACTAAAAAGAAAAGATAGCTAGTATTAGAACTAAGGTATAGATGACGTTCAGCATCGGGTAATCGTAGCGTTCAGAGCTTTAACAAGCTCTAATTAGCAATACAAATATAGGGTTTATAACAATAGCTTCTAGCGCTCTTTCTAAGCGTTAACAGCTCTATCCTAACGAGCAATTGCTCTATAATTATTGTATTTAATACGATAATCGTATCCGATCGTCGTACATGGTATTTATAATAGGGACTATTGATTGCGGTAAGGGGGGTTAGGTGCTGATCCCCGTGACCGCGCAGCATATGAGCCTCTCGCTCTGGGAATAAGGCACGTACTGCGCTACTAAGCCTTTCGCTCTAGGGAATAGGGCGCGTACTGCGCTACTTATACGATAGCCACGAGTGGCGTACCTATGTACTACATAATGGTTACCAATGAGCGCTCTGCTCTAATATAGGTATTTAAGAGGTGTGTAACTACCCTTTAGATAGAGAGAGATAGATAATCTAGAACTAGAACTTAAACTAGTATTTCCTTGCTACTTACTTTGCTCTTTATTGTTTTAGATTACTATAATCTCTAGAAACCTACTAATACTGATTAGTATTGTCTTTATATTGCAATATAGGGGTAATATAGAGCAGTAAGGTAGTTAGTTAAGTACTTAACAACCTTAACTAAGTAGATTACAGTTTACTTACTAAAGGCTGTTAATTAGGTAACTAAACAACTACCTTATTAACTTAGTAATATTACTTATAAGAAAACTAATACTATAAACCTATCCTTCTAGGCTAAGGAAGCTCGACCTAAGCTTCTAGACTAAGGAAGCGTTGCTTAAGAGAATACTACTAAAACTATATTACTAACTAACTTTACTATAATTAATATACTATAGTGTCCTAAGATCCTTCTACTTATAGAACCTTAGGAAGGGAGGATACTAAGACAAACCTCTATTATATACTAAGTATTTCGTTAAGTATAGCCTAGGATCTTAAAAAGCGTTTTAAATAAGAATTCCCTACCTAGCTGCCTATTACAAGTATCGACAAATTTAACGCTTAAACCTTCTATAGATTGCTAGAGTATATCGATCTAGAGTATAATAGCGATAAAGTACTTAACTTATATATGCTCTCCTACCTTAGTACTTATAAAGGGCGATAATCTAAAGATCTATACTATAAATTCCGCTTAGATTTCAAGGACTAGACAGCTAACTACTTTAATAAGTTGAACAATAAACTATACTTATAACTATACTAAACGCTTAATAACGGCTATGTCCTTATAGATGGCTTAAAAGGATAGAAGCTCTCTAAGGGACTTGTAATGCTCGCTAATAACCTGTCTAATAATCTAGGGCCTAACGTACTCCCCTAAATCTATAGACTGTCGATCTAGGCTAAGTATAGACGTTATATAACAATATCTTTTCCCGCTTAAATAGAAAAGGGGAAGGAGATTATACTAATAATAACCTAAGACCCTGAATTTAGTACCTAGCTATAGGAGGTACTATGTTAGAATATCTAGCAAATACCACAGCCTTGCCGTGTGACATTCACAAGGCTGCAGTCCTAGGGACACATGCTTAGTCACCTACAAGGCCAAATGCACAAATCTTACATAAGTCTTATGCTAAACATAAATATCTAGCTTATCCTATTTAGTCTAAGACTAAATAAATATCGGATAAATATATAGGATAAGACAAGCCTAGGTCTCAAGCTAGTAGACTAGCGTTAAGCTAGAATAACACTATTCCTTATTAGGAATAGTACTGCAAGGTCTCTAGTAATAGGAATAGCGTAGAACAAATAATAGATAGTAAAAAAGAGGGTATATATCACTATCTTCCTTACTACTAAATAGCTAGATAGATTATTAAGCAATCAAGCACTTTCACTACCTACTTCCACTACCCCTATTCTTATAGGTTATAAGCCCGTCGCTTCCTCTCGCCATACTCTGTTAAAATCGACAAAAACCGCCTTTTATCGCTTACTATACAAATTTAGCTGTATAACGGTACAACGCTGTTCAAATCGATTTCTCATTGCACGACTCGAATCAATCGGAACCCCTCTATATCGCCTACCACCTATATTTGGCTATAGACAAGTGCAACGTCGTTCCCCGCGCTTTCCTAATTCCGACATCTGTAGCTGGCTCTACAGTTCGCCTTTATATCGATAAAACCGCCCTTTTCTACGCCCTTTCGAATTGAACGAGCGCCTTTTTCGATATTAGGCTAGCCGCTTTACCGTTGCGCTATCCTGTCAATTCCCTTTAAGCCCTTAATTAATAAGACTGCGCTGTTGATTTCGATATATATATCTGACAATAACGTCGATTTCTAAGTTCGACAACCCTATATCGCTCTATAGCAAAAATTCTTAGTATAACAGTATAGCTACGTCCTTAGTCGATAACCGCCCCTGTAACCTGTGGATTTAAGCTTTGTAGTATAACGCTAGTAGAGCTGCCTTTTTCAAATTCCACGAATTCGACCACTTTCCTCCCCTTATACCACAATAAAAAATAGCAGAAAAAATGGCTAAGCAAAGCTCGATTACTGCTACTGCTACTGCTGTTTCCGGGGCAACCCCTTAGCGTTTCCAGCTTATAGATATTAAGAAATTCAAGATTCCTAAGCTAAAAGGGGAGAATAACTACCAAGCATAGTCCCTATAAATCTAGGTTCTCCTGGAATATACCTAAACAATAAGGGCTATTAGGGAAAACCTGGAAGACTAAGACCCCTTTAACAGCTATACTATTATTATACTCCAGCTTACCGTTAACGACCTAATAATAATGGAGCTATAAGGCTAAAAAGGGGTAAAATAAATATAGGAGATATTGTAACAAAACTACTCTCTCTATAGTATTTCTATAGGCTTTCTTCTTCTTGGTCAACTATAGGCTATTAGGCTTACTGACTTCCTTAGGGATATAGAGAGATATCTCTCTTCTTTTAGGGCTATATTAGAAGGCCTTAGAATTAACGATATCTCTCTGCCTGATCTAGCCTATATATCTATTTTATTAGATAGGCTCTCCTACAACTACTATACGTTTAGGGAGAATATTAAACAGGCTTTTAGGGGCAATAGCAACGCCTATACGCTCTAGTCCTATATCACAGCCCTCCTTAATACCTTACGAGAAATAAAAAAGAACGGCAAAAAACACGCCCTCCTTTTAAATAAGGAGCAAAGTAATAAGACCAGTTACTGCAGTAACTGTAAAAAACCAGGTTATAATACTGATAACTGCTTCTTCCTTTATCCGGAAAAGGCACCCTCTTAGTGGAATTCCCCTACTACTACTTCTTCTTCCCCTTCTTCTAAGAAAACACCCCCTAATAATAAAGGGAAAATAACAAAGAGGAAAGGATAACAGGGGGCTTCTACTAATAAGAGGATGAAAAAGCAGGCTTTTTTTGCCTAGATAGTAGAGCTGGAATCCTCCTCTAATAAGGAAGAAAATCAAGGCAAAGGAAAAGAAAAAGAGAAGGTAATACATCTTACTAATAAGGGCCTTAGTGGATTTATTCCTGGGTATTATCCCAGCTTTCCTATACCACCTTCTTCTTCTTCTACTACTAGCCCTTCTTCTTCTACTGCTTATATAGCAGGTCCTTCTTCTGAAATAGAGATAGATAAAGAAGAAAGAGAAAAAACAATAGTAGAAGCCTTAGATGAAATTAAGGAAGCAGGGGTAAGTTCCCCTACTATTTACTATAGCCCCTTATAATAAAGGGGAAAGGTACTAATAACTAAGAAACTAGATCGAATAGGAAGACGTCCTTTGGAATTAAGAGGTATTTATTTACTCTTCCTTTTTCTTCTTTCTTTTCTATCTTTCCTTTTCTTATCATGTTATAGTACTATATATAGACTTTGGAAATCAATGCACTCTTCTACTAGTCTTACTTACAATAGAACTAATAAAGCCCTTATTTATATAACTGTTAAAAAGAAGATCCTAGGTCTAGAAAGAAAAAATAAAAAAGAAAATACCTCCTTTATTATAGACTCTGCTACTACAATACATACCACTTGCAATATAAGCTACTTTCACTCCTATAAGAATATAAGTAAAAGCGTTAAGTGGGGTAACACAGGGGAATTACTAGTAAGGGGTAAAGGAGATATCTTTATAAAATATAAGGATACTAATAAGGTAGACCTTATTAAAGGGGTCTACTATATACTAGAACTAGGTATTAACCTAATATCAGTCCCTAAACTGAAAGACAAGCTAGTTATCTTTAATACTAGTAAAAATACTGTCCAGCTATATGATAAAATAAGTAGGGAAATATCTATATAGGGATATAGAAATAAAGAAGATCTCTATTCTATAGATATAGATATTATATCTTCTTCTTATAACGTGCTAGCTAGCAGAGTAATACAATATATAACCTCTATAAACCCGAATAACATCGTAGGGGGTAATACTATTGTTACTAAACAAGAACAAGAACAAGAAAAAGAACAAGAAATAAATCTTGAAAAAGACTTAGATTTATCTACTAATCTTAGAGATTTTAATACCGCTTCTCTGCCTTTGAAAATAACAAAGTTGTTTAACTAGCATAAGAGATTAGGCCACCTAAATATAGGTGCCCTTGTTCAGCTCTTAAAAACAAAAAATATAACAATAAGTGCCGATATTATTCGCGCTTATAATAAAGATATTACCTATATTACCTGCGATCTAGCTAAGTCTTCTAAGAAAAGACTTAAGAAAGCAATTAATAAGAAGGACTATCAAATCCTAGAAAGAATCCATAGTGACCTAGGTAGTCCAATAACTCCTAGTACTTTTAATAAATATAAGTACTATATTACTTTTCTAGATAAGAAGAGTAGATACGCCTTTGTTAAATTACTACGTAGTAAAGACAAGGTATATAAAGCCTTTAAATACTTTAAGGCAAAGGTAGAAAATACTACCCCTAAAGACACTTCTTTAGAAAAGAGAAATATAGAAAAAAGGAAAATAAAGAAGTTCTTTATAGATAACGGAGAAGAATATATTAACGAAAGATTTACTATAGCCCTTTCAAAATACGGAATAAAACACCTTCTTACTCCTCCATATACCAAAGAGCCTAATAGCTTAATAGAAAGAATAAATCTTACCCTATTTAATAAAGTAAGGGCAATGCTATATAAGGCTAATTCTCCTTTATACCTATAGGGAGAAGCCTTACTAGCAGTAACATACCTATATAATATCACACCATATAAGGGGGTAGAATATAAAACCCCATAGGAGATTTTCTATAATAAGAAGCCCTATATTAACAATATAAAGATATAGGGTTCAATATACCTCTATAGTAATAAAGGCATAATAAAAAATAAGCTAGATACAAGGAAAGACTTTGGAATTCTAGTAGGTTACTCTTCTATAGAGAATAACCACTATAAAATATATAATATAAAGAAACATACTCTTATCTAGGTAAGAGATGTGAAAATCCTAGAAGGAAAATTCCTACCTAGGAAGGACTATCTAAACAACATGCTTCTAAATAAGCAAGATAGTCCTCTTCCTCCTTTACTAGGAAATATAGAAGAAGAAAACAAAGATAGAATAATACAAAAACAATTATCAGAAACAAGCTCTTCCTTAATAAAAGAAAAAGAAAAAGAAGAACAAGAGCTTATCTCTAGTAGACTACGCTCTAATAATATACTAGAAGATAATAACAATTTTCCTACTATAAATTAAGAAATAGTAGTCGAGCTACTAGAACTTCCTTTTAATAAGGAAGAATATAGTATCCTCTTAACCTTAAGGGATACTACAATATCATATCTGCAAACCGAATTTAATACTAAGGATAAAGCTGAATATATCCTTTTAATAAATATAGATATAGAACCAGCTAGCTATAAAGAAGCTATACTAACTTTAGAAAATAAACAGTAGCAACTAGCAGCCATAGATAAAGTCAAGGACCTAGAGTCTGAAGGCTGTTATACAATAACAGATTTGCCTAAAGGAAAATAAGCTATAAGAGGACGTTGGGTATTTAAAAAGAAAGCAATTCAAAATAGCTTTATACCAGACTACTATATAACTAATAAAGAAAAGACCTTTAGATATAAGGTACGTTAGGTAATACAAGGCTTTAATCAAGTCTATAGTGTTGATTATATGGAAACGTTTAGCACTATATGCAGAACAGAAGTATAGTATACTATATTAATTCTAGGATTAAATCTAGGATATATATTCCAACAATATAATATACGCCTAGCATTTATACATGCTAAAATAGATTATGAAATATATACAGAACTACCTTATGGCGTATATAATAATCCCAAATAGAGGGGTAAAGTGGCTAAGGTAAATAAAGCACTATATAGGTTAAAACAAAGCCCTAGGTTATTCTATAAGCATATGTCTTCTATATTAGTAGACAAGCTAGGCTTTTATATACTACCTTATAATAAAGGAGTATTTATACACTCAACAAAGAAAATCATAATAGCAAGCTATATAGATGATCTACTAGTAGCAGGGCCAAATAAAGATATTATTAATACCTTTGAAAAAGTGGTATCTCAATATCTAAAAATAGAACCATTAGGTAACTTAACTGATTACCTAGGTAATAAGATCATAATCGACTACGAAAACAAGGCCATAGAAATAAATCAACATGGTTATACAAATAAAATACTAAGCAAGCACTGCTTAAAACAAGACTCCTCTACTATATAGGAGAAGAATCCCTATTCCAAATATATATATAAACCAAGGCTTAAGCCTAGTAATAACGTGACATTAAGAAAAAATAAAGGCCAGGCTACTAAAGCTGAAATAAAAAGATATTAGCAAGAAGTAGGATCACTTCTATACCTAGCCTTAAAGACTCGCCCTGATATTTCCTATAACGTTATACTATGCTCTAGATTTGCTAGTAATCCTAGTAAAGAGCACTTCGATACCCTAGAATATTTATAGGGTTACCTAATTAGGTTCCTAAATCTAGGAATAAAATATAACTGCAAAGGAAATTTACAGATCATAGGATATATAGATTTAGACTAGGCAGCTGATCTAGATACTAGAAGGTCTACTACAGGCTATATTTTCAGCCTTCAGGATATAAATAATACCACGGCTAATTGCATTAGCTGGAATTCACAAGTTTAGAAAACAGTAGCTACCTCTAGTACAGAGGCAGAATATATAGCGTTAAAAGATGCTTCTAAAGAGGCAATATATCTTTAATACGTCTATTCCTACTTAAGGAATATATTTATACCTAATAAGCCACTTTCTACACCCCTTATCTACATAGATAATAAAGGGGCATAAGCCTTAGCTGAAAATCCTGAATTTCATAAAAGGGCAAAGCACATAGATATAACTTATTACTATATAAGGGAAGTAGTACAAGATAATAAGCTGAAATTAGTACACCAGCCAACTAAGCAAAATCTTGCAGACTGGTTAACTAAGAGCCTAAATAGTACTATGATAAAGGGATTTATAAAACAAGCGAATATAACCTTAGAAGAATAACACCCTTCTTATACTACTAAGAAGAGTATACCCTGATTAATAGGCTTAGGGGTAATACATAGAGATAGGTAGCATCTCCATATAAGTATGTATGTATATATACATATATATAAAAGTCTTATCCGTAGTTCAGCAATTAATTCCACTAAAATACAATAAGCCTAAGCTAGTAATTCCGCTTTACTTACAGCTTAGTATAATATGGTTTTTGCCTATTTTCCATATAAGCATATACTTATAATTATAACGGGGTTTTTATTTTTTCCCTTGCTATACATTCCTTTCTATAAAAGATTCTATATCTAGGATTATATATATAACTTTTAAGAGGTATGTTAGAATATCTAGCAAATACCACAGCCTTGCCGTATGACATTCACAAGGCTGCAGTCCCAGGGACATATGCTTAGTCACCCACAAGGCCAAATGCACAAATCTTGCATAAGTCTTATGCTAAATACAAATATCTAGCTTATCCTATTTAGTCTAAGACTAAATAAATATCGGATAAATATATAGGATGAGACAAGCCTAGGTCTCAAGCTAGTAGACTAGCGTTGAGCTAGAATAACACTATTCCTTATTAGGAATAGTACCGCAAGGTCTCCAGTAATAGGAATAGCGTAGAACAAATAACAGATGGTGAAAAAGAGGGTATATATCACCATCTTCCTCACCACCAAATAGCTAGATAGATCATCAAGCAATCAAGCACTTTCACCACCTACTTCCACTGCCCCTATTCTCACATACTATAGGGGGAGATACAGATCGGTAATATAGCTATAAACGCTACCTAATAATATAGACTAATAAGCGGCTTAATTATAAACGACAATTAACCGGTAAGCGGCCAAGACCTAGGTATATACTAGATAGTAGTCTAAAGCGGAACGCTCTATACTAGTAACTACGGCTAGTTTAGAAACACCTTTTACCTACTAAATCCAGACCTATGGATAACACTTCTGATTCATAGACTTAGAAGTGTAATAGGAGCAGGATTCCTGCCGGCTAATAAGGGCGCCGGCAAAGGCTATAGATTACCACTAACCGCCTAAAGTGCCAGCTAAGGTTACCCCTAAGGTCATAGCTAAGATAACTACTAAGGCTATAACTAGGGAACTAATTAAGGGGGACGACAGAACCCTGTATAACCGGCGTAAACCCCTGGTATTAACACTAGATATAGGCTAGAATACGCTTAACCTTAAGCAGATAATAAAGAGCGGCATGCCTAGTATAAGTACATTACGTATAGAAGCACTAAGTATATAGCTATCCTACTGATTAAAACAGGCTGGATAAACGAGACAAGTATTGATCGAAAAACCCTAACTAATTTTATTTAGTCTTAGGACTTAAAGGACAGCTATTCTAGGTCTAACAACGATATCCTTAATGACAAAGTTCGCTTCTTCCTATACTACTGCTAGACTTTTTAGATCGATTATAGCCTACTAGGCATTGTTTTTCTAGATATACTTTTAGGACAAGCTAAGGAATATTACCTATACTATATCCCTTTTAGTATCTCTTTTATACAACTATATAGTATCTTAAAGGGATACTTTAAGACGAGTACTAAGTAGAACAACTACTTATACATCTAGAACACTGTTACTTTCTAGTCTATACGCCTTAAGAGCAAGAATAGCAATAAGTCTATAAAGGAAATTCTCTAGATCTTACTTAATAGACTCTAATAAAGCTAATATAGGCTTAGTCTACTCTATAACTATAAGGAGTTCCTAGTTGTAAATATAATCCAAGCCTACTAAGGAGTATCTAAGCTGAAGATCGCTCTATATAAACTACTAATAAGCTTTAAAGAGCTAGTAGCTATACTCTGCTAAATACTTAACATTAAGGAAGCGGATTGTATATATTGCTAATTCTTAATAGACTATAGGTTTACTATAATGAAGGCCAGGCCTGTAAGAAACTATTAGAATAACCTAATTATAGATTCGATCTTTAAGAGAAACCAGACGATATATATGCAATAACCCGGAGGTGCTACTAAGTATAGAAAGCAAAACGAGCTCTGGCAAAGAGACTGTAATAAAACCTATACTAAAGTAGGTTATTGGATTTATAGTAAGCTAGATTACTACTCCTTTATATATAGCTAAGAGGAATAAGTAATAGCTAAGAGCAAATAGCTTAAGTGAAAAGGCATTAACAAAGATCGCGGATAATATACGGCGTTCCTCCTTAATTATAAGGGTTTAGATAATAAATACAAAGTAAGGGAAGAAGATACTAAGCTTAAAGTATAGGTAGATAACTATAAAACCGATTAAACTTAAGTCGGAAACAAAGTACTAGTAATTAGTTTTGAAGAAGAATAAATAGCAGTAACTTACTTTGCAAACTAAGCTTTCCTCTACCTAATTACTAAGAGCGAACAACTATACAAAGATGGCAAAAAGGATATTAAGAAAACGAAAGCCATTTAGTTTATACTTAATAGGTATACCGAAACTAAATTCCAAGGGATTATGCCTGATACTAGGGCTACTAACGTTTCGACTACCAGACTCTAATAATTCCTTATACTAAAGAAGATAATCGGATCGCTTAAGATTAACAAGTTATATATAGGAGAAGCAAACATACTTTTTAGGGCTGGGGATTTAAAACGATTACTTAGAACAGTTAAAGTAGAGCTTGACATTAGTTATATGACTTTCTATATATTAGAGACGCCAACCCCTTTTCTTATATATCTAAAGGATATAGACGAGCTTAGTATCTACCTTAATAATATAACAAATAAGCTTATATCTAAGTTAGGAAAGCACATAGATATTCAATAGAAATAGGGATATCTATAGATCCCTGTAAAAGGGATTAAACTTCCAAGCATAGCATTTACAGTAGATAATAAGCGTCCTGCGCCTCTACAATTTATAGGGGTAGAACTAAGACGTATTTATTAACGCTATAGACACCCTATAGTTGATAGATTGTATAAACTACTACAACAAGTAGACTACTAAGTAGAACATAGTACTATTAAAATGATTAATAAGTTCTGCCACTTCTACTAGATTAAAGGCGCAGCGCTATAACGATTTAGAGGGGCCGACATCACACATCCGAAAACGCGTTCTTGGTCAGGACCGCTCCAAATCGACTGCACTCTTTTGCAATCCACTTGTCCAATTGAGGACTCAACACACGCTAAATTTGGCTGCGGCACAGTCGCTTGTTCGATGGCGCTATGGTCGGATTCTGACTGTACAATGTGGTCGACCGTGGCCAGAAATCTGCAGCTGTAGTGGGGCGGGCGTACGGGCCCTATAGTTACGTGTCCCAGCCCTGACCGTACTGACCCTGCTAACCCGAACCCTGCCGACCCTACCGACCTGAACCCTACCGCCTCTAACCCCCTAGGGGCTATCAACAAAGCCCCTAAGCGCTTGGGCTATAGCTTCTTGACCCACCTTACTACCGCTGCCGCTACTACTACTACTACTACTTCCGCCGCTAACCCTACTACTACTATAACTACTACCGGGTTGAGCGATATATCGTTCGATAGCCCTTTTAAAGGGCTTTCTAGCAGTCAATACGCTACTACCGCTACCGCCGCCCCTACCCCCTTTAAAAAGGGGAAAGAAAAAGAAAAAGCCCTACTACCTTTAACCCTTGCCCTTACCTTCTCTGGTCTTATAGACCAGATAGTCAGTCTTTTAGTTAATAACCCGGCCTTTAAGGAAATCGTCGAATATACCGGGCTAGCTAGAAAGCTAGCCTTAATGTAGATCTTAAAAGAGAAGGAGAAAAAAGCCCTGATATTTCCCTTATTTGTTATCTAGGCCCTAAGGCAGAAGAAGTAGTAATAACAATAGTAACAACAATAGTAGTAGCAGTAACAACCCCCTACTGTCGAATCAGAACCAACCTACTATACCTAGGCTGCTATAGCAGCAGCTAGAGTAAAGCCTACTAAGCTAGGCTTAGAAAAACAGGTCCTTATATAGCTAGGATCAGCCTCTTCCTCCCTCGGCTAAAAATCAGCCCTGGAAATCGTACAGGCAGTATAGAAGGCTATAGGGCACTCCATTAAGGGGGTAAGGACCCTACCGAGCGGCAACCTTATACTGGTTACTAAAGGGGAAAAAATTAAAAAAGCCTTGGAAGAAAATACAGCCTGGCTAGCCTCTTTATTACTAGAGGCCTCGATCTATACTATTATCTAGGCTATTACTATTAAAGGGCTTATAACAGCTGACTAGGTAATGGAAGCTAGCCTTCTAGTAGCAGTAAAAGAAGTATATCCTTTAGCCTTAAGGGCTAAGGTCTGGTACCCCCTCTAGATTGAAAGAACAAGAGTTTTAGCTCTTATTGCCTTCTCTAGCCAGTAAGAAGCCTATCAGGCCTACTAAGATGGAATTTTCTAGGCCTATAGGGCTCTAAAAGCAGAGCCTTATATCGATAAGGCTAGGGCCTTATAGTGCTTTAACTACTGGTGATAGGGGTATAAAGCCAAATACTGCCACTCCCCTACCCTCTGCTACAACTGCGGCCAAGAAAAGAAGAAGTATACCGAGGCGGCCTGTACTAAGGCCTAGTACTGCCGGAACTGCCGTGGCAACTACTATACTAGGGCAGAAGATTGCTCTAAAAGAAAGAAGCATAAGGCTTAGGCAAAATCCAGCCTATAAAACAGGCCTATTAACTTCGACCTCCCCGGCCTACTTAAGCCGGCAATATTAATAGAAGACCGGCTAGAAGGGGAAGAAGGCTATACAGTAGTAGCTGGAAAACGCCGCCGTGGCCGCCCCCCTATAATAACCGCTACTACTGCTACCGCTACTACTGCTATAGCCTCCCTTTCCCAGCGAACTATAAGGGAGGCTTTTAGCAAAATCCCTGCCTCTACCTTTACTACTACCGATCTAGCAGCTACCGGTACTACAGCTACTAGTTCTATACTCTCCTCCCTAGAGCCGGTAAGGGGCTCTATAGAGGAAGAGGATACGGATATGCTCTAAGTCTTTTCTTTCCTTTTATTTCTACTCCTTTTGTTTAAGATAGCCTCCCTCCTTTCCTTTAGACTGCTTTCCTTCTACCCTTCCCTATAGCTGGTATCTTACTACTATACCTAAGGTAAGAGGGAAGGCTATAAGGCTAAGCTTATAAGCTTTTAAGTTTTAAGCCTAGACCTACCTTTACCTCTTTCGCTGACAAGACCCCTTCCTTATTCCCCTACCCCAAGCCCTATATTAATTGAGATATAGGGCGTTCTTACGGGAGATAGGTAGGGGAATAGGCGCAATTTCCCTTAGTAGCCTCCTAGACGGCCTCCCCTTGCGTTGTGTTTTTCTTTTAGTACTGCTTTTTTCCTCTTACTAGGTTGCCTGCCTTGTTTAAGCTCGTTGGAGGTTGTTCATCCGTTTTCCGGTTTTCCTCTAGCATTAGTGTAAGCTAGCAGCTCCTTATAGTCCAATAAGGACTCTATAGGTGGAATACAATATATATATATAACGATTTAGATTTGCGTTATAAGACGACATTTACTTTAATTTTAAGATCGTTATAGACGTCCTGGACATCGACAATTCTAAGGTACTATATATGGTTAATGCTGTAACGTCGTTCTAAGCAGCCTACTTTCTAAACGATCTCTTAGCTAAAGAGATATAGGAGTGGCTAAAGGAATGTTAGATTAATATATACCTTGGACTATCTGATATTTTGTACTACAATAAGGGTACTAATTTCGAAGTATGTAAGTTCTAGGCAGAGGCTAAGCTTGTAGGTATAACCTGCTACTTAGTACTAGTCGAGGTATACCAGTTAGTCGGCAAGATCAAGCGGTATTATAGGCTACTAAGAAGGGCCTACGATATTATTAAATCAGAGACTGCTAAATCTTGCTTAAAAGAGGTATACCTATAAGTAGTACTAAGCATGGTTAATAATACTGCTAGCCTAGATAGGCTAGTACTAACGCTCTTAGTTTTCGGCGTATACCTGTGCCTTACTATAGACGTACCGCCTTCTCTATCTCAACTATGCCAAGTAGGCGTAATTCGGAAGGCTATAATACAATTGCAAATCCTAAATAATATAAGGACTGCGTAAGACGCTCTTGTATAATATAATAGACTAAGTGTAGAAGACGTGCTACTACGTTTACTAGAAGTAGGTGCTAAAGTACTTATATTCTAGGAAAGCGACCGATAGATAGGACCTTATAAGGTAATCTTGGCTATAGATACGACAGTGATCGTTAATATAGTTAACAGACCTATAGAATTTCAGAATATAGTAGTTAAACTATATTACTAGGAGCTAGCGTAGGACAAGCAAGATACTTAGGCTGGTATTAAGCAGCTAGAACTATTCTAATATCCCTAGCCTAAGCAGCCCTACTAATATAGACAACCCTAAAAGAACCTAGTACCTGCTAACAACTTTGTTTCGGAAAAAGAGAAGTATAACTACGATCTTGCGCTTAAACTATAAGCTAAAGGCAAGATTATTATACCTAGTATACTATTCTAAGAATCTAATAAAATAGAACTAAACTCGCTCCTAGTAGCTAGGGTAATTAAAGCAATCTAGATACTAGCGGATACTTTAGACTATTAGATCTTTAAGTTAAGGATTGTCCGGGAAGTAAAAGACAAGCTAACTCTACTATATAAGAAATCACGCTTTATAGCTTAGGGATTTAGTAATAAGGATAAGAAGTATCTACTTACCTAATTGCTAACGATCCAATGCTACGCATAGCAACTTATGCTCTTACTACTCCTAACACTGCGAATGCGCTTTGGTTTTAAGGCGTAGGTGCATAACGTTATCTAGGCTTATATATAAGCTAAGTTACAGCTAGTAAGGAAAGTGATTCTTCTATTACCTAAAGAGCTTAAGACACTCTATCCCCCTTATACTATCTTACTTGTTAAAACCCTATTATATAGACTGGCTAAAGCTGGACTATACTAGTAGGTAATATATATAAACTGGTATACCAAATGTCTCGATCTTAAGCTAAGCGCCTTTGATCTATACCTTATAATTAGTAAGATACGAATTAAAAGTGGATTTAGAATTATCGGCCTATAAACTAACAATACTCTTAATATTAGCAAATAAGCCTTTACGGATAAGGAGAAGCTCGAGCTAGATAAGGCCGGCTTTAAGTACAAGCTACTAGTATTTTTAACGGATAAATCGACTACAAACTTTAACAGATATAGGCTTGAAACGAGCATAGATGCTGTTAAGATTCGGCAAAAGGGATAAGCTATACAACTCGAACTTATAAGCCTAGATGCCGAAATAGCAAAATAAGTATACGTCGAACAACACGTATATAGTGCCTATATTACTACGATTTGCCAGCTAGAGGCGACTTTCGACTTGTTAGTAGTAGCGTAGTTAACTAAGCCTAGTATAGCTAAGATTGCCAAGCTTAATGCTTAACTATAATAGCAGATTAAGAACTCGACATATAGGCTGTACTACCTATAACTTAAACTCGAGATAGCTAAGCTCTTCGTCTTTATAGACAGATCATTTGCTAACAATGCCGACATAATATCGCAGATTAGATTTGTTATAATATTTAGAAACAAGATAAGCGGTATAAACGAGTTCAACCTATATAGCAATATTATACACTGGTCCTTAACCAAGTACAAGTAGGTAATAAGAAGCGTTTTAGCAAGCGAAATATATAGAATAGTAAGCGGGTTCGATCTTAGGTATATATTATACTAGATACTTGCCAACATCTACTTAGGCCTAGGTCTATAATCGGTACTACTAATCGTCGTTTATACAGACTCGTTTAGTTTATATAAGTACCTAGTAAAGCTTAGGATAATAGTAGAAAAGCGCCTTATAATCGACATAATAGCTCTACAACAGAGCTATAAAAACCGTAAAATCGCAGAAATCAGGTGGATTAGTAGTAATAACAACCTAGCTAACGCTATAACCAAGTATATGCTAAACAAGACGCTTAAAAGGCTTGTTACTATAAATATAGCTAAGATCAGAGTAGAAGGCTAGGTTTAACGCCTAGCCGAGCAACAAGAAGAGTCTATATAACTTAGGGCAAGATCGTAAGCGTAAAAGACAAAGACTACTAGGACGACTTATTTACAGTACAATAAGGAATATAAGGCAAAGTGCAAAACAATCTTAATTTATACTTTTATAGCTAGTGCGATATACGCGCTAGTACCCCCTACCCCTTAATCACAATAACAAAACATTAATAGCCTTACCTATAGCAGCTATCGCTATAAGCTTTTTCTATATAGGTGTTATGCCTGCTATAGGCGCCCTATGCTCGACAAGAGCACGTACCTCATCTACTAGGACTAAGGCGCACTTGGCGCTATCGCGCTATATCTTCCAATCCTATAACTAATAAGTATTCCGATTAAACAATAGACACTACTAAAGATTATAACTTACTTTAGCCTTTGTAGCCGGGTTAGAGCAGAGCTCTAAAAAGCAGTCTAAGAACAGGCGGACCGACTTAGAGCTATAATATATATTAGGAATAATAAAACAATAGAAACAATATATAAAGGGAACTTATATTAGTATATATAAGTGCCTAGACAAGTACCGCTAATACCAGAGGCCGTAGCCCGACGTATAGTCGTAGTATACTATACGTAGTGTAAAATTGCCAGACTTGTCAAACAAGTCCTTAATACCTGCTAAAAGTAAGTATAGGCAGCTAAGGCAAACAATAGTATATATAGTACTATATAGGCTATGAACTTTATATACGTTAGTAATATTAATAATAAGGATAATAAGAGTAAGACGCTTACCCTCCGGTTTGTATATACAAGTGTATAACGACCTCTTACAAGGCTTTATACAGTCCGACGTATAGCGTATATAGCAGCTAGAGCGGACAATAGAGTTGTCTGAGCTTTCGCCGGATAATAAACTTACCGTTACTGCTGCTAGTATTGCTACCAGCGGTACGGGCACGCTTATAGTAGCGTATAGCGCCTTGCGCTGTATATATACAGCTGCTAACACCGCCTTCTTCATAGCCGGCAATACAGGTAGAGCGTGCTTGGCAGGCTTAGAGATACACGCCTTATATATAGCGATCTCTGCCTTACGTACCGCCTCCTCCTCCGCCTTCTCCTTATACTAGAGTATAGTAGCCTACTTAAGTAGGATATATATATGTACGATCAGCCCCTTGGAATCAAAGAGTATAGAGTCGGCGTTGGTATAGCCGCCTGCAGACTCGGGCTACGTAGTAAGCGTAGCTATGTCTATAGCGTCGGGATTATCACTATTGTTGTTATCGTTATCGCTATTGTCGCTGCCTTCTACGCTCTCCTAGTTACCATTATCGGTAATAACATGCTCGGATATATCCTCAAACGCGTTATTATTGCCCTCCTAGGCAAGATGCTTATTAGGGGCGTTAGTTATAAGCGTATTAAGGGCGTTGCTACCCTCGTTATTAGCGTATATGCGGGCATTGCCGCCTATGCTCCTATAGGAGCACCTACTCTACTTATTATTAAAATCCAATATTATAAACAATAAGATTAGTACGCTTAAGCATAAGACCAGTATACTTAAACATTAGTATATAATAGTAAGCAACTTACTTATTACTACTAGTACTACTAATACTACTACTATTGTTGTTACTACTATGGCTGCTACTATTGTTATTGCTACTACTACTACTGCTAGTATAGATCGTAGGGAGAAAGAGAACAGGTGGTATATAGTAGGAGAACCTACCTATTTATAGGTTTAGGGCAAGAGCGTTCGGAGTTCGTAATCAGCCAGCCTAAAGCTCTGATTTTTCCTATTATAATTCCTATTTGGAACTACAAGCTTTTGCAATAATGGTTACTAGTATAACGCGCTTACTATTACGCTATTTAGAGGTATATCTAGAAGGCGCTAAAGTCGCGCCTTCTGCGCTAGGGATCAGCAACTAGAATTCAACATTCTAATTGGCAAATAAGAAGTTAAGTAATTAGCATTTCCTATTCTAGTAATAAGGGGAGCAAAATAATCTAAGATTTCCTATTTCGGTTGATAAAGCGCTAATACAGTTACAAAAGAAGAGTTGCCAGTGTTAATTGCAGTAAGGGGGGTTAGGTACTAATCCCTATAACCGTATAGTATATAAGCCTCTTACTCTAGGAATAAGGTATGTACTACGCTACTAAGCCTTTCGCTCTAGAGAATAGGGCATATACTGCGCCACTTGTACAACAGCTATAAGTAGCGTACCTACGCACTACGTAATAGTTACTAACGAGCACTCTGCTCTAATATAGGTATTTAAGGGGTACGCAACCACCCTCTAGATAGAGAGAGACAGACAATCCAGAACTAGAACTTAAACCAGTATTTCCTTACTGCTCGCTTTGCTCTTTATCGTTTTAGATCACTACGATCTCTGGAAACCTACTAATAGGGACTGTCCTAACTAGGTAGTTAGAGCAGATAGACTTCTATTCACTAATCGATTTACCTCTTAGTTACCCCTTTGTATACATATACGGAGACTACCGACAAGAATCAAATATACCCTTCCTTTTCTACCTAGATAATATAATATAGCTAAAAGTATACTATAATAATATAGAAGATGTTATTATATAACAGGACGGAATAAGGATCCCTATAGTTTAAAAATAGGGCTACCTATTCTTTAATGTCTTAAAAAGCGAATATATCCTTTATATAACCAAAGGCCAGCTATAACAGCTATACCGACAATTTAGATATCTAATAGTAGACTGTCTATACTGCATCTTAAGGGAATTATCCAAAACCAACAATTGTATAATAGAGTTCTTAAGTAAGATCTAAGATTTCTATCATTATTGCTAACTCTATGATCTAGTGTCTATAAGATTCAAATTCAACCTTAAGGATAACTATAATTTTAATTACGAAATTATTACTAATATTGTATAGCTTAAAGGCAATAAAGCCCTTTATATTATTAATACTACAATAGCGTTCCAGACAGCGATTTTCCTAAAGGGTAAGATAGTAAGAGATATCTAGAACGCGCTATATAAGTGCTAGATCTATATATATCTTAGACCGCTAGACTACCTATTGTACGACTAAGGTACAAACTTTATTGCTAAAGAATTCTAAGGTATAGTACGTCTTAATAGTATGACCTATTATATAGTACCTATTAAAGTATACTAGGTAATTAGGACTATCGAACAAGTATATTACCTACTCTAATAGGCTTATAAAATTTTAAAGATAGAACTAGGCTATAATATAGACAAATATACTATTCTCTAGATAGCTATTAAGATATTAAACAATATGTCTAGACTAGGAGGAATCGTACTAATACTACTTGTCTTTAGTATATACCTATAGTTATTGTATAACTTAGCTCCCTTAAAGGACATTATAGAGTAAGGAGCGGTAGTATAGAAGGCTATAAAGGCAATTAGAAAATTCCATATAGAATAAAATGTTAATTGTATAATAGCTACCTAAAATAGGCTATAGATTTCGGATATCCTTTCGCTCCCTCTCCAAAGTAAAGTCCTAGTATAAAGAGAGAAATCTAATAGATTAAGCCAAGCTATATAGGAAGGATCCTACCAAATTAAAGCTATAGACTATACTACTATAATGATTATAGGCAATGCTAGACCTTAGTAATTTCAGGTAACCTATATCAAGCCGTATAAAAGGCCGGAGAATCTAGACGCCGGATAACCTACATTGTACGATAATAAGATTATAGCGCCTATCCGAGAACTACCGGCAAGATAAGGACGTAGACGCCTACTAAAACCATTTAGACTAACAGCCCTAGTTGGATTCTCGCTATAGACCTATAACTAATACTATATAACAGCTATATTCTTAAGTAACAAGGAGATAGATGATAAATAACTGGTATATAAACTTAGAGAGAAAGGACTTATTACTATACCTAAGGTACTATTCAAAGAGTCGGATATAAAGGAGATTAACGACCTTATCGCCGCTAATATCTTCTAGTTTATCAAATTCAACCTACAGGAATAGCCTATATAGCGTATCTATAGTACCTATATAGTACAAAGGATAAAGGGTAATAAGGAGAAACTATATAAGAAATCGAGACTTGTTATATAGGGATTTAGTAACAATAGAAAGAATAGTATTCTAATATAGGCACCTATTATATAACGAATAAGTATATAGCTGATAATTACGCTAGGCCTATTATTAATAAGGACTTTCGGCATAAAGTATATCCTATAGGATATTATATAGGCATTTATCTAGTTCAAAGATACTTTAGTCCGACAGATTATTATACAACTGCTAAAGGAGATAACGGACAAATACCTAGTAGATACTTATATACTTATTAAGAAGCTACTATATAGCCTAGCGGAATTAGGACTCTTCTAGTTCAAGATATACCACGACTACTATACTATTATACTAAAAATAAGATTATCGTTGTACGACCCCTACCTACTATATATACTAGATAGCAAGGATCCTATATAATTCGGAGTTACTACATATAGACAGATAATACTGTTTCTTTTAGCAGCGAAATATTTATAAAGCTTAAAGAAGATGAACTTTAAAAAGCGCAATTCTATACGAAACCAACATCGATCCTATTATATAACCGCGATATCGAGTTTAATAGAGCATAACTTAAGTTAACAATAGTAATATTTTTTTTACCTACTAAGGTTAAGTTAATAAAATAAACATTCTAGATATAGACACTAAGGATATAGCTTAATACTATATTTCAGAATATATAAAAGGAGCCTACTTAGCTAGTATCTGCCAGCCTAAGGCATTGTACGACTTATTAGTAGTAGTATAAATTAAATAGCCTATATCGGACAATGCTAAGAATCTTAATAAGCGACTATAATAGCAGATAGATAACGCTACCCAGGGACTCCGGTATATACTACTAGACTAGAAGGATATAAAGCTTTCTATCTGTTGATTGCGGTAAGGGGAGTCAGGTGCTGATCCCCGTGACCGCGCAGCACACGAGCCTCTCGCTCTGGGAATAGGGCACGTACTGCGCTACTGAGCCTCCCGCTCTGAGGAATAGGGCGCGCACTGCGCCACTTATACGACAGCTATAAGTAGCGTACCCGCGCACCATGTGATAAGTCACTAATAAGCGCTCTGCTTAATATAGGTATTTAAGGGGTGTGCAACCACCCCCTAGATAGAGGGAGACATAATAATCTAGAACTAGAACTTAAACCAGTATTTCCTTACTGCTTGTTTTGCTCTTTATCGTTTTAGATTACTATAATCTCTAGAAACCTACTAATACTGATTAGTATTATCTCTATATTGCAATATAAGGGCAATATAGAGTAGTAAGGTAGTTAGTTAAGTGTTTAATAACCTTAACTAAGTAGATTACAGTTTGCTTACTAAGGGCTATCGATTAGGTAACTAGATAACTACCTTGTTAACTTAGCAATATTACTTATAAGAAAACCAATACTATAAACCTACCCTTCTAGGCTAAAGAAGCTTGACCTAAGCTCCTAGTCTAAGGAAGCGTTGCTTAAGAGAACGCTACTAACACTATATCGTTAAGCAACTTTACTATAATTAACCTGCTATAGCTTCCTAAGATCTATCTACTTATAGACCTTTAGGGAAGGATAATACTAAGACGAACTCCCATCGTATATCAAGTATTTTGTCAAGTATAGCCTAGGATCTTAAAAAGCATTTTAAATAAGAATTCCCTATCTAGCTGCCTATTATAAGCATCGACAAATTTAACGCTTAAACCTTCTATAGATCGCTAAAGCATATTGATCTAGAGTATAACAGCAATAAAGTACTTAACTTATATACGCTCTCCTACCTCGGCACTTATAAAGGGCGATAATCTAAAGATCTATACTATAAATTCCACTTGGATTTCAAGGACTAGATAGCTAACCACTTTAATAAGTTAAACAACAAACTACGCTTATAACTACGCTAAACGCTTAATAACAGCTATATTCTAATAGATAGCTTAAAAGGGTAGAAGCTCTTTAAGGGACTTGTAATACTTACTAACAACCTATCTAATAATCTAGGGCCTAATATACTCCTCTAAATTCATAGGACGTTAATCTAGGCTAAGTATAGATAGCTTAGAACAGCATCTCCTTCTACTTAAATGGAAAAGGGAAAGGAGATTATACTAATAATAACCTAAGATTTTACTACTAGTTCCTACTAGAAGAAGGCAATATAGGGGGATATACAAGTTAGTAATACAACTATAAACGCTACCTAGTAATTCAAACCGGCAAGTAGCTTAATTATAAATAACAATTAACTAGTAAGCAGCCTAGGCCTAAGTATACGTTAAATAGCAGCCTAAAGCAGAATGCTTAATGCTAGTAACCATAACAAGTTCGGAAATACCCTCTACCTACTAAATTAGAAGCTATAGATAACATTTCCGATTTATAGACTTAGAAGCGTAATAGGAGCAGGATTCCTACCGGCTAATAAAGGCACTAGTAAAGGCCATAGATTACCACTAACTACCCAAAGTGCCAGCCAAGGCTATAGCTAAGGTTATAGCTAAGGTAACTACTAAGGCTATAACTAGAGGACTAATTAAGGGGGACGACGAAACCCTATATAATATATACAAACCTCTGGTATTAACCCTAACTATAGGCTAGAATACGCTTAACCTTAGGTAAGTAACGAAGAGCAATATACTTAGTATAAGTACATTACGTATAGAAGTACTAAGTATATAGCTATTCTACCGATCAAAATAGGCTGGATAAACGAGATAACTATTAATCGGAAAACCCTTACTAATTTCATTAAGTCTTAGGACTTAAAGGACAGCTATTTTAGGTCTAACAATGATATCCTTAATAATAAAGTTCGTTTCTTCCTCTACTACTGCTAGATATTCTAGATCGATTATAGCCAGCTTAGTACTGTTTTTCCAAACGCTTTTTTAGGACGAGCTAAGGAATACTACTTATACTATATCCTACTTAGTATCTCTTTCGTTAAACTATATAATATCTTAAAGGGATACTTTAAGATAAGTACTAAGTAGAATAACTATCTATACGTTTAAAACACTATTACTTTCCAGTCTATATACCTTAAAAGTAAGAATAGTAATAAGTTAATAAAGGAAATTCTCTAGATCTTACTTAATAGACTCTAGTAAAGCTAATATAGGCTCGGTCTGCTCTACAACTATAAGGAATTCCTAGTTACTAATATAATCCGAGCTTACTAAGGAGTGTCTAAGCTAAAGATCGCCCTATATAAACTATTAATAAGCTTTAAAGAGCTAGTAGCTATGCTCTGTCAGACACTTAACGTTAAAGAGGCAGATTATATATATTGCTAATTCCTAATAGACTATAGGTTTATAATAACGAAAGCCAGGCCTATAAGAAACTATCAGGGAAACTCGATTATAGATTTGATCTTTAAAAGGAACTAGGCTATATATATATAGCAGCCTAGAGGCGCTATAGGGTATAGAAAGCGAAATGAGTTTTAGCAAAGAGACTGTAATAAAACCTATACCAAGGTAGGCTACTAGATTTACAGTAAGCTAGATCACCGATCCTTTATATATAGCTAAGAAGAACAGGCAATAGCTAAAAGTAAATAGCTTAAACAGAAGGGTATTAACAAAGATTATAGACAATATATAGCGTTTCTCCTTAACTTTAAGGGTTTAGATAATAAATACAATGTAAGAGAAGAAGATACTAAGCTTAGAGCATAGATAGACAACTATAAGACCGATTAAGCTTAAGGTAAAAACAAAACGCTAGTAATTAGTTTCGAAGAAGAATAAATAGCAGTAACTTACTTTGCAAACTAAGCTTTCCTTTATCTGATTACCAGGAGCGACCAGCTATAGAAAGATAGTAAAAAGGATATAGAGAAAACAGAAGCTATTTAATTCATGCTTAACAGGTATACTAAGGCTGAATTCCAAGGAATTATACCTGATACCAGGGCTACTAACGTTTCGACTGCTAGACTTCGATAATTCCTTATACTAAAAAAGATAATTAGATCGCTTAAGATCGATAAGACGCATATAGAGGAAGCGAATATACTTTTCAGGTCTAGGGATTTAAAACGATTACTCAGTATAGTCAGAGTAGAGCTTAATATCGGTTATACAACTTTCCATATATTAGAGACACTAACCCCTTTTCTTATATATCTAAAAGACATAGACAAGCTCAGCGTCTACCTTAATAATACAATAAATAAGCTTATATCTAAGTCAGGGAAGCACATATATATTTAGCGGAAATAAGGATACCTATAGATCCCTGTTAAAGGGATTAAGCTACTAAGTATAGTATTTACTATAGATAACGAGTATCCTATACCTCTATAACTTATAGAGGCCGAGCTAAGACGCATTTATCAACGCTATAGATACCCTATAGTCGATAGATTGTACAAACTGCTATAACAAGTAGATTACTAAGTGGAATATAGCGCTGTTAAGATGATTAATAAGTTCTATCATTTTTGTTAGATTAAAGGAGCAGCGCTATAACGATTTAGATTCGCGTTATAAGATAACATTTGCTTTAACTTTAAGATCGTTATAGACGTCTTAGATATCGATAGTTCTAAGGTACTATATATAGTCGACGCTGCAACTTTATTCCAGATAGCCTACTTTCTAAATAATCTCTTAGCTAAAGAGATATAGGAGTAGCTAAAGGAATGTTAGATTGACATATACTTTAGACTATCTAACGTTTTACGCTATAATAAAGGTACTAATTTCAAAGCACGTAAGTTCCAGGCTAAGGCTAAGCTTATAGGTATAACTTACTACTCTATGCCAGTTAAGGCATACTAATTAGTCGGCAAGATCGAGCGGTATTATAGGCTACTAAGATAGGCTTATAATGTTATTAAATCCAAAACCGCAGGGACTTGCTTGAAAGAAGCATGCCTATAAGTAGCACTAAGTACAGTTAACAATACCGCTAGCCCGGACAGGCTAGTACTAACGCTCTTAGTTTTCGGCGTATACCTATGCCTAACTATAGACGTACTGCCTTTTCTATCTCAACTGTACTAAGCAGGTATAATTCGGAAGGCTATAGCGCAATTGCATATCCTTAACGATATAAGGACTATATAAGACGCTCTTATATAGCATAATAGACTAAGTATAGAAGATATACTACTATACTTACTTAAGGTAGGTATAGAAGTACTAGTATTCCAAGAAAACAATCGATAAATAGGACCCTATAAGGTAATCTCGGCTATAGATATAGCAGTAATCGTCAATATAGTTAATAGACCTATGGAATTTCAGAATATAGTAGTTGAACTATACTACTAAGAGCTAGCGTAGGACAAGCAAGATAATTAGGCTGGAGTTAAGCAGCTAGAGCTATTCCAATATCCCTAGCCCAAGCAGCCCTACTAGCATAGACAACCCCGAAAGAACCTAGTACCTACTAACAACTTTGTTTCAGAAAAAGAGAAGCACGACTATAATCTTACGCTTAAACTACAAGCTAAAGGCAAGATCACTATACCCGGTATACTATTCTAAGAATCCGATAAAACAGAACTGAACTCGCTTCTAGTAGCTAAGGTAATTAAAGCGATCTAGATGCTAGTAGATACTTCAGACTACTAGATCTTTAAATCAAGGATTATACAGGAAGTAAAAGACAAGCTTACTTTACTACGCAAGAAATCATACTTTATGGCTTAAGGATTCGGTAACAAGGACAAGAAGCACCTACTTACTTAATCGCCAATAATCCAACACTATATACAGCGGCTTATACTCTTACTACTCCCGACGCTACAAACGCGCTTTAGTTTTAAGGCATAGGTATACAACGTTATCCAGGCTTATATATAAGCTAAGTCACAGCTAGTAAGGAAAGTGATTCTTCTATTACCTAAAGAGCTTAAGACGCTCTATCCCCCTTATACCATCTTACTTGTTAAAACCCTATTATATAGACTAGCCAAAGCCGGACTATACTAGTAGGTAATATATATAAACTAGTATACTAAATGTCTTGATCTCGAGCTAAGTACCTTTAATCTATACCTTATAATCGGCAAGATGCAAATTAGAAGCAGATTTAGAATCGTTAGCCTACAAACCAACAACACTCTTAATATCAGTAAGCAAGCATTTACAGATAAGGAGAAGCTCAAGCTAGATAAGGCCGGCTTTAAGTACAAACTACTAGTATTTTTAATAGATAAATCGATTATAGACTTTAATAGATATAGGCTCGAAACAAGCGCAGATACTGTCAAGATTCGGCAAAAAGGGCAAGCTATATAACTCGAACTTATAAGCCTAGACGCTAAAACAGCGAAATAAGTATACATCGAACAACGCATACGCAGTACCTACATCGCCACGATTTACCAGCTAGAAGCGACTTTCAACTTGTTAGTAGCAGTATAATCAACTAAGCCTAGTATAACTAAGATTACCTAGCTTAACACTTAGCTGTAATAGCAGATTAACAATAATACCTGCAGACTATACTATCTGCAACTTAACCTTAAGACAGCTAAGCTCTTCGTCTTTATAGACGGATCATTCGCTAATAATATAGATATAACATTGCAAATTAGATTTGTTATTATATTCGGCAATAAAACGAGCAGTATAAACAAGTTTAACTTATATAGCAATATCATACACTAGTCTTCGACTAAGTATAAGCGGGTAATACAGAGCGTTCTAGCAAGCGAGATATATAGTATAGTAAGCAGGTTCGATCTCGGGTATATATTATACTAGACGCTTACTAAGGTCTACTTACATCTAGGCCTACCCTTGCCACTACTAATTGTCGTATATATAGATTTATTCAGCTTATACAAATACCTGGTAAAGCTCGGTATAATAGCGGAGAAGCACCTTATAATCGACATAATAGCGCTATACCAGAGCTACAAAAACCGTAAAATCGTAGAAATCAGGTAGATTAGTAGCGATAATAACCTAGCTGATACTATAACCAAACGTACGCCGAACAAGACGCTTAAAAAGCTCGTTACTGCTAATATAGCTAAGATCAGAGTAGAAGGCTAGGTTTAACAACCAGCTAAACAACAGGAAGAGTCTATATAACTCAAGGCAAGATCGCTTATACAAAAGACAAAGATTACTAGGACAATTCATTTATATTTATAGCATAATAAGGAATATAAGGCAAAGCGCGAAACAATCTTAATTTATACTTTTACAGCTGGTAGAATATACATACCAGCGCCCCCCACCCCTTAATCACAACAATAAAACATTAATAGCCTTACCTATAGCAGCTATCGCTATAAGCTTTTTCTATATAGGCGTTATGCCTACTACAGGCGCCCTACGCTTAACAAGAGCACGCGCCTTATCTACTAGGACTAAGGCATACTTAGCGCTATTGTACTATATCTTCTAATCCTATAACCAATAAGTATTCCAATTAGATAATAGATATTACTAAAGATCGTAACTTACTTTGGCCTTCGTAGCTAGGTTAGAGCAAAGCTCTAAAAAGCAGTCTAAGAACGGGCAGACTGACTTAGGGCTATAATATACGTTAGGAATAATAAGACAATAGAAACAATATGCAAATGGAACTTATATTAGTATATATAAGTGCCCGGACAAGTACTGCTAATACTAAAGGCTGCAGCCTAATACATAGTTATAGCATAATGCATATAGCACGAAATTGCCGGACTTATTAAACAAGTCCTTAATACCCGCTAAAAGCAAGCATAGGTAGCTAAGGTAAAGGATAGCGTATATAGCATTATATAGGCTACGAACTTTATATACGTTAGTAATATTAATAATAAGGATAATAAA
Source organism: Phyllachora maydis (assembly GCA_029339225.1). Taxonomy (NCBI): domain Eukaryota; kingdom Fungi; phylum Ascomycota; class Sordariomycetes; order Phyllachorales; family Phyllachoraceae; genus Phyllachora; species Phyllachora maydis. Next base: position 758,925 of record JAQQPM010000010.1, read on the forward strand.
AGTAAGACACTTACCCTCCAGTTTATATATATAAGTGCGTAACGACCTCTTACAAGGCTTTATACAGTCCAATATACAGTATATATAGTAGCTAGGGCGGACAATAGAGTCGTCCAAGCTTTCGCTAGACAACAAACTTACTGTCGCTACTACCGGTATTACTACTAACGGTATAGGCACGCTTATAGCAGCGCGCAGCGCCTTGCACCGTATATACACAGCTGCCAACGCCGCCTTCTTTATAGCCGGCAATATAGGTAGAGCGTGCTTAGCGTATTTAGAGAGACGCGCCTTACGTATAGCGATCTCCGCCTTATACGCCGCCTTCTCCTCCGCCTCCTCCTTATACTAGAGCGTAATAGCCTGCTTAAGCAGGATATATATATATATGATCAGCCCCTTAGAATCAAGGGGCGTAGAGTCGGCGTCGGTATAGCTGCCTATAGACTTAGGCTATATAGCAAGCGCAGCTATATCCGCAGTGTTAGGATCGTCGCCGTTGTTATTATTATCGTCGCCGTTATCGCTGCCTGCCATGCTCTCCTAGTCGCTGTTGTTAGCAATAGTACGCTCGGACATATCCTTAGACGCGTTATTATTACCCTCCTAGGCAAGATGCTTGTTAGAAGCGTTAGTTATAAGTATATTAAGGGCGTTATTACCCTTGTCCTTAGTATATATACGGGCATCGCCGCCCACACTTCTATAGGAGTACCTACTCTACTTATTATTAAAATCCGATACTATAAATAACAAGATTAGTACGCTTAAGCATTAATATATAACGGTAAGTAACTTACTTGTTACTACTAGTACTGCTAATACTACTACTATTATTGTTACTACTACGGCTACTGCTATTGTTATTGCTACTGCTACTACTGCTAGTATAGATTGTAGAGAGGAAGAGAATAGGTAGTATATAGTAGGAGAACCTACCTATTTATAGATTTGGGGTAAGAGCGTTTAGAGTTCGTAATCAGCCAGCCTAGAGCTCTGATTTTTCCTATTATAATTCCTATTTAGGACTACGAGCTTTTATAACAATAGTTACTAGCGCAACGTACTTACTGTTACGCCGTTTAGAGGCATATCTAGAAGGCGCTAAAGTCTCGCCTTCTATACCAGGGATTAGTAACTAGAATTCAACATTCTAATTAGCAAATAAGAAACTAAGTAATTAGCATTTCCTATTCTAGTAATAAGAGGAGCGAAATGATCTAGGATTTCCTATTTCAGTTGATAAAGCGCTGGTGTAGTTATAAAAGAAGAGTTGCCAGTGTTAATTATAGTAAGGGGAGTTAGGTACTAATCCCTGTAACCGCATAGTATACAAGCCTTTCGCTCTAGGAATAGAGCATATACTACGCTACTAAGCCTCCTACTCTAGGGAATAGGGCATGTACTACACTACTTGTACGACAGCTACAAGTAGCGCACCCGCGTACCATATAATAAGTTACTAACAAGCACTCTGCTCAATATAGGTATTTAAGAGGTACGTAACCACCCCCTAGATAGAAGGAGATATAACAATCCAGAACTAGAACTTAAACCAGTATTTCCTTACTGCTCGCTTTACTCTTTATCGTTTTAGATCACTACGATCTCCGGAAACCTACCAACACTATCTTTACTAATAGCTCTGTTAAACGTACAAAATAAGCTATAGCGCTCTAACGGTTATAGCTTAGGCAAAACGGATTTCAGTTTTCGAACTACTAGATATATAGCTATATTCTGAGGGTGGACCCACTTTTGTGGATACCGCTGACTAAGCTATATATTCCACTATATAGCCTAGAATTAGCTTTAAAAGGCTTTTCTATTTTTAGATTTATTCCCTACTTTTGTAGAGACAGCCTCCTTAGGCTGTATAAGCGCTAGAAATAGCCTTAAAAGGCTCTTCTACTAGGTCACCTACCTACCCTATACCTACCCTGCACCGCAGGAGCGAAAATAGAACTTATAGGAAAAGTCGTGCGGCTTACCCTATAGCTTAGGTAGCCGTAAGTCGATTATTTAGATAGATTCTATTACGCTATCTGATCCCCGTAGGGGATATCTAGGTAAGCTGAACTAGTGCTATAGGAAAACCGTATAACGGGTGAAAAACCTATAACCGTACATAGGGAAAAAGGGGGGTATAATAGGGGGTAGGCTAATCTTCACCAGAGTAGATACCGCCCCTTAAGGAGTATAAAAACATACTGCCTAAAGGGGTATAGGCTAGACCGCTCTTAGCCTCTAAGCAATAGAGTATTCTGGCAGTCTAGTAGTAATATGGCGAACTAGGGGGCGTATAGCGCTGCCGCCCCCTTTTTCAAGTCTGTAGAGAAAGCTATGTATATCCCCTCTTTCCCTCTCCTTAAAGGAGGCCGAAGGGTAGGCCGGGCAACCGTCGAATATATGTCGGATATCCTCTATAGCTAGGTAGTAGCGGCAGAGGGGGTTGTCAACCCCAGGTACCTTATAGGTATATAGGAATCCCCTTAGGCCTATCTTCCCTATATAGGCCTGTATTAGCAGCGAGCTTTCGGCCTTAGAGAGGTTATAGTGGCGTCTTTGGAAGGCCTCCTTAAAGGCCTTAGCTAGGTTCTCCTCTTAAAAGGTAGCCTTAGCTGATTTCTCTAAGAGGCTCTCTATATAGGGGTCGTAATTAGAGGCCCTAGCCTCCTATAGATAGCAATCCTTCTAAGCAGTATAGAGGGGTTCCTCGTTAATAGCCTTCCTTAGTTATTAGTAGTACTACTAGGCTATTACCTCCTCTTTTCTTTCTTACTTAATATGTCCTCCTAGGGGGAGGCTAGTCCTAGGGGTCCTGTTTCCAAGGGTAAGGCATAGGGCTTCCTTCTGCTTAGCCACCTCTTTCCCTATAGCCCTGTTTATTCTTGCTTAGCTGGAGAAGGAGAGGGCGTTAAGGTAGAGGTCAAGGGGGGGGACGTTAGCCTCGTAGTAGAGGCTTCGGACCGGTGTCCTTTTATAGGCCCCTGTAACCCTCCTTAGGGCCTCGTTTTCAGCTGCTAGTAGGCCTCTAGTTATACCTCGTGGCCTGTTTGGTGTTACAGGTGTAGGGGTGTGCCAGGCCGAGGCAAGTCGATTATTTAAAATCGCCAGCTTATTTGGTTTTTCGGGAAGGCGCCATACACCTACTAAGGCGCTCCTGCCGTATAGAAGGCAGGAACGGTCCCGGAGGGTATATATAGGAAAGGAAATTGCAAAGCCTTACCTACTTGGACTAGAAATCAAGTTACTACGTTACCTACAACTATAAGCCTTATAGGCCTATAAGACCCACTGAAAGCCGTGATATATAAGCTTAAAGCCCCTATAATATAGCGCTATAGCCTATAACTATACCGTTATATAAGGACTTTTATAGAGGGAATATAGTAAAGGGCCCTACTTTACTATATTAGCACATACCTAGGAAGTGCTATTTAGGCCATATCAACGCTGTTGCTGCCCCTACGTACCCTATACGACTACTACTAGTAGGCTATAGTGGTTACAGATCTTTATATAGGATTACCCATTCTAATAGGTTATAAGCCCGGATAGCCTATAAGATAGTTATCGTTGGAGTCCAATTTCAAAGCGCTACCTCTGCCTATATATATAGGGCTATTTAAGCCTCTTATAGCTGAAAATATAGTACTATATTAGCCCTAAAAAGCTATATATACATCTTATTAAAGGCTATTTAAGGACTAAAAAGCCTGAAAATCTAGAAGGATAAATCGCTGAGAAATCTAAGTCCTATAGTATTGACGAGCATTTAGGGCTCTTATACGCTTGGGCTAGTATACTTACCTATACTAAAAGACCTTTCTACTTATAGCTGGAAGTAGAAAGGCTAGCGTTTTAGAATTTTTAGCGCTAAAGACCTATATTTCCCTACTATAGAGCCCTTTCTATAGATATATCTATAGGCGGTAGTTAAGTCCCTACGTCGAAGTCTCTAGTCCCTATCTTAGAGCCTAGTTTAGAATTTCTACTAGAAAGCCCTACTAAGTAGCAAGTAGACAGCGCTATAAACCTACTAAGCGCTAAGACTAGCCTAGAAAATCACTACTATAATTAGTGAGCTAGCTAATTAGCTTTAGTGAACTGGAAGCTAATTAAGTGCTTTTACTAGTACTATAAGTAAATAGTAGCCTATTTACAATGGCGGATGAAGCTAAAGGGAAGGGTATAGCCCCTAAAAGGGCTAGTAACCCAGCTGATCCAGGGCAATCTTCTAGGCCTCCACTACCTATATAAACCCTATTAGAAGATAAGGAAGATGGCGAAGACTATAGCGAGGTTATAGAAGTCCTAAAACAGTATATAAAATCTTATAAGCGAGTTATAGCTAGCTAATCTAGTGATATAAAAACACTACTTTTAAGTCTAAATACCCTAAAAGCCTCTGTCAAGGATAGCGTTAGTATTATAAAGAATAAATCTTCCACTTTAGCTTCTCTAACTAATAGTAGTAATGCTGCTGCTACTAGAAAGACTTGCTATAGTCCTAGATTTGATCCTTTTAGCGGTACTATAGATTTAGATTCTCCTTCACATCCCCCTAGGAAAGAGCCCTATCTAGGGCCGGCTGTTAATTCAGCTACTAGTAATTTAGACCCCCCTATAGATATAAGGTCTAAGGAAGGCTTTAAGGATACTATTACTAGTAGTATAGTAAAGGAGATTTCTAAAAAGGCCTATACTATACCGGATAATAGTAAGCTAAGTAGGGAAAGTAATTTTAAACAGTGGATTTAGGCTTTAAGTATAGTGCTAAGAGCGTTAGGGATATCTAAATTTTTAGAAAACCCTAATATATCTAACACTTTTAGCGACTCTGATCAAGCTATTCTTTTAATGCTTCTACGTAATAGCTTATCTAGTAGCCCTAGGGCCGCTATATCGTGGATTTATATACCTTCTAAGGCCTTTAAGCTGTTTGTTAGGCAGTATAGCCGACCTATAGAGTCTAAAAAGGAGGACGTCTATAACGAATTCCATGCCCTTACCTTTAGTACCTATAAAAAAGGCTTATTAGCTTTTAACGCTGAATTTAACAGCTATCTTGCTAAGCTTACTATAGCTAAAATAGATATAGATCCCTCTTTAATACTAAATCAGTATTTTATAGCTCTAGAATCTAAGTTTCCTAGCTTGGTATTATGCTAAAAGAGCTCTATAAGACAGGCTAGAATGCTAGGTCTTATAGCATCTAGCCTTAATATAGAATATCTAATGGCGCATATTCTAGAAGAATCTAGGAACCCGGCTATAGAGGCGTATAGAGCAGCTCATATAGCTAATGGCTCTAATTCAACCCCTAATTCAAATTCTAACCCTAGTAAGAAGGGTAAAAATAAGAAAAAGGGTAAGAAGAAGGCTAGTTATAATATTGAAGGGCAGAATTATAGTGCTAAAAGTACCGAATAGGCCTCCTTCATACTAGGGTTTTATAACCTAGCTATAGAAGAAGAAGAAGAGGAATCCGACTCTAGTTCCAATTCTCGTTCTTCTAGCGATTCTAATACCCAATTAGCACAGCAATTAGCGTTAAAAGGGTATAAGAAGCGTAAGAACTTTAAAGGAAAAGGCCTAAAAACCTCTTCTAATAAGGTAAAATATAAAGATAATAAGCCTAGAAGACGCCCTAGAGACCCCGCTCTTTATAATAGTTGGCTATATAATATAGGATCTATAGACCATATTAGTAATAGTAAAGAGCGGTTTACTACCTTTACGCCTAACATAGGCCAGTTATGCCCTATTAACACTGGAAATAGCCCTATAAGCCTGGCTAGTATAGGCTCTATTATACTAGAAGTATTATCTAGAAAGGCCCCCCCTACTTATACTAAATTAGTATTAGATAACGTTTTATACCTACCTAATATTAATATATATTGGAATGGGTAATCCTATATAAGGATCTGTAACCACTATAGCCTACTAGTAGTAGTTGTATAGGGTACGTAGGGGCAGCAACAGCGTTGATATGGCCTAAATGGCACTTCCTAGGTATGTGCTAATATAGTAAAGTAGGGCCCTTTACTGTATTCCCTCTATAAAAGTCCTTATATAACGGTATAGTTATAGGCTATAGCGCTATATTATAGGGGCTTTAAGCTTATATATCACGGCTTTCAGTGGGTCTTATAGGCCTATAAGGCTTATAGTTGTAGGTAACGTAGTAACTTGATTTCTAGTCCAAGTAGGTAAGGCTTCGCAATTTCCTTTCCTATATATACCCTCTAGGACCGTTCCTGCCTTCTATACAGCAGGAGCGCCTTAGTAGGTGCATGGCCACTTCCCGAAAAACCAAATAAGCTGGCGATTTTAAATAATCGACTTACGGCCACCTAAGCTGCAGGGTAAGCCGCACGACTTTTCCTATAAGTTCTGTTTTCGCTCCTGCGGTGCAGGGTAGGTATAGGGTAGGTAGGTGACCTAGTAGAAGAGCCTTTTAAGGCTATTTCTAGCGCTTATACAGCCTAAGGAGGCTGTCTCTACAAAAGTAGGGCATAAATCTAAAAATAGAAAAGCCTTTTAAAGCTATTTCTAGGCTATATAGTGGAATATATAGCTTAGTCAGCAGTATCCACAAAAGTGGGTCCACCCCCAGAATATAGCTATATATCTAGTAGTTCGAGAACTGAAATCCGTTTTGCCTAAGCTATAACCGTTAGAGCGCTATAGCTTATTTTGTACGTTTAACACCCCCTCTATTCTTCTGTTCCTTTATAAGCCTTAGAAAGCTATATATAGGTAAAGAATAGAAGAATCCTAAGAAATAAGAACGTAAGAGCAAAACTATTCCGTTAGACAAAGGGGTTATTCCCTTATATATATATATAGGATAAACCCCTATTATATATAGAAAGAAGTAAGAATATATATAATGTTAAAATCAAACCTATAACCTATTTAAAGGTATAGGTACTATAGCTTAAAAGCGTATAGTGATATATAATATCTAAATATTCTATACCCTAGCGACTGATAGACGTACTAGAGTATAGAAGGAGTAAAGGGCTTATAAACGCCTTTATCCTCTTATAGAGAAAACAATTTTTAGCACTGTTAGTAGGTTTCCGGAGATCGTAGTGATCTAAAACGATAAAGAGCAAAGCGAGCAGCAAGGAAATACTGGTTCAAGTTCTGGTTCTGGATTATCTATCTCCCTTTATCTAGGGGGTGGTTGCATACCCCTTAAATACCTATATTAAGCGGAGCGCTCGTTGGTAACCATTATATAGTGCGCGGGTACGCCACTTGTAGCTGTTGTACAAGTAGTGTAGTGCATGCCCTATTCCCTAGAGCAGGAGGCTTAGTAGTACAGCATATACCCTATTCCTAGAGTAAGAGGCTTATATACTATGCGGTTATAGGGATTAGCACCTAACCCCCCTTATTGCAATTAATACTGACAACTCTTCTTTTATAACTACGCCAGTGCTTTATTAACTAAAATAGGAAATCCCAGATCACTTTACTCTCCTTATTACTAGAATAGGAAATCCTAATCACTTCACTTCTTGTTTACTAATTAGAATGTTGGATTTTACTAGCTGATCCCTAGTATAGAAGGCGCGACTTTAGCACCTTCTATATACGCCTCTAAACAGTATAATAGTAAGTACGTTACGCCGGCAACCATTGTTATAAAAGCTCGCAGTCCTAAATAGGAATTATAATAGGAAAATCAGAGCTTTAGGCTAGCTAATTACGAACTCTAAACGCTCTTGCCCTAAACCTATAAATAGGTAGGTTCTCCTACTATATACTACCTATTCTTTTTCTCCCTACGATCTGTACTAGTAACAGCAGTAGTAGCAACAACAACAGTAGTAGCTGCAGTAGTAATAACAATAGTAGTAGTATCAGCAGTACTAGCAGTAATAAGTAAGTTGCTTACTATTATACATTAATACTTAAGTATACTAATCTTATTATTTATAATATTGGATTTTAACAATAAGTAGAGTAGGTACTCCTATAGAAGCGTAGGTAGCAATGCCTATATATATACTAAGGACAAAGGCAGCAATGCCCTTAATACGCTTATAACTAACGCTCCTAATAAGCATCTTACCTAGAAGGGCAATAATAACATATCAGAGGACGCGTCTAAGCGTACTATTACTAATAATAGCAACTAGGAGAGTATAGTAGGCGGCGACGATAGTAACGATAATAATAATAACAGCGACGATCCCGACACTACAGACGCAGCTACACTCGCTATATAGCCTGAGTCTATAGGCGGCTATACCGACGCCGACTCTATGCCCCTTAATTCTAAGAGGCTAATCGCGTATATACGTATCCTGCTTAAGCAGGCTGCTATGCTCTAGCGTAAGGAGGAGGCAGAGGAAAAGGCAGCGTATAAGGCGGAGATCACTGCGTGTAAGGCACGTAAGTACGCTCTGCCTACGTCGCCAGCTGCAAAGAAGGCGGTGTTGGCAGCTGCGCGTATATGGCGTAAGGCGCTACTTGCCGCTATAAGCGCGCCTATGCCGTTAGTAGCAACCCCGGCAGTAGCAACAGCAAGTCTGTTGTCCGGCGAAAGCTCGGACGACTTTGTCGTCCGTTCTAGCCACTATATATACTATATATCGGACTGTATAAAGCCTTGTAAGAGGTTGTTATACACTTATATATATAAACTAGAGGGTAAGTATCTTACTCTTGTTATCCTTATTATTAATATTACTGATATATATAAAGTTTATAGCCCGTATAGTACTATACGCGCCGTCCTTTGCCTTAGCTGCCTATACTTGCTTTTAGCAGGCGTTAAGGACTTGTTTAACAAGTCCGGTAATTTCGCACTGTATATAGCGTACTATAACCGTATGTTAGGCTATAGCCTCTAGTACTAGCAGTACTTGTCTAGGCACTTATATATACCGATATAAGTTCTATTTACATATTGTTTCTATTATCTTATTGTTCCTAATGTATATTATAGCCCTAAGTCGGTCTGTCCGTTCTTAGACTGCTTCTTGGAGCTCCGCTCTAACCTGGCTATAAAGGCCAAAGTAAGTTATAATCTTCAGTATTATCCATTGTTTAATCGGAATACTTATTAGTTATAGGATTGGAAGATATAGTACGACAGTACTAAATGCGCCTTGGTTTTAGTAGATAAGGCGCGCGCTCTTGTCGAGCATAGGGCGCCTATAGCAGGTATAACGCCTATATAGAAAAAGCTTATAGCAATAGCCGCTATAGGTAAGGCTATCGATATTTTATTGTTGTGATTAGGGGGTAGGGGGCGCTAGCGCGCGTATCGCGCCAGCTATAAAAGTATAAATTAAGATCGTTTTGCACTTTACCTTACGTTCCTTATTATACTATAAATATAAATGAATTGTCCTAGTAATCTTTGTCTTTTATATAAGCGATCTTATCCTAAGTTATATAGACTCTTCCTATTGTTCGGCTGGTTGTTAAACCTAGCCTTCTACTCTGATCTTAGCTGTATTAGTAGTAACGAGCTTTTCGAGCGTCTTGTTCGGCGTACGTTTGGTTATAGCGTTGGCTAGGTTATCGTTGCCACTAATCCACCTGATTTCTATAATTTTATGGTTTTTATAGCTCTAGTATAGCGCTATTATATCGATTATAAGGCGCTTCTCCGCCGTTATACCGAGCTTTACCAGGCATTTATATAAGCTAAACGAATCTATATATATGACAATTGGTAGTGGCGAGGGTAGGCCTAGATATAAGTAGACCTTAGCGAGCATCTAGTGCAATATATACCTAAGATTAAACCTGCTTACTATACTATATATCTCGCTTGCTAGAACGCTCTACGTTACCTACTTATACTTGGTCGAAGACTAGTATACGATATTGCTATATAAGTTAAACTTGTTTATACTGCTTATCTTATTACCGAATATAATAATAAACCTAATTTACAATGTTATATCTATATTATTAGCGAATAATCCGTTTATAAAGACGAAGAGCTTGGCTATCTCGAGTTTAAGTTATAGGTAGCGTAGCCTATATATCGAGTTCTCGATCTGCCATTATAATCGAGCATTAAGCTTGGTAATCTCGGCTATACCAGGCTTAGTTAACTATACTACTACTAATAAGTCGAAAGTCGCCTCTAGCTGGCAAATCGTAGTAATATAGGTACCGTATATGTATTATTCGACGTATACTTGTTTCGATATTTCGGCGTCTAGGCTTATAAGTTCGAGTTATATAGCTTGCCCCTTTTGCCGAATCTTAACAGCATCCGCGCTTGTTTTAAGCCTATATCCGTTAAAGTCTATAATCGATTTGTCTGTTAAAAATACTAGCAGCTTGCACTTAAAGCCGGCCTTATCTAGCTTAAGCTTCTCCTTATCTATAAAGGCTTGCTCGCTAATATTAAGAGTATTATCGGTTTATAGGCCGACAATTCTAAATCCGCTTTTCATTTGTATCTTACCGATTATAAGGTATAGGTTAAAGGCGCTCGGCTTAAGATCGAGATATTTGGTATGCCAGTTTATATATATTACCTACTAGTATAGTCCAGCTTCGGCTAGTCTATATAATAGGGTTTTAATAAGTAAGATAGTATAAGAGGGATAGAGCGTCTTAAGCTTTTTAGGTAATAGAAGAATCACTTTCCTTACTAGCTGTAACTTAGCTTATGTATAAGCCTAGATAATATTATGTACCTATATCTTAAAACCAAAGTACGTTTAAAGCGTCGGGAATAGTAAGAGTATAAGCCGCTATATATATTGCTGGATCGTTAGCGACTAAGTAAGGAGGTGCTTTTTGTCTTTATTGCCGAATCTCTAAGTTATAAAACGTAACTTTTCGCATAGTGTAGTAAGCTTGTCTTTTACTTTCTAGACGATCCTTAATTTGAAAATTTAGTAGCTTGATATATCTATTAGTATCTAGATTGCTTTAATTACCTTAGCCGCTAGAAGGGAGTTCAGTTCCGCTTTATTAGATTCTTAGAATAGCGTACTAGGTATAGTGATCTTGCCTTTAGCTTGTAGTTTAAGCGTAAGATTATAGTTGCGCTTCTCTTTTTCTAAAATAAAGTTGTTAGTAGGTATTAGGTTCTTTTAGGGTTATCTATACCGGCGAGGTTACTCAGGCTAGAGATATTAGAATAGTTCCGGCCACTTAGCCCTAGTTTGGTTAGCTTGCTCGTCCTACACTAGCTCCTAGTAGTATAGTTTAACTACTATATTCCGAAATTCCATAGGTCTGTTAACTATGTCGACGATTACTGCTGTATCTATGGCCGAGATTACCTTATAGGGTCCTGTCTATTAATCGGTTTCTTAAAATACTAGTACTTCCATACCTACCTTAAGTAAGCATAGCAGTATATCTTCTATACTTAGTCCATTACGCTATGTAAGAGCGTCTTACGTAGTCCTTATATCGTTAAGGATACGCAATTGCGCTATGGCCTTCCGAATTACGCCTACTTAGCGTAGTTAAGATAGAGAAGGCGGCGCGTCTATAGTTAGACGCAGATATACGCCGAAAACTAAGAGCGTTAGTATAAGCCTATCTAGGCTAGTAGTATTGTTAACCGTACTTAGTGCTGCTTACAAGTATGCTTCTTTCGAGCAAGTCCTAGCGGTTTTAGATTTAATAATGTTATATGCCTGTCTTAGTAGCTTATAATACCGCTTGATCTTGCCGACTAATTAGTATGTCTTAACTAGTATAGAGTAGCAAGTTATACCTATAAGCTTAGCCTTAGCCTAGAACTTATATACTTTAAAGTTAGTGCCTTTATTATAGTGTAAAACGTTGGGTAGTCTAAGGTATATATCGATCTAACATTCCTTTAGCCGCTCCTATATCTTCTTAGCTAAAAGATCGTTTAGAAAGCGGGCTACCTAGAATAAAGTTATAGCATTAATTATATATAGTACCTTAGAACTATCGATATCTAAGACATTTATAACGATCTTAAAGTTAAAGTAAATGTCATTTCGTAATACAAATCTAAATTGTTATAGTACTGCTCCTTTGATCTAATAAAAATGATAGAACTTATTGATCATCTCGATAGTACTATACTCTACTTAGTAATCTGCTTGTTATAGCAGTTTATACAATCTATCGACTATAGGGTATCTACAGTATCGATAAATGCGCCTTAGCTCGGCCTCTATAAGTTATAGAGGCGTAGGACGCTTGTTATCCGTAGTAAACGCTATACTTAGTAGCTTAATCCCTTTAATAGGGATCTATAGGTATCCCTATTTCCGCTAAATATATATGCGCTTCTCTAACTTAGATATAAGCTTATTTATCGTATTATTAAAGTAGACGCTAAGCTCGTCTATATCTTTTAGATATATAAGAAAAGGGGTTAGCGTCTCTAACACGTAGAAAGTTGTATAACTAATGTTAAGCTCTACTCTAACTATACCAAGTAATCGTTTTAAATCCCCAGACCTGAAAAGTATATTCGCTTCCCCTATACGTATCTTATCGATCTTAAGTAATCCGATTATCTTTTTCAGTATAAGGAATTGTTAAAGTCCAGCGGTTGAAACGTTAGTAGCCCTAGTATTAGGCATAATTCCTTAGAATTCGGCCTTAGTATACCTGTTAAGTACGAATTAAACGGCTTTCGTTCTCTCTATATCCTTTTTACTGTCTTTCTATAGCTGGTCGCTCCTAGTAATTAGATAGAGGAAAGCTTAGTTTATAAAGTAAGTTACTGCTGTTTATTCTTCTTTGAAACTAATTACTAGCGCTTCGTTTTTACCTTAAGCTTGATCAGTCTTATAGTTATCTACCTATACTCTAAGCTCGGTATCTTCTTCCCTTATATTATATTTATTGTCTAAACCCTTATAGTTAAGGAGAAACGCTGTATATCGTCTATAATCTTTATTAATGCTCTTCTATTTAAGCTATTCGCTCTTAGCTATTACCTGTTCTTCTTAGCTATATATAAAAGATTAGTAATCTAGCTTACTGCAAATCTAGTAGCCTACCTTAGTATAGGTTTTATTATAGTCTCCTTGCTAAAACTTATTTTGCTTTCTATACCCTATAGCACCTCTAGGCTGCTATACGTACATGGCCTGGTTCTTTTTAAAGATCGAATCTATAATCGAGTTGCCCTGATAGTTTCTCATAAGCCTGGCTTTTATCGTTATAAACCTACAGTCTATTAGGAATTGGCAATATGTATAATCTGCCTCTTTAACGTTAAGTGTCTAACAGAGCATAGCTGCTAGCTCTTCGAAGCTTGTTAGTAGTTTATATAGGGCAATCTTCAGCTTAGATACTCCTTAGTAAGCTTAGATTGTATTAGTAACTAGGAATTCCTTATAGTTATAGAGCAGACTAAGCCTATATTAGCTTTACTAGAGTCTATCAAGCAAGATCTAGAGAATTTCCTTTATTAACATATTACTATTCTTGCTTTTAAGGTATATAGACTAGAAAGTAACGGTATTCCAAACGTATAGATAGTTATTCTACTTAGTACTTATCTTAAAGTATCCCTTTAAGATATTATACAGTTTAACAAAAGAGATACTAAGTAGGATATAGTATAAGTAGTATTCCTTAGCTTATCCTAAAAGAGTATTCGGAAAAATAGTACTAAGCTAGCTATAATCGATCTAGAATATCTAGTAGTAATAAAGGAAGAAACGAACTTTATTATTAAGGATATCATTGTTAGACCTAGAATAGCTATCCTTTAAGTCCTAAGACTTAATAAAATCAGTAAGGGTCTTCCGATTAATAGTCATCTTGTTTATCCAGCCTGTTTCAATCAGTAGAATAGCTATATACTTAGCGCTTCTACATGTAATATACTTATACTAAGCGTATTGCTCTTTGTTACTTACCTAAGGTTAAGCGTGTCCTAGCCTATAGTTAGGGTTAATACTAGAAGTTTATACATATTATATAGGGTTTTGTCGTCCCCCTTAATTAGTCTCCTAGTTATAGCCTTAGTAGTTACCTTAGCCGTAACCTTGGCTATAACCTTGGCCGGCACTTTAGGTAGTTGGTAGTAATCCGTAGCCTTCGCCAGCGCCCTTGTTAGCTAGCAGGAATCCTGCTTCTATTGCACTTCTAAGTCTATAAATCGGAAATATCATCTATAACTCCTGATTTAGCAGGTAGAGGGTATTTCTAAACTTATTACAGTTATCAGCGTTAAGCGTTCTGCTCTAGGCCGCTGTTTGACATATGCTTAGGCCTAGGCTGCTTGCTAGTTAATTGTCGTTTATAATCGAGCTACTTGCTAGTTCAAATTACTAGGTAGTATTTATAGTTGTATTACTAACTTATATATCCCCCTACATTGCCTCCTCCTAGTAGGAACTAGTGGCAAAATCTTAGGTTATTATTAGTACGATCTCCTTCCTCTTTTCCGTTTAAGTAGGAGGAGATGCCGTTCTAAGCTGTCTATACTTAGCCTAGATTAATATCCTACGAATTTAGGGGAGTATATCGGGCTCTAGATTGTCAGATAGGTTGTTAGCAAGCATTGTAAGTCCCTTAGAGAGCTTCTACCCTTTCGAGCTATCTACTAGGACATAGCTATCGTTAAGCGTTTAGCATAGTTATAAACGTAGTTTATTGTTTAACTTATTAAAGGAGTTGGCTGTCTAGTCCTTGAAATCCAAGCGGAATTTATAGTATAGATCTTTAGATTATTGCCCCTTATAAATGCTAAAGTAGGAGAGCGTATATAAATTAAGTACTTTATTGCTATTATACTCTAGATTAATATACTCTAGTAATCTATAGAAGGTTTAAACGTCAAATTTATTAATACTTGCAATAGGTAGCTAGGTAGGGAATTCTTATTCAAAATACTCTTTAAGATCCTAGGCTATACTTGACGAAATACTTAGTATATAATAGAGGTTCGTCTTAATATCCTCCCTTTCTAAGGTTCTATAAGTAGAAGGTTCTTAGAACGCTATAGTATATTAATTATAGTAAAGTTAGTTAGTAATATGGTTTTAATAGCATTCTCTTAAGCAATACTTCCTTAGTCTAGAAGCTTAGGTCAAGCTTTCTTAGCCTAGAAGGATAGGTTTATAATATTAGTTTTCTTATAAGCGATATTGCTAAGTTAATAGGGTAGTTGTCTAGTTGCCCGATTAACAGCCCTTAGTAAGTAAACTGCAATCTACTTAGTTAAGGTTATTAAGTACTTAACTAACTACCTTGCTGTTTTATATTGCCTTTATATTGCAATATAGAGATAATACTAATTAGTATTAGTAGGTTTCTAGAGATCGTAGTAATCTAAAACAATAAAGAGCAAAGCAAGTAGCAAGGAAATACTAGTTTAAGTTCTAGTTCTAGATTATCTATCTCCCTCTATCTAAAAGGTAGTTACATATCCCTTAAATACCTATATTAAGCAGAGCGCTTATTAGTAACCATTATATAGTGCGCGGGTGCGCCACTTATAGCTGTCGTATAAGTGGCGTAGTGCGCGCCCCATTCCCTAGAGCGGGAGGCTTAGTAGTACAGCACGTGCCCTATTCCCAGAGCGAGAGGCTCATGTGCTGCGCGGTCACGGGGATCAGCACCTAACCCCCCTTGTCGCAATCAACAAGCACGGCTTTAAATTTTATGCCCTTTTTTACTCTGTTCTTTCAGCCAGTTCTAGTAAGGAAATAACAGGTAGTCATATAGAGAATCCCCCTCTAAAGGAAAGTATACTACTAGTAATAGCCGGAGCCTATATTTTCTAAATATAGCTATACTATATACTAGAGTACTTCTAGACGTAGCTAGAGTAGTATAGGCCTCCCTAACACCGTAGAGAGCTAATGCCAGCACAAGGGCGCCTATAGAACTGTACTACAGTAGCTAGGACCTTATAAGCCTTTTAAGGCTATATAGAGGAATTAGGTGATTCCAGAGGGCTGTAAAGTAGCCGGTACTATTGACTAGTCTTATAAGCTAATCAGGCTAAGCCAGGCCTTCTATATATATAGTATAGAATATATATATAGGGGTAGAGGGTAGCTTAGTAAAAAGCTCCCTTAGGTTGTAGGCCTAAAAGCCTAATAAAAGACTGAAAGCCACTAACTAGTAGGGCTTTAGTAAGTCCGTCAGCCGGCATGCACTTAGTATTAAGATATATAATAGTAACTATTTTAGCCTTAACCTGCTCTCTAACGTACTGGAATTTCAGCAGGGTATGCTTAGTTCTAGCGTGTAGCGCTGGGTTATTAGCCACCGTTATAGAGCCCTGATTATCTCTATAGAGAGTAATAGGGTAGTCTATAGGTCTATAAAGTTCAGAAAATAGCCCTATAATCCACTGTACTTCGCGTATAGCCTCTGTAAGTCCATTAGTTTCAGCTTCTAGGGTAGAGAGAGCAATAGTAGTAGCTCTTTTCGTTTTCTAGCTAATAGGCCTACCGGCTAACTTATATAGATAGCCGTAGGTGGATTTACTAGTAGCCTTATCCCCTGTAAAATCAGAATCACTAAAGCCTATAGGGACTAGACTACTATTAATTATAGAAGTCCGGCTACTACCTTTACTATTTCTAGAATCTACTATAGTAGTAGAGGTAGTAGTTAGGGGCCTAGGCCCTTCCTTAGAGTGAAAGTCTCTACTAAGCTTAGTAGTTATATTACTACTATTACTAAGCTTAGGCCCTAGATCAGCTACTGTATTTCCGTTATAGCTAAAACAGATGCTATAGTCTTTAGTACTGTTAAGATACTTAAAAAGATTTTTAGCAGCGTTTAAGTGTGATTTTGTAGGTCTATTTAAAGACCTAGAGAGCCACTGTACGGTAAAGCTAATATCTACCCTAGTAAGGAGCATTATATACATAGCTGTTCCTACTAGGCTTTAATAGAGCTTAATTTCCGTAGAATTACAGAGGTGGCTAGTAATATCTTCCTCTAGTTGAAGTTGACTTACTAGCCCCGGCTGTAAGGGAATAGATATAGGCTTAGAATCGGCTAAGTTAAAGCGGCTAACCGCCTCTTCTACATACTATAACTGGTTAAGCCACAGGCGCCTATTAGGTCTATCCCTTATAATTTGCACGCCTAGGAAATAGGCGGCAGGCCCTAAGTCTTCTATAGCGTAGACCTTATTAAGCCGTTTCTTTAAATCAGTTATATAGCCTATATTAGGCCCTATAAATAGACAGTCATCTATATAGGTAACGATAAAGTGGCAGGTTTTAGCATTATAGAAGACCCCTGGATCTGAAATAAGAGGGAGATAGCCTAGGCTCTTAAGTAAGATTTTAAGCTTATCTTGCCACTCTCTAGGGCTTTGTTTCAGACCATATAACACTTTAGATAGTTTAATAATATTAGGAGTAGAAGGATTATAGCCGTATTTCAGTATAAGCTTATAAATAGCCTTATTAGAAGCCGCTAGGTCTAATAGTCCTTTAGGGATTTCTATATATATTTCTTCTCTAAGAGCGCTATTAAGAAATACCCCTATAAAGTCAGCTTGTTCTATTTCCCAGTCTAGAACAGCACCTATAGCTAGAAGTATATGCCAAGTAGGTAGTATACTAGTAGAGGCGTAGGTTATAGTATAATCTAGGCCTTCTACCTGTATAAAGCCCCTAGCTACTAACCGAGATTTATACTTAATAGGCCTGTTTTTAGCGTCCTTTTTAACCTTAAGAACATTTCGATAGGTAATAAGCTTACAGTTAGAAGGTAATAGACTCCTAGGTAGGAATTTAAAAACCCCTAGCTCTAATAACTGGATAAATTCTTTGGTAATAGCCTCTAACCACTTACTACGCTTATCTCTAGGTAGTTTTAAGACTTGCTTATAAGTAGTAGGCGTACTATCCTTAGATATTACCCTTTCTCAAGCCTTATAGATAAAAGACAGTATATAGCTACTAGTCTTAGCTAAAAGCTTATAGTAATCAAGCTGCATTTTATCCCCCTTTGAAATAAGATTACTATTATTAAGAGGTTCGTTCGTTATAGGCTGATTAGGCGCTATAACTTCTATAGGCTTAGGTGCAAAAATAGGCTCTATAGTTTGGGGAAACGCCTCTGGTAATTCAGGCTTTCTAATAGATATAGTAGGCCTAGTAGACTCTACTATAACCGGATTTATAGGCTTATCCGGTAAGGGTTCATCTAATTTACTATCGGAAGAAGATTCATAGGGTTCTAGCTTACTAGGTCCTATTTCTATACTAATAGGCTTTTCAGTATTAAGATTAGAAGGGTCTAGGCTGACAGCCCCCTCTAAATCTAGGTCTAGATCTACTAATTCCCCCTCTAAAGCTGTATTATCAGTAGGCTGACTTAGTACTGTATTATCCTCTATAAACTTAACAGTAGAGGTCTTAAGTACTGCTCTTCTAGACGGTATATATACTAGGTAGGTCTTAGAACCTAATACCACTAGTAATTTACTCTCTTCCGTTCTAGAGGTAAATTTTAACGATTTAGACCGTTTTTCTAAAGGTTTAATAGCCTCTCCTTTAGCGCCTATAGCCCTATAGCGCTCTAGGTTAGGTATATGTGGAATACCAGGCTCTAGCTCGTCAAATAGCGCCTGGAAAGGAGTAGTTTCCTTATTAGTTATAGCAGTACTATTAACTAATTCCACTATAGCCTCCAGTATAAAGCACTATAAATACTGGGGTAAAGCGCTACTAAGAATAGTACACCTTACATAGTCTAGTATAACTCTAACTAATCGTTCTACTAAGCCGTTCTGCTTGTAGATATAGGGGGCAGAAGTGCTAAATTTAATACCCCTTTTAGCTAACTAAGTAGTTAATAAATCAGTTATTTCAGTGCCTCCGTTAAAATGGAATTTAGTAGGATATCTACCAAATCCATTCCTTAGGCCCCTAAAAAAGCCCTTAAAAGCGTTAGCTACTATAGGGCCTGATTTATTAGGTAGGTTAAAAACCCACCTATACCTACTTTTACAGTCAACTAGAAGTAAGACTATAGGGTTCCTGTTATAAGGCCAAGACCTAATTTTAACAGTATCGCCCTCTATTAAGTCTAAGACCCTAGGTGGGTCAGGTATTAAAGCCTTACTAACCCTTCTCACTGCTTTACTTAATCACAGCTAGAGCAGTGAAAATCAGCTTCCTTTATTTTATCAAAATTAGGCAGCCCTTTAGTAATACTAGAGGTCTTTTTCAAAAGGCGTAGGCCTATATGGCCTAGCCTAACGTGCTACAATTTAGCTAAATTAAGTAGATTATAGTAATCTTGCTGACCTATATTAGGCTCCTTTAAAGTAGGGCTAGATATAGCCTTTTCTACTTTATTCCCCTCTATAACTGGCTCTCTTAGCACATGGGGCAGGTCTCCAGTGCTAGTTAAGGGCTTAGGCTCCCTAGTCTTACAGGGACTTTGATAGGGGGCCTGGGCAGTAGCTAAGGGCTCTACAGGCCTATGGGGCCTTTTCCCCCTTAAAGAAGGTCCTATACCTTCTAAAGTAGTACCCTTAGCCGGAGAATTCCTTAGCTTATAGCGCTTATTAGGCTCTATAGCTTCGGATACTATAGCATCCTCTATAATAGGTCTATAGTCTTTCTTTCTAATAGAATTAGAAGGAATTTCCACTACTATCTTATTACACTGCAGCTCTATACTTTTAGTAGTATAACTAGAAAGGCCTAAAGGAAAAGCAAAATTTGCATGTAATATAGGCTTAGAGCTGCCTTCAACGTTAAGAAAAAATCCTGATTTCTTAAAGTCTAGTACAGCTATACAGCGTCTATCACCCCTATAAAGGGTTTCCTTTATAAGGCAACCTCCCGAATCATAGTACCTAACCCTACTAATAATATTTATATTAATATTAGGTAGGTATAAAACGTAATTTAATACTAATTTAGTATAGGTAGGGGGGGCCTTTCTAGATAACACTTCTAGTATAATAGAGCCTATACCAGCCGGGCTTATAGGGCCATTTCCAGTGTTAATAGGGCGTAACTGGCCTGTGTTAGGCGTAAAGGTAGTAAACCGCTCTTTACTATTACTAATATGGTCCGTAGATCCCGTATCGTATAGCCAACTATTATAAAAAGCGGGGTCTCTAGGGCGTCTTCTAGGCTTATTATCTTTATATTTTGCGTTATTAGAAGAGGTTTTTAGGCCTTTTCCTTTAAAGTCCTTACGCTTCTTATACCCTTTTAACGCTAATAGCTGTACTAATTGGGTATGAGAATCGCTAGAAGAACTAGAATTGGAACTAGAGTCGGATTCCTCTTCTTCTTCTTCTATAGCTAGGTTATAAGACCCTAGTATAAAGGAGGCCTGTTCGGCACTTTTAGCACTATAATTCTGCCCTTCAACATTATAACTAGCCTTCTTTTTACCCTTTTTCTTATTTTTACCCTTCTTTCTAGGGTTAGAATTTGAATTAGGGGTTGAATTAGAGCTATTAGCTATGTGAGCTGCTCTATATGCCTCTATAGCCGGGTTCCTAGATTCTTCTAAAATATCAGCTATTAGATATTCTATATTAAGGCTAGAGGCTATAAGGCCTAGCATTCTAGCCTGTCTTATAGAGCTCTTTTAGCGTGATATACAGCTAGGAAACTTAGATTCTAGAGCCTTAAAATACTGATTTAGTATTAAAGAGGGATCTATATTCATTTGAGCTATAGTAAGCTTAGCAAGATAGCCGTTAAATTCAGCGTTAAAAGCTGATAAGCCTTTTCTATAGGTACTAAAGGTAAGGGTATGGAATTCGTTATAGACGTCCTCCTTTTTAGACTCTATAGGTCGGCTATACTGCCTAACAAGCAGCTTAAAGGCCTTAAAAGGTATATAAATCCACGATATAGCAGCCCCAGGGCTACTAGATAAGCTATTACGTAGAAGCATTAAAAGAACAGCTTGATTAAAGTCGCTATAAGTGTTAGATATATCAGGGTTTTCTAAAAAATTAGATATCCCTAATGCTCTTAGCACTATACTTAAAGCCTAAATCCACTGTTTAAAATTACTTTCCCCGCTAAGCTTACTATTGTCCGGTATAGTATAGGCCTTTTTAGAAAGCTCCTTTACTATACTACTAGTAATAGTATCCTTAAAGCCTTCCTTAGACCCTATATCTATAAGGGGGTCTAAATTACTAGTAGCTATATTATCTATAGCCGGCCCTAGATAGGGCTCTTTCCTAGGGGGACGTCGAGGAGAATCTAAATCCATAGTACCGCTAAAAGGATCAAATCTAGGACTATAGCTAGTCTTTCCAGTAGCAGCAGCATTGCTACTATTAGTTAGAGAAGCTAAAGTAGAAGATATATTCTTTATAGCGCTAATGCTATCCTTAATAGAGGCTTTTAGGGTATTTAGACTTAAAAGTAGTGTTTTTATATCACTAGATTGGCTAGCTATAACTCGCTTATGAGATTTTATATGCTGTTTTAGGACTTCTATAACCTTGCTATAGTCTTCGCCATCTTCCTTATCTTCTAATACGGTTCGTATAGGTAGTGGAGGCCTAGAAGATTGCCCTAGATCAGCTGGGTTACTAGCCCTTTTAGGCGCTATACCCTTCCCTTTAGCTTGATCCGCCATTGTAAATAGGCTACTATTTACTTATAGTACTAGTAAAAGCACTTAATTAGCTTCCAGTTCACTAAAGCTAATTAGCTAGTTTACTAATTATAGTAGTGATTTTCTAGGCTAGTCTTAGCGCTTAGTAGGTTTATAGCGCTGCCTACTTGCTACTTAGTAGGGCTTTCTAGTAGAAATTCTTGTTAAACGTACAAAATAAGCTATAGCGCTCTAACGGTTATAGCTTAGGCAAAACGGATTTCAGTTCTCGAACTACCAGATATATAGCTATATTCTGAGGGTGGACCCACTTTTGTGGATACTCCTGACTAAGCTATATATTCCACTATATAGCCTAGAAATAGCTTTAAAAGGCTTTTCTATTTTTAGATTTATGCCCCACTTTTGTGGAGACAGCCTCCTTAGGCTGTATAAGCGCTAGAAATAGCCTTAAAAGGCTCTTCTACTAGGTCACCTACCTACCCTGTACCTACCCTGCACCGCAGGAGCGAAAACAGAACTTACAGGAAAAGTTGTGCGGCTTACCCTGCAGCTTAGGTGGCCGTAAGTCGATTTTTTAAAATCGCCAGCTTGTGGCTTCTAGCTATCACCACACTTAGGCACCAGATCAGCGATCCAGGGCCGGTAAGTGTTTCGTAATTCTAAGCTAGTGATTAATTGTATCGCTTATAACCTATGGAATGTCCTGCTTCGCTAAAATACTATAGGTAGGGCATTCGTGTAGCCACGTTACGTGTGCCGCAGCACTTCTGCAGAATCTATACTATCCCCCTTCTCCGTTTAGACTATCCGTAGTCTATACAAAGGAAATCTCGCAATATCAATCTTAGTGTTTTAGGGTTAGCTTTCTAGCTAAGCTAATAAGCGTTAGCAATCCTACTATAGTAGCGTTTTGCTTCTATACCATATACTATATATAGGATAACCGTCGTTAGTATACGCCGGAAACAGATTTGTGCTGTTATAGCGATTCGGCAGCTCGATACTACCTAGGGTAGCAAGGCTATATACATTGCCCCTATAACAACGCATTATAGCGTAGGGCCTATTATAGAACGGTTCCTGCTTATAAGCCCGCTACTAAACTTACAGTACCTAATCTCCAGGCGCGAAGACTCGTAATAGCGCCTTACTTTCCTAAGTATAAGCCTGAACATAGTTGTAAGCAGCTTTCAACGACGAGGCATAGCCGTATACTAACGTAGCCTTGTATACCCTAATATGCTCCTTCTGCTAGGTGGTAATCTCGTTATCGGTAGCCTCCTGTATATAGGCTATATTGATCGGTGACTAGCGTTGTTCTAGAGGCTTAACGCCGTATACTAGGAAGTAGGCGCTATATCTGCTTAGTCCTAGGGTACGGTTCAATATAGTAATAGCGATCCGGATAAGTATAGTAGCAGTTAGGTCCGGATATTCTAAGCTATACTGGGTTATAATCGCCTTAAGCTTCTGGTTTGCCTATTCTACTCGACTGTTGCCTTAGGGGCGTAGTAGCGTGACAGGTGTTGACTATATACTATTGCGCTTATAGTAGCTAACAGCGTTGTACCCTATAAAGCACTGTACGTTGTTATATATAAGCTGTTAGGGTACTCTATATATATCTTGAATCTCCTTTAGTATGGTTATTATATCGCGGAAGGTCTTAGAGGGCATATAGCGTGCTACTATCTAGCTAGTTAGGTATTCTACTATTACTAGGATATCTTATTATTGCTAGCTAGTATAATCGATTCCCTAGTAGGAGAATATCTTAGGCGTATAGATAGGCTATAGATCCGGTAGAGTCGGGTTAGGGGCCTTTATTAGCTAGTACTAAGGGCAACAGCGATATCCTTCTTATACTACCAGTTATAGGCTTAGGTATTAGTATATCTGGGCTACCTCTCTTTTAATAGTGCCTATAGAGGCGTAACTATAACGCTTATAGATAAGGTTCGCTATCCTAACCAGGTCCTTATAGTTAACCACCTTATATAATACTGTCCCCTATAGGCCTAGTGCATCTCTAACTTTGTAGAGGAAGGTCTAAACCTGGTAAAGGTGTCCCTTGAACAATAGGAAGTACTTAGTAACCTAGTCCTTAGTCAGTCTTACTAGGAGATTAACGCCTTTCTTAAGGTGCTCTATAATAGCTTATAGATCGAGCTAGTATAGTTGATTAAGGCGGTCTATAGGTGCTATATCCTATAGTACCTTTATATCCCCTTCCCCCTCCTTACTGTCGATGGCCAGGTATACCGCCGTATCCCTAGAGGGTTAGGACAGGTAGTTAGCCAGCACGTTAGCCTTACTAGGGCAGAAGATAATACGTATGCTATAGTGTTCTATTAGGTCTAAGAACTTGACTATTTGCACCGGTTACTTGCCCTTATTACGTATAGTCTTAAGGCTCTTATGGTTAGTAACAATAGTAATATTACTACCCTTTACCTAGTACCTTTAGTGCTAGAGGGTATAGAGTATAGCTAGTAGCTTGCGTTCCTAGCTGCTATAGTAGGTCTGGGTATCTATAAGCTTCTTAGAGAAGTAGGCTATAGGGTAGAGGAAAGAGCAAGAGCTATATAGGTAGGGCTAAAGTAGGGCTATGCTGAGATATCGTTGACTTACGTCTAGCTTAAGCATAACGGGCTTGGTCTAGTTAAACTGGCGTAGTACTAGGAGAGATGTAATAGCAGTCTATATTATTTGGAAAGCTTCCTATGCTTCCTTGGTTAGTACTACCTTCTGTCCTTTAAGGCCGCTAGAAAGGTCTATAAGAGGGCTAGAGAGCTTAGTATATTTAGGGATCAATACCCGAAAGTAACTAGCAGTATTGATAAAGGAACGGATCTCTATTATTATAGTAGGCTTAGGGCATTATAATATGGCCAACGTTTTGGACGGGTTAGCTTAGACGCTAGCCTTAGAGACTAGGAAGCCTAGGAATATCCCTTTCCTAACGAAGAGCTTCGTTTTAGCAGTGTTAATAATAAAGCTAAAGTTAGTAAGCTAGGCGAAAAGCGTTAATAGGCGTTGGAAAAGCTTGCTATTGTCGGAGGCCTATATAGAAATATCGTTAAGTAGGCTAGAACACTAGTTATAGAGTAGCTATAGGTACTCCTCTATAACTTTTTAGAACGTCGCTAGCGTATTGGTCAACCTAAAGGGCATAACGAGCTATTTATATAGACTATAAGGGGTAATGAAAGCAGTCTTCTTACGATCCTCTAGGGCTATACAAACGTGCTAAAAACCGTCCTTTAGGTTAATAAACGCGTATTTCTTATAGCCTACTACCCTCTAGATCTCGTCTATAGTATAAGGCAGCGGATAGGCGTGTTTCTTTATAACCTTATTAAGCTTGTAGTAGTCTACGTAGATACGCTAGACTA
The DNA here is from genome assembly GCA_029339225.1 of Phyllachora maydis. Classification (NCBI taxonomy): domain Eukaryota; kingdom Fungi; phylum Ascomycota; class Sordariomycetes; order Phyllachorales; family Phyllachoraceae; genus Phyllachora; species Phyllachora maydis. The sequence goes on from JAQQPM010000010.1 coordinate 783,854, forward strand.
CAACTAAACCGTTAATATAGAAGTAGGTCTTAAATGCTCGTACTAGCATCGACATTGTTGGTATAACTATAAACGCTATTCCCTAGGACAATATCCCTGTAGAAAAAGGCCTGTTCGTATCCCTATTAGTATTAGTATTAGAGTTATCGAAAATCCTGACCTCCTTAATCATTAAGATATCTTTTTTCAGCGTTAATAGCAGGGGAGCAGCCTATAGGCTTTTCGACAGCTATATAATCTTCCTGTTATAGGCTCGGATAAAGTCGTCTATCGCCGCGTTCTGCTACAGGCTATATCGCTAGGGAGGAAGCTTAACGGGCTTTACGTTACTAGTATCGATATAGTATATAGTATTAACGATTTTGCTATCTCCTCTTTTCGTAATATCGAAGAGAGACGGGAATTTAGCTACGATCTATACTAGATAATTGTCAACTTCTACGTTGCCTATAGGGGTCTCTAGGTACTACTTAATCTGTTATACAGTCTATGGCGATATCTCCTTAGTAGTATAATAGGTAAAGTAGTTCTTACTGCTGGTATGTTGTACTATAAGGGTCGGTTTTCCAGGGAAGCCTATTAACCTAATAGAACTATTAAAAAGGAATTAGGCTCTAAACTTATAGAAAACGCTTCTCCTAAGGGTTAGGTTGCTAGGGAAGGTCCTGTTAGGGACTACGCTATAGGTAATAGTATAGGACTATAATCTTATACCCTATGCTGTAATAAAGTTGAGCCGGACGACCGAATCTTCGATAACAGTTAGTCTAGTACCTCTAACGCTGCTTATAGTAGAACGCCGTTAAAAAGGGTAGCTTCCTATTTACTAGGTAAAGGTCCTTAAGATATAGCAGACTATACAACCATTGTCCTAGAAAACTATAATCGGGGAGCTATAGTTAGTAAGTATAGCTCGGAAAACCAGATAGGGTACGCCGTAGCCTTTGCAAATAGGTTAATCGTAGAGGGGGGGCACGTCTCTGCCTTTACCTATTCCTATAAAATAGGCGGATTAGCTATCCTAATCCTTGCTATATAGGTTATTAAGGAGGTCGTTAAACTTGGCGTTATAGTTGTCTCTGTGGTCCTCTAGGGAGGCTTTTTCTTCCTTCTTCTTAGTAGTATATACCTTATAGTAGACAAAGCGTTTAAGGGTTTTGCCGGCTGCCTTATAGAACCGGGATAAGCTCTACTTCTTTAAGATACCTATAAGGGTAACCCTTTTACCATTATAGTCCTATAGAGGGGCAGGGCAGGAAGAAGATAACGGCTATCTTAGCTGCTATAAGCAGTCCTTTGCCTAATACCCTACCTTACCGCAGTTTAGGCAGGTATTATTGTCTACCTTTATAGCACCTTAGGGCATGCCTCTAACGGCAAAGCCGGTATCGGGGCTAGGGCCTATAGAGGATATAGAGGAGGCCTCTTCCTTAGTAGGAAAAGAAAGGCGGTTGTTATAGTAGGGGTTAGAGATAGCCGATATAGTCGGCTTAATAGAGGCTATGCCGGGTTTCTTACTAGTAGCCTTACTAATACGTATATTATAACTAGGGTGTAAGGTTCCTTATAACTTAACCGTCGTCTCTAGCATGCTATAGACTCGCTTCTCTATATAGGTTAGGGTAATCTCCTCTATAAGAATAACCTACTTTATAACCAATTTAGTAGTAGAGAGGCAAGCAGCTTACTGCTAGAGCGCAACCTATACTAAAGGCACGTACTGCTGTATCTTGCGTTCTAGTAGGGCCCTTATCTCCTTACTATTCTATATTTTAGTTAGCAGCTTAAAGAAGTAAGCCTAGGTACGCTAAGCAAAGGCTAGATAGGCCTTATCTTAATATAGTAGAAGCTCTGAAAAGGCTATAAGAGATAAACATAATGCCTTATAGCAGGTAAGCATAGTAAAGATCGCCTCTATAAAGTTAACCTAGATAATCCTTTTGTTATTTCTAATATATACTAGAATACCGAGGAAATCGCTAGAGAGTTCTAGGCTTACCCGCTTTAGCTATAGATTATATAGGACTAGGGCGGCTAAAAGGGCAGACTAGATGTTCTCTAGCTTCTCGATAGTATGTTTGTTAGCTCTATTAAGCTTCTAATCCTTCTTAAAGACTATATAGTTCTTCTTAGCCTAATTGCCGGTATCCGGGGCATCCCCCTAAAGCACTATCCCTAGCTAGTAAGAGGATACTAGGCTTTTCTATATAAGCCTTTTAGCTACAATCGGCCAGGATACGCTTGGTATAGCGCAGTAATCCAGGTTCAGTATACTAGTCCTATTATAACGTTTCGTACTAACGATAACCGAGTAGGTATTAATAAAGTCGGCTACTATATCTTAAGCAGGTTTAAGGTTATTATTAATAAGGGAGCGGTTAAGGGCAGTCTCTAGGTCGTCCTTTATCTTAAACAGCTCTCTATTCTATTGCTCTTTCTAGGTCCTTAGACTCTCCTATGTATCGTTGTTCGCCTCTTTTAGGGTAGCGAATAGGCCTCCCTAGAGGCAGGACTTTAGGTCTTTAAATACCTCTTTAATAGCCTTCTTAACCAATTCCTAGATATCTTACTTAATCAGGGCCTCTACTGTCAAGGGGACCCTTTTATCTATAGTCTTAGAGATCGACTTAAGAGAGGTATTAAAGGATTTACTTAGTTGCTCAAGCTACTCCTTAAGTTCCTTATATTAGCTATTATAACTAGCAAGAAGGTCTCTCTTTAGGTTGGTCAACTACTTTCCTATATACCGATCCGTCTCTTCCTAAAAGGATACCAGTTATTCCTATATATACTATACTAATCCCTTGATAGTCTCGCGACTACTGTTCTCTCTTACGCTATATAGTGTTTTCTAGAACGGGGAAGCTATATCAATAGCTATGATCTTCTAGGCTAAGCTTTTAAGTTCGACAGGGCAAACCTTATTGATAAATCAGATAACGTGTCGATATAGTCGGGTAGGTCCTTATAGAGCGCGTATGTGATATATTTTACTAGCTAGAAGTAAAGAGGTAGTCTTAGCAAAAATATGTATTTTTGTAGCTTCTAGCTATTACTATACTTAGGTACCAGATCAGCGATCCAGGGCCGGTAAGTGTTTCGTGATTCTAAGCTAGTGATTAATTATATCGCTTATAACCTACGGAATGTCCTGCTACGCTAAAATACTATAGGTGGGGCATTCGTGTGGCCATGTTACGTATGCCGCAGCACTCCTGCAGAATCCACAAGCTAATTTGGTTTTTCGGGAAGGTGCCATGTACCTACTAAGGCGCTCCTGCCGTGTGGAAGGCAGGAACGGTCCCGGAGGGTATATGTAGGGAAGGAAATTGCGAAGCCTTACCTACTGGACTAGAAATCAAATTATACGTTACCTACAACTATAAGCCTTATAGGCCTATAAGACCTACTAAAAGCCGTGATATATAAGCTTAAAGCCCCTATAATATAGCGCTATAGCCTATAACTATACCGTTATATAAGGACTTTTATAGAGGGAATACAGTAAAGGGCCCTACTTTACTATATTAGCACATACCTAGGAAGTGCTATTTAGGCCATATCAACGCTGTTGCTGCCCCTATGTACCCTATACGACTACTACTAGTAGGCTATAGTGGTTATAGATCCTTATATAGGATTACCCATTCCAATAGGTTATGAGCCTGGATAGCCTATGGGATAGTTATCGTTGGAGTCCAATTTCAAAGCGCTACCTCTGCCTATATATATAGGGCTATTTAAGCCTCTTATAGCTGAAAATATAGTACTATATTAGCCCTAAAAAGCTATATATTACATCTTATTGAAGGCTATTAAAGGACTAAAAAGCCTGAAAATCTAGAAGGAGAAATCGCTAAGAAATCTAAGTCCTATAGTATTGACGAGCATTTGGGGCTCTTATACACTTAGGCTAGTATACTTACCTATACTAAAAGACCTTTCTACTTATAGCTGGAAGTAGAAAGGCTAGCGTTTTAGAATTTCTAGCGCTAAAGACCTATATTTCCCTACTATAGAGCCCTTTCTATAGATATATCTATAGGCGGTAGTTAAGTCCCTACGTCGAAGTCTCTAGTCCCTATCTTAGAGCCTAGTTTAGAATTTCTACTAGAAAGCCCTACTAAGTAGCAAGTAGGCAGCGCTATAAACCTACTAAGCGCTAAGACTAGCCTAGAAAATCACTACTATAATTAGTGAGCTAGCTAATTAGCTTTAGTGAACTGGAAGCTAATTAAGTGCTTTTACTAGTACTATAAGTAAATAGTAGCCTATTTACAATGGCGGATCAAGCTAAAGGGAAGGGTATAGCGCCTAAAAGGGCTAGTAACCCAGCTGATCCAGGGCAATCTTCTAGGCCTCCACTACCTATACGAACCCTATCAGAAGATGAGGAAGATGGCGAAGACTATAGCGAGGTTATAGAAGTCCTAAAACAGCATATAAAATCTCATAAGCGAGTTATAGCTAGCCAATCTAGTGATATAAAAACACTACTTTTAAGTCTAAATACCCTAAAAGCCTCTGTCGAGGATAGCGTTAGCGCTATAAAGAACATATCTTCTACTTTAGCTTCTCTAACTAATAGTAGTAATGCTGCTGCTACTGGAAAGACTAGCTATAGTCCTAGATTTGATCCTTTTAGCGGTACTATGGATTTAGATTCTCCTCCATGTCCCCCTAGGAAAGAGCCCCATCTAGGGCCGGCTGTTAATTCAGCTACTAGTAATTTAGACCCCCCTATAGATACAGGGTCTAAGGAAGGCTTTAAGGATACTATTACTAGTAGTATAGTAAAGGAGCTTTCTAAAAAGGCCTATACTATACCGGACGATAGTAAGCTTAGCGGGGAAAGCAATTTTGAACAGTAGATTCAGGCTTTAAGTATAGTGCTAAGAGCGTTAGGGATATCTAATTTTTTAGAAAACCCTGATATATCTAACACTTATAGCAACTCTGATCAAGCTGTTCTTTTAATGCTTCTACGCAATAGCTTATCTAGTGGCCCTAGGGCTGCTATATCGTGGATTCATATACCTTCTAAGGCCTTTAAGCTGCTTGTTAGGCAGTATAGCCGACCTATAGAGTCTAAAAAGGAGGACGTCTATAACGAATTCCACGCCCTTACCTTTAGTACCTATAAAAAAGGCTTTTCAGCTTTTAACGCTGAATTTAACGGCTATCTTGCTAAGCTTACCATGGCTAAAATAGATATAGATCCCTCTTTAATACTAAATTAGTATTTTAAGGCTCTAGAATCTAAGTTTCCTAGCTAGGTATCACGCCAAAAGAGCTCTATAAGACAGGCTAGAATGCTAGGCCTTACAGCCTCCAGCCTTAATATAGAATATCTAATAGCTGATATTTTAGAAGAATCTAGGAACCCGGCTATAGAGGCGTATAGAGCAGCTCACGTAGCTAATAGCTCTAATTCAACCCCTAATTCAAATTCTAACCCTAGTAAGAAGGGTAAAAATAAGAAAAAGGGTAAGAAGAAGGCTAGTTATAATATTAAAGGGCAGAATTATAGTGCTAAAAGTGCTGAAAAAGCCTCCTTTATGCTAGGGTCCTATAACCTAGCTATAGAAGAAGAAGAAGAGGAATCCGACTCTAGTTCCAATTCTAGTTCTTCTAGCAATTCTGATACCCAATTAGCACAGCTATTAGCGTTAAAAGGGTATAAGAAGCGTAAGGACTTGAAAGGAAAAGGCCTCAAAACCTCTTCTAATAACAAGGCAAAATATAAAGATAATGAGCCTAGAAGACGCCCTAGAGACCCCGCTCTTTATAATAGTTGGCTATACAATACGGGATCTACGGACCATATCAGTAATAGTAAAGAGCGGTTTACTACCTTTACGCCTAACACAGGCCAGTTACGCCCTATTAACACTGGAAATGGCCCTGTAAGCCCGGCTGGTATAGGCTCTATTACACTAGAAGTATTATCTAGAAAGGCCCCCCCTACCTATACTAAATTAGTATTAGATAACGTCTTATACCTACCTAATATTGATATAAATATTGTTAGTAGGGTTAGGTACTATGATTCGGGAGGTTGCCTTATAAAGGAAACCCTTGACGGGGGTGATAGACGCTGTATAGCTGTACTAGACTTTAAGAAATCAGGATTTTTTCTTGACGTTAAAGGCAGCTCTAAGCCTATATTACATGCAAATTTTGCTTTTCCTTTAGGCCTTTCTAGTTATACTACTAAAAGTATAGAGCCGCAGTGTAATAAGATAGTGGTAGAAATTCCTTCTAATTCTATTAGAAAGGAAGACTATAGACCTATTATAGAGGATGCTATAGTATCCGAAGCTATAGAGCCTAATAAGCGCTATAAGCTAAGGAATTCTCCGGCTAAGGGTACTACTTTAGAAGGTGTAGGACCTTCTTTAAGGGGGAAAAGGCCCCGTAGGCCTGTAGAGCCCTTAGCCACTGCCCAGGCCCCCTATCAAAGTCCCCGTGAGACTAGGGAGCCTGAGCCCTTAACTGGCACTGGAGACCTGCCCCGTATGCTAAGAGAGCCAGTTATAGAGGGGAATAAAGTAGTAGAAAAGGCTATATCTAGCCCTACTTTAAAGGAGCCTAATATAGGTCAGCGAGATTACTATAATCTACTTAATTTAGCTAAATTGTGGCACGTTAGGCTAGGCCATATAGGCCTACGTCTTTTGAAAAAGACCTCTAGTATTACTAAAGGGCTGCCTAATTTTGATAAAATAAAGGAAGCTGATTTTCACTGCTCTAGCTGTGATCGAGGTAAAGCAGTGAGAAGGGTTAGTAAGGCTTTAATACCTGACTCACCTAGGGTCTTAGACTTAATAGAGGGCGATACTGTTAAAATTAGGCCTAGGCCTTATAATAGAAACCCTATAGTCTTACTTCTAGTTGACCGTAAAAGTAGGTATAGGTGGGTTTTTAACCTACCTAATAAATCAGGCCCTATAGTAGCTAACGCTATTAAGGGCTTTTTTAGGGGCCTAAGGAATGGATTTGGTAGATATCCTACTAAATTCCACTTTGACGGAGGCACTGAAATAACTGATTTATTAACTACTTGGTTAGCTAAAAGGGGTATTAAATTTAGCACTTCTGCCCCCTATATCCACAAGCAGAACGGCTTAGTAGAACGATCAGTTAGAGTTATACTAGACCGTGTAAGGTGTACTATTCTTAGTAGCGCTTTACCCTAGTATTTGTAGTGCTTTATACTGGAGGCTGGAGTGGAATTAGTTAACAGTACTGCTATAACTAATAAGGAAACCACTCCTTTCCAGGCGCTATTTGACGAGCTAGAGCCTGGTATTCCACATATACCTAACCTAGAGCGCTATAGGGCTATAGGCGCTAGAGGAGAGGCTATTATACCTCTAGAAAAACGGTCTAAATCGTTAAAATTTACCTCTAGAACGGAAGAGTGTAAATTACTAGCGGTATTAGGTTCTAAGACCTACCTAGTATATATACCGTCTAGAAGAGCAGTACTTAAAACCTCTACTGTTAAATTTATAGAGGATAATACAGTACTTAGTCAGCCTACTGATAATACAGCTTTAGAGGGGGAATTAGGAGACCTAGACCTAGATTTAAAGGGGGCTGTCAGCCCGGACCCTTCTAATCTTAATACTGAAAAGCCTATTAGTATAGAAATAGGACCTAGTAAGCTAGAACCCTACGAATCTTCTTCCGATAGTGAATTAGATGAACCCTTACTGGATAAGCCTATAAATCCGGTTATAGTAGAGTCTACTAGGCCTACTATATCTATTAGAAAGCCTGAATTACCGGAGGTGTTTCCCTAAACTATAGAGCCTATTTTTGCACCTAAGCCTATAGAAGTTATAGCGCCTAATCAGCCTATAACGAACGAACCTCTTGATAATAGTGATCTTATTTTAGAGGGGGATAAAATGCAGCTCGATTACTATAAGCTTTTAGCTAAGACTAGTAGCTATATACTGTCTTTTGTCTATAAGGCTCGAAAAAGGGTAATATCCAAGGATAGTACGTCTACTACTTATAAGCAAGTCTTAAAACTACCTAGAGATGAGCGTAGTAAGTGGTTAGAGGCTATTACTAAGGAATTTATCCAGTTATTAGAGCTAGGGGTTTTTAAATTCCTATCTAGGAGTCTATTACCTTCTAACCGTAAGCTTATTACCTGTCGAAACGTTCTTAAGGTTAAAAAGGACGCTAAAAACAGGCCTATTAAGTATAAATCTCGGTTAGTAGCTAGGGGCTTTATGCAGGTAGAAGGCCTAGATTACACTGTAACCTACGCCTCTACTAGTATATTACCTACTTAGCGTATACTTCTAGCTATAGGTGCTGTTCTAGACTAGGAAATAGAACAAGCTGACTTTATAGGGGCATTTCTTAATAGCGCTCTTAGAGAAGAAATATATATGGAAATCCCTGAAGGACTATTAGACCTAGCGGCTCCTAATAAGGCTATTTATAAGCTTTTACTGAAATACGGCTATAATCCTTCTACTTCTAATATTATTAAACTATCTAAAGTGTTATATGGTCTGAAACAAAGCCCTAGAGAGTGGCAAGATAAGCTTAAAATCTTACTTAAGAGCCTAGGCTATCTCCCTCTTATTTCAGATCTAGGGGTCTTCTATAATGCTAAAACCTGCCACTTTATCGTTACCTATATAGATGACTATCCATTTATAGGGCCTAATATAGGCTATATAACTGATTTAAAGAAACGGCTTAATAAGGTCTACGCTATAGAAGACTTAGGGCCTGCCGCCTATTTCCTAGGCATGCAAATTATAAGGGATAGACCTAATAGGCGCCTGTGGCTTAACCAGTTATAGTATGTAGAAGAGGCGGTTAGCCGCTTTAACTTAGCCGATTCTAAGCCTATATCTATTCCCTTATAGCCGGGGCTAGTAAGTCAACTTCAACTAGAGGAAGATATTGCTAGCCACCTCTGTAATTCTACGGAAATTAAGCTCTATCAAAGCCTAGTAGGAACAGCTATGTATATAATGCTCCTTACTAGGGTAGATATTAGCTTTACCGTACAGTGGCTCTCTAGGTCTTTAAATAGACCTACAAAATCACACTTAAACGCTGCTAAAAATCTTTTTAAGTATCTTAATAGTACTAAAGACTATAGCATCTGTTTTAGCTATAACGGAAATACAGTAGCTGATCTAGGGCCTAAGCTTAGTAATAGTAGTAATACAACTACTAAGCTTAGTAGAGACTTTCACTCTAAGGAAGGGTCTAGGCCCCTAACTACTACCTCTACTACTATAGTAGATTCTAGAAATAGTAAAGGTAGTAGCCGGACTTCTATAATTAATAGTAGTCTAGTCCCTATAGGCTTTAGTGATTCTGATTTTGCAGGGGATAAGGCTACTAGTAAATCCACCTACGGCTATCTATATAAGTTCGCCGGTGGGCCTATTAGCTGGAAAACGAAAAGAGCTACTACTATTGCTCTCTCTACCCTGGAAGCTGAAACTAATGGACTTATAGAGGCTATACGCGAAGTACAGTGGATTATAAGGCTATTTTCTGAACTTCACAGACCTATAGACTACCCTATTACTCTCTATAGAGATAATCAGGGCTCTATAACGGTGGCTAATGACCCAGCGCTACACGCTAGAACTAAGCATGCCCTGCTGAAATTCCGGTACGTTAGAGAGCAGGTTAAGGCTAAAATAGTCACTATTATATATCTTAATACTAAGTGTATGCCGGCTGACGGACTTACTAAAGCCCTACTAGTTAGTGGCTTTTAGTCTTTTATCAGGCTCTTAGGCCTACAACCTAGGGGAGCTTTTTACTAAGCTACCCTCTACCCCTATATATATATTCTATACTATATATATAGAAGGCCTGGCTTAGCCTGATTAGCTTATAAGACCAGTCAATAGTACCGGCTACTTTACAGCCCTCTGGAATCACCTAATTCCTCTATATAGCCTTAAAAGGCTTATAAGGTCCTAGCCACTGTAGTACAGTTCTATAGGCGCCCTTGTGCTAGCATCAGCTCCCTGCGGCGTTAGGGAGGCCTATATTACTCTAGCTACGTCTAGAAGTACTCTAGTATATAGTATAGCTATATTTGGGAAATATAGGCTCCGGCTATTACTAGTAGTATACTTTCCTTTAGAGGGGGATTCTCTATGTAACCTGTTATTTCCTTACTATATCTTGAAACAACGGAGTAAAAAAGGGCATAAAATTTAAAACCGTGCTAAAAATCGTTTTCTCTATAAGAGGATAAAGGCGTTTATAAGCCCTTTACTCCTTCTATACTCTAGTGCGTCTATCAGTCGCTAGGGTATAGAATATTTAGATATTATATATTACTATACGCTTTAAAGCTATAGTACCTATACCTTTAAATAGGTTATAGGTTTGATTTCAACATCATATATATTCTTACTTCTTTCTATATATAATAGGGGTTTATCCTATATATATATAAGGGCATAACCCCTTTGTCTAACGGAATAGTTTTGCTCTTACGTTCTTATTTCTTAGGATTCTTCTATTCTTTACCTATATATAGCTTTCTAAGGCTTATAAAGGAACAGAAGAATAGAGGGGGTGTTAAACGTACAAAATAAGCTATAGCGCTCTAACGGTTATAGCTTAGGCAAAACGGATTTCAGTTCTCGAACTACCAGATATATAGCTATATTCTGAGGGTGAACCCACTTTTGTGGATACTCCTGACTAAGCGATATATTCCACTATATAGCCTAGAAATAGCTTTAAAAGGCTTTTCTATTTTTAGATTTATGCCCCACTTTTGTGGAGACAGCCTCCTTAGGCTGTATAAGCGCTAGAAATAGCCTTAAAAGGCTCTTCTACTAGGTCACCTACCTACCCTGTACCTACCCTGCACCGCAGGAGCGAAAACAGAACTTACAGGAAAAGTCGTGCGGCTTACCCTGCAGCTCAGGTGGCCGTAAGTCGATTTTTTAAAATCGCCAGCTTATTTGGTTTTTCGGGAAGGCGCCATGCACCTACTAAGGCGCTCCTGCCGTATGGAAGGCAGGAACGGTCCCGGAGGGTATATATAGGGAAGGAAATTGCGAAGCCTTACCTACTGGACTAGAAATCAAATTATACGTTACCTACAACTATAAGCCTTATAGGCCTATAAGACCCACTGAAAGCCGTGATATATAAGCTTAAAGCCCCTATAATATAGCGCTATAGCCTATAACTATACCGTTATATAAGGACTTTTATAGAGGGAATACAGTAAAGGGCCCTACTTTACTATATTAGCACATACCTAGGAAGTGCTATTTAGGCCATATCAACGCTGTTGCTGCCCCTACGTACCCTATACGACTACTACTAGTAGGCTATAGTGGTTACAGATCCTTATATAGGATTACCCATTCCAAAAATTCTAAACTAGGCTCTAAGGGCTAGAGACTTCGACGTAGGGACTTAACTACCGCCTATAGATATATCTATAGAAAGGGCTCTATAGTAGGGAAATATAGGTCTTTAGCGCTAGAAATTCTAAAACGCTAGCCTTTCTACTTCTAGCTATAAGTAGAAAGGTCTTTTAGTATAGGTAAGTATACTAGCCTAAGTGTATAAGAGCCCCAAATGCCTGTTAATACTATAGGACTTAGATTTCTTAGCGATTTCTCCTTCTAGATTTTCAGGCTTTTTAGTCCTTGAATAGCCTTCAATAAGATGTAATATATAGCTTTTTAGGGCTAATATAGTACTATATTTTCAGCTATAAGAGGCTTAAATAGCCCTATATATATAGGCAGAGGTAGCGCTTTGAAATTGGACTCCAACGATAACTATCCCACAGGCTATCCGGGCTCATAACCTATTAGAATGGGTAATCCTATATAAGGATCTGTAACTACTATAGCCTACTAGTAGTAGTCATATAGGGTACGTAGGGGCAGCAACAGCGTTGATATGGCCTAAATAGCACTTCCTAGGTATGTGCTAATATAGTAAAGTAGGGCCCTTTACTATATTCCCTCTATAAAAGTCCTTATATAACGGTATAGTTATAGGCTATAGCGCTATATTATAGGGGCTTTAAGCTTATATATCACGGCTTTCAGTAGGTCTTATAGGCCTATAAGGCTTATAGTTGTAGGTAACGTAGTAACTTGATTTCTAGTCCAAGTAGGTAAGGCTTCGTAATTTCCTTTCCTACATATACCCTCCGGGACCGTTCCTGCCTTCTACACGGCAGGAGCGCCTTAGTAGGTGCATAGCCACTTCCCGAAAAACCAAACAAGCTAGCGATTTTAAATAATCGACTCACGGCCACCTAAGCTGCAGGGTAAGCCGCACAACTTTTCCTATAAGTTCTGTTTTCGCTCCTGCAGTACAGGGTAGGTACAGGGTAGGTAGGTGACCTAGTAGAAGAGCCTTTTAAGGCTATTTCTAGCGCTTATACAGCCTAAGGAGGCTGTCTCCACAAAAGTGGGGCATAAATCTAAAAATAGAAAAGCCTTTTAAAGCTATTTCTAGGCTATAGAGTGGAATATATAGCTTAGTCAGCAGTATCCACAAAAGTGGGTCCACCCTCAGAATATAGCTATATATCTAGTAGTTCGAGAACTGAAATCCGTTTTGCCTAAGCTATAACCGTTAGAGCGCTATAGCTTATTTTATACGTTTAACAATATAAATATTGTTAGTAGGGTTAGGTACTATGATTCGGGAGGTTGCCTTATAAAGGAAACCCTTTATAGGGGTGATAGACGCTGTATAGCTGTACTAGACTTTAAGAAATCAGGATTTTTTCTTGACGTTAAAGGCAGCTCTAAGCCCATATTACGTGCAAATTTTGCTTTTCCTTTAGGCCTTTCTAGTTATACTACTAAAAGTATAGAGCTATAGTGTAATAAGATAGTAGTAGAAATTCCTTCTAATTCTATTAGAAAGGAAGACTATAGACCTATTATAGAGGATGCTATAGTATCTGAAGCTATAGAGCCTAAAAAGCGCTATAAGCTAAGGAACTCTCCGGCTAAGGGTACTACTTTAGAAGGTATAGGACCTTCTTTAAGGGGGAAAAGGCCCCATAGGCCTGTAGAGCCCTTAGCCACTGCCTAGGCCCCCTATTAAAGTCCCCGTAAGACTAGGAAGCCTAAGCCCTTAACTAGTACTGGAGACCTGCCCTATATGCTAAGAGAGCCAGTTATAGAGGGGAATAAAGTAGTAGAAAAGGCTATATCTAGCCCTACTTTAAAGGAGCCTTATATAGGTCAGCGAGATTACTATAATCTACTTAATTTAGCTAAATTGTAGCACGTTAGGCTAGGCCATATAGGCCTACGTCTTTTGAAAAAGGCCTCTAGTATTACTAAAGGGCTGCCTAATTTTGATAAAATAAAGGAAGCTGATTTTCACTGCTCTAGCTATGATCGAGGTAAAGTAGTAAGAAGGGTTAGTAAGGCTTTAATACCTAACCTACCTAGGGTCTTAGACTTAATAGAGGGCGATACTGTTAAAATTAGGCCTAGGCCTTATAATAGAAACCCTATAGTCTTATTTCTAGTTGACTGTAAAAGTAGGTATAGGTGGGTATTTAACCTACCTAATAAATTAGGCCCTATAGTAGCTAACGCTATTAAGGGCTTTTTTAGGGGCCTAAGAAATGGTTTTGGTAGATATCCTACTAAATTCCACTTTGACGGAGGTACTGAAATAACTGATTTATGAACTACTTAGTTAGCTAAAAGAGGTATTAAATTTAGCACTTCTGCCCCCTATATCTACGAGCAGAACGGCTTAGTAGAACGATCAGTTAGAGTTATACTAGACCGTGTAAGGTGTACTATTCTTAGTAGCGCTTTACCCTAGTATTTATAGTGCTTTATACTGGAGGCTATAGTGGAATTAGTTAATAGTACAGCTATAACTAATAAGGAATCCACTCCTTTCCAGGCGCTATTTGACGAGCTAGAGCCTAGTATTCCACATATACCTAACCTAGAGCGCTATAGGGCTATAGGCGCTAGAGGAGAGGCTATTATACCTCTAGAAAAACGGTCTAAATTGTTAAAATTTACCTCTAGAACGGAAGAGTATAAATTACTAGCGGTATTAGGTTCTAAGACCTACCTAGTATATATACCATCTAGAAGAGCAGTACTTAAAACCTCTACTGTTAAGTTTATAGAGGATAATATAGTACTAAGTCAGCCTACTGATAATACGGCTTTAGAGGGGGAATTAGTAGACCTAGACCTAGATTTAGAGGGGGCTGTCAGCCCGGACCCTTCTAATCTTAATACTAAAAAGCCTATTAGTATAGAAATAGGACCTAGTAAGCTAGAACCCTATGAATCTTCTTCCGATAGTAAATTAGATGAACCCTTACTGGATAAGCCTATAAATCCGGTTATAGTAGAGTCTACTAGGCCTACTATATCTATTAGAAAGCCTGAATTACTAGAGGCGTTTCCCTAAACTATAGAGCCTATTTTTGCACCTAAGCCCATAGAAGTTATAGCGCCTAATCAGCCTATAACAAACGAACCTCTTGATAATAGTGATCTAATTTCAGAGGGGGATAAAATGCAGCTTAATTACTATAAGCTTTTAGCTAAGACTAGTAGCTATATACTGTCTTTTATCTATAAGGCTCGAAAAAGGGTAATATCTAAGGATAGTACGCCTACTACCTATAAGGAAGTCTTAAAACTACCTAGAGATGAGCATAGTAAGTGGTCAGAGGCTATTACCAAGGAATTTATCCAGTTATTAGAGCTAGGGGTTTTTAAATTCCTACCTAGGAGACTATTACCTTCTAACTATAAGCTTATTACCTGTCGAAACGTTCTTAAGGTTAAAAAGGACGCTAAAAACCAGCCTATTAAGTATAAATCTCAGTTAGTAGCTAGGGGCTTTATATAGGTAGAAGGCCTAGATTATACTGTAACCTACGCCTCTACTAGTATACCACCTACTTGGCGTATACTTCTAGCTATAGGTGCTGTTCTAGACTAGAAAATAGAACAAGCTGACTTTATAGGGGTATTTCTTAATAGCGCTCTTAGAGAAGAAATATATATGGAAATCCCTAAAGGACTATGAGACCTAGCGGCTTCTAATAAGGCTATTTATAAGCTTTTACTAAAATACGGCTATAATCCTTCTACTCCTAATTTTATTAAACTATCTCAAGCGTTATACGGTCTGAAACAAAGCCCTAGAGAGTGGCAAGATAAGCTTAAAATCTTACTTAAAAGCCTAGGCTATCTCCCTCTTATTTCAGATCTAGGGGTCTTCTATAATGCTAAAACCTGCCACTTTATCGTTACCTATGTAGATGACTGTCTATTTATAGGGCCTGATATAGGCTATATAACTCATTTAAAGAAACGGCTTAATAAGGTCTATGCTATAGAAGACTTAGGGCCTGCCGCCTATTTCCTAGGCGTACAGATTATAAGGGATAGACCTAATAGGCGCCTATGGCTTAACCAGTTATAGTATATAGAAGAGGCGGTTAGCCGCTTTAACTTAGCCAATTCTAAGCCTATATATATTCCCTTACAGCTGGGGCTAGTAAGTCAACTTCAACTAGAGGAAGATATTACTAGCCACCTCTGTAATTCTACGGAAATTAAGCTCTATCAAAGCCTAGTAGGAACAGCTTTGTATATAATGCTCCTTACTAGGATAGATATTAGCTTTACTGTATAGTAGCTCTCTAGGTCTTTAAATAGACCTACAAAATCATACCTAAACGCTGCTAAAAATCTTTTTAAGTATCTTAATAGTACTAAAGACTATAGAATCTGTTTTAGCTATAACGGAAATACAGTAGCTGATCTAGGGCCTAAGCTTAGTAATAGTAGTAATACAACTACTAAGCTTAGTAGAGACTTTTACTCTAAGGAAGGGCCTAGGCCCCTAACTACTACCTCTACTACTATAGTAGATTCTAGAAATGGTAAAGGTAGTAGCCGGACTTCTACAATCAATAGTAGTCTAGTCCCTATAGGCTTTAGTGATTCTGATTTTGCAGGGGATAAGGCTACTAGTAAATCCACCTATAGCTATCTATATAAGTTAGCTGGTAGGCCTATTAGCTAGAAAACGAAAAGAGCTACTACTATTGCTCTTTCTAACCTGAAAGCTGAGACTGATGGACTTACAGAGGCTATACACGAAGTACAGTGGATTATAGGGCTATTTTCTAAACTCTACAGGCCTATAGACCACCTTATTACCCTCTATGGAGATAATCAGGGCTCTATTACAGTAGCTAATGACCCTGCTCTACACGCTAGAACTAAGCATACCCTGCTGAAATTCCGGTACGTTAGAGAGCAGGTTAAGGCTAAAATAGTCACTATTATATATCTTAATACTAAGTGTATGCCGGCTAACGGACTTACTAAAGCCCTACTAGTTAGTGGCTTTCAGTCTTTTATCAGGCTTTTAGGCCTACAACCTAAGGGAGCTTTTTACTAAGCTACCCTCTACCCCTATATATATATTCTATACTATATATATAGAAGGCCTGGCTTAGCCTAATTAGCTTATAAGACCAGTCAATAGTACCGGCTACTTTACAGCCCTCTAGAATCACCTAACTCCTCTATATAGCCTTGAAAGGCTTATAAGGTCCTAGCCACTGTAGTACAGTTCTATAGGCGCCCTTGTACTAGCATCAGCTCCCTACGGCGTTAGGGAGGCCTATATTACTCTAGCTACGTCTAGAAGTACGCTAGTATATAGTATAGCTATATTTAGGAAATATAGGCTCCGGCTATTACTAGTAGTATACTTTCCTTTAGAGGGGGATTCTCTATATAACCTGTTATTTCCTTACTATATCTTGAAACAACAGAGTAAAAAAGGGCATAAAATTCAAAACCGTGCTAAAAATCGTTTTCTCTATAAGAGGATAAAGGCGTTTATAAGCCCTTTACTCCTTCTATACTCTAGTACGTCTATTAGTCGCTAGGGTATAGAATATTTAGATATTATATATCACTATACGCTTTTAAGCTATAGTACCTATACCTTAAGATATAGGTTTGATTTCAACATCATCTATATTCTTACTTCTTTCTATATATAATAGGGGTTTATCCTATATATATATAAGGGCATAACCCCTTTGTCTAACGGAATAGTTTTGCTCTTACGTTCTTATTTCTTAGGATTCTTCTATTCGTTACCTATATATAGCTTTCTAAGGCTTATAAAGGAACAGAAGAATAGAGGGGGTGTTAAACGTACAAAATAAGCTATAGCGCTCTAATGGTCATAGCTTAGGCAAAACGGATTTCAGTTCTTAAACTCATAGATATATAGCTATATTCTGAGGGTAGACCCACTTTTGTGGATACCGCTGACTAAGCTATATATTCCACTATATTGCCTAGAAATAGCTTTAAAAGGCTTTTCTATTTTTACATTTATGCCCCACTTTTGTAGAGACAGCCTCCTTAGGCTGTGTAAGCGCTAGAAATAGCCTTAAAAGGCTCTTCTACTATGTCACCTACCTACCCTATACCTACCCTGCACCGCAGGAGCGAAAACAGAACTTACAGGAAAAGTCGTGCGGCTTACCCTGCAGCTTAGATAGCCGTAAGTCGATTATTTAAAATCGCCAGCTTATTTGGTTTTTCGGGAAGGCGCCATAAACCTACTAAGGCGCTCCTGCCGTATGGAAGGCAGGAACGGTCCCGGAGGGTATATATAGGAAAGGAAATTACAAAGCCTTACCTACTTGGACTAGAAATCAAGTTACTACGTTACCTACAACTATAAGCCTTATAGGCCTATGAGACCCACTAAAAGCCGTGATATATAAGCTTGAAGCCCCTATAATATAGCGCTATAGCCTATAACTATACCGTTATATAAGGACTTTTATAGAGGGAATATAGTAAAGGGCCCTACTTTACTATATTAGCACATACCTAGGAAGTGCTATTTAGGCCATATCAACGCTGTTGCTGCCCCTACGTACCCTATACGACTACTACTAGTAGGCTATAGTGGTTATAGATCCTTATATAGGATTACCCATTCTAATATATATCCTTCTCTCTGTTGTTCTTAAGAGGATAACCAGCGTATCTATATATATAAAGGCTACTAAGCTAAGGCCTTAGATCAATCATAGCTTTACAGATAATAGCTGGGTTGTAAAAACGAAAATAGTTCTAAAACTATAATAGAAGCTTCTCGTTTAGGGATCTCGGTCTATCTCTAAGCCTAGAAGATAAGTTATAAAGATATATTATAGTCTCTATAGTCTTAGGCTATAGATCCTTAGGAAGGCTTACCCCTAACTATATTACTATCGACTTGTTAACGATAGTCCTCCTATTTCTTTTAATAAGTCCTATTAGGCTATATATGTATAAAGGCGGGATTTCCAAGCTAATTCCTTTATAGTCTATCTATTTCTTATACTTGGTTTTTCTTTAAGAAGATATAACAGATATCTTACTGTTATAGCAGAAGAAACAGATAGATAACCTATACTATCGCCTAGTCTAGGCGTCGAACCTCTTTAGAATCTAGAGAAGGTTTTCTTATCCTTTACCTCTTATCTAGAAGGCCTATACCTTCCTACTAAACTCATCTACTATAAAGAGAATCCTATTATAGCCTATATATTTCTAGGAAAATTCGAAGAGATCCTAGGCAATCCTATAAAACGGTCTAGCGGCTTTTCCGCCTAACTCCCGCCTAAATACTACTTTTATTACGTATACCTAGGTATACGCTAAGCACTTAAGCTGTAGTATCCCGATTCAATTACCGTTATTAGGCTATAACAGATTTATACCCTAAGCGTAGTTTACTAATAATTATAGCACCTTAGGACCTAGGTATCCTATCCTTAAGTGCCATAGTTCTTTAGGATCTATATAAGCCCTATACGGCTTATACGTCCTTTTCTATCCTCTCTGTTTTACTTATTTCCGAGCTATTATTATTATAATGCTATTATCACTTATTAAAAGGGGTTTTAAGACTATATAGAAGGCAAGCGGCTAATATTCGAGCACTGTTAAGTTGAACTTTTCCTATAGGATTATAAGAACAACTAAGCTTGCTATATCTCTGACTCTTAGGGTGTTATTAGCCCTTAAAAGCCAGATTCCCTTTCGGCATAGAAGCATAGCCGATATAATATTAGTATAAAATCCCTCTATAACAACTATGTTCTAAAGAATTAAGTCTACCGTCTTTTTGCCCTTGTTATCCTAAAAAATCTTCCTTAGAGTCTAGCGTCCTACCCTAGAAATAGGTAACGTTATCGAGCCTACCCCTATAACAGCGTTAGAGGTAGATAGCTTAAACGTCCTATAATGAAGTAAATCCTTACGGTTAACTATATAAATAGCTATATAGATAGATAGATAGATATCTATTACTCCTATAGAGTCCTCTCAGGGGCTATAAGGGGCTGCTAGCTTACACTTATGCTAGAGGAAAACCGGAAAACGGATGAAAAACCTCCAACGAGCTTAACAAGGCGGGCAACCTAGTAAGAGGAAAAGAGCAGTACTAAAAGAAAAACAACGTAAGGGGGGGCTGTCTAGGAGGCTACTAAGGGAAAATCGCGCCTATTCCCCTACCTGTCTCCCGTAAGAACGCCCTATATCTCAATTAATATAGGGCTCGGGGTAGGGGAATAAGGAAGAGGTCTTGTCAGCGAAAGAGGTAAAGGTAGGTCTAGGCTTAAAGCTTAAAAGCTTATAAGCTTAGCCTTATAGCCTTCCCTTTTACCTTAGGTATAGTAGTAAGATACTAGCTATAGGGAAGGGTAGAAGGAAAGCAGTCTAAAGGAAAGGAGGGAGGCCGTCTTAAACAAAAGGAGTGGAAATAAAAGGAAAGAAAAGACTTAGAGTATATCCGTATCCTCTTCCTCTATAGAGCCCCTTACCGGCTCTAGGGAGGAGGGTATAGAACCAGTAGCTGTAGTACCGGTAGCTACTAGATCGGTAGTAGTAAAGGTAGGGGCAGGGATTTTGCTAAAAGCCTCCTTTATAGTTCGCTGGGAAAGGGAGGCTATAGCGGTAGTAGCGGTAGCGGTAGTAGCGGTAGCAGTAGTAGCGGTTATTATAGGGGGGCGGCTACAGCGGCGTTTTCCAGCTACTACTGTATAGCCTTCTTCCCCTTCTAGCCGGTCTTCTATTGATATTGCCGGCTTAAGTAGGCCGGGGAGGTCGAAGTTAATAGGCCTGTTTTATAAGCTGGATTTTACCTAAGCCTTATGCTTCTTTCTTTTAGGGCAATCTTCTGCCCTAGCGTGGTAGTTGCTATGGCAGTTCCGGCAGTGCTGAGCCTTAGTATAGGCCGCCTTAGTGTACTTCTTCTTTTCTTGGCTGCAGTTGTAGCAGAGGGCAGGGGAGTAGTAGTATTTGGCTTTATACCCCTATCGCTAGCAGTTAAAGTACTGTAAGGCCCTAGCCTTATTGATATAAGGCTCTGCTTTTAGGGCCCTATAGGCCTAGAAGATTCCGTCTTGGCATGCCTGGTAGGCCTCTTACTGGCTAGAGAAGGTAATAAGAGCTAAGACTCTTGTTCTTTCAATCTAGAGGGGGTACTAGACCTTAGCCCTTAAGGCCGAAGGATATACTTCTTTTGCCGCTGCTAGAAGGCTGGCTTCTGTTACCCGGTTAGCTGTTGTAAGCCCTTTAACAGTAATAGCCTAGGTAGTGGTGTAGATCGAGGCCTCTGGTAATAAAGAGGCTAGCTAGGCTGTGTTTTCTTCTAAGGCTTTTTTAATTTTTTCTCCTTTAGTAACTAGTATAAGGTTACTGCTCGGTAGGGTCCTTACCCCCTTGATAGGGTGCCCTGTGGCCTTCTATACTGCCTGTACGATTTCCGGGGCTGATTTTTGGCCGAGGGAGGAAGAGGCTGATCCTAGCTATATAAGGACCTGTTTTTCTAAGCCTAGCTTAGTAGGCTTTACCTTAGCTACTGCTATAGTAGCCTAGGTACGGCGGGTTGGCTCTGATTCGACGGCGGGGGGTTATTGCTGCTACTGCTGTTGTTGTTGCTGTTGTTGTTGCTTCTTCTGCCTTGGGGCCTGGGCAACGAACGAGGGAAATATCGGGGCTTTTTTCTCCTTCTCTTTTAAGATCTGCGTTAAGGCTAGCTTTCTAGCTAGCCTGGTATATTCAACGATTTCCTTAAAGGCCGGGTTATTAACTAAAAGACTAACTATCTGGTCTATAAGACCAGAGAAGGTAAGAGCGAGGGTTGTAGGTAGTAGGGCTTTTTCTTTTTTTTCTTTCCCCTTTTTAGAGGGGATAGGGGCAGCGGTAGTGGTAGTAGCGTGTTGACTGCTAGAAAGCCCTTTAAAAGGGCTATCGAACGATATATCGCTTGACCTAGTAGCGGTTATAGTAGTAGCAGGGTTGGCGGCGGAAGTGGTAGTGGTAGTAGTAGTGGCAGCAGTAGTGGTAAGGTGGGTTAAGAAGCTGTGGCCCGAGCGCTTAGGGGCTTTATTGATAGCCTTTAGGGGGCTAGAGGTGGCAGGGTTTGGGTCGGCAGGGTTCGGGTTAGAGGGGTTAGTACGGTTGGGGCTAGGGCACGTGACTGTAGGGCCTATGCGCCTGCCCCGCTGCAGCTGCAGATTTCTGGCTACGGTCGACCATATCGTACGGTCAGAATCCGACTATAGCGCCGTCGAACGAGCGACTGCGCCGCAGCCAAATTTGGCGTGTGTTGAGTCCTCAATTGGACAAGTGGATTGCAAAAGAGTGCAGTCGATTTGGAGCGGTCCTGACCAAGAACGCGTTTTCGGATGTGTGATGTCGGTCCTAAATAGCTATATAGTTATCTAGAAGGGTACTATCTAAAAGAGGGTAATAAATAGGGTTCTAAGTGCTAAATACCCTATAGACTATACCTAGGGTAGTAGTAAATAAAGTAGGGTTAAAGAGAGGTATATTAGAAAATTCTAGCTCTGATTTTTCAAGCTAAGGTAATGATTAAGAGCTTTAGAAAACTTTATCTAGCTAACAACCTTGTCCTTAAATACTAAAGGACTTTAGAACCTATAGCTTCTTCATATCTAGCCCCTTGCCCTTTATCTATCCTTTTAATTCTAGGGTTATATAAAGGTTAGCCTACTAGAGATCCTAATAGATAAGATTTCGAATAGACTTTTACTCCTTAGCGGATAAAATAACTCTTTGGCTTATAGATCCTACATATAATAGCTTAATTCTCCTATAATCTTTAGGTTTCTAGATATAGGTATAAGAAAAAGGTAGATAAGGTTATGAGTAGCCCCTATTTTAGGATCCTTAACGATTTCTACCCTAACTACCCCGGCTTTACCATCCTTAAGGCTATCCTTAGCCTCTTTCTTAGTTAGAGTATAGAGTAGATAGTAGGTTCTTCTTATTAGAAAGTTAAGTAAAGGTAGAGTAAACTCTAGCTAGATTTCTATAGGCTCGTTGCTACTAAGATTCCGTTATAAGGCTAAGAAGGGTCCTATTAATAATCTCTAATATAAGTAGACTTATTTAGCCGGTTACTTTAGCTAGAACAATCTGTTAAAGCTAACTATTAGCCTATTATAGAGTTAGCCTTACTGCTAGAGCCTAAAGAACTCTTCTAGTAGCAGTAATACCTATAATAGCTAGAATCCTCTTAATTAGCGCAACCTAGTGAAATTTCTACTAGTCCTTATGCCAGTAGATTAGTCTAGTTCGGCTATTCTTAGCCTATCTAAGTACTACCTTATACTAAGATTCGATCTAGACTTTCTCTACTAAGTCTAACAGAGTATTATCTTTCTTTAGAGCTTATATAAGAGGCTAAAGATTCCAGTACTATTCTAACCCTTGTTCCTACTTTAATAACTAATACAACTAAATAGCTGTCTCCCTAATATTATAATCTATAGACTAAAGAATCTAGTTTAGAAACTTTAGGTAATTTACCTCCTTTAGCTTAGCAGTAGCCCTCTTAGATTGTTATATTAGAAGGTAAGTCCTATATACTTCTTCTAAGTTATATAGGGTAATAAGGGTCGGCTAAACTAGTAGAGGAGGTACTCAAGCTATATCCTAAGTTAATATACTAAGAAGTTGAATTTTCTCTTATTAATATGCGATAGCCTTGTTGTACTAGGCTATATACTTAGAATTAGCTTGTTAGGCCTATTCTTCGCGTCCTAGGTCAAGAATTTCCATATTAGTAGGAGTAAATGTTAAGTCTAGATCAATATCTTTCTAAATTCCAAAGGCTAAAGCCAGTATCTATATGTCAAGACGCTTGGCTGTCTATATTAACAGTCCTTTTAGGATAACAGACGTCGAATATACTGAATTTAGGGTTATTAACATCTTAAGCAGGGAGTTAAGGGGAGGATAACGGAATAGTAATGATAATAGGAAGGCTTAATATATATAGTATGTAGTTAGTCAAGTTAATAATACTAGTACTAGGCTTGAAACTATTATATAAAGAGCAGGTAATAGATATGAATATCTGAATATACCTGTTATTCTTCTTACTATAGGACCTGGCACTCCTTATATAGGCATCTCTAAGCCTAACTAGAAACTTATTAGGATGTCTAGGCATAGAGAGCCCTAGTCCCAAATGGGTCACTCCATAACCGTCACCATGTTCCGTCACAAATATTACCGTAATTATGTTATAGTAATGGACTATATCCTTCCTCTCTTACCCTTTATCTCTTCTCTATCCTACAATCCAATCTCTTTTAAATTCCCCTGGACAAAGTCTATCGACATATTAATAGAAGCTACTAGTAGCTCGTTATATCAATAAAACTAAGGCTTATCTAATTAGAAGAACGATAACTGTACTTTTTATCTATTACCTATCGACGTACTCCTTAGTACTTTTCTAACTTCTTCTAGAGACTTTAAGTCTATAGTATATTTAGCTAGACCAAGTATTGATATTTCACTATCTAGTATAATCATATGTTAACCCTCCGCTTAGTTGCTTATTAGTAAAATCCTGATCTAGTAGGCTTTCCTAAAGTATATCCTTTTAAAGAGAGAAATCCGTCAACTTCGCAGACTTATAGGCAACTCTACTCCTTTAGTAGCAGGATTATAAGACTTGTCTAATTAGACGACAGACTCTATTAGAAACTAGCTTTATAAAGCTAGAGCCTTTTTTCCCTTTTAAGACCTCTCTCCCCTAGTTCCTACTTAAGTAGAATCTTTCCTACCGCTACCCTCTAGTAGTATATTAGAAATAGATACTAGTAACTAGGACTAGTTAGGTACTATAGTTAGAATATTAACTAA
Organism: Phyllachora maydis; assembly: GCA_029339225.1. Lineage (NCBI taxonomy): Eukaryota > Fungi > Ascomycota > Sordariomycetes > Phyllachorales > Phyllachoraceae > Phyllachora > Phyllachora maydis. The sequence goes on from JAQQPM010000010.1 coordinate 808,126, forward strand.
CGCTCTTTATTAGTTGAACCCTATATAGAGTATTAGCTTTCTATCTATTCAGTCTAAAGGGCTTAATAGACAATTCTATAGCGCTAATATTATAGATTACTTATAGGCTTTCGACAACGCCTATAAGGACTATAGTATAGCAACTAACATTAAGAAGTTTACCTAGTAAAAGAGGTAGTATAATTCTAACCAATATTGTAAGGTTGCCTCTATAATTAAGGATAAGTGTCGGTAGTCTCCGTGTATATATACAAAGGGGTAACTAAAAGGTAAATCGATTGGTGGATAGAAGTCTATCTGCTCTAACTACCTAGTTGGAACAGTCCCTATTATGAATACTATACGCGACGATTGGATACGATCGTTGTATTGGATATAATAATTGTAGAGCAATTGCTTATTAGGATAGAGCTATTAGCGCTTAGAAAGAGCGCTTGTTGGAATCTCTGGGCTCTAATTGATTGATTCCGTATGCTGTTCTGTTCTCTGTCTTGACCTGCGCTCTAGCCGCCTAGGGCAGAGATTTTCTCTGTCCCCCCCCTGCAACGTTTATAGGCCCCGAAATGGGCTTAATCTGCTTGATATAGGGAATTGTAGCTATATCTACCTTTATTAACCAGGGCCTCCCTATACCCTGCTCCCGAGTTAAACAAGGCAACCCTATGCCCTGCTCCTATTAGGGATACCGAGGTTCTACCGGAGCAATACAAGCGCTATATTGTCCAATATACCTCTAGGTCTAGGTTTGTAATAGCGATCCTAGGCCTTGCTATAAGGCTCTTCCTTATTAACGATGTATTTAGCGGTAATATACGCTTATAATGCCTGTATTCTAGGATTATAGAGGTTGTAGTTGGGCTTTATAGACAGTAGTATAGTCTTTTTCTTAGTAACTATTATTACTACCCCTAAGGTCTCTATTCCCCGGTTATATAGTGCTTCCTAGGCTAGTAAAAGGGTAGTTATTCTACTGCTTAATTAGAAAAGGGACTGTACTAATAGGTAATACTTAGCTGCTCTACTACCCTATAGTCCTGTTCCTCTATAGGGACTTATTAGGATACTCTAGATCGTTAAGATTAGGCTTCTAACAGATATTACTAGTTACTAACCTAGATAGGGTCTAGGAAAGTTAACTACTCTTTCTCTAACCTACTTTCTTTGCTAATCTTAGAGGTACCTTCTTATAAGGAGAACTGTTAGGCTCTTCTTAACCGTTATAATCTTATTTCTAGAGATACCTAACGGTTATTACTATGGTCTACTATCTAGGTGGTTAACCGGTATAATACCTTACTCTATTAGAGACTACTAGGTTACCGTTTAGCTTAAGAACGCTCATCTCTTTTACTATACTCCCTTTGCCTCTGCCAATCTTATAGGTACCTTATAAACCACCTCTAGCGTTATAAATACTGGCTTATTACTTTAGCGGCAGTCTCTTCTCTACTCTTTACTGTCTCTATAGGGGCTAATCCGGGTAACAAGGCAGTTAAACTAACATAGCGAGTCTCGCCAGATCTAAAGGTCCAGGTATACTGCCGTTTCCTATTTAGGTTAAGGTATACTGCCTCTTCCTTATTTAGGTCGAGGTATGCTGCCTCTTCCTTAGGGTATACTGCCCTAGCTTCTCTTCTCTATTAGGGTATACTGCCCTTTCCTTCTTGTTCCTATTACGGGTATACTGCCTGGCTTCTTTCTTTGCTCTTATGTTTTACGTCTATACGTATCGAGGCTCGTTAATTAGTAAGGGTCTACTGCCTCTCTCTTTAATCGGTAAGGGTCTACTGCCTCTCTCTTCTTAGTATTAGGATATGCTGTCCCTTCTTAGGGAGGAGGAAGTGGAATTTAGGGGAATAGGCGTGATTTTTAACCGCCTACGTTGTTGCTCTTTTTATACGGTAGCTAGTCAGGTATAAAATCTGCTTGCCTCCTTTAGAGCTCTAAAAATTTTCTCCTTCTACTATAAACGCGTTTTTATCTTTCTACGCTTGCCCTTCTTACTATAAGGCTTTTTATAATTGCTATGTTTAGTTTTATAAGTTTTTCTAACTTCCTTTTATCGCAGATGTCTACTTAGAAAGAGAAGTCGGTTCTAGAGCAGCCTACTACCCTAGTAGTAGGAGATTTGCCCTTATTAGGCCAGAAACGCAGTTTGTTCTTTTGCCTTGCCTTTCCTAGGTGGTTTTCTTAATAGCTAACGATCTATGTCCAGTTCAGTTTACCTAGGATAATAAGGAGGACGACGATGTTATAGTACTACTGTCGTCGAAGAAGCTGCGTTTTAGGGATTCAGGTCTATTACCTACGCCGGCGGCTGTTGCTGCCCTAGTCTTAACAGTCCCTAGAGTACGTTCGCCAGCGGCTAGTACTAGGGGGCCGGTAATACCAGTCTATAAGAAGCTAGTTACAAGTAAGCTAGCGTTAAGCCTAGCCTTGTAGTCTATGCCTATAGGGGCGTTACTGTCTGTATTACCAGCGGTTTCTACTATCTAGGACGGTAAGCCGCGTAAGGTATGCTATAAGCGCTGTCTTATATGCTTGGTCTTATAGGCTGATTCTAGCGATTTTTCCCCTCTAGCGCTGTATATAGTGCAGCTCGGTCCCTGTGTTTCTTCTTGGTTATAGTACTTAAATTGTTCCTATTGTCAGTACCTATATATCTCTTATAAGTCTAGCCTATATACCCCCTTAGCGCCGTTCGTACTAACCTACGTTTCTAGCAAGTAATAACAAGATCTTAGTAGTAGTACAGGCCTATTAGGCCTATATTGTTAAATACTCTTCTAGTATTATAGCCCTAGTAGCAAGTTACCCTATAATCCTATCTTACTATACTTCTAGTCTATCCTAACTATCCTTGTCTAGACGTTATATACTCTTATTAGAAAGTATACTAGCTTGATCTAAGAGCTATAGATACGGAAATAGGCTACGACTATCTAGAAGAAGGGGGAGATAAAGAAGCAGGTGAAAAGGGCAGTAATAGAGTCCAACGACGACAACGACGACACTAACAGGACAAGCATACCGCAGGCTACTAATATAACTATAAAGGAGGATTCTACTGCTGCTCCGGCATACCCTAGGACTTCTAGCTAGGCCCTAATTAATTTACCGTTTGTAGATTATAGTAGCGATATTTAGCTTAATAGACTAGTTTCTTAGGGTACTCTCTTCTATACCTGCTACTAAGTCTCTATTTCTTGGCCTTTCTCCCTTTACTGCTTTTCGATCTTTTCTTTCCTTTCTACTATACTAACTTGCTTATAGAAAGCAGTAAAACTATTGTTCGTAAGAACTTTTATTAGGCTATCTGCTAATTGTTGATCTATTGGTATATAGTCTGTAAGAACCCTTCCTATAATAACTTCCTGTTAGAGCTAGTAATTCTTAATATCGACGTGCTAGAGCTTCGTTTTCAGCGTTTTATCCCCGGTTACTAGTCTTATAGTTTAAGTGTTATTATAGAACACTTGTATGCTGTACTCCCTTTTAAGACCGATTCTGAGATTATAGATTAGCCGGCAGAGATATAGCGCTTCTTATACTATTTCCGTTATAGATACTAATTCCGCTTCTATAGTAGAAGTTGTTACGCAGGTCTGCTTGCTTACCCTTTAAGTAACTAGCCTACTGAAAAGCTTGATTATATATCCCTAAGAGCTTTTCCGATTAGCTGTATTATCGGCGAAGGACGTATTATACTAAACCTTATATATATCTCTACCTCTAAGCTAAAGGCACTAATTCCTGGAATAGTATAGGTAGTTAAAGCAACGATCTGCTACCTTATAATACTCTGGACCTAGGTTCGTAAGAAATCTCGATAATCTCAATATAGTAAAGGCTATATCGACCCTTATAATCATTACTATATATATTATTAAGCCGACTTTTCTCTGATATAACTTTATTTTAGCGTTCGTTGTCTGCCCTAGGTTGCTCTTCAATTCTTCTAGTACTATAGGGAAGGTATATCTCTATACCATTAGCTTTATTGCCTTGCTTCTAATTACTAGGTCGTCTACTAATCTAAAGATTTTCTTATAGTATACCGCCTATAAGAGATAGATCTTATAGTACTCCCGATCCCGAATAACTTATAGCCTAAGAAACCAGTTTAGCTTACTACTGCCAGTTATCTTATACTTCGACTAGAGCAAGCTTATTAGGTCTTTAGCAAGGGCTTTATACCTCTTATAGTACGCTATTGTTACATTGTCTATATAGAAGAGAATAAAGACTCCTTTCTTTTAGAAGATATATAGTTTATAGGGTATTGCGTTAAGCCTGGGATCCTAAAGAGTACTACTAAACTCTTTATACTATAGGTAAAGCAATTCCCGAAGTCTATACAGTACTTTCTTTAGCTTATAGATTATACCCTACTTCCTTCGACCTGCCAGGAGCCTTATATATACGTCCCGGTTAAGGCTAGCGTTGTAGAAGGCATTCGAGACGTCAAACTAGATCAGCTCTATATCGAACCTCGCTACTACTGCTATTAAGATCTAGAAGGACTTTCCAGCTAAAGTTGCTATATATATATCCTCCCTTAGGGTCCCTTGTTATTAATTACCTTAGACTACTAACCTAGCCTTAAACTTCTTTAGGTAATTATACTTATTAATTTTATATATATATACCTATATATTATCTAAGACCTGCTTGCCCTACGCCTTAGCGATCGGCACTTCCTCCTATATTTCTAGGTGTATAAGAAGGTGCTGCCTTTCGGCTTCTTTAAAGTGTTCCCCCTATAGGTGGCTTTCGAGGTTCCGGTATAGCTTAGGCGCTAGAGGCAGCTAAGTAGAATAAATAGTACTAGGCTTAAAGTCCTTAATACTTAGGATCTTGGATATTAGTATACTCTCTTTTGTCTTAGGGTCCCTATTTATAAGCCTTCTAGCAGTAAAGAAGGCCCTTTGGGTAAGGAAATCTCCTTTTATAGAGGTATTAAGGAACTGCTAACTAAGAACTTAATCTCTAAAACATACTATAAGACAAGCTCCTAGCATACCCTATACTGCTAGTAAGGGCGTAGCTTCTAAAGTCGGATATAGGAGCAGGCGAGCCTCTATATACTAAGGTTCTTATATTACTTCTACCGAATTGTCTAGTTCCGCGTTATCTATAAGGTCAGGTATATCGATATTCTTTTTCTCTTCTTCTTCTAATCCATTATCTAGGTCTATTACCTCTACTTTGTAGGGTATATCCTAAGTAGGGATATCGGCTACTATAGTATTTAGATTTTCGGATTCTGCCCTTTTCTCGATCTTAGTAAGCTACTCTTTTAGCCCTTCTGAGCTTAGATCTCTTAGCCTAACCGTAAGGTGCTCTTTAGACCCGTTAAATACCACTTTCTCGTTGAAAATCACGTCCTAGGTTACTATAATCTTATTAGTTTAAGGGTTCTAGATTCGATAAATATTTATCAAGTTATATCCGATTAGGTATCTAAGGAAAGCTCTTAGAGTAAACCTCTTTAGCTTATTATTTTTAAGCTATACGTCTGCTTTTAATGTAAAGGCTTAATATAGGAAAACCCGGAGATGCCCTTACTTTGGCTTAACAAGCGTCGTCTCTTTAGCGCCTGCTAATTCTACAAACAAATAGAATACCTTATATAGTATTTTCCACTTTAGCCGATACCTTGGGGTACAATTTAAGAGATATACCGCTATTCTAAATACCTTAGCTATTTTATCTAAAGGTAAGTTAGTCCCTGCTACTATCGCTTTTACCTGCCTTTTCAGAATACCAGCAGCTCTTTCTATACCTCTATTCTAATCTTAGGTCCAAGGAGCAGAGAGATTTGTTTTAATATACTTCCTTTATAGCTAGGCTTAGATTACTCCCTTCTTTCCGGCGATCTCGTTATTAGCTTTAATATCTAGAACCTAAATTCTATACCTTTAATCAAGATCTTAAAGGCGATTATCTAAGGCTATAATAATACTCTTAACTAACCGATCATAAAGATAATAGTCCTATATTAGGCCTAACTTACAATCTAATAAGAGTATAATAGACATAAAGCCTTTCTTAGACCTTTTAATATCGTAGAAATTAAGGGCTAGGATATCGCTAGGGTGCTTCAGGTCTGATTAGGCTACCCTTAAGACCTAGCAATCAGGGCCTTTTCTTATACTATACTATAGGCAGTCTACCGTTCTAATCACCTTGTGATTTCTAGTAACCTTAACTTCCTTACTGCTCTAAATAAGGTAATAGAGTGCTTCTAGGTTTGGATGACCTAACCGCTAGTACTATACTTGGATTATCCCAAGCTTAGTCTTCTTTTTCTAAGACCTGCCCTACTCCCTTTATATTATAAAGGCTAACGCTGAGATATCAGTTATAATATGCTCTAGTAGGAACTAGCTATAGGCATCCTAGATTTCGCAGATCTTATTATAGTCTAACATCATTCTAAGGTAGGAAAGGGTACCCTACTTCTAGTAATCCTACTATATTCCCTTCTTACAAAGGTACTTTAAAGAAACTAGGTTGGTAGCTACCTTAGGGCAGTATACTATATAATCAAGCTAAAGGAGTACCCATTTGTACTAACCTAGGTATAGATATAGGAAAACTGTCCTATATCCTTCGATTAGTAACTTACTATTAGCTACTATAAGGTAGTCCCCTTCCCCTACTTCCTTAAGGCTTTTAAATCTCTTCTAATTATTGAAAATATAGATAGAGGTACTGGAATCCAGATAAGCCAAGTACTTAAGAGGGTATTCGCTAACACTACTTACTTATAATATACTCTTTAGTACTATAAACTTAATAAGAACCTAATTCTCGTTCTTCTTCTTAAACATAAGAACAACTTCTACTATTAGTTTCAAAGCCTTTACTTTCTCCCTATACCCTATATACCTTTAGGCCTCCTACTTATCTTTTAGCTCCTTTCAACAAGCCAATATCTTCGATCGAAGTTGCGAATCCTCCTTAATAGCTTGTTTCACACGCTTTTCTATATCTGGCCTTAGTTCCTAACCTTTATATATAAGAGATGGAAATAGATACTAGCATGCCTTCTAGTTATACTAGATTGTTCCATAGATGTACTTCTTATAATAAGAACCAGGTCTCCCTATAGGATAATCAGGTCCTAAGGCTTAGAGTACTTCTAAGGCTCTCTAGAGATTTCGGTTACTATAGGTATTAGCTCTCCCTTGCTTAAAAGCCTCTTCTTATACATCCCCTCCTCTTTTGCCCTTCTTGCTAGCCCTATTAAGAAGAGGCTGCTTACTATTTAGGATAATATATATTCCTCCTCTTCCTACTAGGTTCTTAGGCTTTAGCTTAGAAGGCTTATTAAACTTAAGGTTTTATAGGAAATCCCTTGTTACTTTGTGGTAATTAAGGTTCTCCTATTTGGCCTGCTTCTTGAAGTCCCTATACAAGGCTGATATCTAGCTTTAGAACCTTTAGGTTACTCCTTAGAAGATTAGTAAGTCGTTAAACTATAGTTTAGGGTTAGCTACCCCTTTAACTTTATAATACTTTATTAGGTATAGTAGCTTCTACTACTTCTTTATCTAGGTCCTTTAGTTACTAACCGCTTTTGCCTTACTAGCGTTAAGGTGCTCCTTATAGTCCTTATATATCGACCTTGTTCGCTTATAATCCTTTAAATATATCGACTTAGTAAGGTTCTAATACTACTAGTAAAGGCTTTGCTTAGGTAGGTAGTATAGATTTAGCATATAAGTCTCGACGTACTCCCTAATCCACTTCTTAACCTCTATAACGTTATCCTAGTTGTATTTCCAGTTCGCTATAGCAGTATTATACATTATTAACATGCTCTAGAAGGTAGCCCTCCTATTAGCAGTTAAATCAGTATATATAATACACTTACTAGGAAGAGAAGGAGGCCTATTAGCGTTTGCCTACTTGATATGCTCTTTTATAAGCTATGCTCCCTAAGTAAGGCTATAATACTAGCAAACGTAGGTCTGACAAGCAGTCTCGATATAGGCGGTTAAAAACCTAAGAATAGGTATATTATTAAGGGTTAAAGGGACTAGACATCTACCTAATTCCTTAGTATCGTTTGGGTCTATAAACTCTATTGCCTTGCTTATAACGCGCCGAAGCTGCTGCTTAAAGTCGATCTACTACTCTAGCTTAGAGAGAAGGATAGAGCCCTCCTTAGTAGCCTTCTTATTGTTCTTATTGCTTAATATAATAGCGGCTACTAAGGTACGTTCTTGGATATCGTAATAATAATATATATACTGATACTAGGCTTGTCTACGCTAGGCTAACGACTTCTAACTGTTAATTGTTAGAATCTATAGTCTCTGATTGATTGATTCTATATACTGTTCTGTTCTCTGTCTTAACCTGCGCTCTAGCCGCCTAGGGCAGAGATTTTCTCTGTCCCCCCTCTACAACATTTACAGGCCCTAAAGTAGGCTTAATCTGCTTAATACAGGGAATCGTGGCTATATCTACCTTAATTGACCAGGGCCTCCCTATGCCCTGCTCCTGAGTTGAACAAGGCAACCCTGTGCCCTGCTCCTGTCAGGGATACCGAGGTTCTACCGGAGCGACACAAGCGCCACGTTGTCCAACAGCGCTAGAAGCTATTGTTATGAACCCTGTATTTATATCACTAATCAGAGCTCGTTAAAGCTCTAAACGCTATGATTACCTAATGCTGAACGTTACTTATACCTTAGTTCCGACACTAGCTATCTTTTTCTTTTCGGTAGAGGACCATCTATTAATTAATGCTTTAAAAGGGATAATAAAGCAGATATTAGTACTTGAAACGATTCTGTATAAACGTATTATCTATTACCTATAAGGTAGCTACTAGCTACATTGCTTAAAAGGGGTGGACCGTACGTGCGACCGCGTATAGGGATTTGTAAGCTCTTCGCCCTATATAGGGGAATTAATAATAGGTTTGCGTAATAAGACTTTAAAGTTAGAATAAAAGATCGTATAATAGTTAGGAATAATAGTAGAGGGGAAAGAAGTCAGTATTATAGCGCTCTTTACCTATAGGCTCTTTATTCCTCTACGTATATAGAGAGGGCGTACTGCCCTTATAGCTTAGGCTTCCTCTTCCCTCCTATAATAATGGTAATAGCAATAATAGTAATAGTAGTAATAATAGTAATAATAATAATACTAATAAGTATACTGGCGAGCGTAGGGACCGCTGTTCGTTGCTTGTATACTAACTTAAGTTAAGTATCGTTATTTAGTAATATTGCTGCTATACTAGATATATTCTTTATACATATAGAAGTGCCCCCTCTGCTTGTTAAAGCGTTAGATGCCGCCACTGCCGCGCTTGCCAAGGCTACTAATACTGCTACTACTAAGCCTCCTAAGCCTGCCAACGCTGCCGCTGTACCTACTGCCGCCACTGATACTGCTGTTACTGCCAAGGCTGCCGCTGCCGAGCCTGCTGGCGCTGCCGCTACTACCGCTGCTACCGCTACTGCCATTGTTGACAATATTGACAATGCCGTCCCTCCTATTGTTTTTAGTATGTTCTATCGTCCGCTCCTTATACTTGTTGTTTGCTAATATACTTGCTTAGCTGCCTTTTAAGAAGCAGCGTTGTCTACTTACGCGGCTTTGTATACCGAGGCTAAGGCTAAGGCTAAAGAAAAAGAAGAAGAAAGAGAAGAAGAAGAAGATAAAGAAGTAGTAGAGGAAAAGGAGGATATAGGGGGTAGGGGCAAGGAGGATAAAGGTTTATATACTTGCTTTAAGCTTCTATTACCGCCTCTAACCATCTATATAGCAGCTAATTTATATATGCCCTCTAAGGGCAATAGCTAAGTCGTAGCCTAGTCCTAGTGTTAGCGTAGTAGGTCGTCTTTATTAGCTAGTTGGATATAGTGTCTAATACTTATTTATTAGTCGTGATGTAGCGTTATACGCGTATTACCGGTATAAAACGCTTATCCTATTACCTAGGGTGCCTCTGCTCGGCCTTAAATGGCAAAAACCCGGCTATAGCGCTGGACGAGCTATGCCTTAGGCCGCTTAGCCGGCGCTACTAGGGCTATAGCTCGGGCTATAGCTGCCGCCCTATATAAGTGCATCCTCCGCTTAAATACACTTTTATTATTATATTATAGGCTTATAGCTAATATTATACCCAGCCTAATAGAGATGAAGCCTATAGTACGCCGCTTCCTAGCACGATATGTTAATCCTAGTTGTCTTATATTAGTAAGCGTTTATTGCTATATTATCCGCTTGATATACCTTACTAATCCGGCATCTAAGAACTTGGTAATTAGCGCTAGGGTACTCGCTATACCCTATAGGTATAGGAGGAGGATCGGGCCCTCCTAAGCAGCAGTAATACCGGTATATGTATAATATCGGGGATAGAGAGGAAGGAGGAGGCTAAACGGGCTATCCTATGCTTTATTAAGCTAGTATTTGCAGGATATTAAGCTTAGTTTAAGCGGCTATTAGTACGTTGTTTGCATGCCTAGGGACGCGTCCCCTATAATTAAAAGTTTTTACTTTACTGTATTATATTCCGCTTATACTCTTTTAATTATTGTATTATATACTCCCTATACTATATCTATACATTCCCTTAACTTTCTTTCTTTTCTTAATAGCAGCTGGTATATAGTTGTACAACTATATAGCTACTACGTACCGCTATTGTAGCGCACCTTTACTGGCGTTGGTACTACCCTACGCGCGAACTGCGCGCTCGACCTAGCCTTCTATATATACGTTAATCTTATTGGTTGAAATTAGGGTTCCTAATGCTTTGTTAGGCACTATCTTTGTTATTGCGTCTAATAGGTTATTATTGCTGTAAATCTAGCGTACTTCCTCGATTTCCCTGCTCTTATAGCTCTTACGAAGGGCTATTATATCAATTATCAAACGCTTTTCAGTTATACTTCCTAATTTAACCAGATACTTATAAAGGCTGAAAAAGTCGGTACAGAGAACTAAAGGTAGACCTATATCTAGGTTAAGATGTTTATAGATCTCTTTAAGTATTCGACTTAGGATATAGGCAATGTTAAAGCCTTGGCTTATCCTATAAATCTCGCTTACTAGCATACTCTAGGTTACTTACTTGCATTTTATAGAGGACTAGTATATAACGTTACTATATAGTCGAAATGTCATCCTTTACTTGTTAGTGCTTTTATTCCTAAGAACAATCACAAACCTAATCTATAAGCTTAGATCCTGGTTATTAGCGAAAGAGCTATTAACAAAAATAAAGAGCTTAAGTATACTTAGGTTAAGAGAAACATAGTACAACCTACGCTTAGGATTGTTAATTTGCTACTAAATTCGCTTGTTTAAGGCGTTAACATCTGCTTGCTATAGCTCGATAGCTTATGCTATATAAGTATAGTCGAATGCCGCCTCTAGCTAGTATTGTTAAACGTACAAAATAAGCTATAGCGCTCTAACGGTTATAGCTTAGGCAAAACGGATTTCAGTTCTCGAACTACTAGATATATAGCTATATTCTGAGGGTGGACCCACTTTTGTGGATACTGCTGACTAAGCTATATATTCCACTATATAGCCTAGAAATAGCTTTAAAAGGCTTTTCTATTTTTAGATTTATGCCCCACTTTTGTAGAGACAGCCTCCTTAGGCTGTATAAGCGCTAGAAATAGCCTTAAAAGGCTCTTCTACTAGGTCACCTACCTACCCTATACCTACCCTGCACCGTAGGAGCGAAAACAGAACTTATAGGAAAAGTCGTGCGGCTTACCCTGCAGCTTAGGTGGCCGTAAGTCGATTATTTAAAATCGCCAGCTTATTTGGTTTTTCGGGAAGGCGCCATGCACCTACTAAGGCGCTCCTGCTATATGGAAGGCAGGAACGGTCCCGGAGGGTATATATAGGAAAGGAAATTGCAAAGCCTTACCTACTTGGACTAGAAATCAAGTTACTACGTTACCTATAACTATAAGCCTTATAGGCCTATAAGACCTACTGAAAGCCGTGATATGTAAGCTTAAAGCCCCTATAATATAGCGCTATAGCCTATAACTATACCGTTATATAAGGACTTTTATAGAGGGAATACAGTAAAGGGCCCTACTTTACTATATTAGCATATACCTAGGAAGTGCTATTTAGGCTATATCAACGCTGTTGCTGCCCCTACGTACCCTATACGACTACTACTAGTAGGCTATAGTGGTTACAGATCCTTATATAGGATTACCCATTCCAAAAGGTTATGAGCCCGGATAGCCTATGGGATAGTGATCGTTGGAGTCCAATTTCAAAGCGCTACCTCTGCCTATATATATAGGGCTATTTAAGCCTCTTATAGCTGAAAATATAGTACTATATTAGCCCTAAAAAGCTATATATTACATCTTATTGAAGGTTATTTAAGGACTAAAAAGCCTGAAAATCTAGAAGGAGAAATCGCTGAGAAATCTAAGTCCTATAGTATTGACGAGCATTTGGGGCTCTTATACACTTAGGCTAGTATACTTACCTTATAGCTGGAAGTAGAAAGGCTAGCGTTTTAGAATTTCTAGCGCTAAAGACCTATATTTCCCTACTATAGAGCCCTTTCTATAGATATATCTATAGGCGGTAGTTAAGTCCCTACGTCGAAGTCTCTAGCCCTTAGAGCCTAGTTTAGAATTTCTACTAGAAAGCCCTACTAAGTAGCAAGTAGGCAGCGCTATAAACCTACTAAGCGCTAAGACTAGCCTAGAAAATCACTACTATAATTAGTGAGCTAGCTAATTAGCTTTAGTAAACTGGAAGCTAATTAAGTGCTTTAGCTAGTACTATAAAGTAAATAGTAGCCTATTTACAATGGCGGATCAAGCTAAAGGGAAGGGTATAGCGCCTAAAAGGGCTAGTAACCCAGCTGATCCAGGGCAATCTTCTAGGCCTCCACTACCTATACGAACCCTATTAGAAGATGAGGAAGATGGCGAAGACTATAGCGAGGTTATAGAAGTCCTAAAACAGTATATAAAATCTTATAAGCGAGTTATAGCTAGCTAATCTAGTGATATAAAAACACTACTTTTAAGTCTAAATACCCTAAAAGCCTCTGTTAAGGATAGCATTAGCGCTATAAACAATATATCTTCTACTTTAGCTTCTCTAACTAATAGTAGCAATGCTGCTGCTACTAGAAAGACTAGCTACAGTCCTAGATTTGATCCTTTTAGCGGTACTATAGATTTAGATTCTCCTCCACGTCCCCCTAGGAAAGAGCCCCATCTAGGGCCGGCTGTAGATAATACAGCTACTAGTAATTTAGACCCCCCTATAGATATAGGGTCTAAGGAAGGCTTTAAGGATACTATTACTAGTAGTATAGTAAAGGAGCTTTCTAAAAAGGCCTATACTATACCGGACGATAGTAAGCTTAGCGGGGAAAGCAATTTTAAACAGTGGATTCAGGCTTTAAGTATAGTGCTAAGAGCATTAGGGATATCTAATTTTTTAGAAAACCCTGATATATCTAACACTTATAGCGACTCTGATTAAGCTGTTCTTTTAATGCTTCTACGTGATAGCTTATCTAGTGGCTCTAGGGCTGCTATATCGTGGATTTATATACCTTCTAAGGCCTTTAAGCTGCTTGTTAGGCAGTATAGCCGACCTATAGAGTCTAAAAAGGAGGACGTCTATAACGAATTCCACGCCCTTACCTTTAGTACCTATAAAAAGGCTTATCAGCTTTTAACGCTGAATTTAACGGCTATCTTGCTAAGCTTACCATGGCTAAAATAGATATAGATCCCTCTTTAATACTAAATTAGTATTTTAACGTTCTAGAATCTAGGTTTCCTAGCTAGGTATCACGCCAAAAGAGCTCTATAAGACAGGCTAGAATGCTAGGCCTTACAGCCTCTAACCTTAATATAGAATATCTAATAGCTGATATTTTAGAAGAATCTAGGAACCCGGCTACAGAGGCGTATAGAGTAGCTCACGTAGCTAATAGCTCTAATTCAACCCCTAATTCCTTTCTAACCCTAGTAAGAAGGGTAAAAATAAGAAAAAGGGTAAAAAGAAGGCTAGTTATAATATCAAAGGGCAGAATTATAGTGCTAAAAGTGCTGAACAAGCCTCCTTTATGCTAGGGTCCTATAACCTAGCTATAGAAGAAGAAGAGGAATCCGACTCTAGTTCCAATTCTAGTTCTTCTAGCGATTCTAATACCCAATTAGCACAGCTATTAGCGTTAAAAGGGTATAAGAAGCGTAAGGACTTTAAAGGAAAAGGCCTAAAAACCTCTTTTAATAACAAGGCAAAATATAAAGATAATCAGCCCAGAAGACGCCCTAGAGACCCCGCTCTTTATAATAGTTGGCTATATGATACGGGATCTACAGACCATATCAGTAATAGTAAAGAGCGGTTTACTACCTTTACGCCTAACACAGGCCAGTTACGCCCTATTAACACTAGAAATAGCCCTGTAAGCCCGGCAGGTATAGGCTCTATTACACTAGAAGTATTATCTAGAAAGGCCCCCCCTACCTATACTAAATTAGCATTAGATAACGTTTTTTACCTACCTAATATTGATATAAATATTATTAGCAGGGTTAGGTACTATAATTCAGGAGGTTGCCTTATAAAGGAAACCCTTTATAGGGGTGATAGACGCTGTATAGCTGTACTAGACTTTAAGAAATCAGGATTTTTTCTTGACGTTAAAGGCAGCTCTAAGCCCATATTACGTGCAAATTTTGCTTTTCCTTTAGGCCTTTCTAGTTATACTACTAAAAGTATAGAGCCGCAGTGTAATAAGATAGTAGTGGAAATTCCTTCTAATTCTATTAGAAAGGAAGACTATAGACCTATTATAGAGGATGCTATAGTATCTGAAGCTATAGAGCCTAATAAGCGCTATAAGCTAAGGAATTCTCCGGCTAAGGGTACTACTTTAGAAGGTGTAGGACCTTCTTTAAGGGGGAAAAGGCCCTATAGGCCTGTAGAGCCCTTAGCCACTGCCCAGGCCCCCTATCAAAGTCCTCGTGAGACTAGGGAGCCTAAGCCCTTAACTGGTACTAGAGACCTGCCCTGTGTGCTAAGAGAGCCAGTTATAAAGGGGAATAAAGTAGTAGAAAAGGCTATATCTAGCCCTACTTTAAAGGAGCCTAATATAGGTCAGCTAGATTACTATAATCTACTTAATTTAGCTAAATTGTAGCACGTTAGGCTAGGCCATATAGGCCTACGTCTTTTGAAAAAGACCTCTAGTATTACTAAAGGGCTGCCTAATTTTGATAAAATAAAGGAAGCTGATTTTCACTGCTCTAGCTATAATCGAGGTAAAGCAGTAAGAAGGGTTAGCAAGGCTTTAATACCTGACCCACCTAGGGTCTTAGACTCAATAGAGGGCGATACTATTAAAACTAGGCCTAGGCCTTATAATAGAAACCCTATAGTCTTACATCTAGTTGACCGTAAAAGTAGGTATAGGTAGGTTTTTAACCTACCTAATAAATCAGGCCCTATAGAAGCTAACGCTATTAAGGGCTTTTTTAGGGGCTTAAAGAATGGTTTTAGTAGATATCCTACTAAATTCCACTTTAACGGAGGCACTGAAATAACTGATTTATTAACTACTTGGTTAGCTAAAAGAGGTATTAAATTTAGCACTTCTGCCCCCTATATCTACGAGCAGAACGGCTTAGTAGAACGATCAGTTAGAGTTATACTAGACCGTATAAGGTGTACTATTCTTAGTAGCGCTTTACCCCAGTATTTATAGTGCTTGATACTGGAGGCTATAGTGGAATTAGTTAATAGTACAGCTATAACTAATAAGGAAACCACTCCTTTCTAGGTGCTATTCGACGAGCTAGAGCCTGGTATTCCATATATACCTAACCTAGAGCGCTATAGGGCTATAGGCGCTAGAGGAGAGGCTATTATACCTCTAGAAAAACGGTCTAAATCGTTAAAATTTACCTCTAGAACGGAAGAGTGTAAATTACTAGCGGTATTAGGTTCTAAGACCTACCTAGTATATATACCGTCTAGAAGAGCAGTACTTAAAACCTCTACTATTAAGTTCATAGAGGATAATACAGTACTAAGTCAGCCTACCGATAATATGGCTTTAGAGGGGGAATTAGTAGACCTAGACCTGGATTTAGAGGAGGCTGTTAGCCCGGACCCTTCTAATCTTAATACTGAAAAGCCTATTAGTATAGAAATAGGACCTAGTAAGCTAGAACCCTATGAATCTTCTTCCGATTGTGAATTAGATAAACCCTTACCGGATAAGCCTATAAATCCGGTTATAGTAGAGTCTACTAGGCCTACTATATCTATTAGAAAGCCTGAATTACCAGAGGCGTTTCCCCAAACTATAGAGCCCATTTTTGCACCTAAGCCTATAGAAGTTATAGTGCCTAATCAGCCTATAACGAACGAACCTCTTGATAATAGTAATCTTATTTCAGAGGAGGATAAAATGCAGCTCGATTACTATAAGCTTTTAGCTAAGACTAGTAGCTATATACTATCTTTTATCTATAAGGCTCGAAAAAGGGTAATATCTAAGGATAGTACGCCTACTACTTATAAGCAAGTCTTAAAACTACCTAGAGATAAGCGTAGTAAGTGGTTAGAGGCTATTACTAAGGAATTTATGTAGTTATTAGAGCTAGGGGTTTTTAAATTCCTACCTAGGAGTCTATTACCTTCTAACCGTAAGCTTATTACCTGTTAAAACGTTCTTAAGGTTAAAAAGGACGCTAAAAACAGGCCTATTAAGTATAAATCTCGGTTAGTAGCTAGGGGTTTTATATAGGTAGAAGGCCTAGATTATACTGTAACCTATGCCTCTACTAGTATACCACCTACTTGGCGTATACTTCTAGCTATAGGTGCTGTTCTAGACTGGGAAATAGAATAAGCTGACTTTATAGGGGCATTTCTTAATAGCGCTCTTAGAGAAGAAATATATATGGAAATCCCTGAAGGACTATTGGACCTAGCGGCTTCTAATAAGGCTATTTATAAGCTTTTACTGAAATACAGCTATAATCCTTCTACTCCTAATATTATTAAACTATCTAAAGCGTTATACGGTCTGAAACAAAGCCCTAGAGAGTAGCAAGATAAGCTTAAAATCTTACTTAAGAGCCTAGGCTATCTCCCTCTTATTTCAGATCCAGGGGTCTTTTATAATGCTAAAACCTGCCACTTTATCGTTACCTATGTAGATGACTGTCTATTTATAGGGCCTGATATAGGCTATATAACTGATTTAAAGAAACGGCTTAATAAGGTCTATGCTATAGAAGACTTAGGGCCTGCCGCCTATTTCCTAGGTGTGCAGATTATAAGGGATAGACCTAATAGGCGCCTGTGGCTTAACCAGTCATAGTATATAGAAGAGGCGGTTAGTCGCTTTAACTTAGCCGATTCTAAGCCTATATCTATTCCCTTATAGCCGGGGCTAGTAAGTCAACTTCAACTAAAGGAAGATATTACTAGCTACCTCTGTAATTCTATGGAAATTAAGCTCTATCAAAGCCTAGTAGGAACAGCTATGTATATAATGCTCCTTACTAGGGTAGATATTAGCTTTACTGTATAGTGGCTCTCTAGGTCTTTAAATAGACCTACAAAATCACACTTAAACGCTGCTAAAAATCTTTTTAAGTATCTTAATAGTACTAAAGACTATAGCATCTATTTTAGCTATAACGGAAATACAGTAGCTGATCTAGGGCCTAAGCTTAGTAATAGTAGTAATATAACTACTAAGCTTAGTAGAGACTTTTACTCTAAGGAAGGGCCTAGGCCCCTAACTACTACCTCTACTACTATAGTAGATTCTGGAAATAGTAAAGGTAGTAGCCGGACTTCTATAATTAATAGTAGTCTAGTCCCTATAGGCTTTAGTGATTCTGATTTTGCAGAGGATAAGGCTACTAGTAAATCCACCTACGGCTATCTATATAAGTTAGCTGGCGGGCCTATTAGCTGGAAAACAAAAAGAGCTACTACTATTGCTCTTTCTACCCTAGAAGCTGAAACTGATGGACTTACAGAGGCTATACGCGAAGTACAGTAGATTATAGGGCTATTTTCTGAACTTTATAGACCTATAGACTACCCTATTACTCTCTATAGAGATAATCAGGGCTCTATAACGGTGGCTAATGACCTAGCGCTACACGCTAGAACTAAGCATACCCTACTGAAATTCCAGTACGTTAGAGAGCAGGTTAAGGCTAAAATAGTTACTATTATATATCTTAATACTAAGTGTATGCCGGCTGACGGACTTACTAAAGCCCTACCAGTTAGTGGCTTTCAGTCTTTTATTAGGCTTTTAGGCCTTTAACCTAAGGGAGCTTTTTACTAAGCTACCCTTTACCCCTATATATATACTCTATACTATATATATAGAAGGCCTGGCTTAGCCTGATTAGCTTATAAGACCAGTCAATAGTACCGGCTACTTTACAGCCCTCTAGAATCACCTAATTCCTCTATATAGCCTTAAAAGGCTTATAAGGTCCTAGCTACTGTAGTACAGTTCTATAGGCGCCCTTGTGCTAGCATCAGCTCCCTGCAGCGTTAGGGAGGCCTATATTACTCTAGCTACGTCTAGAAGTACTCTAGTATATAGTATAGCTATATTTGGAAAACATAGGCTCCGGCTATTACTAGTAGTATACTTTCCTTTAGAGGGGGATTCTCTATGTGACTACCTGTTATTTCCTTACTAGAACTTGCTGAAAGAACGGAGTAAAAAAGGGCATAAAATTTAAAACCGTGCTAAAAATCGTTTTCTCTATAAGAGGATAAAGGCGTTTATAAGCCCTTTACTCCTTCTATACTCTAGTGCGTCTATCAGTCGCTAGGGTATAGAATATTTAGATATTATATATTACTATACGCTTTTAAGCTATAGTACCTATACCTTAAGATATAGGTTTGATTTCAACATCATATATATTCTTACTTCTTTCTATATATAATAGGGGTTTATCCTATATATATATAAGGGCGTAACCCCTTTGTCTAACGGAATAGTTTTGCTCTTACGTTCTTATTTCTTAGGATTCTTCTATTCTTTACCTATATATAGCTTTCTAAGGCTTATAAAGGAATAGAAGAATAGAGGGGGTGTTAAACGTACAAAATAAGCTATAGCGCTCTAACGGTTATAGCTTAGGCAAAACGGATTTCAGTTCTCGAACTACTAGATATATAGCTATATTCTGAGGGTGGACCCACTTTTGTGGATACCGCTAACTAAGCTATATATTCCACTATATAGCCTAGAAATAGCTTTAAAAGGCTTTTCTATTTTTAGATTTATGCCCCACTTTTGTGGAGACAGCCTCCTTAGGCTGTATAAGCGCTAGAAATAGCCTTAAAAGGCTCTTCTACTAGGTCACCTACCTACCCTGTACCTACCCTGCACCGTAGGAGCGAAAACAGAACTTACAGGAAAAGTCGTACGGCTTACCCTGCAGCTTAGGTGGCCGTGAGTCGATTATTTAAAATCGCCAGCTTATTTGGTTTTTCGGGAAGGCGCCATGCACCTACTAAGGCGCTCCTGCCGTATGGAAGGCAGGAACGGTCCCGGAGGGTATATATAGGAAAGGAAATTGCAAAGCCTTACCTACTTGGACTAGAAATCAAGTTACTACGTTACCTATAACTATAAGCCTTATAGGCCTATAAGACCCACTGAAAGCCGTGATATATAAGCTTAAAGCCCCTATAATATAGCGCTATAGCCTATAACTATACCGTTATATAAGGACTTTTATAGAGGGAATACAGTAAAGGGCCCTACTTTACTATATTAGCACATACCTAGGAAGTGCTATTTAGGCCATATCAACGCTGTTGCTGCCCCTACGTACCCTATACGACTACTACTAGTAGGCTATAGTGGTTACAGATCCTTATATAGGATTACCCATTCCAAAAAGTATGTTAAAGCAATGTATGCCCTATATGCTTGCTACTTTATATACACCTTCTTTCGCTTAGGGTCTATAGACCTTTTAGTAGGGACAAGCTATAGCTTTCCAGCCTATCCCTTTTGTCGTACAATAAGGTAGTCGTCTTGGACCTCTACCCTATAGCTGTTAAAATCGCTGGAATTCCTAGCCGCTAAAATCATTAGGGGCTTTGCCCGAAAGCCTGCTCTTTAGAGCTCTGTTTCCTCTTTCTAGAGGAATTCCTTAGTGCTAAGGTTAAGTGTATTATCTGTTTACAGTACTACAATGCTAAAGTACTCGCCTAAATTAGTTAACAAGAGGTAGGGGTTATAAGGGGAGCTGCCTATTTATATACGTTCTTTATACTATCGCATATATATTAGGAACCAGTAAGGACCGCTCTCAGTAATCCTATATAAAGGTTTCCTAACGTATATCACATGCCCTTCTAGGTAATTGTAGCGTAGCTTATAGGGTAGCCTTATATAAATCAGCCTTGTTAGCTCTAACTATAACTGTATATACACCTATGTAATATCGCATATTATGATTATATAGTCGAGCTATAATTGTAGTATTAGTACTAGGGCAAGGAGTAGACGTTATAAGTATCGTTGGATCGTTAGTAATTACGTAAGTATTTTCTTCTTATTAGCATTACTATAGCCCTATACTACAAGGCGTAACTTTTTATACAGGTAAGGCGTATACTTCTCTTTAACTTCCCTTATAAGCCTATATCTAAAGATACAGATCCCTTTAAGATCTGGCATCTAGGGTACTACCTTAAGTACTTCTATTTTGATTAGGGACTTCATCTCTTTAACGTCTAACTACTTAAAGGGAGCTCTAGGTACTGTAATTACTCCTTGTTTTTGGAGTTTAATAGCTAAAGCGTAGTCCTTCTTTTCTTTTTCGGATATATATTGCACTACCCCTAAATATATAACGCGTTTTTCAGGGTTAGGGTTTCAACTCGCTTTGTTTTTTGCCCCTAAAGGTCTGCTACGTCTTCTACCTTACAGTAGGGTAGGGTACTTAAGCAGTTAGGGCGCCGATTAGTACTCTTCCTAATCGCCTATTACCTTACCGTTACCGCTTAAGAGCTTAGTAAGCTAGTTATACAGCTTAACTACTATATTACAAAAGGTTACTAGCCTGTTTGCCATATCGACTTTAACCTCTATATCGGTTATATTAAGTACTTTATAGGGCCCTTACTACCCCTTATACTCTCTATATACCAGAACCTCTGCTCCTAAGGGGAGTAAAAGCGGTAACATGTCGGTTATATCTAGCCTGTTATACTATACTAATGCGTTGTTAATCTTTTGCCGGTCTCTGATTCTTTATAGCTTAGCTATTACAGCTTATACTGCTCTTACGCGCTGTATTTGTATTAGGGAAGGGGGCAAATCCATTTTAAACCTTAGATATACTCTAAAGACTAGCAGCGTTAGTATAAGTCCATTTAGGCCGGCCGTATTGTTAACTGTACTTACTATGCTCTAGAGGTAGGCTTTTAGCGAGACTATACCTTTTGTTTCCTTTAAGATGATCTTATATACCCTATATAGTAGCGTATAATAGCGCTCTAGATGCCCGATTAACTAGTAAGCCTTAACCAGGATAATATAAATAGTGATCCTAATAAGCTTAACTTCTGTCTAGAACTTCTTAGCTATAAAGTTAGTCCCTTAGTCGTAGTGTAAGATATTAAGTAGGCCAAGGTAGGTATTGATCTAGCACTCTTTTAAGCGCTCCTATATTTCCTTTACCGTCTATATGTTTAGGAACCTTACTATCTAAAAAGAAGTAGCAGAATCGATTATATAAAGGCATTTGCAGCTTGCTAAGTCGACTATATCTACTAATACCTCCTTATTAAAAGAGAAGTTATTATATACTTAAAGCGAGAATCGAAAGTGCTAAGGTATTGCTCCTTTAATCTGATAATAGTGGTAGTTATTGTTTAGTAGCTTAATAGCCGTTATATCGATGTTCTAGTAGTTATAGCTTAGGATTTCGTAAAGCTTATTAGCCTTAGGGTAGCTAAATTGTCGATAAAGTTGCTAAAGCGTAGCTTCGGTTAATTAGAGCTCTAGCAGCTTATTCAATCTAGCAAAGTAAGTAGCTATTGCAATTTCGCAACCCTGAATCGGCATCTATAGGTAGCCTTATTTATAGGCTACTTAGATATATATTCCCGTTTTGTCGTTTCTAAGCTTGTTATTTATATTATTTAGGTAAATGCTAACGTTATCTATGTCCTTAAGGTATAGTAGAAAAGGCATTTATAGATCTAATATATAGAACGTTACTATACTAAAAGGGGTATCTACGCTTATAGTACTAAGAGACTTTAGTAGCTTGCTGCTATTAAAGATAATAGACGTTTCGCCGGCTTATTTTCGGTTAAATATAAGCCTAGGAAGCTGGCGTTATAGCGCTAGAAACTGCTTGAACTTAGTAGTTAAGATATCCGCCGCTCCTATATCTAGTAGGATACCTTAGAATTCTTCTGCCGAATATCTATTAAGTATGAAAATCTAGTTTGACTACTTACCTAGTAGGTTTACTCTAGGATTATACCTAGTAATCAAGTATTTAAAAGCATCTTCCTAAAGGTATATTACTATATAATATACTACGCTCTATCCTATATCTTTGTTACTAGATTCTTCCTTAGAATTGTCAACCAAGTACTATATTAACTGCTTATTTTCCTTTTTAGAATCCGATCTTTCTATATTAACTAAGAAGGCTTAGTAGTAACCCTTATCCTTTAATTACATAATTCTACAACTCTCTAACTACTATTTCTTCTACTTATCTTAAGTAGCCTTTAGGTGATTTATAGATCAGTAACCTTCTCCTCTATAGATCTAATAGCAGGTCTGCTTTACCTTTTTACCTCTCTTCTAGTAGCTTGTATTCTATACCTAAGCCCTTTTTATCGGGCTATCTTATACTTAGCTATACTTCTGGTTATTGAATTATCAGTCTATTATAAACGCTAATAAGCCCTTTTTCTATATATAAATAGCAAGGGCTATTTAGAGTTAAGAGTAGAGCTTATTAAAGTTAAGTTCTGGCTTTAACAGTGTACTATTAAGCCTAGATATACCAGTTACTGCTTAAATTAATATAGGAACTAGTATTTCGTTATTATACTTTATACTAAGGCTCTTTTGCAACTATACTAATTTCTCGAATAGTACTTTAAGGATATCTATCTTTAACTTTCTAGAGTTCTTAGGAGCATTGGATACCATATTAAAAGTAATTGTACTCCATTTACTAAAGCATTCTAAACATATTACTTTATTAACGAAATAACCCTAGAGGTAACTATATATCGTAGTAAAAGACATCCTATTTGATATATACTATATATACTAATGTCTTGTATACCTAGAAAGTATTAAAGGGAATATATAATAGAGCTAACTGTACTCTATCTACAGGGAGTAGTACTACTATAGGAAAAACTTGACTTTATTGTCTAGAATCTTAGTATCCTTGCTATTATAGTTGCCCTACTTATCCTATAACTTTATAAAAGTATTCGCTAACTTGCTATTAATATTCTAAACCTGGCCTTTAATAGGTAGGAGGCGTATATAATTGGTACTTCCTATATATACTATCTTGGCGTATAGTGTTTATAAAGCAGGTTGTTTAAAACAGGTCTCTATATTCTCTATTATTATTAACCGTTCTTTTTGCGTTTCTAGTTAATAAGATGGTTATTACGATAAAAGCTCTTTCAAGCTATCTTTATAGAGCTTAGTAGGTAGAGGTATAAAGTCTTCTTCTAATATATAGGTAAGTATAACAAGGCTAGCGTTAAAAGGAGCTTTAAATACCCCTTTAATAGGTACTAACTTGTTAATAAGGGCTTTTCGTAGTACTACTTTAAGCTTTAGAAGCCCTTTTACCTAGTCTTCTATATCCTAGTTATAGAAATCCATATAAAAAGCTATATAAAGGTTATAACTAGTCGAGTTATTATCAATTTAAGTAATAAAATCAAGAATCTATAAGTTAAGGAGCATTATATCTATGCTTTTTAGCTTAATAAACAGAGGGTATTAAGAGAAAAGAGATAGGTTAAAAGAGTGAATATAGCTTTCCAATTTAATCTCTTTTAAAGCTTGTATAAGCTCTATAAGGCCGGGTATATGCGCCATTTTATTATTATAAATCGCCGACTTATAAAGTAGTAATAATTATTATCTTAGTTAATCCTCTAATTGAACTGAGTATTAGTAGAAGTAGTATAAGGTTATTCGCTCTCCCTTTCTAGTATCCTATGTTTTCAGACTAGTTAGGTTAACCATTACCTTTATAATATAAGCTTTTGCCAGATCTGCTAATCTACTTTGGTATTCTATACTACCTACTAGCAATACTAATTAATATTAGTAGTCTTTATATATATATACAAAGGGGTAACTAAAAGGTAAATCGATTAGTAAATAGAAGTCTATCTGCTCTAACTACCTAGTTAGAACAGTCCCTATTATAAATACCATGTATAACGATCAGATATAATCGTTATATTAGATATAATAATTACAGAGCGATCGCTCGTTAGGATAGAGCTATCAGCGCTTAGAAAGAGCGCTAGAAGCTATTGTCGTGAACCCCGTATTCGTATCGCTAATCAGAGCTCGTCAAAGCTCTAAACGCTGCAATCACCCAATGCCGAACGTCACCTGTGCCTTAGTTCCGACAATAAGGGAGTAATAATATAGTAAGAACTCTATAGGATAATGCTTGAGTATTAGAAGGCTTTTAATCCTAAGGCGTAAAAGGACCCTATTAAGCAGCTTAACTGCTTCTATAAGTATACTATCTTAAACGTCTTAGCTATACGGATTAAACAGGCCATAGAAGAACTTAACGCTATAATTACCCGGATACTAGCTGCTAAATTAGACCCTATTTGAAAAGATACCCCTTAATACTTTTAGGAAAAGTTACCTAAGGATTACTAATATTTACTTGTTTAAGGATACTGCCTTAGAGGCGCTATACTTATGTAGGACTTATATAAAGCTACCTAGGACGACTTCTAATCCCTAGTTTTAGTAGTTTTATTTAAAGGATTCATCTACTAAGGAGCGCTAACTTAGATTAAACTACTAAGCTAAGATATCTACTTAGATAAGAGCGATGATAATAGTAGAAAGACTAATCTCCTTTTAGCTAAGGTTAAAAAGCCTTTTTCTTCTATCTCTTCTTAAAACCTTTCGTCTAAGTTGACTAAGTCTACTTAGGCAAGTAAGAACTAGGTCTTATTCTCTAATTAAGGGAGTACGATAATAGGAAGAGGATACATGATCAGACATCCGAAAACGCGTTCTTGGTCAGGACCGCTCCAAATCGACTGCACTCTTTTGCAATCCACTTGTCCAATTGAGGACTCAACACACGCCAAATTTGGCTGCGGCGCAGTCGCTCGTTCGACGGCGCTGTAGTCGGATTCTGACTGTACGATATGGTCGACTGTGGCCAGAAATCTGCAGCTGTAGCGGGGCGGGCGTACGGGCCCTATAGTCACGTGCCCCAGCCCTAACTGTACTAATAACCCGAACCCTGCCGACCTGAACCCTGCTGCCCCTAGCCCCCTAGGGGCTATTAACAAAGCCCTTAAGCGCTTGGGCTACAGCTTCTCGACCCACCTTACTACTGCTACTACCGCTGCCGCTACCACTACTACTACCACTTCCGCCGCCAACCCTGCCACTACTATAACCGCTACTAGGTTAAGCGATATATCGTTCGATAGCCTTTTTAAAGGGCTTTCCAGCAGCTAATACGCTACTACCACTACCGCTGCCCCTACCCCCTCTAAAAAGGGGAAAGAAAAAGAAAAAACCCTACTACCTACAACCCTCGCCCTTACCTTCTCTAGTCTTATAGACCAGATAGTCAGTCTTTCAGTTAATAACCTAGCCTTTAAGGAAATCGTCGAATATACCGGGCTAGCTAGAAAGCTAGCCTTAACGCAGATCTTGAAAGAGGAGGAGAAAAAAGCCTTAATATTTCCCTCGTTCGTTGCCCAGGCCCTAAGGCAGAAGAAGCAACAACAATAGCAATAACAACAGTAATAACAACAGCAATAACAACAGCAGTAGCAGCAACAACCCCCCGCTGTCGAATTAGAGCTAACCCGCCGTACCTAGGCTGCTATAGCAGCGGCTAGGGTAAAGCCTACTAAGCTAGGCTTAGAAAAACAGGTCCTTATACGGCTAGGATTAGCCTCTTCCTCCCTCGGCCAAAAATCAGCCCCGGAAATCGTACAGGCAGTATAGAAGGCTATAGGGCACTCTATTAAGGGGGTAAGGACCCTACCGAGCGGTAACCTTATACTAGTTACTAAAGGAGAAAAAATCAAAAAAGCCTTAGAAGAAAACACAGCCTGGCTAGCCTCTTTATTACTAAAGGCCTCGATCTATACCACTACCTGGGCTATTACTGTTAAAGGGCTTATAACAGCTAACCGGGTAACGGAAGCTAGCCTTCTAGTAGCAGCAAAAGAAGTATATCCTTCGGCTATAAGGGCTAAGGTCTAGTACCCCCTCTAGATTGAAAGAATAAGAGTCTTAGCTCTTATAGCCTTCTCCAACTAGCAAGAGGCCTACTAGGCCTATCAAGACAGAATCTTCTAGGCCTATAGGGCCCTAAAAGCAGAGCCCTATATCGATAAGGCTAGGGCTTTATAGTGCTTTAACTGCTAGCGATAGGGGCATAAAGCTAAATACTGCTACTCCCCTGCCCTCTGCTACAACTGCGGCCAAGAAAAGAAGAAGTATACCGAGGTAGCCTATACTAAGGCTCAGCACTGCCGGAACTGCCGTAGCGACTACCACGCTAGGGCAGAAGATTGCCCTGAAAGAAAGAAGCATAAGGCTCAGGCAAAATCCAGCCTACAAAACAGGCCTATTAACTTCGACCTCCCCGGCCCACTTAAGCCAGTAATATCAACAGAAGACCGGCTAGAAGGGGAGGAAGGCTATACAGTAGTAGCTGGAAAACGCCGCCGTGGCCGCCCCCCTACAATAACCGCCACTACCGCTACCGCCACTACCGCTATAGCCTCCCTTTCCCAGCGAACTATAAGGGAGGCTTTTAGCAAAATCCCCGCCTCTACCTTTACTACTACCGATCTAGCAGCTACTAGTACTACAGCTACCGGTTCTATACCCTCCTCCCTAGAGCTGGCAAGGGGCTTTATAGAGGAAGAGGATACGGATATGCTCTAAGTCTTTTCTTTCCTTTTATTTCCATTCCTTTTGTTTAAGACGGCCTCCCTCCTTTCCTTTAGACTACTTTCCTTCTACCTTACCCTTCCCTATAGCTGGTATCTTACTACTATACCTAAGGTAAGAGGGAAGGCTATAAGGCTAAGCTTATAAGCTTTTAAGCTTTAAGCCTAGACCTACCTTTACCTCTTTCGCTGATAAGACCCCTTCCTTATTCCCCTACCCTAAGCCCTATATTAATTGAGATATAGGGCGTTCTTACGGGAGACGGGTAGGGGAATAGGCGCGATTTCCCTTAGTAGCCTCCTAGACGGCCCCCCCTTGCGTTGTTTTTCTTTTAGTACTGCTCTTTTCCTCTTGCTAGGTTGCCCGCCTTGTTGAGCTCGTTGGAGGTTTTTCATCCGTTTTCCGGTTTTCCTCTAGCATAAGTGTAAGCTAGCAGCCCCTTATAGCCCCTTAGAGGACTCTATAGGAGTAATAGATATCTATCTATCTAATTAAGGGAGTACTAGCTAGGAAGTGGTTAAGATCATCCTAAAGCCGCTAACGGTAAAGGAAATATAGTTTAATCAACTTACTAATGCCTAAAAGATAGTAATAAAGCTTTATACTACTAACCTTTTACAGAAGTAAGATAACAAGGTAACTGTTAGTAGGTTTCCGGAGATCGTAGTGATCTAAAACGATAAAGAGCAAAGCGAGCAGCAAGGAAATACTGGTTCAAGTTCTAGTTCTGGATTGTCTGTCTCCCTCTATCTAGGGGGTGGTTACGCACCCCTTAAATACCTATATTAAGCAGAGCGCTCGTTGGTGACCATTATATAGTACGCAGGTGCGCTACTCGTAGCTGTTGTATAAGTAGCGTAGTACGTGCTCTATTCCCTAGAGTAGGAGGCTTAGTAGTGCAGCATATACCCTATTCCTAGAGCAAGAGGCTTATATACTATATAGTTATAGGGATTAGTACCTAACCCCTTTTACTATAATCAATGCCGGTAACTCTTCTTTTATAACTGCGCCAGCGCTTTATTAACCGAAATAGGAAATCCCAGATTACTTTGCTCTCCTTGTTGCTAGAATAGGAAATCCCAATTACTTAACTTCTCGTTTACCAATCAGAATATTAGATTCTACTAGCTAATCCCTAGTATAGAAGGCGCGACTTTAGCACCTTTTATATACGCCTCTAAACGGCATAACGGTAAGTACGTTACACTAACAACCATTGTTGCAAAAGCTTATAGTCCTAAATAGGAATTATAATAGGAAAATTAGAGCTTTAGGCTAGCTGATTACAAACTCTGAACGCTCTTGCCCTAAACCTATAAATAGGTAGGTTCTCCTACTATACACTACCCGTTCTCTTCCTCCCTATGATCTATACTAGCAGTAGCAGTAGTAGTAATAACAATAGTAGTAGCCGTAGTAGTAACAATAATAGCAGCAGTATTAGTAGCACTAGCAGCAACAAGTAAGTTGCTTACCGTTATATATTAATGCTTAAGCGTACTGATCTTATTATTTATAGTATTGGATTTTAATAATAAGTAAAGTAGGTGCTCCTATAGGAGCGTAGGCAGCGACGCCCATACATATACTAAGGACAAGGGCAGCAATACCCTTGATATACTTATAACTAACGCTCCTAACAAGCATCTTACCTAGAAGGGTAATAATAATACGTCTAAGGACGCGTCTAAGTATGCTATTACTAACAATAGTAACTAGGAGAGTATAGTAGGCAGCAACGACAGCGACAACGACAATAACAACAGCGATAATCCTAACACTACGGACGCAGCTGCGCTTGCTACGTAGCCCAAGTCCGTAGGCAGCTATACTAATACTAACTCTATGCCCCTTGATTCTAAGGGGTTAATCGCACGTATATACGTCCTACTTAAGCAGGCTACTACGCTCTAGCATAAGGAGGAGGTAGAGGAGGAGGCGGCGTATAAGGCAGAGATTGCTATATATAAGGCGCGTCTCTCTAAGCGCGCTAAGCACGCTCTACCTACGTTACCGGCTATAAAGAAGGCGGCGTTAGCAGCTGTATATACGCGGTACAAGGCGCTACTTGCTGCTATAAGCGTGCCTATGCTGCCGGTAGCGATACTAGCGGTAGTAACAGTAAGTTTGTTGTCCGGCGAAAGCTCGGACAACTCCGTTATCCGCTCTAGCTGCCGTATATACCGTATGTCAGACTATATAAAGCCTTATAAGAGGTCGTTATACGCTTATACGCGTAAACTAAAGGGTAAGCGTCTTACTCTTATTATTATTGATATTGCTAACGTATATAAAGTTCGTAGCCTATATAGTACTATATGCACTGTTGTTTGCCTCGGCTACCTACACTTGCTTTTAGCAGGCGTTAAGGACTCGTTTAACGAGTCTGGCAATTTCGCGCTGCGTACAGCATGCTACAACTGTACGTTAGGCCGCAGCCTCCGGTACTAGCGGTGCTTATCTAGGCACTTATATATACCGATGTAAGTTCTATTCGTATATTATTTCCATTGTTTTATTATTCCTAACGTATATTATAGCCCTAAGTTGGTCTGCCCGTTCTCGGATCGCTTTTTAGAGCTCTACTCTAACCTGGCTATAAAGGCTAAAGTAAGTTACGATCTTTAGTAGTGTCTATTATTTAATCGGAATACTTATTAGTTATAGGATTAGAAACTATAGCGCAACGGCGCTAAGTGCGCCTTAGTCCTAGTAGACAAGGCATACGCTCTTATTAAGCGCGGTATACCTATAGCGGGTATAACGCCTATATAGAAAAAGCTTATAGTAATAGCCGTTATAGGCAAGGCTATCGATATTTTATTATTATAATCGGGGGGTAGGGGGCGCTGGCGCGCGTATTGCATTAGCTATAAGAGTATAAATTAAGATCGTTTTGCGCTTTACCTTGTATTCCTTATTATACTATAAATGAATCGTCCTGGTAGTCTTTGTCTTTTGCACTTACAATCTTGCTCTAAGTTATATAGACTCTTCCTATTGCTCGGCCGGGCGTTAAACCTAGCCTTTTACTCTAATCTTAGCTATATTTATAGTAATAAGCTTTTCGAGCGTCTTATTCGGTATGTATTTGGTTATAGCGTTAGCTAGGTTGTCGTTGCTACTAATCCACCTAATTTCTGCGATTTTACGGTTTTTGTAGCTCTGGCGTAGCGCTATACTGTCGATTATAAGGCGCTTCTCCATCGTTATACCAAGCTTTACTAGGCATTTGTATAAGCTAAACGAATCTGTATATATAATAATTGGTAGTAGCAAGGGTAGGCCTAGATATAAGTAGATTTTAGCAAGTATCTAGTATAATATATACCTAAGATCGAACCCGCTTACTATACTATATATCTCACTTGCTAGAACACTCTATGTTACCTACTTATACTTAGTTAAAGACCAGTATACGATATTACTATATAAGTTGAACTCGTTTATGCTGCTTATCTTATTACCAAATATAATAACAAACCTAATTTGCAATATTATATCTGTATTATTGGCGAATAATCTATCTATAAAGATAAAGAGCTTGGCTATCTCAAGTTCAAGTTATAAATAGCGCAGCCTATACGTTAAGTTCTCGATCTGCTATTGCAATCGAGCGTTAAGCTTGGCGATCTCGGCTATACCAGGCTTAGTTGACTATACTGCTACTAACAAGTCGAAAGTCGCCTCTAGTTGGCAAATTATAGCAATATAGGCACTATGTATATGTTATTCAACGTATACTTGTTTCGCTATCTCGGCGTCTTAGCTTATAAGTTCGAGTTGTATAGCTTACCCCTTTTACCGAATCTCAACAGCATCTATGCTTATTTCGAGCCTATATCTGTTAAAATCTATAATCGATTTATCCGTTAAAAATACTAGCAGCTTGCACTTAAAGCTAGCCTTATCTAGCTTAAGCTTCTCCTTATCTATAAAGGCTTACTTGCTGATATTAAAAGTGTTATCAGTTTATAGACCGACAATTCCAAATCCGCTTCTAATTCGCGTCTTACTAATTATAAGGTATAGGTCGAAAGTACTTGGTTCGAGATCGAGATATTTGGTATGCTAGTTCATATATATTACCTACTAGTATAGTCCGGCTTTAGCCAGTCTATATAATAGGGTTTTAACAAGTAAGACAGTATAAGGGGGATAGAGCGTCTTAAGCTCTTTAGGTAATAGGAGAATTACTTTCCTTACTAGCTGTAACTTAGCTTGTATATAAGCCTGGATAACGTTATATACCTATACCTTAAAACCAAAGTACGTTTAAAGCGTTGGGAATAGTAAGAGTATAAGCTGCTATATACATTACTGGATTGTCGGTAACTAAGTAAGAAGGTACTTCTTATCTTTATTGCCGAATCCCTAAGCTATAAAACATAACTTTTTGTATAGTATAGTAAGCTTGTTTTTCACTTCCTGGACAATCCTTAATTTGAAAATTTAGTAGCTTGACGTATCTACTAGCATCTAGATCGCTTCGATTACCCTAGCTGCTAGGAGGAAGTTCAGTTCCGCTTTATTAGATTCTTAGAATAGCGTATTAGGTATAGTAATCTTACCTTCGGCTTGTAGTTTAAGCGTAAGATTGTAGTTACACTTTTCTTTTTCTGAAATAAAGTTGTTAGTAGGTGCTAGGTTCTTTCAGGGTTGTCTGTACTAGCAAGGTTGCTTAGGCTAGAGATATTAGAATAGCTCTAGCTACTTAGCCCTAGTTTAGTCGGCTTACTTATCCTACGCTAGCTCCTGGTAGTATAGTTTAACTACTATATTCCGAAATTCCATAGGTCTGTTAACTATATTGACGATTACCGCCATATCTATAGCCAAGATCACCTTATAGGGTCCTATCTATCGATCGGTTTCTCGGAATACTAGCACTTCTATACCTACCTTAAATAAGCATAGTAGTATATCTTCTATACTTAGTCTATTATACTGCGTAAGAGCGTCTTGTATAGTCCTTATATCGTTAAGGATACGCAATTACGCTATAGCCTTCCGAATTACGCCCGCTTAGTATAGTTAAAATAGAGAAGGCGGCGCGTCTATAGTTAGGCGCAGATATACGCTGAAAACTAAGAGCATTAGCATAAGCCTATCTAGGCTAGTAGTATTATTAACCGTACTTAGTGCCGCTTATAAGCATGCTTCTTTCAAGCAAGTCCTAGCAGTTTCGGATTTAATAATATTATATACCCGTCTTAGTAGCCTATAATACCGCTCGATCTTGCTAACTAATTAGTATACCTTAACTAGCATAGAGTAGCAAGTTATACCTATAAACTTAGCCTTGGCCTAGAACTTATATACTTTGAAGTTAGTGCCTTTATTATAGCGCAAAACGTTAGGTAGTCTAAGGTATATATTAATCTAACATTCCTTTAGCCGCTTCTATATCTCCTTAGCTGAAAGATCGTTTAGAAAGTAGGCTACCTAGAATAAAGTCGTAGTATTAACTATATATAGTACCTTAGAACTATTAATATCTAAGACGTCTATAACGATCTTAAAGTTAAAGTAAATGTCATCTTGTAATACAAATCTAAATCGTTATAGCGCTGCTCCTTTAATCTAATAAAAATAATAGAACTTATTAATTATCTTAATAGTACTATGCTCTACTTAGTAATCTGCTTGTTATAGCAGTTTATACAATCTATCGACTATAGGGTATCTATAGCATTAATAAATACGCCTTAGCTTAGCCTCTATAAGTTATAGAGGCGTAGGACGCTTATTGTCCGTAGTAAACGCTATACTCAGCAGCTTAATCCCTTTAACAGGGATCTATAGGTATCCCTACTTCTATTGAATATATATGCGCTTCTCTAACTTAGATATAAGCTTGTTTGTTGTATTATCGAGGTAGACGCCAAGCTCGTCTATATCTTTCAGATATATAAGAAAAGGGGTTAGCGTTTCTAACATATAGAAAGTCGTATAACTGATATTAAGCTCTACTCTGACTATGCCGAGTAATCGTTTCAAATCCCTAGACCTAAAAAGTATATTTGCTTCCCCTATACGTATCTTGTCGATCTTAAGCGATCTGATTATCTTTTTTAGTATAAGGAATTGTCGAAGTCCAGTAGTTGAAACGTTAGTAGCCCTGGTATTAGGTATGATTCCTTAGAATTCGGCCTTAGTATACCTATCGAGTATAAATTAAACAGCTTCCGTTCTTTTTATATCCTTTTTACTATCTTTCTATAGCTAGTTACTCCTAGTAATCAGATAGAGGAAAGCTTAGTTTACAAAGTAAGTTACTGCTGTTTATTCTTCTTCGAAACTAATTACTAGTACTTTGTTTTTACCTTAAGCTTGATTGGTCTTATAGTTATCTATCTATATTCTAAGCTTAGTATCTTCTTCCCTTGCATTATATTTATCGTCTAAACCCTTATAGTTAAGGAGAAACGCTATATATCGTCTACGATCTTTGTTAATGCCCTTCCGTTTAAGCTATTTGCTCTTAGCTATTACCTATTCTTCTTAGCTATATATAAAGGATCGGTGATCTAGCTTGCTATAAATCCAGTAGCCTACCTTGGTATAGGTTTTATTACAGTCTCCTTACCAAAACTCGTTTTGCTTTCTATACCCTATAGCGCCTCTAGGCTGCTATATATATGTAGTCCAGTTCCTTTTAAAGATCGAATCTATAATCGAATTGCCCTAATAGTTTCTTATAGGCCTAGCTTTCATTGTTATAAACCTACGGTCTATTAGGAATTGGCGATATGTATGATCTACCTCTTTAACGTTAAGTGTCTAACAGAGTATAGCTACTAGCTTTTCAAAGCTTGTTAGTAGTTTATATAGGGTAATCTTTAGCTTGGACACTCCTTAGTAAGCTTGGATTGTATTAGTAATTAGGAATTCCTTATAGTTATAGAGCAGACCGAGCCTATATTAGCTTTACTAGAGTCTATTAAGTAAGATCTAGAGAATTTCCTTTATTAACTTATTACTATTCTTGCTTTTAAGGTGTATAGACTAGAAAGTAATAGTATTCTAAACGTATAGATAGTTATTCTACTTAGTACTTATCTTGAAATATCCTTTTAAGATATTATATAGTTTAACGAAAGAGATACCAAATAGGATATAGTATAAGTAGTATTCCTTAGCTTATCCTAAAAGAGCGTTCGGAAAAACAGTACTAAGCTGGCTATAATCGATCTAGAATATCCAGTAGCGGTAGAGGAAGAAACGAACTTTATTATTAAGGATATTATTGTTAGACCTAGAATAACTGTCCTTCAAGTCCTAAGACTTAATAAAATCGGTAAGGGTCTTCTGATTAATAGTTATCTCGTTTATCTAGCCTGTTTTGATCGGTAGAATAGCTATATACTCAGCGCTTCCGTATGTAATATACTTATACTAAGCATGTTACTCTTTGTTACTTACCTAAGGTTAAGTATATCCTGGCCTATAGTTAGGGTTAATACTAGGGGTTTACGTATATTATATAGGGTTTCGTTATCCCCCTTAATTAGTCCCCTAGTTATAGCCTTAGTAGTTACCTTAGCCGTAACCTTAGCTATAACCTTGGCTGGCACTTTAGGTAGTTAGTAGTAATCCGTGGCCTTCGCCGGCGCTCTTGTTGGCTGGCGGGAATCCTGCTCCTATTGCACTTCTAAGTCTATAAATCGGAAATGTTATCCATAGCTCCTGATTTAGCAGGTAGAGGGTATTTCCGAACTTATTACGGTTACCGGCGTTAAGCGTCCTACTCTAGGCTGCTGTTTAACATATACTTAGGCCTAGGCTGCTTACCGGTTAATTGTTGTTTATAATTAAGCTACTTGCTAGTTCGAATTACTAGGTAGCGTTTACGGTTATATTACTAACTTATATATCCCCCTATATTACCTCCTTCTAGTAGGAACTAGTAGCGAAATCTTAGGTTGTTATTAGTACAATCTCCTTCCCCTTTTCCGTTTAAGCGGGAGGAGATACTGTTCTAAGCTATCTATACTTAGCCTAGATTAACATCCTACGAATTTAGGGGAATATATCAGGCCCTAGATTGTCAGATAGGTTGTTAGCAAGCGTTACAAGTCCCTTAGAAAGCTTCTACCTTTTTAAGCTATCTATAAGGACATAGCTGTCGTTAAGCGTTTAGTATTGTTATAAGCGTAGTTTGTTATTCAACTTATTAAAGTAGTTAGCTGTCTAGTCCTTGAAATCCAAGCGGAATTCGTAGTATAGATCTTCTAATTATTACCCCTTATAAGTACTAAGGTAGGAGAGCATATATAAGTTAAGTACTTTGTTGCTATTATACTCTAGATTAATACGCTCTAGCAATCTATAGAAGGTTTAAGCATTAAATTTGTCGATACTTATAATAGGTAGCTAGATAGGGAATTCTTGTTTAAAATGCTCTTTAAGATCCTAGACTATACTTAACGAAATACTTAATATACAATATAGGTTTGTCTTAGTATCCTCCTTCTCTAAGGGTCTATAAGTAGAAGGGTTTTAGGACACTATAGTATATTGATTATAGTAAAGTTGGTTAGCGATATAGTTTTAGTAGCGTTCTCTTAAGCAACGCTTCCTTAGTCTAAAAGCTTAGGTCGAGCTTTCTTAGCCTAGAAGGATAGGTTTATAATATTGGTTTTCTTATAAGCGATATTGCTAAGTTAATAGGGTAGTTATCTAGTTGCCCAATTAACAGCCCTTAGTAAGCAAACCGTAATCTACTTAGTTAAGGTTGTTAAGCACTTAACTAACTACCTTACTACTCTATATTACCCCTATATCGCAATATAAAGACAATACTAATTAGTATTAGTAGGTTTCCAGAGATTATAGTAATCTAAAACAATAAAGAGCAAAGTAAGTAGCAAGGAAATACTAGTTTAAGTTCTAGTTCTGGATTGTCTATCTCCCTCTATCTAAAGGGTAGTTGCATACCCCTTAAATACCTATATTAAGCAGAGCGCTCGTTAGTAACCATT
Organism: Phyllachora maydis; assembly: GCA_029339225.1. NCBI lineage: Eukaryota > Fungi > Ascomycota > Sordariomycetes > Phyllachorales > Phyllachoraceae > Phyllachora > Phyllachora maydis. Next base: position 844,360 of record JAQQPM010000010.1, read on the forward strand.
ATGTAGTACGTAGGTATGCTACTTATAGCTGTCGCACAAGTAGCGCAGTACGCGCCCCATTCCCTAGAGCAGGAGGCTTAGTAGTGCAGCACATGCCCCATTCCTAGAGCGAGAGGCTTATATGCTGCGCGGTTATAGGGATCAGCACCTGACCCCCCTTACCGCAATCAACAGTAACTAAGAAAGCTATTTAAGACCTATATAATTAGATAGCCTTACTTATAATCTCGCTAAACAAGATAGACCCTATAGTAAAATCGGTTATATACCTAAGAGATAAGCTGAATAACTTACTAAGCTTTATAACTAATATAAATCAGGTAGTATACCTGAGAGAGGAATAAGACGTAGCTAAACGGAAAGGGTGTTATAAACCCTAGTATTACTACCCCTGTCTGGATAAATAGGTCGATCTTCCTCTACTTACAGCGTATACTTTGCTCGAGAACATAGAGCTGGGTAAAGTCAATAGTTACGCTAGCAGGCCTTTTTACTCTAATACTAATCGAAGGTATAAGGCTCTTAAAGGGATCTATTACTACTAGTATGGTTAATAGTACTATATTAGCTTGTATAATCTAATAGAGACTAATAATAAACTTAGGCTTAGATATATATTCGGGGCAAACGCTTACCTTAGTTAGAAAATCCACTAAGAAGACCTTTCTTACGACTTATACTAGATTAACCCAGTCCTAGTAATAAAGGCCTATAAGGAAGGCGCCCTTTTCTACCTTATTCGAGCGCTTTATAAGGTATATAATACCAAGTTCCGCCCTGCTTATCTCTAATAGAAGTGTGATCATAAGGCCAAGTACAATAAGGCTTTCAAACCCTTTTTCGACTCTCTTTCTATACTGAGCTATACTTATGCCTAGCTAGAGGAAGAGTAAGTTGAAATACGTTTTCTTCTAATAGAAGAAGGGAGGAAAAGCCGGCTTCTTAAAGTTACTTCTTATAGTATTAGGCCTATTATATCTCCTTTATCTTCCCTTACTTATAGCTCTTCTATATAAAGGGAGAATATATTTACAGCTCTAATAGTATAGACTAGAGTCTATTAGATAGATAGATATCTATTACTCCTATAGAGTCCCCTAAGGGGCTATAAGGGGCTGCTAGCTTACACTTATGCTAGAGGAAAACCGGAAAACGGATGAAAAACCTCCAACGAGCTTAACAAGGCGGGCAACCTAGCAAGAGGAAAAGAGCAGTACTAAAAAGAAAAACAACGCAAGGGGAGGCCGTCTAGGAGGCTACTAAGGGAAATCGCGCCTATTCCCCTACCTATCTCCCGTAAGAACGCCCTATATCTCAATTAATATAGGGCTTGGGGTAGGGGAATAAAGAAGGGGTTTTATCAGCGAAAGAGGTAAAGGTAGGTCTAGGCTTAAAGCTTAAAAGCTTATAAGCTTAGCCTTATAGCCTTCCCTCTTACCTTGGGTATAGTAGTAAGATACTAGCTATAAGGAAGGGTAGAAGGAAAGCAGTCTAAAGGAAAGAAGGGAGGCTGTCTTAAACAAAGGAGTAGAAATAAAAGGAAAGAAAAGACTTAGAGCATATCTATATCCTCCTCCTCTATAAAGCCCCTTGCCGGCTCTAGGGAGGAGGGTACAGTTATAGCTATAGCTATAGCTATAGGGTTAGTAGTAGCGGTAAAGGTAGTAGTAGGGATTTTGCTGAAAGCCTCCCTTATTGTCCTTTAGGAAAGGGGGGCTGTAGTAGCGGTAGTAGCGGGCATTATAGAAGGGCGTCTACAGCGGCGTTTTCCAGCTACTACTATATAGCCCTCTTCTCCTTCTAGCTGGTCTTCTGTTGATATTACTGGCTTAAGAGGGCCTGGAAGGTCGAAGTTAATAGGCCTATTTTAAAGGTAGGCCTTTGCTTATACCCTATATTTCTTTCTTTTAGGGCATTCCTCTGCCCTAGTATAGTAGTCTCCTTGGTAGTTCTGGCAGTTCTAGGCCCTAGTATAGGCTGCTTTGTTGGTATACTTCTTCTTTTCTTAACCGCAGTTATAGCAAAGGGCAGAGGAGTGGCAGTATTTAGCCTTATACCCCTAACGCTAGTAGTTAAAGCACTAAAGGGCCCTAGCCTTATCGATATAAGGCTCCGCTTTTAGGGCCCTATAAGCCGAGAAGATGCCGTCTTAATAGGCCTTATAAGCCTCTTGTTAGCTAGAAAAGGCTATAAGTGCTAAGACTCTTGTTCTTTCGATTTAGAGTAGGTGCTAGACTTTAGCTTGGAGGGCTAAGGGATATACTTCTTTTGCAGCTGCTAAAAGGCTAGCTTCCGTTATCCGATCAGCTGTTATAAGCCCCTTAACAGCTATTGCCTAGGTAGTGGTATAGAGGGAGGCCTCTAGTGATAAAGAGGCTAGCTAGGCTGTATTTTCCTTTAAGGCCTTCTTTACCTTCTCTTCCTCTATAACTAGTATAAGGTTGCTACTTAGTAGGGTCCTTACCCCCTTAATAGTATGCCCTATTGCCCTCTGAACTGCCTATACAATCTCTAGCGCTAATTTCTAACGAAGGGAGGAGGAGGCTGATCCTAGGCGTATAAAGACTTGTTTTTCTAGGCCTAGTTTAGTCGGCTTTACCCTAGCTACTGCTATAGTAGCCCAGGAACGGCAGGTCTTAGGCTAGGGGGCTGGTTGCTGCTATTGTTGTTATTGTTATTGTTGTTATTGTTGGTACTGCTGCTTCTTCTGCTTTTAGGCCTGGCTAGTAAAAGAAGGAAAGATCGGAATTACTGCCTTCTTCTCCTCCTCCTTTAGTATTTGCGTTAGAGCTAGCTTTCTAGCTAGCCCTGTATATTCGACGATTTCTTTAAAAGCCGGGTTATTGATTAAGAGGCTGACTATCGAGTCCATAAGGCTAGAGAAGGTAAGGGCAAGAGTTAACGGCGGTAAAGCTTTCTCCTTCTCCTTTTCTTTCCCCTTTTTTAGGGGGGCAGTGGCGGCGTTAGCGGTAGTGGCGTGCTGACTGCTAGAAAGCCCTTTAAAAGGGCTATCGAACGATATATCGCTCGGCCTAGTAGCGGTTATAGCGGTAGTGGAATTGGTAGCGGAAGTAGTGGTAGTAGCGGTGGAAGCAGCGGTAGTAGTAGCTATAGCTATAGCTATAGTGCTAGAGAGGTAGGGCGCAAACGTATAGCTTATATAATCGGGTTTAGGGGTAGGCTCGTTAATTGAGGGGCTAGGGGTAGCGGAAGCAGAGCGAGGGCCTAGAGGGTTAGGGGTGCCAGGGGGGTACGTGACTATAGGGCCTATGCGCCCCCGCTGCAGATTTCTCGCCACAGTCGACCACATCGTACAGTCAGAATCCGACCATAGCGCCGTCGAACGGCGGACAGCGCTGCGGCCAAATTTAGCGTGTATTGTGTCTTCAATTGGACAAGTTGATTGCAAAAGAGTGCAGTCGATTTGGAGCGTTCCTGACCAAGAACGCGTTTTCGGATGTTTGATGTCGGTTGACTAGAGTCTATTACTTACAACCCTTAGTACCTAGTATTATATTTTTCCTATTATAGGTAGTCGACCCTATAAAGGTCTTAGATCTAGATCTAAGTCTTTAAGGTCTATTTAGGGAGGAGATTGATAATAAGAAAGCTAACTCTATAGCTTATACGATTAAGGTCCCTAGTTAGGTTTCGGATTTTCTTGATATAGTTTAGCGCTAAGAGCTAGATGTTTTCTTTTCAAAGTCCTTAAAGGACGTAGCTTGCTTTTTACAGGACTTACTCTCCGCTTAGACAGGTTCTAAGCTTTATAGTAGTCTTTACGGTAATAGTACTATGAATATTTTACTTATGCCATAGAATACGATTGCAAAAGCAAACGATATGTTTAGTAATAAGGCAATACGGATAGCTATAGCTAAAGCTTTAAGTATAGCTTTTTAAAATCGGAAGCGGCTATAACTAGAAAGCAATAACAATAAGCTACTAAGGGCAGGTCCCTCTTATACTCCTTTATCTAATTAGGCAGAGACTTCTACTACTAGTAGCCCCTTTACTTAGGTAAGAGAGGATCCTTCTTATAAGATTAAAGCTACTGATATTCGCCAAGGGATACTCTAGAAAATACTTGACAGAAAAGACAGTCTTTCGAACAAAGAGGCCCTTAACCTAATAGGAGGTTAAAGTCTACTTTCTGAAATTATAAATAAGGAGGTCTCTAAGGATATTAGGATTATTAAGGAAATAGCTATACTAGATAGCTCTAGCTTAGACAATACTCTCTCTACTTCTGCTTTAGCTTTAGCATTAGGTTAGGCTGGTCTAGCCCTATTTAGACATCTATAAGGTTGCCTATCTAAGTAATAAGAGATAGTAAAGACAAATGTCGTTTCTCTAGTTAAGCCGGCTAGAGAATCTTAGATAGCCTAGTTCCTAGATATAGGGAATGGCTATTGTACAATCAAGTTGCTATAAGACTTTAGTACCCTAAGTATTAACTCTATCGTTATAGGGAAAATGCGGTTTCTAGTAGTGTTATTAACAGTAATCTAATAATGTAGACTAATAGAGCTTCCCTTGTTTAGAGAGTGACTAAGTTCTATTCTTTACCCGGGATTTTCCTAATAGCTCTTTATAATAGTAGCCTACAGCTATACACACTTCTAGACAGTAGATCAGAATACAGCCATATCTCTCTTAAGGTTATAAACTACCTTAACCTTATAATTACGAAAACCGAGATATAGTCCTATAGTTTATAGGGTAATTTGCAATCTCTCTAAAGGAAGGTCCTCGTACCTCTCTATATTTAAGGTTATAGGGCCCTAGTCCACTGCTACGTTTCTTCCAATAACAGGTCTAACAAGGCTCATAATATCCTATTAGAAATGCCTTTTTAGAAGGACTATAAGGTAATTTACAGTCTTAGTAGTCCTAATATAGTATAGATGACTTTCTAGGACTAGGAATTTATTGCTTACCTTGCCCCTTCGGATATTACTAGAGCCCTTTATACTGTTAAACAGGATTCCTCTATATAGATAGATATCTATTACTCCTATAGAGTCCCTTAAGGGGCTATAAGGGGCTGCTAGCTTACACTTATGCTAGAGGAAAACCGGAAAACGGATGAAAAACCTCCAACGAGCTCAACAAGGCGGGCGACCTAGCAAGAGGAGAAAAGTAGTATTAAAAGAAAAACATCGCAAGGGGAGGCCGTCTAGGAGGCTACTAAGGGAAATCGCGCCTATTCCCCTACCTGTCTCCCGTAAGAACGCCCTATATCTTAATTAATATAGGGCTCGGGGTAGGGGAATAAGGAAGGGGTCTTGTTAGCAAAAAGGGGGTAAGGCGAGGCTAGGCTTAAAGCTTAAAAGCTTATAAGTCTAGGCCTATAGCCTTCCCCTTTACCTTGGTATAGTAGTAAGATACTAGCTATAGGGAAGAAAGAAAGGACAGTCTAAAGAGAGAGAGGGGAAGCAGTCTAAGGAAGGAGAGAAGGCAGAAAAAGAGACTAAAGCATATCTGTATCCTCTTCCTCTATAGAGCCCCTTGCCGGCTCTAGGGAGGAGGGTATGGAACTGGTAGCTGTAGTACCGGTAGCTGCTAGATTGGTGGTAGTAGTAAAGGTAGAGGCGGGGATTTTGCTAAAAGCCTCTCTTATAGTTCGCTGGGAAAGGGAGGCTGTGGCGGTAGTGGCAGTAGCGGTAGTGGCGGTTATTATAGGGGGGCGGCCGCGGCGGCGTTTTCCAGCTACTACCGTATAGCTTTCTTCCCCTTCTAGCCGGTCTTCTGTTGATATTGCCGGCTTAAGAGGGCTGGGGAGGTCGAAGTTAATAGGCCTGTTTTGTAGGCTAGATTTTGCCTGAGCCTTATACTTCTTTCTTTTAGGGCAATCTTCTGCCCTAGCGTGGTGGTCGCCACGGCAGTTCCGGCAGTGCTGAGCCTTAGTACAGGCTACCTCGGTGTGCTTCTTCTTTTCTTGGCCGCAGTTGTAGCAGAGGGTAGGGGAGTGGCAGTATTTAGCTTTATGCCTCTATCGCCAGTAGTTAAAGCACTGTAAGGCCCTAGCCTTATCGATATAGGGCTCTGCTTTTAGGGCCCTATAGGCCTAGAAGATTCCGTCTTGATAGGCCTGGTAGGCCTCTTGCTGGCTAGAGAAGGTAATAAGAGCTGAGACTCTTGTTCTTTCGATCTGGAGGGGGTACCAGATCTTAGCCCTTAAGGCCGAAGGATATACTTCTTTTGCTGCTGCTAGAAGGCTAGCTTCCGTTACCTGGTCAGCTGTTGTAAGCCCTTTAACGGCAATAGCCCAGGTAGTGGTGTGGATCGAGGCCTCTGGTGATAAAGAGGCTAGCCAGGCTGTGTTTTCTTCTAAGGCTTTTTTGATTTTTTCTCCTTCAGTAACTAGTATAAGGTTACTGCTTGGTAGGGTCCTTACCCCCTTGATGGGGTGCCCTGTAGCCTTCTGTACTGCCTGTACGATTTCTGGGGCTGATTTTTGGCCGAGGGAAGACGAGGCTGATCCTAGCCGTATAAGGACCTGTTTTTCTAAGCCTAGCTTAGTAGGCTTTACCCTAGCCGCTGCTATAGCAGCCCAGGTACGGCGGGTTGGCTCTGATTCGGCGGCAGGGGGTTGTTGTTGCTGCTGTTGTTGTTGCTGTTGTTGTTGCTTCTTCTGCCTCGGGGCCTGGGTAACGAACGAGGGAAATATCAGGGCTTTTTGGATTCCTCTATTTAGGGTAGAGATACTATTAAAACCCTGCCTACTAGCTACTAGGACAGCCTATTTACTTTATAGAGATAGGTGAATAAGGCTAACAAAGTCCCTAACTAGGTACTTACTTTAGAAGACGATAATAAGGTCCTAGGAGACTAGTTTAATAATAAGACTATTACTAATATTTTATATACTTCCTTTAAGTAGGAGTCTAGCGTTTAGCGTTTTAATAGAGAAGGTTTAGAGCGAGTTATTAGTATTTAGAGTTTTCCTTATATAGAAATGGTTTCTTCTAATTCTTTCTTTCCTTTAGGGATAGCTCCTAGTCTATTTCCTTCCTCTAATTAGTCTAGGAAACCCTTTATCCTTCAAACTTTTACTATGTATAAGCCTATTAGAAAGAAGGTTTACCCTATCAATAATGTCCTGTCCGATAGGTCAGTACTAAAAGGAATCGTCGACTAGAAGCCTGTTTAGTTATTGCTAGCCTAGGAAAAAGCAACTCCTAGGTATAAGTACAATCAATAGGTTTTTCTATGATTTTCAGATTTACCTTATGGTTCTTAACTTACGCCTAATCGGTTAAAGGGCTTGAAAGACAATATAGACCTAGCTCTCTAGCTCTTTAAGGACGAATTTGACTTGTTCGCCTATATACTCTTTGATAAGGAACAAGCCCTTATATAGGAATTTAAGGACCTTAGCTATATCGATCTATTAATTATTCCGCCTTAGTATATTAAGACTATCCCTTACTCTGCCTAGCAAGCTAAATATATGCCTATAGGTAAGGTAATAATCCCGGCGTATATGGATATCCTAAAGAAGTAGAAAGCCAAAGGGATTCTAGAAGACACCTATAGAGCCTACTAAAACAACTAGTTCCTTGTTTAAAAGAAGAATAGTAAATACCGCTTAATCAACAATACTTAGTAGTATAACGCTGTTACTATCTAGGACGCCTTTATCTTACTAAATATAGAGGAATTCTCAGAGGACTTTTCTAGCTATATAATTATATCTATGCTTAATCTATTTTCCGGTTATAACAACATTATACTAGACAAGAAGAGTCGGGATCTTATAACGTTTACTAGTCCGATCGGTCTACTATACCTGACAATACTTCTACAAGGCAGTACAAATTCGGTTGCCTAGTTTATACATACAATATACTAGATCTTCTATAACTTAATACCCTAGATTTATCAAGCTTTCCTAGATAATATTGGTATTAAAGGACCAAAGATACAATACGATAATACCCTAATTATACCTAGAATTCAACGATTTATAGCAGAATAGGTCTGGAACTATAACTAAGTTTTGCTTAACACTTAGCTAGTAGGAGCCTATATTGCCACGGGTAAGTTCTAGTTCCTAGTCTTAGAGGCTATTATTGTTAGCTATAAGTGTACTCTAGATAGCCGCTTGCCTAATAACGCTAAGATCTAGAAGATTTGTAAATAGTCGACCCTAAAGTCTCTTTCTAAAGTCCGCTCTTTTCTTAGTATTGCTGGTTTCTATTGTATTTAGGTCCCCTATTTCGGCTATATTACCTAGCTGCTCTTTGATTTGGCAAAGAAGAACATAATATGGGTATAGACGCCGAATCACTAGTACGCCTTTACTTATCTTGGTTTTCTTATTACCTCTATGCCTTACCTTATACTACTTACCTATAGAGACAACTACTACGGCAAATCTACCTTATAGTTAACGCCTCTTTAGATAGATAGGGAGCAGTCCTAGAATAAGAAGGCCTAGATAATAAGCAGTATCCTTGTCGATTTAAGTCTAGTATCTAGTCTCCGGCTGAACAGTACTATAATATAACTAAGCGTAAGCTCTAGGGTCTTCTCTATAGTTTAAAGCAGTTTTAGCAGTATCTTTATAGTATAAGGTTTATAATTCAGATAGACGCTTAGGTCTTAGTCTACTAGATAAACAGCTTGGCTAGTAATGTACCTAGCGCCCTTATAATACGCTGGATAGCCTTGATTTAACTTTTCGATTTTAAGATTCAGTATATCCTAGGATCGAAGAACATTATAGCAGATACCCTAAGCAGACGCCCCTTAACCTAAGCCGATATTAATAAGAAGGCCTATAAAGAAGATATAGATAACTTTATTAACGCTTGGATTTTTACCTTAACTCTTAAGAAGGATATGCTTAAGGGTAATTAGCCTGAAAAGTACTAGGAGTATACTACCTACCTAAATATACTTTGAATACCTAATTACTTAGTTTGTCGTAGTAATAGAGTTAACTTTAAGCGTCGAGCCTTTAAGTTTTTAGTCTATAATAGGATACTGTTTCTACGCCTTACTTATAAGGGTAATTGCCCCTGCCTTATAATTATAGATACTGAAAAACAATGGTGTATCTGGTTAACTTACTACGATAAGATAGGGTACTATAGGAGGGACACTTCTTACTACTAGATTGCCTAACTATACTAATAGCCAATAATCTACTTAGATCTAGTTAACTAGCACTATTACTACGAGGTTTGTCAGAAGATTTGCCTATCCTAGTATGAGGAAGAAGCCTAGTTTACTATACCTTCTTTAACCCTATTTCTTAAAGTCCATTTTAATATCTAGTTTTTTAAGGGTAAGTGTAACGCTATAATCGAGGCATAGGACGACCTTACTAGCTATATTAAGGCCGCTATTCTCGGCAAAGTCAATTTGGCTTCTGTTTAGACTTTCATACTTCAGTATATGTTTTTATAATATAGCTTTCCCCTAATTACAGTTGTTAATAGTAGTTCCGAGTTTAAGGGTATAGTTAAAGTATCCTTAAAAACTATTAGAGTTAAGCGAATTACCAGCTTGTCCTATAACTTAAGGGCTAACAGTATTAACAAGGTAGGTTACCTACCAATTACAACTATACTTGCTATAATTGTAGAGATAATAAGGATAGATTAGAAGAAGTCGCTGTGCTTTGTTCTCTAGGTTAACTATACCTCGATTTGTTCCTCTTTTGGTATCTTGCCTTACTTTGCGCTTTTTGGTTCAGACCTAGTTACTGAGATTAAGCTTAACATCCCTTTCTAGCGTCTAATTAGATAGGAGTAGGTCTAGGCTAAGGTTTGTTAACCTGGAAAGCTAGCTGATATAAAGGCTGCTTTAGATCTATTTGCAAAGTATGTTAAGTCTATTATAGATATAGAGCTTGTCTAGATAGAGCTGTAGGACAAGGTATCTAAGGCCTATAAGAATACTACTAAAGCGAGAAATCGTATATTATCTAGAAAGTTATATCTAGATTAGTTGGAAATCTGCCCTAGTGATTTGGTCCTTATTTATAACAAAGTTAGGCAGATTGATATAAGTTGCTAGTATAAGCTATCTTTCTAATAGAAAGGCCCTTTTCAAGTCTTATAGAAGAGTCCTAAAAAGGCTTACCAGCTAGAAACTTTAAATAGGATTGAGCTTAAGCGGACTTTCCTACTAACTATAGTAAAGAAGTTCTTCTAATTAGACGGTATCTTTGTTTATAATCTAAATAGACTGTAACTAGGGGACGATTCCTAGCTAGAAGGGTTTAGTAAGGACGATATTATTAGGCTAGGTGTTAAAGATCCTAACAGGCTTAATAATCTAGTTAGAGGAGACAGACCGTTAATATAGGGAAGAAAAGCAGCTATTAGAAGTACTTCCTAAGCGACTTAATTTGTACTAAGTTTTTGGACTATTGGACTTAGCCTAAGTTTTTATTAAAGGAGAGGTAGTATAAGTTCTTTTATATGCTTACCTTTTTCTTATACCTCTTCCCTTGTTCGTAGGAGTGGTTTATTCTTTTCTTTTTCCCCGGCTTTTTGCTATGCAAGTATATATATACCGGCGAAGGGGGGGGGGGGGGGGAGGGTATATGCTATGCCATATGCTATTCCCTTGCCTAGTTATAGGTCTAAGATTTTCTTTCGTTCTGTTTTGTTTCGTTTCGTTTTAGCCCTGTTCTTCTTAGGAAGTAGAGGCTCTATTTATAGCTTATACGTCTGGTTGAAGGGAGGAGTATGTTTAGTGTCGACGGATCCTATTACTTGGCTAGCCAACTACTCTAACAACCCTTAACACCTTCTCTAACCTATTTTCCGGATTACTATCTAGCTTACTCTTCTAATTACTTAGTATAGTATATATTAACTACTAGATTAACCGACTTCCGCTTAACCTGTAATTTCTATACCTTATAAATGGTTTCCTTATCCTATCGGTTAACAATTATATCCTTAATACGAAAGTTACCTAGATTAAACTAACGAAGAGCTATCGTCTTTTTAGCCTATTTAGACGCCTAAAGCGGCTATTTATTATAGGAAGAGCCGATATATGCCTATAAGTACTTCTTATCTTGGAAGACGTAGTTCCTATAAGTACTATAGTTGACTTCTAGAACTAAGATATAGTGGATAAAGGGCTAAGCTACATTTAGATAAGGACTACTAGGATTACGCCGGTTAGGCAAACTCGACCGGAATTAGGTTTTGTTATATTCCTTATAGTTTACTATGTTACTACCTACTATATTAGCTCTAATTAGACATCTAGATATAAGCTTGAATATACTAATAGCCGAACTCTTAGATAAAGAGACCTTAGACTTAATATAGTTAGTTACTATAAATTTCTTAGATATACTTGCCTAGGAAGCCTAACCTAAAATACTTAATATGTTGGTAGTCTCTATGTATGTATACAAAGGGGTAACCAAAAGGTAAATCGATCGGTGAATAGAAGTCTATCTGCTCTAACTACCTAGTTAGGACAGTCCCTATTATAAATACCATGTACGACGATTGGATACGATCGTTGCATTAAACATAATAATTATAGAGCAATCGCTTGTTAGGATAAAGCTGTTAGTGCTTGGAAAGAGCGCTAGAAGCTATTATTATAAACCCTATATTCGTATTGCTAATCAGAGCTCGTTAAAGCTCTAAACACTACAATTACCTAATACCGAACGTCACCTATACCTTAGTTCTAATACTAGCTATCTTTTCTTTTCGGTAGAGGACCATCTATTAATTAATGCTCTAAATGGATAATAAAGAAGATATCAGTACTTAAAACGATTTTATATAAACATGTTGTCTACTACCTATATAGCAGCTACTAGCTATGTTACTCAAAAGGGGTAGACCATATATGCGACTATATATAGGGATTAGTAAGCTCTTCGCTCTATATAGGGGAATTAATAATAGGTTTGCGTAACAAGACCTTAAAGTTAGAACAATAGATTATATAATAGTTAGAAATAATAGTAAAGGGGGAGGAAGTTAGTATTATAGCGCTCTTTACCTATAGGCTCTTCGTTCCTCTACGTATATAGAGAGGGCGTACTGCCCTTATAGCTTAGGCTTCCTCTTCCCTTATATAATAGCAGTAATAGCAATAATAGCAATAACAACAATAATACTAATAAGTATACTAGTAAGTGTAGGGACTGCCGTTCATTACTTATATACTAACTTAAATTAAGTATTATTATTTAGTAATGTTACTACTATACTAGACGCGTTTTTCATACGTATAAAGGTGCTGCCTCTACTTACTAAAGCGTTAGGTGCCGCTACTACTACGCCTGCTAAGGCTGCCAATACTGCCGCCGCCGAGCCTGCCAAGCCTGCCAACGCCGCTGCTATACTTGCCGCTGCCGCTAATACCGCTGTTACTACCGAGGCCGCTGCTGCTAAGCCTGCCGGCGCTGCTATTGCCGCTGCCGCTATTATTAACGATATTAATAATGCTATCCCTCCTATTATTTTTAGTATGTTCTATCATCTGCTCCTTATACTTGTTGTTTACTAATATACTTGCTTAGCTGCCTTTTAAGAAGCAGCGTTATCTACTTGTATAGCTTTATATACTAAGGCCAAGGCTAAGGCTAAAAAAGAAGAAGAAGAAGAAGAAGAAGAAGAAGATAAAGAAGTAGTAGAGGAAGAGAAGGATATAGAGGGTAGGGGTAAGAAGGATAAAGGTTTATATACTTATTTTGAGCTCCTATTACTATATCTAACCATTAGTATAGCAGCTAATTTACTTATGCCCTTTAAGGGCAACGGCTAAGTTGTAGCCTAGTCCTAGCGTTAGTGTAGTAGGTTGTCTTTATTAGCTATTTAGATATAGTACCTAATGCTCGCCTATTAGTTACAATACAGCGTCGTATGTATATTACTGGTATAAAACGCATGTCCTATTGCCTAGGGTACCTCCACTTAGCCTTAAATAGCAAAAACCCAGCTATAGCGCTAGACAAGCTATATATCGGGCTGCTTAGCCAGCGCTATTAGGGCTATAGCTTAGGCTATAGCTACTGCCCTATATAAGTGCATCCTCTGCTTAAATGTACTTTCGTTGCTATATTATAGGCCTATAGCTAATGTTATACCTAGCTTAGTAGAGATTAAGCCTATAGTATACTACTTTCTAGCGTAATATGTTAATCCTAGTTATCTTATATCGATAAGCGTTTATTGCTATATTATCCGCTTGATATACCTTGCTAATCTAGCATCTAGGAACTTAGTAATTAGCGCCAGGGCACTTACTATGCCCTATAGGTATAGGAGGAGGATTAGGCCTTCCTAAGCAGTAGTAATACCGGTATATATATAATATTAGGGATAGAGAGGAAGGAGGAGGCTAAACAGGCTATCTTACACTTTATTAAGCTGGTATTTGTAGGACAGTAAGCTTAGTTTAAGCGGCTATTAGTATATTGTTTATATACCTAGGGATATATCCCCTATAATTCAAAGTTTTTGCTTTGCTATATTATATTCCGCTTATACTCTTCCAATTGTTGTATTATATACTCCCTATACTATATCTATATATTCCCTTAACTTTCTTTCTTTTCTTAATAGTAGCTAGCATATAGTCGTACAACTATATAGCTGCTATATACTGCTATTATAGCGCATCTTCGCTAGTGTTAGCACCGCCCTATATACGAACTATATGCTCGACCTAGCCTTCTACATACATATCAATCTCGTTAGTCAAAATTAGGGTTCCTAGTACCTTGTTAGGCACTGCCTTTGTTATTATGTCTAATAGGTTATTATCACTGTAAATACAGCGTACTTCCTTGATTTCCCTGCTTTTATAGCTCTTATAAAAGGCTATTATATCAATTATCAAACGCTTTTCAGTCGTACTTTCTAATTTAACCAAATACTTATAAAGGCTAAAAGAGTCGGTATAGAGAACCAAAGGTAGACCTACGCCTAGGTTAAGGCGTTTATAGATCTCTTTAAGCATTTGATTTAGGATATAAGCAATGTTAAAACCTTAGCTTATCTTATAAATCTCGCTTACTAGTACGCTCTAGGTTACTTACTTATATTTTATAGAGGACTAGTATATAATATTACTATATAGCTGAAATATCGTCCTTTACTTATTAGTACTTTCGTTCCTAAGAACAATTATAAACCTGATCTATAAGCTTAGATCCTAGTTATTAGCAAAAGAGCTATTAATAAAGATAAAGAGCTTAAGGGTACTTAGGTTAAGAGAAATATAGCGTAACCTACGCTTAGGATTGTCGATTTACTACTAAATTCGCTTATTTAAGGTATTAATGTCCGCTTGCTATAGCTTGATAGCTTATACTATATAGATATAGTTGAATGCTACCTCTAGCTAGTATGTCGAAGCAATGTATGCTCTATATACTTACTACTCTATATACACCTTCTTCTACTTAGAGTACGTAGACCTTCTAGTAGGGATAAGTTATAGCTTTCTGGCCTATCCCTTTTGTTGTATAATAAGGTAGTTGTCTTAGACCTCTACCCTATAGCTATTAAAATCGCTAGAATCCCTGGCCGCTAAAATCGTTAGGGGCTTTGCCTAAAAGCCTGCTTTTTAAAGCTCTGTTTCCTCTTTCTAGAGGAATTCCTTAGTGCTAGGGTTAAGTATATTATCTGTTTATAGTGCTATAATGCTAAAGTACTTACTTAAATTAGTTAGTAAGAGGTAGGGATTGTAAGGGGAACTGCCTATTTATATATGCTCTTGATACTATTATATATATATTAGGAACTAGTAAAGACCGCTCTTAATAATCCTATATAAAGGTTTTCTAATGTATATAACATGCCCTTTAAGGCCATTGTAGCGCAGCTTATAGGGCAGCCTTATATAGATTAGCCTTATTAGCTCTAACTATAACTATATATATACCTATATAATATCGCGTATTATAATTAAATAGTTAAGCTATAATTGTAGTATTAGTGCTAGGACAAGAAGCAGACGTTATAAGTATTGTTGGATCGTTGGCAATTGTATAAGTATTTTCTTCTTATCGGTATTACTATAGCCCTGTGCTATAAGGCGTGACTTTTTATATAGGTAAGGGATATACTTCTCTTTAACTTCTCTTATAAGCCTGTATCTAAAGATATAGATCCCTTTAAGATCTAGTATCTAGGGTACTACCTTAAGTACTCCTGTTTCGATTAAGGATTCTATCTCTTTAACGTCTAACTGCTTGAAGGGAGCTCTAGGTACTATAATTACTTCTTGTTTTCAGAGTTTAATAGCTAAAGCGTAGTCCTTCTTTTCTTTTTTAGATATATATTACGCCGCCCCTAAACGTATTGGATCGGCGTAGCTAGTGCACGACTAGCCGCCGCTTGTTTTTCTTCTTCTTCTCCCTCTGTTCAGAGGAGACCCGTGCCTACTTTCTCTTCTGTTATACAGTAGAGTAGGTGGACAAGGCTGGTCTTTCTTTTCCGCCCCTTATCTTATTCTAGGCTAACAGTAAGATTGCGAATTAGCAGTATAAGGAGGACAATAGTATAAGAAGCTGGCTTTCCTTCCTATATTTAGAGAGAGACAATCATCAATTATCCCATTTATTACAGCTATACAGTTATATTTTACCCATTTAGATATTCCATCTACTTCTTACCTCCGGGCTACTTTGGCCTATTTACTTAGTTCTATTATATCTGTCTACCTTAGTCTCCCCTGATTAGGGAGACTATAGCCTTGTTATATATATACCTCTTATCCTTTTATCTAGACAGCTGTTTAATATATAGCTGCCTACTACCTTTAGACAGCTGCTCCTACTTTCTTATAGGTCTGCTACTCTGTTTTATATAGGGGCTTAGCCGGGAATAAACTAAGTAAGGGCTCTGATACTTATCAGTAGGCCTTACTTATATTAGGGTTATCTTACTATCGATAAGGACAATCTATAGACTATCAGCTAGACAACTCTATAGTATAGTATTAATAAGACAACTATTTCGAATTTTCTACTCTAACAACTTAGACCAGTGTTTCTAGGCCTCTAACCTCTAATTAGACAACGACAATCTTACTTAGTATAACAGTTATATTAGTCGTAGGTTATATAATAATTTAAGACCTGATATATTAGTTAAGCTTAAGATAAGTTCAATCTTAGCTATCCTGGAAACTCGGTTATCTAAGCATTCTAGTAGATATACCTTATATTAAACAAAAGGGATAGGGAAGTACTTAAACCCCCCTCTCTTGTTCTATTAGGTATATCAGCTATAAGAGTCTCCTTTAAATACGACTTATATAACTCTTATCTTCGGTTCTTTTCTCTTGTTCGACATTTCCAGCATTAACAACTATATAAGGATTAGAGCCTAGTAAAGAGATTTCCTATGTTTAAGGAAGATTTCGATACTAGGGCTGGATATATAAACCTTGTTTATAACTTAGGAACGTAGTCTTATCCTTGATTTCCTCCTCTATTCAGACGAGTAGCTAGCTATCCTAACTTATTTTAGCATTATAAACCCTTAGTTGAAATAAGAGGAGTTATCTTAGGTTAGGCTATATTAACGAACAATTAGGCTTAGCCTACTATCTAGTATTACTTCGCTATCTCTATGTATAATAGGGTTATAGATATTACAGAGTCCTTTTCGTTCTAGCTTCTTAGGTCGACTAGCTAGTATTAGCTGGTTAGTCTTAATCTGGATAAAGGCGTTATCTCGGTACCTACCTAGAAGTAGCACCCCTATATAGCAACGACGATTTGCAAGATTACCATACCCGGGGTATATAATAAGGGGTAGGGGCAATAGGAAAGTTAAGTTAGAATAGCTCTAGTACTAGGCCTTTAATTGTGTTTTTAGGACTACCTCCTTTGTCCTTTAAATAGGGGAGGAACGTGACTAAGTATATCTAAGGTATCTTAGTAGTATATGTTTAAACTAGCAAGACAAGTATCGCTTGCTTCCTATATAGTAGGAGTATACAGTATAGGGCTTAACTAATTAAGTCTATAGCAAGGAGATAGACTAAGCTATAGATCTGTTCGACATAAGCTTTTTAAAAGTTAGATATATTTGATTTTACAATAAAGAGAGAAGGAGTTTATACTAGGTAGGAACTAGGTATAAGCGATGTTTCAGGAAGGTAGGGTAGGTATAAAGTTGCTGTAATTATACTATAGCAGTGGACTATATCCTTTCTCTCTTGCCCTATATATCTCCTTTATCCTATAATCCAATCCCTTTAAAATTCCCCTTAGATAAAGTCTATCAATAAATTAATAGAAGCTACTAGTAGCTCCTTATATTAACAAAACTAAGGCTTGTCTAATTAGAAGAACGACAACTGTACTTTATGTCTATTACCTATCGATATACTTCTTAGTACTTTTCTAACTTCTCCTAGAGACTTTAAGTCTATAGTATATTCGGCTAGACTAAGTATCGACATTTTACTACCTAGTGTGATTATACGCCAACCCTCCGCTTAGTTATTTATTAGTAAAAGCCTTATCTAATAGGATTTCCTAGAGTATATCCTTTTAAGGAGAGAAATCTATTAACTTTATAGACTTATAGGCAACTCTACTCCTTTAGTAGTAAGATTATAAGACTTATCTAATTAGACGATAGACTCTACTGGAAACTAGCTTTAAGAAGCTAGACCCCCTTTTTCCTTTTATAACCTCTCTCCCCTAGTTCCTCCTTAAGCAGAATCTTTACTACTGCTACTCTCTAACAGTATATCGGAAATAGACGCTAGCAACTAGGACTAATTAGGTACTATAGTCAGAATATTAACCGACGCTCTTTATCGGTCAAATCCTATATAGAATATCAGCTTCCCGTCTGTTTAGTCTAAAGGGCTTAGTAGACAATTCTATAGCGCTAATATTATAGATTACTTATAAGCTTTCAACGACGCTTATAAGGACTATAGTATAGCGACCGATATTAAGAAGTTTACCTAGTAGAAGAGGTAGTATAATTCTAACCGACGTTATAAGGTAGCCTCTATAATTAAGGATAAAGGAGTAACGATATAGTAAGAACTCTATAGGATAATGCTTAAGCATTAGAAGGCTTTTGACCCTAAGGCGTTAAAGGACCCTATTAAGTAGCTCAACTGCTTCTATAAGTATACTATCTTGAACGTCTTAGCTATATAGATCAAATAGGCTATAGAAGAACTTAATACTATAATTACCCAGATGCTAGCTGCTAAGTTAGCCCCTATTTGGAAAGATGCCCCTCGACACTTTTAGGAAAAGTTGCCTAAGGATTGCTAATACTTGCTTATTTAAGGATACTGCCTTAGAGGCGCTATGCCTATATAAGACTTGTACAAAGCTATCTAGAACGACTTTTAATCCCTAGTATTAGCGGTTTTGTTTAAAGGATTTATCTACTAAGGAGTACTAACTTAGATCGAACTACTAAGCTAAGACGTCTGTTCAGATAAGAGCAATAATAATAGTAGAGAGACTAATCTTCTTTCGGCTAAAGTCGAAAAGCCTTCTTCTATCTCTTCTTGAAACTTCTTGCCTAAGTCGACTAAGTCCGCTTAAGCAAGTAAGAACCGGGTCTCGTTCTCTAATTAAGGGAGTACTAGCTAGGAATCGGTTAAGATCATCCCAAAGTTGCTAATAGTTAAGGAAATATAGTTTAATCAACTTACTAATATCTAGAAGACAGTAATAAAGCTTTATACTACTAACCTTTTATAGAAGTAAGGCAATAAGGTAACTAAAAGAGCTGTTTAAGACCTATATAATCAGATAGTCTTGCTTAGAATCTCGCTAAATAAGATAGACCCTATAGTAAAATCGGTTACGCACCTAAAAGATAAGCTAAATGACTTACCGAGCTTTATAACTAACGTTAATTAGATAGTATATCTAAGGGAGGAATAAGACGTAGCTAAACAGAAAGGGTATTATAAACCCTAGTACTACTACCCCTGTCTAGATAAACAAGTCGATCTTCCTCTGCTTATAGCGTATACTTCGCTTTAGAATATAGAGCTGGGTAAAGTTAACAGTTATACTAGTAGGCCTTTTCGCTCTAATACTAATCGAAGGTATAAGGCTCTTAAAGGGATCTATTACTACTAGTATAGTTAATAGTACTATATTAGCTTATATAATCTGATAAAGGCTAATAACGAACTTAGGCTTAGGTATATATTTAGGGCAAATGATTACCTTAGTTAGAAAATCTATAGAGAAGACCTACCTTACAACCTATACCGGATTAACCTAGTCCTAGTAATAAAGGCCTGTAAGGAAGGCGCCCTTTTCTACCTTGTTCGAGCACTTTACAAGGTTTATAATACTAAGTTTCGCCCTACTTATCTCTAATAGAAGCGTGATTATAAGACTAAGTATAATAAGGCTTTTAAACCCTTTTTCGACTCTTTCTCTATACCGAGCTATACTTATACCTAGCTAGAGAAAGAGCGAGTCAAGATGCGTTTTCTTCTAACAAAAGAAGGGAGGAAAAGCTAGCTTCTTAATGTCACTTCTTATAGTGTTAGACCTATTGCATCTTCTTCGTCCTCTCCTGCTTATAGCTCTTCTATATAAAGGGAGAATACATTTATAGCCCTAATAGTACAAACCGGAGTCTATTACTTACTGCCCCTAGTACCTAGTATTATATCTTTCCTATTATAGGTAGTTAACCCTATAGAGGTCTTAGATCTAGATCTAAGTCTTTAAGGTCTATTTAGAAGGGAGGTTAATAATAAGGAAGCTAAATCTATAGCTTATACGATAAAGGTCCCTAGTTAGGTTTTGGATTTTCTTAATATAGTATAGCGCTAAGAGCCAGATGTTTTCTTTTTAAAGCCCCTAGAGGACATAGCTTGCTTTTTATAGGATTTACTCTCTGCTTAGACAGGTTCCAAGCTTTACAGCAGTCTTTACAGTAATAGTACTATCAATATTTTACTTATATTATAGAATACAATTGCAAAAGCGAATAATATGTTTAGTAATAAGGCAACATAGCTAGCTGCAGCTAAAGCTTTAAGTACAGCTTTTCAAAGTCGGAAGTAGCTACAACTAGAAAGTAATAACAATAAGCTACTAAGGGCAGGTCCCTTCTATACTCCTCCGTCTTATTAGGTAGAGACCCTTACTGCTAGTGGCCTATCTATATAGGTAAGAGAAGAACCTTCTTATAAAATCAAAGCTACTGATATTTACCGAGGAATACTCTAGAAAATGCTCGATAGAAAATATAGTCTTTCGAATAAGGAGGCCCTTAACCTAATAGAAGGCTAGAGTCTACTTTCTAAGATTATATATAAGTAGGTTTCTAAAGGTATTAGGATTGTTAAAGAAATAGCTATACTAGATAGCTCTAGCTTGGACGATACTCTCTCTGCTTTTGCTTTAGCTCTAGTATTAGGTTAGGCCGGCCTAGCTCTGTTTAGACGTCTATAAGGTTGCCTATCTAAGTAATAAAAGATAGTAAAGACAAATGTCGTTTCTCTAATTAAGCCTATAGGGGAGTCTTAAATAGCCTAGTTCCTAGATATAGGGGACGGCTATCATACAATTAGGTTGCTATAAGACTTTAGCGCCCTAAGTATCGACTCTATTATTATAGCGAAAAATGCGGTTTCTAGTAGTATTATTAATAGCAATCTAATAATACGGACTAACGGAGCTTCCTTTATTCAAAGAGTAACTAAGTTCTATTCTTTACCCCGGATTTTTCTAACAGCCCTTTATAACGGTGGCCTATAGCTATACGTACTTCTAGACAGCAGATTAGAGTACAGCCTTATCTCCCTCAAGGTTATAAACCACCTTAACCTTATAATTATAAAAACCAAGATATAGTCCTATAGTTTATAGGGCAATTTGCAATCTCTCTAAGGGGAGGTCTTAATACCTCTCTATATTTAAGGTTAAAGGGCCTTAGTCTACTGCTATATCTCTTCTAATAATAGGTCTAACAAGGCTTACGATATCCTATTAGAGATGCCTTTTTAGAAGGACTATAAGGTAATTTACAGTCTTAGTAGTCCTAATATAGTATAAATGACTTTCTAAGACTAGGAATTTATCGCTTACCTTGCCCTTTCGGATATCGCTAGAGCCCTTTATACTGTCGAATAGGATTCCTCTATATAGGGGGGGGACGCTGTTGAATCCCCGTCTACTAGCTGTTAGGATAGCCTATTCACTTTACAGGGATAGGTAAATAAGGCTAATAAAGTCTCTAACTAGGCACTTACTTTAGAAGACAATAATAAGGTCCTAAAAGATCGGCTTAACGATAAAACTATTACTAATATTTTATATACTTCCTTTAAGCAGGAGTCTAGCGTTTAGCATTCGGGTAGAAGGGGTTTAGAGCAGGTTATTAGTATTTAGAGTTTTCCTTATATAAGAATAGTTTCTTCTAATTCTATCTTTCCTTTAGGGATAGCTTCTAGTCTATTTCCTTCCTCTATTTAGTCTAAAAAACCCTCTGTCCTTCAATCTTTTACTATATATAAGCCTACTAGAAAGAAGGTTTACCCTATTAACAATATCCTATCTAATAGGTTAGTACTAGAAGGAATTATCGACTAGAAGCCTACTAAGTTATTACTAGCTAAGGAAAAGGCAACTCCTAGGTATAAGTACGATCGATGGGTTTTTCTACGATTTTCGGATTTACCTTATAGTTCTTAACTTATACCTGATCGGTTAAAGGGCTTAAAGGACAACATAGACCTAGCTCTCTAGCTCTCTAAGGACGAATTCGACTTGTTCGCCTATATACTCTTTAACAGGGAATAAGCCCTTATATAGGAATTCAAGGACCTTAGCTATATCGATCCGTCGATTGTTCTACCTTAGCATATTAAGACCATCCCTTACTCTGCCTAGTAAGCTAAACATATGCCTATAGGGAAGGCAATAATTCCGGCGTATATAGATATCCTAAAGAAGCAGAAGGCTAAAGGGATTCTAGAAGATGCCTATAGAGCCTACTAAAATAACTAGTTCCTTATTTGGAAGAAGAATAGTAAGGACCGCCTAATTAACAATACTTAGCAATATAATGCCGTTACTATTTAGGATGCCTTTATCCTACCGAATATAGAGGAATTCTCGAAGGACTTTTCTAGCTATATAATTATATCTATGCTTAATCTGTTTTCCAGTTATAATAACATTATACTAGACGAAAAGAGTTAGGATCTTACAACGTTTGCCAGTCCGATCGGTCTACTACACCTAACTATACTTCTATAAGGCAGTACAAATTCAGTTGCCTAGTTTATACGTACAATATATAGGATCTTCTACAACTTAATACCCTAGATTTACCAAGCTTTTCTAGATAATATTAGCATAAAAGGACCAAAGACTTAATATAATAATACCCTGATTATACCTAGAATTCGACGATTTGTAGTAGAATAGGTCTAGAACTATAACTAAGTCTTACTTAACGCTAAGCTAGTAGGAGCCTATATCGCCGCGGTTAAGTCCTAGTTCCTAGTCTTAGAGGCTATTATTATTAGCTATAAGTGTATACTAGATAGCCGCTTACCTAACAACGCTAAGATCTAGAAGATTCGTAAATAGTTAACCCCGAAGTTTCTTTCTAAAGTCTGCTCTTTTCTTAGTATTGCTGGTTTCTACTGTATTTAGGTCCCCTATTTCGGCCATATTACCCGCCTGCTCTTTAATCTAGTAAAGAAGAATGCGATATAGGTATAGATGCCAAATTACTAGCATACCTTTACTTATCTCAGTTTCCTAGTTGCCTCTATACCCTATCTTATACTACTTACCTATAGAGACAACCGCTATAGCAAAATCTACCTTATAGTTAATACCTCTCTAGACGGATAGAGAGCAGTCCTAGAATAAAAGGGCCTAGATAGTAAACAGCACCCTTATCGATTTAAGTCTGGTATCTAGTCTTTAGCCGAGCAGTACTACAATATAACTAAACGCAAGCTCTAGGGTCTTCTTTATAGTTTAAAGCGGTTTCAGCAGTACCTTTACAGTACAAAGTTTATAATCGAGATAGATGCTTAAGTCTTAGTCTACCAGATAAACGGCTTAGCTAGTAATGTACCTAACGCCCTTATAATACACTGGATAGCCTGGATTTAACTTTTTGATTTTAAGATTCGGCATATTCCAGGATCGAAAAACGCTACTACGGACACCCTAAGCAGGCGACCCTCAACTCAAGCCGATATTAAGGAGAAGGCCTATAAGGAAGACGTAGATAACTTTATTAACGCTTAGATTTTTACCTTAACTCTTAAGAAGGATGCGCTTAAGGGCGATTAGCCTAAAAAGTACTAGAAGTATACTGCCTATCTAATTATACTTCGAATGCCGGATTACCTAGTTCGCTATAGCAATAGGGTTAACTTTAAGCGTTAAGCCCTTAAGTTTTTAGTCTATAATAGGATACTATTTCTATATCCTACTTATAAGGGTAATTACCCCTGCCTTATAATTATAGATAGTAAGAAACAACAGTATATCTAGTCAACTTGCTATAACAAAATAGGACACTATAGAAGGGATACTTCTTACTACTAGATCGCCCGACTATACTAGTAGCTAATAATCTACTCGGATCTTGTTAACTAGTACCGTTACTACAAAGTTTATTAGAAGATTCGCCTATCCTAGTATAAGGAAGAAGCCCAGTTTACTATACCTTCTTCGACCCTGTTTCTTAAGGTCCACTTCGACGTCTAGTTTTTCAAGGGCAAGCGTAATACTATAATTAAGGCAAGAAATAACCTTACTAGCTATATAAAAGCTACTATCCTCGGCAAAGTCAATTCAGCTTTAGTTTAGACTTTTATACTTTAGTATATGTTTTTAAGATATAGTTTTCCCCTAATCGCAGTTATTAATAGCAGTTCTGAGTTTAAGAGTATAGTTAAAACATCCCTAAAAACCATTAGAGTTAAGCGAATTACTAGCTTATCCTACAACTTAAAAGCCAATAGTATTAACAAGGTAGGTCATCTGCTAATTACAACTACGCTTGCTATAATCATAGAGATAATAAGGATAGATTAAAAGAAATCCCTGTACTTTGTTCTCTAGGTTAACCATACCTCGATTTGTTCCTCTCTTAGTATCTTACCTTACTTTGCGCTTTTTAGTTAAGACCTAGTTACTAAGATTAAACTCGATATTCCTTCCTAGCGTCTAATTAGATAGGAGCAAGTCTAGGCTAGGGTTTATTAACCTAGAAGGCTAGCTAATATAAAGGCTGCTTTAGATCTATTTATAAAGTAAGTTAAATCTATTATAGATATAGAGCTTGCCTAGACAGAGCTATAGGATAAGGTATCTAAGGCCTATATAAGCGCTACTAAAGCGAGAAATTACGCGTTATCTAGAAAGTTACGCTTAGATTAGTTAGAAATCCACCCTAGTAATTTAGTCCTTATTTACAATAAGGTTAGGCAGATCGATATAAGTTGCTAGCGCAAGCTATCCTTCTAGTGGAAGGGCCCTTTTCGAGTCTTATAAAAGAGTCCTAAGAAGGCTTACTGGCTAGAGACCTTAGATAGGATCGAGCTTAAGCGGACTTTCCTACTAACTATAGTAAAAAAGTTCTTCCGATTAGATAGTATGTGTCGATTCGCTCTTACTGCAGTGAAAGGCTTCCGGTCGGTCGGTAGGAAACAGAACAGGAATAACAATAACAGGGGACAAAAGCAGAATAACGATCAGGATTACTGGTTTGGTATAGTATAAATTGGTATATCTTGTCTCTAGATGTGCTGTTCTGCACCTACCTAGGCCCCCTAAATACGTGGCCCTAGTGCTACGTATTAGCCGGAGCTAGGCCTAGTTAGGTAAAGTGGGGGTTAAGCCCCTACTTTAGGACCCACTTTTCGTTGTGACCAATTAGCTAATTAAACACGCTATTTAGCGTTTCGATACTAGCTCTTTTTCTTTTTAGTTACAACGACCTTTTGCTGATAAAGGGAATTTCAAAAGAGCGGACGCGTTCTAAAACGCGAAAACATACCGCGATCGCGCTTTCAAAGCGCGCCCCTACCCTTCTCCTTTTGCCTCCCTTCTATAGCCTAGCTATAGGCGCCCTATACCGCTATTAAGCGGCAAAAAATCGGGTAGCAGGGGAGGTAACAACAATAGCCAAGAGAACAAGGGCAGGGGAAAAACAAGCATCGTACAGCGCCGGTCCCTACCGCACACGCGGCAATAAAGCGCTCTTATAAGCGCGGCTGTAGTTTTGATCTGCCGTAGCAGGGGCGGTAAGGCTGGCGACAGGGCCGGCGACGAAGACAAGGCCGGCGTTAGGGCCGGCGACAGGGCCGGCGATAGGGCCGGCGACAGGGCCGGCGACAGGGCCGGCAACGAAGACGGGGCTGGCAATAGGGCTGGTAGCAAGGCCGGCGATAGGACCGGCAACAGGGCCGGCGACAGGGCCGGCAACAGGGCCGGCAATAGAGACGGAGGGGCTGGCGGTAAGGCCGGCAAGGGCGGCGAGGGCGGCGAGGGCGGCAACGGGGGGGCCGGCAGCGAAAGTGATCGTACGGCAGCAGCTGTAACTAGGGGTAGTAGTCCACCCCTTACTACTTTCTCTTCTTTTTTTAGTATGTTTTCTACTGCTATAGCTATAGCAGTAGAAGGAGAAGAAAAAGCAGGCAAAAGAGCTGCTACTACTGCCGGGGCTGCCGGGTCTACCAGTAGTAAAGAGGCCACGTTTCCTGGCAAAAGCTGGGGCGCTGCCCTAGTAGGGCGTGAAAAATTTGCCGCTATTATACGAGTTATATAATAAGCGCGGTCGCGCTCTTGACTCGCGTTCTGCAGCGCGCCTACGGTTGCCGGAAACGGCCCTACCCCCCGAAATTGGGAGACCCCTACCTATATGGAATTTAGGGTCTCTAGGCCTCCCTGCCTCTCTGTTCTAGCTTCCTCTACTCTTTACGCCTGGTATGGCGACTAAGAGGGAGCTGGCAGATAGCTACTGTACAACAGCGAATAAGGAGCCGAATAACCGTCGTACTGCAGGGAGGAAAAAGCCGTATCGTGGCTGCCTGAAAAAGAAGAAGAAGGCGCTAAATCGAAGCCGCCTAAGAAAGGAGTAGGCGCCGAATCGTAGCTGCCTAGGGAAGAAGACGAAAAAGCAGCGATAAACGTAGCTAGTTAAGCGTTTTAACTGCTCTTTTACCGGCTGATCGAATAGCCGGTAGATCGAAGGACTTCTACTAGCTGGTCCTTTACCGTAAACGCCGCTTTTTCGAAGTCCTGTTCGGTCTAGCCGTATAGGGCAGATACTAGCCTATATAACAGCTGTTGCCCCCCTTCTTGTTTAAAGCCCACGATTACCGCCGCTAAATAGGCGGTAATTACCTTCTGATTTTAATAGCCAGGTTAAAGGTATTATGGCGGCTAATAGAAGGTAACTAGGTCGAGTAGGTAGGCTTTAGTCAGCGGTATCCAATAGGGGAGCCTCTAAACCAAGTCTTCTTCTTCCCTTATTCCTTCTATCTTTTTCTAAGCGCGGCGCGCTTTGTCTTCTAAGTCTTATATGCGTGCTGCGCTTCTATTATCGCCGTACGATGCTCGTTTTCGGGTTGTTATATAGCGCTGGTCGGAATCGATTTACTATCGATTTCGTTACGCTAGAAGGTCGCTAGAAAAGCCCAATTAAGGGTTCCTGATCTTAAAGGGTAAATAGCACGCCTAGCTCTTCCTCTTTTCGGGTATACTTCTGACGTGCTGTCAATCTTGCCGTTCTATTCCTAATATCGTAAAACGAAAGAAACTGATTAGTGTTGATTCGCTCTTACTGCAGTAAAAGGCTTCCGGTCGGTCGGTAGGAAACAGAACAGGAATAACAATAACAGGGGACAAAAGCAGAATAACGATCAGGATCACTGGTTTGGTATGGTATGAATTGGTATATCTTGTCTCTAGATGTGCTGTTCTGCACCTACCTAGGCCCCCTAAATACATGGCCCTAGTGCCATGTATTAGCCGGAGCTAGGCCTAGTTAGGTAAAGTGGGGGTTAAGCCCCCACTTTAGGACCCACTTTTCGTCGTGACCAATTAGCCAATTAAACACGCTATTCAGCGTTTCGACAGTATGTTTATTTATAATCCAAGTAGGCTATAACTAGAGGACGATTCCTAGCCAGAACGGTTTAGTAAGGACAATATTATCAGGCTAGGTATTAAGGATCCTAATAGGCTTAGTAATCTAGTTAGGGGAGGAGGACTATTGATATAGCAAAGGAAAGCGGCTCTTAAAGGTGCTTCCTAGGCAACTTAATTTACACCTAGTTTTTAGCCTGTTTAACTCGAGCTAGGTTTTTATTAAAGAGGAGGTAGTATAAGTTCTTTTATATACTTACCTTTTTCTTATGTTTTTTCCCCTATTTATAGGAGTGGTTTGTTCTTTTCTTTTTCCCTGGCTCTTTACTATACAAGTATATACGTGCTAGTAAGGGGGGGGTATATGCTATGCCGTATAGTGCTCCCTCGATTTAAGTATTTACGTTGTCTGCTTCGCCTAGTTATAGGTCTAAGATTTTGTTTTATACTGTTTCGTTTTGTTTTATTTCAGCTCTTTTCTTTTTAGGAAGTTGAAGCTCTATTTATAGCTTATATGTCTGGTTAAAAGAAAGAGCATGTTTAGCGTCGATAGATCCTATTACTTGGCTAACTAACTACTCTAACAACCCTCGATACCTACCCCGACCTATTTTCTAGACTACTATCTAGCTTACCCTTCTAATTACTCGGTATAGTATATATTAACTACTAGATTAACCGACTTCTGCTTGACCTGCAATTGCTATGCCTTATAAACAGTTTCCTTATCCTATTGGTTAACAATCATGTCCTTAGTGCGAAAGTTGCCCGGATTAAACTAGTATAGAGCTATTGTCTTCTCGGCCTATTTAGATGCCTAAAGCGGCTATTTATTATAAGAAGAGTCAATATGTACCTATAAGCACTTCTTATCCTAGAAAACACAGTTCCTACAAGTATTATAGTCGACTTCTAGAACTAAGACATAGTAGATAAATAGCTAAGCTACGTTTAGACAATGACTACTAGTATTACGCTGGTTAGGTAAACTCGACCGAAATTAGGTTTCGTTATATTCCTTATAGTTTACTATATTGCTACCTACTATATTAGCTCTAATCAAATATCTAGATATAAGCTTAAATATACTAATATCCGAACTCTTAGATAAAAAGACCTTAGACCTAGTATAGTTAGTGACTATAAATTTCTTAAATATACTTACCTAGGAAGTCTAACCTAAAATACTTAATAGTATAGGGGATCGACGTCTAACTATAGAGAAAGAGTAGTCGAAACTAACAATAGTAGGATCCTAACTACTTTCTACTAGCTAAGTTAGAGATAGATAGTCAAGTAGACTAGGTTCTAAACCTAGAGATACATACTATTGATAAGTATTAGCTGGTTCCTCTTTAAAAACCTAGATCCAAAATATACTATATCTGATTATAGCTAGGTTTAGCAGTAGGTACTATATATAATTAACAAAGTTATAGAACTTTATATTATTAACTGCCTTCTAGATTACCTACTTTAGGAAGATGCAGAATCTTCTAGGATTAGTAGGGAAAGTAGTTACCTAAGTTTCAGATGCCTAAAATGCCTTAAGACAAATCGGACATACTACCTAGCTTATTAGAGCTTTCTTAATAAGAATATTGGAAGATATTCCTATATAAATAAGATTAAGTTAGAAGGTTAAGTCTTAAAAGAGAATAGAGTTAGTTTGTTAAAGTTAGAAAAGTTTTTATAGGAGAAAGAGAGGAAGAAAGGCAGGTCTTTATACCTAAGGGAGCTACCTACGCTAGTCCTAATTCTGATTAGGAAAGGTTAATAAAAACTAAGTAAACCTGATTATACTATACCGACTTTCGGGGGCTATTTGCCAACAAAAAGAATCAGATAGAAGCCCTAAGCGCCGATAAAGGAGTAAACAGCTTGCTTAATAGTAGGAAAGAATTTTTATATACCTTCCTCCCTTAAAAGGACTTGCCTTATATTAGGACCTACCTCTCTACCCTTTAGATTTTTCTCTCTCTAACTTCTCTAGCATAACCTTCTTAGACCTTTACCTCTTTTAAGATCTTTTTCTTAGTACTCTTAGCAGAAAAATTCCAGCCCTAACCCTGACTTCCTCTAAGTAATCTTGCTTATTATTTCTACCTTCTCTCTATAATTATACAAGATCAAGATACCTCTAAAGAAGGGATCTAGTAAGCAGGCTCTGCCCTAGATAAACTTAGATTTAAAGAAGGTTCTCTAAAAAGAGCAGCGTTGCTATATAGTTAGTAGGCCGGTATATAGTAAGGATAAGGACAAGCTTATACTAGTAAGCGCCCTAACAATTCTCCTATTAATACTGCAAAGACTATAGTCGTTGCCTTATAAGCTTCGCTCTTTACTATATAAGGTATAGTTCTCTCTGTATAAGCTATAATCAACTTTATATAAACTCTAGTCTTCCCTATAAAAGTTATAGGGCATCCTAAGCAAATTTAAGTACTTATCTATAAAAGGTAAGGATAATGTAATTTCGATTTCCTTAGGTAATATCCCTTAAACTAAGCTGCCTATGTCTAATCTGGTTAAGTCCTTAATAAAGTGCTTTAACAGGCCTGGCCATATATACTTCTATTTGACTTTTAAAGATTTCAAAGCGCTTAGAAAGAAGACCGACAAGTATAGTACTGCTAAAGATATCAACAACGTTACTAACCGCTATACTCTACTTAGTAGTAACTACTTTAAGCTAGTAGGTAAGATTGCTTTTCACCTAGAATAGTATATTACAAGGGATAGCTAGCCGGACTTCTTTAACAAGATAACTATTAATAAGAAGGATTTTAACCGTTACTTCCCTAGGATAGCTAGTCAAGTTGCTATAATCACTAGAGAGAAGGTCCTAGGTTAAGATCTCCGATTAGTTTTAGCTATCTTATATAATATATATAGGATATAGCTAGAATAAGCCTAAATAACCGATAACTATATTAACAGTATGCTTAGATAGACCCTATATACGTTTAAGAGATACGTTTTTATTATATTATACTTAATAGCTCTGACTTTTAATAAAAAGGGCAACTACCTAACAAGCCTGGTCCTTTACCCTACTAAGGGTAACGTCCGCCGTAAGGCCCTTAAGAAGCGCTTCTAGCTTATAGTTATGCATATCCGCAGGAACTATTAGGTTCTTACTATCTATAATCAGCTTAAGCAGATCTATAAGGTTTAGGATTCAGGCCTTTCTAATAAAGCTAACGATATAGATAACGAAATGATAATGATATAGATAGATATAATTATCCCCTACCTACTTATATCTAGAGCTAGTATCTTTAACCTAATGTATATTCGCCAGTTGAAATTCTGCTTTAATATTAAGGACGACTTTTCCTATAGATATACCATTACTAAGATAGCCTAATCCTTCTTCTATAACTAAGTTATTAAGGACAAGAACGATTTAACGCCTGTTCTATAGTAGAAGATAGAGCCCTAGTTTGGCCAAGATGTAATAGCAAAGTAGGGATCGATTTCGGCTTGCTTATAGTATGCTTAGATATTAGGGATCGCCAAAGTATTCGGAGTAAGGCTAGGATCTAGGGCGCTAAATCCACGCCCTATCGGCAGTTAGGTCTCTATTAACAAGCTTTTACCTATAAGTATATTATAGATTATCTGGACTTAGAGTTTCGCCACCCTAGCATTTAGTACTCTAGCTCTAGCAGATACAATAATAGATAATAACGCCCTTATCTATATTTAGGGAATAAGAAGTACTTTCTTAGGTTTACTTAAGTCAATTCCTAGAAATTTAGTAGTATAGATAGCTGAACTATCTGTCTAACAATCTTGTCGAAGCCCTTTTTTACTAAAGGTACTAGTACTATGGCAAACTACTCCTATGCTATAGCAGCAGACGCCTATATAACAAGCTATCTCTAAGTAGACGGCATCTATTTAGAAGACTATTCCCTATCCCTCTGCTCTTAGTAAGTAAAGGTCTATTAAAAAGGATCCTTCCTGCCCTATTACGCTAGAGAAGCCGAAGTCCATTAAAAAGGCTACTATATAGCCTGCTATACCTAAGCAGCCCAAGTTAACTAAGAAGAGCATCGCTACGCCGCAATTACGGCGTACTAGGCGGAATGTTACTCCTTAGCCCGCTGTACTTTTGCTTACTAGAAGGGTTACTCGATCAACGCTTATAAGGGATCTTAAGCTAGACAATATACCTGCTCTATAGTATAGGGAGGACAATAAGATGGATAAGGCTAGTAAAGAGCTTTATACAGGGATGAATATTACTATACCGGAATTATTACTGCTATACCCCTAAGGCTATAAAGGTTAGGCTAAGACAGACTAATTAGCTGTAATTAAGTAATAGTAGATAGGTTAGTTAAGTGGGTTTGTGGTTTAATACCTTCTTTTTCTTACTTTTCTTGCTTGGAGTATTAATAGCTATAGTTGGCTCCCTTAACCTTAATCCCGTATAAACCTAGTACAATCTTAGTATACCTTGTTATATATATGTAATCTATATTTCCCAATTATCCTTACTCTAGACAGAGGTGCCCTATATTGTTAATGTTATCCGGTATTTGTTTTAGGGGTTTATGTCTCCCGCTGCTTTCTGGCTTTCGTAGGAGCTATAAGGAGGTATGGATCGACGTAGCTAGTACACAACTAGCCGCCGCTTGTTTTTCTTCTTCTTCTCCCTCTATTTAGAGGAGACCTATATCTACTTTCTCTTCTATCATATAGTAGAATAGGTGGACAAGGCTGGTCTTTCTTTTCCGCCCCTTATCTTATTCTAGGCTAATAGTAAGATTGCAAATTGGCAGTATAAGGAGGATAATAGTATAAGAAGCTAGCTTTCCTTCCTATATTTAAAGAGAGACAATTATCAATCATCCTATTTATTACAGCTATACAGTCATATTTTACCTATTTAGATATTCCATCTACTTCTTGCCTCCGGGCTACTTTAGCCTATTTACTTGGTTCTATTACACCTGTCCACCTTAGTCTCCTCTGATCAGGGAGACTTTAGCCTTGTTGTGCATATACCTCTTATCCTCTTATCTAGACAGCTGTTCGATATACAGCTGCCTACTACCTTCAGACAGCTGCTCCTACTTTCTCGTGGGTCTGCTGCTCTGTTTCAGTATAATGCGCTTTTTAGGGTTAGGGTTTTAGCTTACTTTATTTTTCGCCCCTAAAGGTCTGCTGCGTCTTCTACCTTATAGTAAGGCAGGGTACTTAAGCGGTTAAGGCGCTGATTAGTGCTCTTCCCGATTACCCATTGCCTTACTATTGCTGCTTAAAAGCTTAGTAAGCCAGTTATATAGCTTAACTGCTATATTGCAAAAGGTTACTAGCCTATTTGCCATATTAACTATAACCTCTATATCAGTTATATTAAGTACTTTATAGGGCCCTTAGCACCTTTTATACTCTCTACATACTAGAACCTCTACTTCTAAGAGGAGTAAAAGTGGCAATATATTAGTTATATCTGGCCTATTATACTATACTGATATATCGTTGATCTTTTACCGGTCTTTAACTCTTTATAGCTTAGCTATTACAGCTTATACTGCTCTTATATACTGTATTTATATTAGAGAAGGGGGCAAATCCATTTGAAACCTTAGATACGCTCCAAAGACTAGTAGCATTGGTATAAGTCTGTTTAGGCCAGCTATGTTATTAACTACGCTTACTATACTCTAGAGGTAGGCTTCTAGTAAAACTATACCCTTCGTTTCCTCTAAGATAATCTTATATACCCTATATAGTAGTATATAATAGCGCGCTAGATGCCTGATTAACTAGTAAGCCTTGACTAAGATAACGTAAATAGTAATCCTAATAAGCTTAGCTTCTGCCTAGAACTTCTTAGCTATAAAGATAGTCCCTTAGTTATAGTGTAAGATATTAGGTAGGCTAAGGTAGGTGTCGATCTAGCACTTCTTTAAGCGCTCTTACATTTCCTTTGCCGTCTATATATTTAAGAACCTTACTACCTAAAACAAAGTAGCAGAATCAATTATATAAAGGCATTTACAGCTTACCAAGTCGACTATATCCACTAATACCTCTTTATTAAAAGAGAAGTCATTATATACTCGAAGTAAGAATTAAAAGCGCTAAGGTATCGCTCCTTTAATCTAATAATAATAGCAGTTGTTGTTTAGCAGCTTAATAGCTGCTATATCGATATCCTGGTAGTTATAGCTCAGGATTTTATAAAGCTTGTTAGCCCTAGGGTAGCTAAATCGTCCATAGAGTTGCCAGAGCATAGCTTTGGTTAATTAGTACTCTAGCAGCTTATCCGGTCTAGTAAAGTAAGTGGCTATCGTAATTTCACAACCCTAAATCGGCATTTATAGATAGCCCTATTTACAGGCTACTTAGATATATACTCCTATTTTATCGTTCCTAAGCTTATCATCTATATTATTTAGGTAAATGCTAAGGTTATCTATATCCTTAAGGTATAGCAGAAAAGGCATTTACAGATCTAATATATAGAACATTACTATACTAAAAGGGGTGTCTATGCTTATAGTACCAAGGGACTTTAGTAGCTCGCTGCTACTAAAGATAATAGATATTTCGCCAGCTTATTTTCGGTTAAGTATAAGCCTAGGAAGCTGGTGTTATAGCGCTAAAAACTACTTAAACTTAGTAGTTAAGACATCCGCTGCTCCTATATCTGGTAGGATACCTTGGAATTCTTCTACTAAATATCTATTAAGCATAAAAATCTAGTTTAACTACTTATCTAGCAGGTTTAATCCAGGATTATACCTAATAATCAAGTACTTAAAAGCGTCTTCTTAAAGGTAGGTTACTATATAATATACTATACTTAGTCCTATATCTTTATTGCTAGATTCTTCCTTGGAATTGCTAACCAAGTACTATATTAACCGCTTATTTTCCTCTTTAGAATCCGATCCTTTTATATCAACTAAAAAGACTTAGTAGTAACCTTTATCCTTCAATTATATAATCCTATAACTTTCTAACTACTACTTCTTCTACTTATCTTAAGTAGCCTTTAGGTAATTTGTAGATCAGTAACCTTTTCCTCTATAGATCTAACAGTAGGTCTGCTTTACCTTTTTACCTCTCTTCTAGTAGCTTATATTCTACGCCTAAGCCCTTCTTATTAGGCTATCTTATATTTGGCCGTACTTTTAGTTGTTATATTGTTAGTCCGTTATAAACGCTAATAAGCCCTTTTTCTATATATAAATGGCAAGGGCTATTTAAAGTTAAGAGCAGAGCTTATTAAAGTTAAGTTCTAGCTTTAATAGTGTACTACTTAGCCTAGATATACCAGTTACTGCTCGAATTAGTATAAGAACTAGCATTTCGTCGTTGTACTTTATGCTAAGGCTCTTTTATAACTATACTAATTTCTTAAATAGTGCTTTAAGGATATCTATCTTTAACTTTCTAGAGTTCTTAGAAGCGTTAGATACTATATCAAAAGTAATTATACTCCATTTATTATAGCATTCTAAGTATATTACCTTATTAAAAAAGTAACCCTAGAGGCAACTATATATAGTAGTAAAAGACATCCCGTTTAATATATACTATATATACTAATCTCTTATATACCTGGAAAGTATTAAAGAGAATATATAATAGAGCTAACCATACTCTATCTATAGAAAGTAGTACTATTATAGGAAGAACTTAACTTTATTATCTAGAATCTTAGTATCCTTACTACTATAGTTGCCCTATTTATCCTATAACTTTATAAAGGTACTTACTAACTTGCTATTAATATTCTAAACCTAACTTTTAATAGGTAAAAGGCGTATATAATTAGTACTTCCTATATCTACTATCTTGGCGTATAGTGTTTTTAAAGTAGGTTATTTAAAACAGGTCTCTATAGTCTCTATTATTATTAACCATTCTTCTTACGTTTCTAGTTAATAAGACGGTTATTACGACAAAAGCTTCTTTAAGCTATCTTTATAGGATTTAGTAGGTAGAGGTATAAAGTCTTCCTTTAATATATAGGTAAGTATAATAAGGCTGGCGTTAAAAGGGGCTCTGAATACCCTTTTAATAGGTACTAACTTATTAATAAGGGCTTTTTATAGTACTACTTTAAGCTTTGGAAGCCCTTTTGCCAAGTCTTTTATATCCTAATTATAGAAATCTATATAAAAAGCCGTATAAAGGTTATAACTAGTTAAGTTATTATTAATCTAAGTAATGAAATTAAGAATCTATAAGTTAAAAAGCATTATATCCGCACTCTTCGGCTTAATAAATAGGGGGTATTAAGAGAAAAGAGATAGGTTAAAAGAGTAAATATAGCTTTCTAATTTAATCTCTTTTAAAGCTTATATAAGCTTTATAAGGCTAGGTATAAGTACTATTTTATTGTTATAAATCGCTAACTTATAAAGTAGCAATAATTATCGTCTTAGTTAATCTTCTAATTAAACTAAGTGTTAGTAGAAGCAGTATAAGGTTATTTGCTCTCCCTTTCTAGTATCCTACGTTTTCAGACTAGTTAGGTTAACCATTACCTTTATAATATAAGCTTTTACTAGATCTACTAATCTACTTTACTATTCTATACTGCCTACTAGCAATACTAATCAGTGTCGGTAGTCTCTATATATATATATATAAAGGGGTAACCAAAAGGTAAATCGATTAGTAAATAAAAGTCTATCTGCTCTAACTACCTAGTTAGGATAGTCCCTATTATAAATACTATATACAACGATCGGATATAATCGTTACATTAAACATAATAATTGTAGAGCAATTGCTCGTTAGGATAGAGCTGTTAGCGCTCGGAAAAAGCGCTAAAAGCCATTGTCGTAAACCCTATATTCATATTACTAATCAGAGCTCGTCAAAGCTCTAAACGCTGCGATCACCCGATGCCGAACGTCACCTGTACCTTAGTTCCGACATAAAAGTAATAAGGGATTAACGTCCGACTATAGAGAAAGAGTAGTTAAAGCAGACAATAGTAGGATCCTAACTACTTTCTGCTAGCTCAGTAGAAGATAGATAGTCGAGTAGACTAGGTTCTAGACCTAAAGATGCATACTATTAATAAGTATTAGCTAGTTCTTTTTTAAAAATCCAGATCTAAAATATACTATATCTAATTATAGCTAGGTTTAGCAGTAGGTACTATATAGATAGATTCTATTACGCTATCTGATCCCCGTAGGGGATATCTAGGTGGGCTAAACTAGTGCTATAGGAAAACCGTATAATGGGTGAAAAACCTATAACCGTATATAGGAAAAAAGGGGGTGTGGTAGGGGGTAGGCTAATCTTCACCAGAGTAGATACCGCCCTTTTAGGAGTATGAAAACATACTGCCTAAAGGGGTATAGGCTAGACCGCTCCTAGCCTCTGAGAAACCGAGTATTCTGGCAGTCTAGTAGCGATATGGCGAACTAGGGGGTGTATAGCGCCGCTGCCCCCTTTTTCGAGTCTGTAGAGAAAGCTATATATATCCTCTCTTTCCCTCTCTTTAAAGGAGGCTAAAGGGTAGGCCAGGCAACCGTCGAATATATGTCGGATGTCCTTTATAGCTAGGTAGCAGCGGCAGAGGGGGTTATTAACCCTAGGCACCTTATAGGTATATAGGAATCCTCTTAGGCCTATCTTCCCTGTATAGGCCTATATTAGTAGCGAGCTTTCGGCCTTAGAGAGGGTATAGTGGCGTCTTTAGAAGGCCTTTTTAAAGGCTTTAGCTAGGTTTTCCTTTTGAAAGGTTGCCTTAGCTGATTTCTCTAAGAGGCTCTCTATATAGGGGTCGTAGCTAGAGGCCCTAGCCTCTTATAAATAGCGATCCTTCTAGGCGGTATAAAGGGGTTCCTCGTTAATAGCCTTCCTTAGTTGTTAGTAGTACTACTAGGCTGTTGCTTCCCTTTTCCTTTCTTACTTTATATACCTGCCTAGGGGGAGGCTGGTCCTAGGGGTCCTGTATCTAAGGGTAAGGCGTAGGGCTTCCTTCTGCTTAGCTACCTCTTCTCCTATAGCTCTGTTTATTCTAGCCTGGCTAGAGAAGAAGAGGGTGTTAAGGTAGAGGTTAAGGGGGGGGACGTTAGCCTTATAGTAGAGGCTTCGGACTAGTGTTCTCTTATAGGCCCCTATAACTCTCCTTAGGGCCTCGTTTTCGGCTGCTAGTAGGCCTCTAGTTATACCCTATAGCCTATTTAGTATTATAGGTGTAGGGGTATGCCAGGCCAAGGCTATGTAGGCTAGGACCGGCCTTATTACTACTGTATATAGGAGCCTAGTCTTTTCAATTCCAGGTCCCTAGGTCTTTCCAGCTAGCCTAGTAATAGCAAGGGACTGTGTTTTTAGCTTCTGCCGTAGGGTATTAGCATAGGCCTTCTAGGTAAGCTTAGGGTCTAGCCAAACCCCTAGAAAACAGGCCTCTTTAGCTAGTTGTAGGAGGGGGGAGTCCTCTATTAGTCTTAGGTTAATAGGGTTAGTCTAGGGCCTTCTACCAGGGGGGAAGTGTATAAGCTTGCTTTTTACTGCTAAGAAGGTAACCCTGGCGGTTGTTGCCCAGTCTAGGTACTCTCTCCAGGCTTCTTCTAGCTGTCTAACTATCGTTGTAGCTTCTCTACCAAAGGCTAGTAGATTAGTATCGTCTATATAGCCTATAGTAGAGATAGTAGGGTATTTTCTCTCTAGTCTCTCGTATAGGGGGCATAGGTATAGAACTAAGAGGATTGGTAAGAGTAGTAAGCCTTAGGGTACTCCTGTTAGTACTAGGATTCGCTAGCTCTTTTAGCCGTTAAATAAGAGGCTAGTAGTCCTAGAGGAGAGGAATCCCTTAAGCCAGGATAGTAGCTAGATAGGTAGCCCTAACTAGTCTAGTATAGCTAGAAGTCTGTTATAAGGGATACTGTCGAAATACCCTAATAGGTCTAGCTATAGAAGGGAGGCCCCGGCTTTATATTTCCATGCCTCCTAAACCTGGGCTATAAGAAGGTATATAGCTGATTCGGTAGACTTATAGTGGCAGTAACCTTATTACGTTGCTGGAATTAGCTTAAAAGCCTCGGCCACGTCCCTTATCTTAGTCCCTATAACTTTTTCTAGGACCTTGCTAATGCAGTTAAGCAGGGCTATAGGTCGGTAGCCTCTAGGGGTATTATAGGTATCCGGCTGTTTTCCTGGCTTAGGAAGGACAATAGTAACCACTTCCTTATATTCCTATAGATAGAAGCTATAGAGGAAGGATTTCGAGGCTAGTATAGCGAGGGCCTTATATAAGGGGTTACCACAGGCCTTTAGAAAGCCTATAGGGAGTCCGTCAGGTCCTAGTGCTTTCTAGGGTTTTATTGTTTTAATAGCCTCTTTTATATTATCCGGCCTAACCGTCCAGCTAACCAGTAGCCTAGGGCCTATTAGGGGTTCCTCTAGGCTGTCCTCCTAGGGGGAGGGGAAGAAGCGTGCTGAAAGGGCCTTTACCTTCTCCTAGAAGGTGCTGGCTTGTCTAAGGGTTAGCAGCTTAGGAGGGGGTAGGGCGGTAGTGCTTTATAGCCTAGCCTATCTTTCTAGTTGCCAGAGCTTCTCTGGCTTTTCTCTAGCCTCTTGTAGAAAAGCCCTCTAGGTCTTCCTCTTACTTTCTTTTATAGCTTTAGTTTGCTCTCTCTAGGCCGACTTATAGGCGGTAAGGAGGGCCTGGTTGTTAGAGGAGCGTTAAAGACGTCTTTCTGCCCTTTTTCTTTCTTAGACTGCCTAGTAGACTTTGTTGTTCTACTAGGGGGCATTCCTCCTTTTAGTAGTTACTAGGGCTTCTTTAGAAGTTATAGCCCTAGTAATATGCTAGAGTTCCTCTAATAGTCGCCTATAGGCCTCCTAGAGCTTAGCTAGGTTAGAGAGGCGTGATAGATATCTATAGCCCTCTATGTTGTATATTAGGGAGCTAGCCTCTCTTGCTACCCCCTCTTTATCCATCTTCTTCTACTGGAATCGGGGGGGCAGCGGTAGGGCTTCTGCATTTTCTAGGTCGATATCTAGTACCTAGGGGTAGTAGTCTAAGCGTAAGCGTATATCTAAGCCAGTATAGGAGTAGGTAAGGCTGCTACTAAGCTAGAAGTAGTCTATAGTCGAGGCCCTACCTGCTTAGCTCCCCTATAGTACCCTAGTTATAGCGCCGTAGGGGATACGGAGGGTAAGTCCCTGCTCTGCTATTAATAGCAGTAGGTCTTCTAACCTAGGGCTAAAGCGGTTATGTTGGTCCTATAGGGGGTGGTAAAGGTTAAAGTCCCTAGCTAGAAGGTAAAGGCCTAGGCAGGCGTTGATCTTCCCCCTTATTTCCTTTATAAAGGGGGTTAGGCTAGTCTAGGGTTAGGGGTCGTTATATAGGGACCAGACTGTAAAGGGGCCGTTCTTAGTCTATATAGTAGCCCTAGCCTAGTCTAAGCTAGAGCTATAGGTCCATATTGCTAGTAGGAGTAATTTGTAGATATAAAGCGAGGCTCGTCCGTTAGGGGTGAAAATAAGGTAGTAGGGGGCTGATCTAGGGCAGTAGGTAGAGTGCTATACCTGCCTATTAATCTAGGGCTCTTGTATAGCGAGTATTTCTTCTTTTACTATAGAAAGTAGTACTTCCTGTACTTCTTTCGAGCCCTATACGTTCCAGAGGCGTACCTTTATATCTCTATCTCCTCTAGCTGTATAGTAGGCGGTGGTTGTTATATAGTAGTAGCGTTAGCCAGTCCAGTATCCGGGTCCGGTCTAGGTCTAGTATCTAGGGGTCCAGGGGTTCCTATAGGCTCTAGGGTTCTAGTAAGTCTTGTAGCCCCTTTAGGGCTTATAGCCGGTATAGAGGAAGAGGGGGTCTAGCCGCTTAGGTGGCTAAAGTAGGCGGTAATAGTGCTCTAGTTAGGGGTTAACCCTTTTGATACTGCTGGTCGGCCCCTCTGTCTCTTCCCCGAGACTATAGTATAGCCTTCTTCCCCCTCCTCTTATAATAAGGCCTGCTAGGGGGGGTATTGTTGCTGTTATTACTGTTATTGCTATTGCTATTGCTATTAGTACTGCTGGTATAGGGGCGGTTAGTCAACGTTAAAGGCCTTAGGCCTAGAACGTAGATATCCCTTAGCCTGTGCCCATGCCTCTTTTAGGCAGGGGCAGGCCTCTAAGCGGGCGTGGTAAGCTTGGCGGCAGTTGTAGCAGCAGGGTGCCCTAGAGCAGGTAGGGGCTTCTAGCGTGGTATAGCTGTTAGCGCTATAGTTATAGCAGATCTCCTCCTTACTCCGGTATACTTTAGCCCTATAGCCCTATTTCCAGCACTATAGGCACTGGATAGGCTTAGCTTCGTCGATCCAGGGCTCTGCTTCTAAGGCTCGGCAGCTCTAGAAGACCCCCTCCTTATAGGCCTTCTAGGCTGCCTCTAGGGAGGTAAAGGCTATTAGTGCCTTAACCCTAGTCCTTTCTAGCCCTTAGGGGTGCTAGACTTTTGCCCTAACCGCTATAGGGTGCTACTTTTTAGCCTCTTTTTTGGAATGGGTAATCCTATATAAGGATCTATAACCACTATAGCCTACTAGTAGTAGTCGTATAGGGTACGTAGGGGCAGCAACAGCGTTGATATGGCCTAAATAGCACTTCCTAGGTATGTGCTAATATAGTAAAGTAGGGCCCTTTACTGTATTCCCTCTATAAAAGTCCTTATATAACGGTATAGTTATAGGCTATAGCGCTATATTATAGGGGCTTTAAGCTTATATATCACGGCTTTCAGTGGGTCTTATAGGCCTATAAGGCTTATAGTTGTAGGTAACGTAGTAACTTGATTTCTAGTCCAAGTAGGTAAGGCTTTGCAATTTCCTTCCCTACATATACCCTCCGGGACCGTTCCTGCCTTCCACATGGCAGGAGCGCCTTAGTAGGTGCATGGCCACTTCCCGAAAAACCAAATAAGCTGGCGATTTTAAATAATCGACTTACGGCCACCTAAGCTGCAGGGTAAGCCGCACGACTTTTCCTGTAAGTTCTGTTTTCGCTCCTACGGTGCAGGGTAGATATAGGGTAGGTAGGTGACCTAGTAGAAGAGCCTTTTAAGGCTATTTCTAGCGCTTATACAGCCTAAGGAGGCTGTCTCTACAAAAGTGGGGCATAAATCTAAAAATAGAAAAGCCTTTTAAAGCTATTTCTAGGCTATATAGTGGAGTATATAGCTTAGTCAGCGGTATCCACAAAAGTGGGTCCACCCTCAGAATATAGCTATATATCTAGTAGTTCGAGAACTGAAATCCGTTTTGCCTAAGCTATAACCGTTAGAGCGCTATAGCTTATTTTGTACGTTTAACACCCCCTCTATTCTTCTATTCCTTTATAAGCCTTAGAAAGCTATATATAGGTAAAGAATAGAAGAATCCTAAGAAAAAAGAACGTAAGAGCAAAACTATTCCGTTAGACAAAGGGGTTATGCCCTTATATATATAGGATAAACCCCTATTATATATAGAAAGAAGTAAGAATATATATGATGTTGAAATCAAACCTATAACCTATTTAAAGGTATAGGTACTATAGCTTTAAAGCGTATAGTAATATATAATATCTAAATATTCTATACTCTAGCGACTAATAGACGCACTAGAGTATAGAAGGAGTAAAGGGCTTATAAACGCCTTTATCCTCTTATAAAGAAAACGATTTTTAGCACGGTTTTGAATTTTATGCCCTTTTTTACTCCGTTCTTTCAGCAAGTTCTAGTAAGGAAATAACAGGTAGTCACATAGAGAATCCCCCTCTAAAGGAAAGTATACTACTAGTAATAGCCAGAGCCTATATTTTCCAAATATAGCTATACTATATACTAGAGTACTTCTAGACGTAGCTAGAGTAATATAGGCCTCCCTAACGCCGCAGGGAGCTGATGCCAGCACAAGGGCGCCTATAGAACTGTACTACAGTGGCTAGGACCTTATAAGCCTTTTAAGGCTATATAGAGGAATTAGGTGATTCCAGAGGGCTGTAAAGTAGCCGGTACTATTGACTGGTCTTATAAGCTAATTAGGCTAAGCCAGGCCTTCTATATATATAGTATAGAGTATATATATAGGGGTAAAGGGTAGCTTAGTAGAAAGCTCCCTTAGGTTGAAGGCCTAAAAGCCTAATAAAAGACTGAAAGCCACTAACTGGTAGGGCTTTAGTAAGTCT
This sequence comes from Phyllachora maydis, assembly GCA_029339225.1. Taxonomy (NCBI): domain Eukaryota; kingdom Fungi; phylum Ascomycota; class Sordariomycetes; order Phyllachorales; family Phyllachoraceae; genus Phyllachora; species Phyllachora maydis. Next base: position 886,607 of record JAQQPM010000010.1, read on the forward strand.
GTCAGCCGGCATACACTTAGTATTAAGATATATAATAGTAACTATTTTAGCCTTAACCTGCTCTCTAACGTACCGGAATTTCAGCAGGGTATGCTTAGTTCTAGCGTATAGCGCTGGGTTATTAGCCACCGTTATAGAGCCCTGATTATCTCTATAGAAAGTAATAGGGTAGTCTATAGGTCTGTGAAGTTCAGAAAATAGCCCTATAATCCACTGTACTTCGCGTATAGCCTCTGTAAGTCCATCAGTTTCAGCTTCTAGGGTAGAGAGAGCAATAGTAGTAGCTCTTTTCGTTTTCCAGCTAATAGGCCTACCGGCTAACTTATATAGATAGCCATAAGTGGATTTACTAGTAGCCTTATCCCCTGCAAAATCAGAATCACTAAAGCCTATAGGGACTAGACTACTATTAATTATAGAAGTCCGGCTACTACCTTTACTATTTCTAGAATCTACTATAGTAGTAGAGGTAGTAGTTAGGGGCCTAGGCCCTTCCTTAGAGTAAAAGTCTCTACTAAGCTTAGTAGTTGTATTACTACTATTACTAAGCTTAGGCCCTAGATCAGCTACTGTATTTCCGTTATAGCTAAAACAGATGCTATAGTCTTTAGTACTATTAAGATACTTAAAAAGATTTTTAGCAGCGTTTAAGTGTGATTTTGTAGGTCTATTTAAAGACCTAGAGAGCCACTGTACGGTAAAGCTAATATCTACCCTAGTAAGGAGCATTATATATATAGCTGTTCCTACTAGGCTTTAATAGAGCTTAATTTCCGTAGAATTACAGAGGTGGCTAGTAATATCTTCCTCTAGTTAAAGTTGACTTACTAGCCCTGGCTATAAGGGAATAGATATAGGCTTAGAATCGGCTAAGTTAAAGCGGCTAACCGCCTCTTCTACATACTGTAACTGGTTAAGCCATAGGCGCCTATTAGGTCTATCCCTTATAATTTGCACGCCTAGGAAATAGGCGGCAGGCCCTAAGTCTTCTATAGCATAGACCTTATTAAGCCGTCTCTTTAAATCAGTTATATAGCCTATATTAGGCCCTATAAATAGACAGTCATCTATATAGGTAACGATAAAGTGGCAGGTTTTAGCATTATAGAAGACCCCTAGATCTGAAATAAGAGGGAGATAGCCTAGGCTCTTAAGTAAGATTTTAAGCTTATCTTGCCACTCTCTAGGGCTTTGTTTCAGACCGTATAACGCTTTAGATAGTTTAATAATATTAGGAGTAGAAGGATTATAGCCGTATTTCAGTAAAAGCTTATAAATAGCCTTATTAGAAGCCGCTAGGTCTAATAGTCCTTCAGGGATTTCCATATATATTTCTTCTCTAAGAGCGCTATTAAGAAATGCCCCTATAAAGTCAGCTTGTTCTATTTCCCAGTCTAGAACAGCACCTATAGCTAGAAGTATACGCCAAGTAGGTGGTATACTAGTAGAGGCGTAGGTTATAGTGTAATCTAGGCCTTCTACCTGCATAAAGCCCCTAGCTACTAACCGAGATTTATACTTAATAGGCCTGTTCTTAGCGTCCTTTTTAACCTTAAGAACGTTTCGACAGGTAATAAGCTTACGGTTAGAAGGTAATAGACTCCTAGGTAGGAATTTAAAAACCCCTAGCTCTAATAACTGGATAAATTCCTTGGTAATAGCCTCTAACCACTTACTACGCTCATCTCTAGGTAGTTTTAAGACTTGCTTATAAGTAGTAGGCGTACTATCCTTAGATATTACCCTTTTTCGAGCCTTATAGACAAAAGACAGTATATAGCTACTAGTCTTAGCTAAAAGCTTATAGTAATCGAGCTGCATTTTATCCCCCTTTGAAATAAGATCACTATTATCAAGAGGCTCGTTCGTTATAGGCTGATTAGGCGCTATAACTTCTATAGGCTTAGGTGCAAAAATAGGCTCTATAGTTTGGGGGAACGCCTCTGGTAATTCAGGCTTTCTAATAGATATAGTAGGCCTAGTAGACTCTACTATAACCGGATATATAGGCTTATCCGGTGAGGGTTCATCTAATTTACTATTGGAAGAAGATTCGAAGGGTTCTAGCTTACTAGGTCCTATTTCTATACTAATAGGCTTTTCAGTATTAAGATTAGAAGGGTCCGGGCTGATAGCCCCCTCTAAATCTAAGTCTAGGTCTACTAATTCCCCCTCTTAAGCCGTATTATCAGTAGGCTGACTTAGTACTATATTATCCTCTATGAACTTAACAGTAGAGGTTTTAAGTACTGCTCTTCTAGACGGTATATATACTAGGTAGGTCTTAGAACCTAATACCGCTAGTAATTTACACTCTTCCGTTCTAGAGGTAAATTTTAACGATTTAGACCGTTTTTCTAGAGGTATAATCGCCTCTCCTCTAGCGCCTATAGCCCTATAGCGCTCTAGGTTAGGTATATGTGGAATACCAGGCTCTAGCTCGTCAAATAGCGCCTGGAAAGGAGTGGTTTCCTTATTAGTTATAGCTGTACTATTAACTCATTCCACTACAGCCTCCAGTATAAAGCACTACAAATACTAGGGTAAAGCGCTACTAAGAATAGTACACCTTATACGGTCTAGTATAACTCTAACTGATCGTTCTACTAAGCCGTTCTGCTCGTGGATATAGGGGGCAGAAGTGCTAAATTTAATACCCCTTTTAGCTAACCAAGTAGTTAATAAATCAGTTATTTCAGTGCCTCCGTCAAAGTGGAATTTAGTAGGATATCTACCAAATCTATTCCTTAGGCCCCTAAAAAAGCCCTTAATAGTATTAGCTACTATAGGGCCTGATTTATTAGGTAGGTTAAAAACCCACCTATACCTACTTTTACGGTTAACTAGAAGTAAGACTATAGGGTTTCTATTATAAGGCCTAGGCCTAATTTTAACAGTATCCCCCTCTATTGAGTCTAAGACCCTAGGTAGGTCAGTTATTAAAGCCTTACTAACCCTTCTCACTGCTTTACCTCAATCACAGCTAGAGCAGTGAAAATCAGCTTCCTTTATTTTATCAAAATTAGGCAGCCCTTTAGTAATACTAGAGGTCTTTTTCAAAAGACGTAGGCCTATATGGCCTAGCCTAACGTGCCACAATTTAGCTAAATTAAGTAGATTATAGTAATCTCGCTGACCTATATTAGGCTCCTTTAAAGTAGGGCTAGATATAGCCTTTTCTACTTTATTCCCCTCTATAACTGGCTCTCTTAGCACACGGGGCAGGTCTCTAGTGCCAGTTAAGGGCTTAGGCTCCCTAGTCTCACGGGGACTTTGATAGGGGGCCTAGGCAGTGGCTAAGGGCTCTACAGGCCTACGGGGCCTTTTCCCCCTTAAAGAAGGTCCTATACCTTCTAAAGTAGTACCCTTAGCCGGAGAATTCCTTAGCTTATAGCGCTTATTAGGCTCTATAGCTTCGGATACTATAGCATCCTCTATAATAGGTCTATAGTCTTCCTTTCTAATAGAATTAGAAGGAATTTCCACTACTATCTTTTTACACTACGGCTCTATACTTTTAGTAGTATAACTAGAAAGGCCTAAAGGAAAAGCAAAATTTGCATATAATATAGGCTTAGAGCTGCCTCTAACGTCAAGAAAAAATCCTGATTTCTTAAAGTCTAGTACAGCTATACAGCGTCTATCACCCCTGTAAAGGGTTTCCTTTATAAGGCAACCTCCCGAATCATAGTGCCTAACCCTACTAACAATATTTATATTAATATTAGGTAGGTATAAAACTTTATCTAATACTAATTTAGTATAGGTAGGGGGGGCCTTGCTAGATAATACTTCTAGTGTAATAGAGCCTATACTAGCCGGGCTTACAGGGCCATTTCCAGTGTTAATAGGGCGTAACTGGCCTGTGTTAGGCGTAAAGGTAGTAAACCGCTCTTTACTATTACTAATATGGTCTGTAGATCCCGTATCGTATAGCCAACTATTATAAAGAGCGGGGTCTCTAGGGCGTCTTTTAGGCTTATTATCTTTATATTTTGCCTTATTAGAAGAGGTTTTTAGGCCTTTTCCTTTAAAGTCCTTACGCTTCTTATACCCTTTTAACGCTAATAGCTGTGCTAATTGGGTATCAGAATCGCTAGAAGAACTAGAATTGGAAATAGAGTCGGATTCCTCTTCTTCTTCTTCTACAGCTAGGTTATAGGACCCTAGCATAAAGGAGGCTTGTTCAGCACTTTTAGCACTATAATTCTGCCCTTCAACATTATAACTAGCCTTCTTCTTACTCTTTTTCTTATTTTTACCCTTCTTACTAGGGTTAGAATTTGAATTAGGGGTTGAATTAGAGCTATTAGCTATGTAAGCTGCTCTATACGCCTCTGTAGCCGGGTTCCTAGATTCTTCTAAAATATCAGCCATTAGATATTCTATATTAAGGCTAGAGGCTGTAAGGCCTAGCATTCTAGCCTGTCTTATAGAGCTCTTTTGGCGTGATACCCAGCTAGGAAACTTAGATTCTAGAGCCTTAAAATACTGATTTAGTATTGAAGAGGGATCTATATCTATTTTAGCCATGGTAAGCTTAGCAAGATAGCCGTTAAATTCAGCGTTAAAAGCTGATAAGCCTTTTCTATAGGTACTAAAAGTAAGGGCATGGAATTCGTTATAGACGTCCTCCTTTTTAGACTCTATAGGTCGGCTATACTGCCTAACAAGCAGCTTAAAGGCCTTAGAAGGTATATGAATCTACGATATAGCAGCCCTAGGGCCACTAGATAAGCTATTACGTAGAAGCATTAAAAGAACAGCTTGATCAGAGTCGCTATAAGTGTTAGATATATCAGGGTTTTCTAAAAAATTAGATATCCCTAACGCTCTTAGCACTATACTTAAAGCCTGAATCCACTGTTCAAAATTGCTTTCCCCGCTAAGCTTACTATCGTCCGGTATAGTATAGGCCTTTTTAGAAAGCTCCTTTACTATACTACTAGTAATAGTATCCTTAAAGCCTTCCTTAGACCCTGTATCTATAGGGGGGTCTAAATTACTAGTAGCTGTATTATCTACAGCCGGCCCTAGATGGGGCTCTTTCCTAGGGGGACGTGGAGGAGAATCTAAATCTATAGTACCGCTAAAAGGATCAAATCTAGGACTATAGCTAGTCTTTCTAGTAGCAGCAGCATTGCTACTATTAGTTAGAGAAGCTAAAGTAGAAGATATATTCTTTATAGCGCTAACGCTATCCTTGATAGAGGCTTTTAGGGTATTTAGACTTAAAAGTAGTGTTTTTATATCACTAGATTAGCTAGCTATAACTCGCTTATGAGATTTTATATGCTGTTTTAGGACTTCTATAACCTTGCTATAGTCTTCGCTATCTTCCTTATCTTCTAATAAGGTTCGTATAGGTAGTAGAGGCCTAGAAGATTGCCCTGGATCAGCTGGGTTACTAGCCCTTTTAGGCGCTATACCCTTCCCTTTAGCTTGATCCGCCATTGAAAATAGGCTACTATTTACTTCATAGTACTAGCTAAAGCACTTAATTAGCTTCCAGTTTACTAAAGCTAATTAGCTAGCTTACTAATTATAGTAGTGATTTTCTAGGCTAGTCTTAGCGCTTAGTAGGTTTATAGCGCTGCCTACTTGCTACTTAGTAGGGCTTTCTAGTAGAAATTCTAAACTAGGCTCTAAGATAGGGACTAGAGACTTCGACGTAGGGACTTAACTACCGCCTATAGATATATCTATAGAAAGGGCTCTATAGTAGGGAAATATAGGTCTTTAGCGCTAGAAATTCTAAAACGCTAGCCTTTCTACTTCCAGCTATAAGTAGAAAGGTCTTTTAGTATAGGTGAGTATACTAGCCTAAGTGTATAAGAGCCCCAAATGCTCGTCAATACTATAGGACTTAGATTTCTTAGCGATTTCTCCTTCTAGATTTTCAGGCTTTTTAGTCCTTAAATAGCCTTCAATAAGATGTAATATATAGCTTTTTAGGGCTAATATAGTACTATATTTTCAGCTATAAGAGGCTTAAATAGCCCTATATATATAGGCAGAGGTAGCGCTTTAAAATTGGACTCTAACGATAACTATCCCACAGGCTATCCGGGCTTATAACCTATTGGAATAGGTAATCCTATATAAGGATCTATAACCACTATAGCCTACTAGTAGTAGTCGTATAGGGTACGTAGGGGCAGCAACAGCGTTGATATAGCCTAAATAGCACTTCCTAGGTATGTGCTAATATAGTAAAGTAGGGCCCTTTACTATATTCCCTCTATAAAAGTCCTTATATAACGGTATAGTTATAGGCTATAGCGCTATATTATAGGGGCTTTAAGCTTATATATTACGGCTTTCAGTAGGTCTTATAGGCCTATAAGGCTTATAGTTATAGGTAACGTAGTAACTTGATTTCTAGTCCAAGTAGGTAAGGCTTCGCAATTTCCTTCCCTACATATACCCTCCGGGACCGTTCCTGCCTTCCATACGGCAGGAGCGCCTTAGTAGGTGCATGGCCACTTCCCGAAAAACCAAATAAGCTGGCGATTTTAAATAATCGACTCACGGCTACCTAAGCTGCAGGGTAAGCTGTACGACTTTTCCTATAAGTTCTGTTTTCGCTCCTGCGGTGCAGGGTAGGTACAGGGTAGGTAGGTGACCTAGTAGAAGAGCCTTTTAAGGCTATTTCTAGCGCTTATACAGCCTAAGGAGGCTGTCTCCACAAAAGTGGGGCATAAATCTAAAAATAGAAAAGCCTTTTAAAGCTATTTCTAGGCTATATAGTGGAGTATATAGCTTAGTCAGCGGTATCCACAAAAGTGGGTCCACCCTCAGAATATAGCTATATATCTAGTAGTTCGAGAACTGAAATCCGTTTTGCCTAAGCTATAACCGTTAGAGCGCTATAGCTTATTTTGTACGTTTAACACTCTTCTAGTAGGCCTTCCTCTATAACCCGGTTGTAGACTGTAAGGCCTTTAACCGCTACTGCCCAGGTTATAGTATATAGGGAGGCCTTCTCTCTAAAGGCCCTTGTAATCCAGGCAGTGTTGTTCTCCAGGCTCTTCTTTATCTCTACGTTCTCTATAACTAGTAGGAGGTTACCGCTAGAGAGTGTCTGAACCCCCTAAACAGCTAGGCCAGAAGCCTGTTAGATAGCCTGTACTACTTCTAGGGCAGATTTAGCTAGTACTTATTATTGGGCTAAGCCTAGTCGGATAAGCACCTAGTGCTCTAGGCTAGGCCTAGTTACCTTGCTAGCTATTAGCTTACTAGCTATATTAGCCTAGGTAGGGGCTATAGGCTAGGAGTGGCTAGGCTATTGCTGTTGTTACTACTGTTGTTGCTAGTAGTAGCTAGGCTGCTAAGGGTATTGCTAGTACTGTAGTTTAGGCGTTCCTAGGGCAGTAGGGCGGTTTTGGGGTACTAGAGCTGTTGCTATAGCTAGGGCTTCTTTAGGAGGGTCCTAGAGCAGGGCTGTAAGGGCGATTTGCCTGGCTTTAGTAGTCGCTTCTACTATATTGTAGAAGTTAGTGCTGTCCTTAGCTAGGCTGATTATCTGATCTAAGAGGCTAGAGAGCGTAAGGGTAAGCTTAGGGGGGCTAAGGGCAGCTTAGGCGGTTTTCTTAGTTGCTAGGGCGATATGGTCGGCCTTAGCGGCACTATTGTTGTTTTCTTCTTTCCCTATATTTTTCTCCGATTTTTTCCCCGGCTTTTTTAAGGTTTTCTAGCTAGAGGGGGTCGGGGTTAGGGCGTGCCGGCTGCCGTTTAGGCCCCTAAGGAAAGGGGCAAAGACGTTGGTTAAGGGGGGGGCGCCAATTATAGGGACGTTGATAGTAGGGGGGGCGCTAGAGCTAGGTGCTATAGATGCTGTAGTTATAGCGCCTATAGCGGTCTCTTTAGCAGTGGTAAAGGCGGTAGTTTAGCGGTCTTCCATCTCTATATCGTTGTTCAGGTAGTCTGTACTTAGGGGTTGGTCTATGCTTAGAGGCTAGCTTAGGGGGTTATTATTGTTATCGTTAGCTGTAGGTAGGGCAGGGTTGCCAGGGCATAGAGCTGTATTAATAGCCCGTATACGAGGAAATTGCAGTTGCAAGAGGGCAGCTAGGCTCGCCATTTTCTGCATTTTCGCACGCCTAGGGCTGTCGCGCAACCGACAGCGCTGCAGCGAAAATTGGCGGGCGTTATGTCCTCGATCGGACGGTTCGAATGGATGTGGTTGCACGCGATTTGGTGTAGTTTTGACCAAAAACTCGTTTTTCGTTTTTAGGTGTCGGTAGTAGGTACTATATACAATTAAGAAAGTTATAAAACTTCGTATTATCGACTACCTTCTAGATTACCTACTTTAGAAAGATATAGAATCTTCTAGGATTAGTAGGAAAAGTAGTTACCTAAGTTTAAGGTACCTAGAATGCCTTAAGATAAATCAGATATACTATCTAGCTTATAGGAGCTTTCTTAATAAGGGTATTAGAAGACATCTCTATATAGATAAGACTAAGTAGGAAGGTTGAGTTCTAAAAGAGGATAAAGTCGGTTTATTAAGATTAGAAAAGTTTTTATAGAAGAAAGAGAGGAAGAAAGATAGGTCTTTATACCTAAGGAAGCTACCTACGCTAGTCCTAATTCTAATAAGGAAAGGTTGATAAAAAACTAAGTAAACCTAATTATACTATACTAACTTTCAGAGGCTATTTGCTAATAAAAAGAATTAGATAGAAGCCCTAAGCGCTAATAAAGGAGTAAACAGCTTGCTTAATAGCAGGAAAGAATTTTTATATGCCTTCCTCCTCTAAAAGAACTTGCCCTATATTAGGACCTGCCCCCCTCCTTTAGATTTTTCTCTTTCTAACTTCTCTAGTATAACCTTCTTAGACCTTTACCTCTTTTAAGATCTTTTTCTTAGTACTCTTAGTAGAAACTTTTAGCCCTAGCCCTAACTTCCTCTAGGTAATCTCGCTTATTATTTCTACCTTCTTTCTATAATTATATAAGATTAAGATGCCTCTAAGGAAGGGATCTAACAAGCAGGCTCTGCCCTAGATAAACTTGGATTTAAATAAGGTTCTCCAAGAAAAGCAGCGCTATTATATAATCAGTAGGCCAGTATATAGTAAGGATAAGGATAAGCTTATACTAGTAAGCGCCCTAACAATTCCCCTATTAACGCCGCGAAAACTACGGTCGTTGCCTTACAAGCTTCGCTCTTTACTATACAAGGTGTAGTTCTCTCCGTACAAGCTGCAATCGACCCTGCGCAGACTCCAGTCCTCCCTGTAAAAGTCGCAGGGCACCCCGAGCAAGTTTAAGTACTCGTCTATAAGAGGCGAGGAAACTAAGGCACCTACGTCTAATCTAGTTAAGTCCTTGATAAAGCGCTTTAACAGGCCTGGCCACGCATACTCCCGTTTGACTTTTGAAGATTTCGAGGCACTTAGGAAGGAAACTAACAAGTATAGCGCTGCTAAAGATATCAACGACCTTACCAACTGCTATACTCTACTTAGTAGTAACTATTTCGAGCTAGTAGGCAAGATTGCTTATTACCTAGAGTAGCATATTATAAAGAATAGCTAACTAGACTTCTTTAATAAGATAACTATTAATAAAGAGGATTTCGACTGTTGCTTCCCTAGGATAGCTAGTTAAGTTGCTATAATTATAGGAGAAAAGGTCCTAGGCCGAGATTTCCGATTAGTTTTAGCCATTTTATATAATATATATAGGATATAGCCAGAACGAGCCTAGATAACTAATAACTATATTAACAGTATGCTTAGATAGACCTTATATATGTTTAAGAGGTACGTTTTTATTATACCATACTTAATAGCTCTAACTCTTAATAAAGAGGGCAACTACCTAATAAGTCCGGTTCTTTACCCTACTAAGGGAAACGTCTGCTATAAGGCCCTTAGAAAGCGTTTCTAGCTTATAGTTATATATGTCTATAAGAACTATTAGGTTCTTACTATCTATAATCAGCTTAAAAAGATCTATAAGGTTTAGGATTCCAACCTTCCTAACAACGCTAATAATATAGACAACGAAATGATAATAATATAGGTAGAGATGATTATTCCCTATCTACTTATATCTAAAGCTAGCGTCTTTAACCTAATATACATTTGCCGGTTGAAATTCTGCTTTAATATTAAGGACGACTTTTCCTATAGGCACGCTATTACTAAGGCAGTCTGATCCTTCTTCTATAACCAGGTTATTAAGGATAAGAACGATTTAACGCCTGTTCTATAGTAGAAGATAGAACCCTAGTTCGGTTAAGACGTAATATAGAAGTAGGGATCGATTTCAGCTTACTTAAAGCATGCTTAGATATTAGGGATTGCTAAAGTATTCGAAGTAAGGCCTAGATCTAGGGTACTAAATCTACGTCCTATTAGTAGCTAGGTCTCTATTAACAAGCTTTTACCTATAAGTATATTATAGATTATCTGGACTTAGAGTTTCACTACCCTAGTATTTAGTACCCTAGCTTTAGCAGATATAATAATGGATAATAATACTTCTATATATATTTAGAGAATAAGAAGTACTTCCTTAGGTTTACTAAGGTTAATTCCTGGAAATTTAGTAATATAAATAGCTTAACTATCTATCTAACAGTCTTGTTAAAGCCCTTCTTTACTAATAGCATTAGCGCTATAGCAAACTACTCCTATACTATAGTAGTAGACGCCTATACGCCAAGCTATCCTTAAGTAGATAGTATCTATTTAGAAGACTATTCTACGTCCTTCTACTTCTAGCAAGTAAAGGTCTGTTAAAGAGGATCTTTCCTACCCTATTATACTAGAGAAGCCGAAGTCCGTCAAGAATGCTACTATATAGCCTACTACGCCTAAGCAGCCTAAGTTAACCAGGAAGAGCGTCGCTACGCCGCAATCGCGGCATACTAGGCGAAATGTTACTCCTTAGCCCGCTATACTTTCGCTTATACAGAGGGTCACTCAATCAACGCTTATAAGGGATCTTAAGCTAGATAATACGCCTGCTCTATAATATAGGGAGGATGTTAAGGCAGATAAAGCTAATAGAGAGCTTTATATAGGGATAAATATCACTATGCTGGAATTGTTACTGCTATACCCCTAAGGCTATAGAGGTTAGGCTAGGATAGACTAATTAGCTATAATCGGATAACAGTAAATAGGCTGGATAAGTAGGTTTGTTTTATATACTTTCTTTTCTTACTTAGAGTATTACTAGCTATAGTTAGCCCCTCTGACCTTAATCCTGTATAAACCTAGTATAATCTTAGTATACCTTGTTACATATAGATAGATAGATATCTTTTACTCCTATAGAGTCCTCTAAGGGGCTATAAGGGGCTGCTAGCTTACACTTATGCTAGAGGAAAACCGGAAAACGGATGAAAAACCTCCAACGAGCTTAACAAGGCGGGCAACCTAGCAAGAGGAAAAGAGCAGTACTAAAAGAAAAACAACGTAAGGGGAGGCCGTCTAGGAGGCTACTTAGGGAAATCGCGCCTATTCCCCTACCCGTCTCCCGTAAGAACGCCCTATATCTTAATTAATATAGTGCTTAGGGTAGGGGAATAAGGAAGGGGTCTTATCAGCGAAAGAGGTAAAGGTAGGTCTAGGCTTAAAGCTTAAAAGCTTATAAGCTTAGCCTTATAGCCTTCCCTCTTACCTTAGGTATAGTAGTAAGATACTAGCTATAGGGAAGGGTAGAAGGAAAGTAGTCTAAAGGAAAGGAGGGAGGCCGTCTTAAACAAAGGAGTAGAAAGAAAAGACTTAGAGCATATCTATATCCTCCTCCTCTATAGAGCCCCTTACTGGCTCTAGGGAAGAGGGTATAGTTATAGCTGTAGCTATAGCTGTAGGGTTAGTAGTAGCGGTAAAGGTAGTAGTAGGGATTTTGCTAAAAGCCTCCCTTATTATCCTTTAGGAAGGGGGGGCTGTAGTAGCGGTAGTGGCGGGCATTATAGAAGGGCGTCTATGGCGGCGTTTTCCAGCTACTACTATATAGCCCTCTTCTCCTTCTAGCCGGTCTTCTGTTGATATTGCTGGCTTAAGAGGGCCTAGAAGGTCGAAGTTAATAGGCCTATTTTCAAGGTAGGCCTTTGCTTATGCCCTATATTTCTTTCTTTTAGGGTATTCCTCTGCCCTAGCATAGTAGTCTCCTTAGCAGTTCCGGCAGTTCTAGGCCCTAGTATAGGCTGCTTTATTAGTATGCTTCTTCTTTTCTTAACCGCAGTTATAGCAAAGGGTAGGGGAGTGGCAGTATTTAGCCTTATGCCCCTAACACTAGTAGTTAAAGCACTAAAGGGCCCTAGCCTTATCGATATAAGGCTCCGCTTTTAGGGCCCTATAAGCCTAGAAGATGCCGTCTTAACAGGCCTTATAAGCCTCTTATTAGCTAGAAAAGGCTATAAGTGCTAAGACTCTTGTTCTTTCGATTTAGAGTAGGTGCTAGACTTTAGCTTAGAGGGCTAAGGGATATACTTCTTTTGCTGCTGCTAAGAGGCTAGCTTCTATTATCCGATCAGCTGTTGTAAGCCCTTTAATAGCTACTGCCTAGGTAGTAGTATAGAGGGAGGCCTCTAGTAATAAAGAGGCTAGCTAGGCTGTATTTTCCTCTAAGGCCTTCTTTACCTTCTCTTCCTTTATAACCAGTATAAGGTTGCCGCTTAGTAGGGTCCTTACCCCCTTAATAGTATGCCCTATTGCCCTCTAAACTGCCTGTACGATCTCTAGCGCTGATTTCTAACCAAGGGAGGAGGAGGCTGATCCTAGGCGTATAAGGACTTGTTTTTCTAGGCCTAGTTTAGTCGGCTTTACCCTAGCTGCTGCTATAGTAGCCCAGGTATGGCGGGTCTTAGGCTGGGGGGCTGGTTGCTGCTGTTGTTGTTATTGTTGTTGTTGTTGGTACTGCTGCTTCTTCTGCTTTTGGGCCTGGCTAGTAAAAGAAGGAAAGATCGGAATTACTGCCTTCTTCTCCTCCTCCTTTAGTATTTACGTTAGAGCCAGCTTTCTAGCTAGCCCTATATATTCGACGATTTCCTTAAAAGCCGGGTTATTGATTAAGAGGCTGACTATCGAGTCTATAAGGCTAGAGAAGGTAAGGGCGAGAGTTAACGGCGGTAAAGCTTTCTCCTTCTCCTTTTCTTTCCCCTTTTTTAGGGGGGCGGTAGCGGCGTTAGCGGTAGTAGCGTGCTAACTGCTAGAAAGCCCTTTAAAAGGGCTATCGAATGATATATTGCTCGGCCTAGTAGCGGTTATAGCGGTGGTGGAATCGGTGGCGGAAATAGTGGTGGTAGCGGTAGCAGCAGCGGTAGTAGTGGCTATAGCTATAGCTATAGCGCTAGAGAGGTGGGGCGTAAACGTATAGCTTGTATAATCGGGTTTAGGGGTAGGCTCGTTGATTAAGAGGCTAGGGGTAGCGGAAGCAGGGCGAGGGCCTAGAGGGTTAGGGGTGCTAGGGGGGCACGTGACTATAGGGCCCGTACGCCCCCGCTGTAGATTTCTCGCCACGGTCGACCATATCGTACAGTCAGAATCCGACCACAGCGCCGTCGAGCGGCGGACAGCGCTACGGCCAAATTTGGCGTGTATTGTGTCCTCAATTGGACAAGTTGATCGCAAAAGAGTACAGTCGATTTGGAGCGTTCCTGACTAAGAACGCGTTTTCGGATGTTTGATGTCAGTCTCAGGGTTTTCACCTTGTTACATATATGTAATCTATAGTTCCTAATTATCTTTGCTCTAGATAGAGGTGCCCTATATTGTCCATATTATTCTATATTCGTTTCAGGGGTTTATATCTCCTACTACCTTCTACCTTTTATAGGAGCTATAGGGAGGTATAGATCAGCCTAGCTAGTATACGACTAGCCGCTACTTATTTTTCTTCTTCTTCTTCTTCCTCTATTTAGAGGGGTCCTGTATCAACTTTCTCTTCTATTATACAGTAGAGTAGGTAAACAAGGCTGGTCTTTCTTATCCGCCCCTTATCTTATTCTAGGCTAACAATAAGATTGTAAGTTGTTAGTGCAAGGAGGATAATAGTATAAGAGGCTGGCTTTCCTTCCTATATTTATAGAAGAAGGAGATCGATCATTACTCAAAAATTATTACAGTTATACAGTCACACTTTACCCATTTAGATATTCCATCTATTTTTACCTTTAGGCTACTTTGGCCTATTTACTTGGTTCTATTACACCTATCCGCCTAAGTCTCCCCTGATCAGGGAGACTATAGCCTTGGTATGCACATACCTCTTATCCTCTTGTCTGGACAGCTGTTTGATATACAGCTGCCTACTACCTTTAGACAGCTGCTCCTACTTTCTCGTGGGTCTGCTGCTCTGTTTTAATATCTAGGTAGATAATTACATATTAACTCTTATTAATTTCAAGCCTTTTATATATATTAATAAACCATTATATTTTATTAGTAAGGACATGATATAGTACGCCTAAAAAGTTGCGCGTCTAATCCGAGTACTTATAAAATGCTGAGGTCCTCTTCTTATCTAACAATATAGTCTATATAATATATATGAGGGAAAGAGTACATAGATTGAATACTATAATCTAAGTATTGTTCTTATCTAGCTAGTAGGGTTATAAGAGAGGTAGTACTATAGATTGTTAAATAAATAGTAAGGCAGGTAGTAGAGAAGGCGTTAGTCGTTCTATAGCGCTTTTAGACTGTACCTTATAGTTAATGATCTTGAAAATCCTATTAATCTTTATCTATTTCTAGAAGTAGAAACCCTTCTTATTAAATAAGGCTAGGAACTCCTTTCGAAAAGTGCTATTAACAAAGTTCAATTAGTATACCGTCTATCTGTCTAGCTCTTTACCTATATTATCAATTATTATATTAAGATGTAAATTGCTATACCTAAGTTCGGCTAGGCATTATACGAACTTAGTTGTTAGGGCTACCTCTAAGTAGATATAGCTAGGCTTAATAGTAATATCGTTGTACTATAGTTTGATATTAATATACTTTTTCTATATATATAGCAGCGTTATACTACTATAAGCGATTTCCTTATATATAGGCCATTTATTAATGTCTAACTTATCCGCTATATTAGTGTTTAACATCTTAGCTAAGGTTGGTATTATAAGTGTTAGGTTATATAGTATCTGTTATATAACAGGAATATATTATATACTGTTATATAGTTAATAGTAGAGTCTAGTTAGTATAAGTTTTATCTGGTATAAGAACTAGTTTATTCTTTTAACATAGGTCTGATTAGGTTGGTATATCTAGTCCAAGAACTAGGTCATTCTTTTCATATTGATTTATCAGGTTTATATAGTTATATATAACTGCTAGATATTATACAACAACTGTTGATTGTGGTGAAGGGGGATTAGGTGCTGATCCCCGTGACCGCGCAGCACATAAGCATCTTGCTCTAGGGAATAGGGCGCGTACTATGCTACTTGTGCGATAGCTACGAGTGGCGTACCCGCGTACTACATAATGGTTACCAACGAGCGCTCCGCTCTAATATAGGTATTTAAGGGGTATGCAACTACCCCCTAGATAAAGGGAGACATATAATAATCTAGAACTAGAACTTAAACTAGTATTTCCTTGCTACTTACTTTACTCTTATTGTTTTAGATTACTATAATCTCTAGAAACCTTCTAATACTAATTAGTATTATCTTTATATTGCGATATAGGGGTAATATAGAGTAGTAAGGTAGTTAGTTAAGTGTTGAACAACCTTAACTAAGTAGATTATAGTTTACTTACTAAAGGCTATCGATTAGGTAACTAGATAACTACCCTATTAACTTAGTAATATCGCTTATAAGAAAACTAATACTATAAACCTACCCTTTTAGGCTAAGGAAGCTTAACTTAAGTCTCTAAACCAAGGAAGTATTGCTCGAAAGAACGCTATTGATACTATATTACTAACTAACTTTACTACAATTAATATACTATAACGTCCTAAGATCTACCTACTTATAGAACCTTAGAAAGGGAAGATACTAAGACAAACCCCTATTATATACTAAGTATTTCGTTAAATATAGCCTAGGATCTTAAAAAGCATTTTAAACAAGAATTCCCTACCTAGCTACCTATTATAAGTATTAATAAATTTAATACTTAGACCTACTATAGATTGCTAGCGTATATCGATCTAGAGTATAATAGTAATAAAGTACTTAACTTATATATGCTCTTCTACCTGAGTACTTATAAAGAGCGATAATGCGAAGATCTATACTACGAATTCCGCTTGGATTTCAAGGACTAGACTACCAACCATTTTAACAAGTTAAATAATAAACTATACTTATAACTACGCTAAACGCTTAATGATAGCTATATCTTAGTAGATGGCTCGAAAGGGCAGAAGCTTTCTAAGGGACTTGCAACACTTACTAATAACCTATTAGACAATCTAGGGCCTGATATACTCCTTTAAATCTATAGAACGTCGATCTAGGCTAAGTATAGATAGCTTAGAACAATATCTCTTCCCGCTTAAACAGAAAAGAGGAAAGAGATTATACTAATAATAGTCTGAGAATTCGAAACTAATACCCGGATATAGGAGGTATTGGAATGGGTAATCCTATATAAGGATCTGTAACCACTATAGCCTACTAGTAGTAGTCGTATAGGGTACGTAGGGGCAGCAACAGCGTTGATATGGCCTAAATAGCACTTCCTAGGTATGTGCTAATATAGTAAAGTAGGGCCCTTTACTGTATTCCCTCTATAAAAGTCCTTATATAACGGTATAGTTATAGGCTATAGCGCTATATTATAGGGGCTTTAAGCTTATATATCACGGCTTTCAGTGGGTCTTATAGGCCTATAAGGCTTATAGTTGTAGGTAACGTAGTAACTTGATTTCTAGTCTAAGTAGGTAAGGCTTTGCAATTTCCTTCCCTATATATACCCTCCGGGACCGTTCCTGCCTTCTACACGGCAGGAGCGCCTTAGTAGGTGCATGGCGCCTTCCCGAAAAACCAAATAAGCTGGCGATTTTAAATAATCGACTCACGGCCACCTAAGCTGCAGGGTAAGCCGCACGACTTTTCCTGTAAGTTCTGTTTTCGCTCCTGCGGTGCAGGGTAGGTACAGGGTAGGTAGGTGACCTAGTAGAAGAGCCTTTTAAGGCTATTTCTAGCGCTTATACAGCCTAAGGAGGCTGTCTCCACAAAAGTGGGGCATAAATCTCAAAATAGAAAAGCCTTTTAAAGCTATTTCTAGGCTATATAGTGGAATATATAGCTTAGTCAGCAGTATCCACAAAAGTGGGTCCACCCTCAGAATATAGCTATATATCTGGTAGTTCGAGAACTGAAATCCGTTTTGCCTAAGCTATAACCGTTAGAGCGCTATAGCTTATTTTGTACGTTTAACAGGAGGTACTATAAAGGAATATATAAATCGGTAATATAGCTGTAAACATTACTTAGTAATACAGACTAATAAGCAGCTTAATTATAAACAATAATTAACCGGCGAGCGGCTAAGGCCCGAGTATATACCAGATAGTAGCCTAAAGTAGAGTACTCTACGCTAGTAACTGCAGCTAGTTCGGAAATACCCTCTACCTGCTAAATCTAGACCTACGGATAATACTTCTGATTTATAGACTTAGAAGCGCAATAGGAGCAGGATTCCTAACAGCTAATAAGGACGCCGGCAAAGGCTACGGATTCCCCCTAACCACCCAAAGTGCCGGCTAAGGTTATAGCTAAGGTCATAGCTAAGGTAACTACTAAGGCTATAACTAGGGAACTAATTAAGGGGGACGACAGAACCCTATACAACCTATATAAACCCCTAGTATTAATAACAACTATAGGCTAGAATACGTATAACCTAAAGCAGATAACAAAGAGCGGTATACCTGGTATAAGTATATTATATATAGAAGTACTAAGTATATAGCTATCCTATCAATTGAAACGGGCTAGATAAATAAGATAAGTATTAATCGAAAGATACTAACCGATTTTATTAAGTCTCGGGATTTAAAAGACAGCTATTCCGGGTCTAATAACAATATCTGTCGGAGCTAAGGCACAGGTGACGTTCGGCATCGGGTAATCGCAGCGTTCAGAGCTTTGACGAGCTCTGATTAGCGATATAAATACGGGGTTCACGACAATGGCTTATAGCGCTCTTTCCGAGCGCTGATAGCCTGATCCTAACGAGCTATCGCTCTATAATTAGTATGTTTAATGCGACGATCGTATCCGATTGTTATATATGGTATTTATAATAGGGACTGTCCTAATAAGGTAGTTAGAGTAGATAGACTTCTATTTACTAATCGATTTACCTTTTGGTTACCCCTTTATATATATATATAGAGACTACCGACACTGATCAGTATTGCTAGTAGGCAGTATAGAATAGCAAAGTAGATTAGTAGATCTGGCAAAAGCTTATATTATAAAGGTAACGGTTAACCTGACTAGTCTGAAAACGTAGGATACTAGAAAGGAAAAGCGAATAACCTTATACTGCTTTTACTAATACTTGGTTCGATTAGAGGATTAACTAAGACGATAATCATCGCTACTTTACAAGTCGGCGATTTATAATAACAAAATAGCACCTATACCCGGCCTTATAGAGCTTATACAAGCTTTAAAAGAGATTAAATTGAAAAGCTATATTTACTCTTTTAACCTATCTCTTTCCTTACAATGCCCCCTGTTTATCGAGCCAAAGAGCGTAGATACAATGCTCCTTAACTTGTAGATTCTTAATTTCATTGCTTAGATTGATAATAACTTGACTAGTTATAACCTTTATACGGCCTTTTATACGGATTTCTATAACTAGGATACGGAAGACTAGGTAAAAGGGCTTCTAAAGCTTAAAGCAGTACTATAAAAAGCCCTTATCAACAAATCAGTACCTGTTAAAGGGGTATTCGGAGCTCCTCTAGATACCAGCCTTATTATACTTGCCTATATGTCAGAGGAAGACTTTATACCCCTATCTACTAAATCCTATAAAGATAGCTTGAAGGAGCTTTCGTCGCGACAACCATCTTGTCAACCAGAAATGTAAGAAGAACGGTTAACAATAATAGAGACTATAGAGACCCGTTTTGAACAACCCACTTTACAAACACTATACGCCAAGATAGTACATATAGGAAGTACTGATTATATGCGCCTTCTACCTGTTAAAGGCCAGGTTTAGAATATCAATAGTAAGTTAGCAAGTACCTTTACAAAGTTATAGGATAAGTAGGGAAACTATAACGGTAAGGATATCGAGATTCTAGACAATAAAGTCAAGTTCTTTTTATAGTAGTGCTGCTCCCTATAGATAGAGTATAGTTAGCTCTATTATATATTCCCTTTAATGCTTTCTAGGTGTATAAGAGATTAGTACGTATAGTATATATCAAACGGAATGTCTTTTACTACTATATATAGTCGCCTCCAGGGTTACTTCGTTAATAAGGTAACGTACTTGGAATGCTTTAACAAATAGAGTACAATCACTTTTAATACGGTATCCAACGCGCCTAAGAACTCTGGAAAGTTAAAGATAGATATCCTTAAAGTGCTATTCGAGAAATTAGTATAGTTGTAAAAGAGCTTTGGCATAAGATACAACGACGAAATGCTAGTTCCTATGCTAATTCGAGCAGTAACTAGCGTATCTGGGCTTAGTAGTACGCTGTTAAAGCTAGAACTTAACTTTGATAAGCTCTGCTCTTAACTCCGAATAGCCCTTGCCATTCATATATGGAAAAAGGGCTTATCGGCGTTTATAATAGACTAACAATATAATATATTGGAATGGGTAATCCTATATAAGGATCTGTAACCACTATAGCCTACTAGTAGTAGTCGTATAGGGTACGTAGGGGCAGCAACAGCGTTGATATGGCCTAAATAGCACTTCCTAGGTATGTGCTAATATAGTAAAGTAGGGCCCTTTACTGTATTCCCTCTATAAAAGTCCTTATATAACGGTATAGTTATAGGCTATAGCGCTATATTATAGGGGCTTTAAGCTTATATATCACGGCTTTCAGTGGGTCTTATAGGCCTATAAGGCTTATAGTTGTAGGTAACGTATAATTTGATTTCTAGTCTAGTAGGTAAGGCTTCGCAATTTCCTTCCCTACATATACCCTCCAGGACCGTTCCTGCCTTCCACACGGCAGGAGCGCCTTAGTAGGTGCATGGCGCCTTCCCGAAAAACCAAATAAGCTGGCGATTTTAAATAATCGACTCACGGCCACCTAAGCTGCAGGGTAAGCCGCACGACTTTTCCTATAAGTTCTGTTTTCGCTCCTGCGGTGCAGGGTAGGTACAGGGTAGGCAGGTGACCTAGTAGAAGAGCCTTTTAAGGCTATTTCTAGCGCTTATACAGCCTAAGGAGGCTGTCTCCACAAAAGTGGGGCATAAATCTAAAAATAGAAAAGCCTTTTAAAGCTATTTCTAGGCTATATAGTGGAATACATAGCTTAGTCAGCAGTATCCACAAAAGTGGGTCCACCCTTAGAATATAGCTATATATCTAGTAGTTCGAGAACTGAAATCCGTTTTGCCTAAGCTATAACCGTTAGAGCGCTATAGCTTATTTTGTACGTTTAACACCCCCTCTATTCTTCTGTTCCTTTATAAGCCTGAGAAAGCTATATATAGGTAAAGAATAGAAGAATCCTAAGAAATAAGAACGTAAGAGCAAAACTATTCCGTTAGACAAAGGGGTTATGCCCTTATATATATATAGGATAAACCCCTATTATATATAGAAAGAAGTAAGAATATATATGATGTTGAAATCAAACCTATAACCTATTTAAAGGTATAGGTACTATAGCTTTAAAGCGTATAGTAATATATAATATCTAAATATTCTATACCCTAGCGACTGATAGACGCACTAGAGTATAGAAGGAGTAAAGGGCTTATAAACGCCTTTATCCTCTTATAGAGAAAACGATTTTTAGCACGGTTTTAAATTTTATGCCCTTTTTTACTCCGTTGTTTCAAGATATAGTAAGGAAATAACAGGTTACATAGAGAATCCCCCTCTAAAGGAAAGTATACTACTAGTAATAGCCGGAGCCTATATTTCCCAAATATAGCTATACTATATACTAGAGTACTTCTAGACGTAGCTAGAGTAATATAGGCCTCCCTAACGACGCAGGGAGCTGATGCCAGCACAAGGGCGCCTATAGAACTGTACTACAGTGGCTAGGACCTTATAAGCCTTTTAAGGCTATATAGAGGAATTAGGTGATTCCAGAGGGCTGTAAAGTAGCCGGTACTATTGACTGGTCTTATAAGCTAATCAGGCTAAGCCAGGCCTTCTATATATATAGTATAGAGTATATATATAGGGGTAAAGGGTAGCTTAGTAGAAAGCTCCCTTAGGTTGAAGGCCTAAAAGCCTAATAAAAGACTAAAAGCCACTAACTGGTAGGGCTTTAGTAAGTCCGTTAGCCGGCATACACTTAGTATTAAGATATATAATAGTAACTATTTTAGCCTTGTCACAGTCCGTTGTCATCCTGTACATATATAGCTTCGTCTTACACCAGGACCTTCTGTCCTATGTACAACAACATCTTTCTACAACCTATCTTTACTCTGGCTATAACAGTTTGTTGTACCTATATATTCTTGCTAAATTAGCAAGATTTAGTAAGTAAAGAAAACCTCTTGTTAAAAGTCCATTTTGACAAACGATTTGACGAATCCCCCTGTTTCTATATACACTTTAACCACGAGTTTCTACATACACTTCAACCACGAGTTACCACCGATTCTACAATAGCGACTAACAGCAACCAATTAGCAAAAGACTGGCTTTAAGTACAAGGCTTAGAAGCACTAGGCTCCCTAGGAATGCCAGCTACCGACTTGGCTAACCTTGTTTTGTCCGGCAACGATTAACTACTCTATTTCCTATAAGCTGCGAATTCCAGAATTTTAGGTATCTTTACCGACTTAGCTATAACTTCCTCTAGGGCCCCTTCCGCCCCCCCTCCAGCTACTTTTCCCTAACCCCCTCCAGCTCCTGTCTTAACAAGTTATACAACTCTGTCCCAACTCCTTAGCGTTAATCCTCCAACCTTTGATAGAACCTCTATAAACTCTATTAAACGGCAGATAGCCTATATTGCCTAAAAGTCCTAGGTCTTAGTAAAGCTTGCTATCGATAAAGCTTTTTTCCCTAATACCCTAGTCCAAGTCCTCTATATCTTATAGCATCTTAGCAGGGAACCTTATCAGCAAATTCGCCTAGAAGTAGACAAGCTAGTCGCACTAGCTTATAACCTCCCCTCCAACGCTTTTATAATTATATATATTGCCGATATTTTCGTATTGCTAGACCCTTAGTATCTTATAGAAGATATTAGTGTAATTAGCCTTACTAAACTAGAGAAACTAAATATAGATAGGGATAAGCTCTTATTTGCCGACTTCCTAACAGAGCTGGTACAACTCTACGAATATTCTAACCAGACTCCTGTATAACGCATTACCTACCTCTAACAGAAAGTAGGTTAAAAGCTACGCCATACTGTTGTTAGTATAGTAGATCGACCTAGCCCTATAGACTTTATAAAGTAGATAGAGCTTTACTAGAAGCTCTAAAACAATATTGCTATAAAACAGCATTAATCTTAGATTAGCTCTAGGTCGGTACTGCCTTTTTAACTAGGATTTTATAACAACGGCGACCCTATAGTATTAAGAGCTATCCTAACCCTAGGTTCCTACCTTTCTCCTAAGGAAAAGGCCTATAAAATCGACAACCGCCTCTACTTATATTATAGTAAGCTAGGCTATCTTACCTGCAACTATAGAGCAAAGAAGAACTAACCTACTACTGCCTTAGCTATAGTTCTACAACTAAACTCTAAGGGAAAAGCCTAGGCCTAGGAATACTGGATTATTATCCTAGGCCTTTTACCTCTAATCTAGAGTTCGTTATTACCTTAGGCGTAGTTCGTGCTAATTCTTCTTTGCTTTTTACTACCTTAGTATATATATAAGGTAAGGCAGTCCCCCTCTAAACCTTTATCAACTCTGGTTATTCTCTGTTTAGATTCATTAATTTCTTTATAATAGATCACTTAAGGTTAAAGCAATCTACTTTGGATTTACCTTGCCTTCTATACCTTATAGATAGTAAGTAGGCCGGTCTTATTATAGATTTCTATATCCTAGACTATTTGTTTAATTAACCTAATTCTAGTTGTACTTCTGAGCTATTATCCCTGTATATCTGGCCTCTAAGCTCTTCTAGACTGGATGTGATTCTTAGCCTCCCTTAGCTCTATGCTTACAATCCTTCACTAGACTAGGCTTTTAGTACTATAACTATTAACAGAAGGATACTAGTTATACTCTAGGATAAGGACCCTCTAATACCTACCTAAGGCTCCCCTAACTCCTCTTTAATTACTAACTAGGATCCTTCTAACTTGCAGCTTCTACCTGCTATACTATTCCTATCTTTTATAAAGGACTCTAGCGTCTCTAGTATATTAATAGCAGAACTCTATATAGTAATAGATATATTACTCTAAAAAGGGTTTACTACTAACTTATTCCCAACTCTAGATAATACTAATACCTTCCCTTCTTATCTCTTTAGGGTATCTAACAAGGATATTAAAAAGTATCTTAAGATTAACCTACCTGTTTTAGAAAATAATATTAAGAAACTCTTACCGCCTATATATTACAACTTAATTACAGCTTTTCTTCCTATAAACTTAGAAACACTACTACCTTACTATCCCTTCGATTACCGAGTCGAACTTATCCTAGGCGAGTTACTACTAGCTACTTAATGCCGCCCTATAAGCTCCTAGAAGCTCCTAGTAATCCGGAAATACCTAGATAACCACCTTTCTAAGGGCTTTATACAGAGCAGTACATTATCAGCAGCTATACTAGTACTATTAGCAAAGAAGCCTAGTAGTAGGGTACAAGTCTATATTAACTACCGAGGCCTAAATAACGTTACAATCAAGAATCGATATCTAATTCCACTTATTAGAGAAATGTTAGACATATTATACCAGGCAAGAATATACACTAAACTCGATATTATAGCGGCATTTAACTAGATCCGAATCGCCCCTAGTAACGAATGGAAGACTGCATTTACTACCTGCTTTAGCCTATTCAAGTGCTTAGTAGCAAATTTCAGCATAATAGGCGCGCCTAGTATTTAGTAACACTTTATTAACTATATTTTGTTTGATATATTAGACAAATACACAACTGTTTATCTAGACGATATCCTTATCTTTAGCAATACACCTACGAACTATACCCGATACGTCCGTAATATACTTACAAGGCTAATAAATACAGGCCTTACGGTAGATATTAAGAAGTGTAACTTTTATACTACCTGGACACGATACCTCGGACTTATTATTTCGATATCTAGCATCTCTATAGACCCTGAAAAGATTAAAGCAATTACGTCTTAGCCCTGCCTAGAATTACTATAGGATCTATAGCGATTTTTAGGCTTCTCCAATTACTACCGACGTTTTATCTCCGGCTTTTCGTCTATAGTATATCCGTTAATATCTCTTTGCTATAACAGGGCCTAGACTAAGCTATGGTTTAGTTCCTCCTAGGAGGAAACCTTCTTTTAATATTTAAAGCAGGCTTTTACTATAATACCTATCTTATAATACTTCGACCCTAGCTGTAGGACAGTAGTAGAGATAGATATATCTAACTAGGCCTTAGAAGGCGTACTATCCTAATACAATTCGGAGGGGGTTCTATACCTAGTTACCTTCTTCTTAGTAAAACATATACCAGTAGAATGCAACTATAAGATCTATAATAAGGAGCTCCTAGCTATTATTAAAGCGTTTAAGGAATAGAGACTAGAACTATAGAGCCTAGACCGCCCTGTTAAAATATTTATAGACTATAAAAACCTATAGTACTTTTATATAACAAAAATCCTTAACTAGAGGTAGGTTCGGTAGTTTAAATTCCTAGGCGATTTCCAATTCTAAATTACCTATAGGCCTAGCAGCAACTACGTTGTACCAGACGCCCTCTCCCGACACCCCGGCGACTCCCTAGTAACTTCTTTAGATTTATCAGATGCCTAAATTACAAGGAGATCTTAGGTTTTACTTCTAGACTTAAGATAGGGTTGCGTCTGACTTACTACCGTCCCTCCTCTTCTTCTCCTTACGCTTGACACGTCTAATTCAATCGACTCTATTATTTAGGCTGCCTATTCCAACTACTAGGATTCTCAGAGGCTCCTAGACTGCGTTTAGGACCCTAATTGCTATATATTTCCGCCTAAGCTTAGACTGCTCCTACAGGCTGCTATAGCCGACTATACAGTAATTTATAGCCGACTTTATATCAACGACCGTCTTTTTATCCTACCTAACGATAGGACAAGGCTGTAAGTTATTTATAGAAACTATAGCCTATCGCCAGCCGGGTACCTAGACTGTAATAAGACACTGGAACTCCTATAACGCTTCTATTATTAGCTGTATATTAAGCAGGATGTTATGCAATTTATTGTAGTATGCTACATTTGCCGCTATACTAAGAACGCTAAAGGAGCTCCGCCAGGCCTCTTTGCACCTTTGCTAGTCCCTTTTTAGCCTTGGACTATAATAAGTATCGATTACATCTTACCTCTCCCGACCTACTACTAATATAGGGTTAACTACTAGTATATTTTAGTTATAGTTAATAGACTGATAAAAATAAGACACTTCGCCATAGTACCTAACCTTTCTACTACTATACTTACCTCTGCCTTTATTACAAATATCTTCCAGCTCTATAGCACTCTAGACTATATTATATTAGATAGAGGTACTTAGTTTGTTAGTACCTTATAGAGAGAACTTTGCTGCCTTTTAGGAATTACCTTATAGCACTCCTCTATAGCTTACCCTAAAACTAACAGATAGATAGAAATTATAAATACCTACCTAGAACAGTACCTACAAGCTTTTATTTCGTTCTACCAAGATAATTAGATAGACTGGTTACCCTTAGTAGAGTTTACAAGTAATAACTATAAGTTAGAGGCAACCTGTCTTATACTATTCTTCGCTAATTATAGATAGTACCCTAATATAGGCGTTAAACCTAAGCTGCCTACAACTCCCCTACGTACTAATATCGAACAAAAAGAGTTCCTAAATGCCTAGTCTATCCATAAGAGACTATAAAGAGTAGTTAACTACGCTTGACTATTTATAGAACAAGCTTAAACTTATATAGCCGAGACTATAAATAAAAAACGCCAGGACTTAGTTTAGTATAAAGTTAGGAATAAGGTATAGGTTAGTACTACTAATATTTAATAGGGTTGGCCATTTAAAAAACTTAGCTATAAGTAGCTTAGCCCTTAGAGGGTATCTAAGGTGTATAGACAGGCAGTAGCAGTATATATCCTGCCTCTATATAAGATCTTCCCTATCTTCTATATATCTCTAGTCCGACTTGCCTCTAAGGGGCTACTAGGCTAACATTCTGCAAACCTACTATTATTACCTTATAGAGCTATTCTATCCGACAAAGGCCCTAAACTAGAGATTAAGTAGTACTTCGACAAGATACTTAACTCTTACCTTAAAAACAGTGCCCTTAAATATAGGATCTAATAGCTAAAACCCTATAAACCTACTTAGAAACCGGCAACGAATATTCAAGGCTATATAAGCGATATATAGGATTTTTATACTAAATATCCCGCTAAGCCTGGTCTACCAGATTAGTTCTAAGAGTAGAGATTACCTATTTCATAACGCTATATCGACTTAGCACCGACTTAGTACAAAATGTGCCAAAACAGCTACAAAAAAACCCTATATTTTACAAAACGACTACTTGCCCAATTCGACACGAACACTTGTACAGGCCGCTGCTTAAGTGTCTCTATTACGAGGTTCGGTGCTATTATACAGCGCCTTAGCCAGCCTCTTCTTTAAGGCTACTACAACTACGTAGTAGCTATTATATATATTAAGACTAGGCTATATCTGACAAAACTATGTATTACAATAGCGTGCAAAATCTCCCAAAGCCTTATTAGTGCCCTAGGGGGCAAGCGGTAGTATAATATAGGCGTAGTACTGATAACGATTCTATATGAAATTTTCGTATATAACAATCTTCTCTTATACAATACATTAGTAACTAGCCTCTAACTTGCAACCAAACCTCTACCTAGACGCCACCTTATCGGTTACCTACTATAGAGAAAACTTTTGTCCTGTTTATACTATGCTTTGCGTAATATACCTTAGTTATAGTATCGAGGTTATATAGTAGCTAGTATGCTACTATAGCAACCCGGGACTATTCTGGCTAGTTAAAATAATACTATACGTTTCCAACAGGTCTGTTAGGATCCGTCGTCGATATAGTGCAAAATCTCTTAATAATGTAGTATATAGGTATATATTCCTCTATCTTATACTACAGAACCCCTATAGGCTACTACGGGCGTTAGTACTGCATTATACCTGACTTGTTAGGAGCTCCTTAACATACCGCTCAACAATTGGCCTTCTTCTGCTTTATGCAATACTTATACCGCTGCTCTCTAGCAGCGGTTACTATATAGGGCTCTATAGAAAAAATGCTGACAGCCCTACTACAACGTATAGCTTTCGTTATATAGAAGATAACGGACCTAATATATGCTTTGTACAGGACCTCCTTTACCAGAGAAGCAGATTAGAGAGTCAGGGCTATATCTACAGAGGTTCGGCAACGATTCTTGATAAAAGCTAACCAGGTTATACGGTTGGTATATAGGGGAGAAAAATTTTAGCAACTTAATAGCGACTTAGGCTAGTATCGAACTTATAGAAAGGCAGCTTTAGCGCTGCACTAGTGTTCGGCCTAGCAACAGGTAGGTCTATAGCCTAATAGGGAAGGTAGGCCCAACTGGTAGGCTATAGCATCTAATTGGGAAGGTAGGTCAAAACGTACAGGCCTGGCTATAGATCAGACATATATAAGCCTCGGCACTGTCATTTCGACCCTATATATAGGTCCTATTACCACTACCTTCAGACGCAAACCGGAAGCGACATACTTACAACTGAACAATAATACGTATAACACTACTATATACGTTTATTATTTACAGTCAAAGACGACTGCAGTTTTAGGGTAGGGTGCTGTTACAGTCCATTATTATCCTATATATATATAGCTTCGTCTTACACCAGGACCTTCTGTCCTATGTGCAACAACATCTTTCTACAACCCATCTTTGCTCTGGCCATGACAAGCCTTAACCTGCTCTCTAACATACTGGAATTTCAGCAGGGTATGCTTAGTTCTAGCGTGTAGCGCTGGGTCATTAGCTACCGTTATAGAGCCCTGATTATCTATATAGAGAGTAATAGGGTAGTCTATAGGTCTGTGAAGTTCAGAAAATAGCCCTATAATCCACTGTACTTCGCGTATAGCCTCTGTAAGTCCATTAGTTTCAGCTTCCAGGGTAGAGAGAGCAATAGTAGGAGCTCTTTTCGTTTTCCAGCTAATAGGCCCACTGGCTAACTTATATAGATAGCCGTAGGTGGATTTACTAGTAGCCTTATCCCCTGCAAAATCAGAATCACTAAAGCCTATAGGGACTAGACTACTATTAATTATAGAAGTCCGGCTACTACCTTTACTATTTCTAGAATCTACTATAGTAGTAGAGGTAGTAGTTAGGGGCCTAGGCCCTTCCTTAGAGTGAAAGTCTCTACTAAGCTTAGTAGTTGTATTACTACTATTACTAAGCTTAGGCCCTAGATCAGCTACTGTATTTCCGTTACAGCTAAAACAGATGCTATAGTCTTTAGTACTATTAAGATACTTAAAAAGATTTTTAGCAGCGTTTAAGTGTGATTTTGTAGGTCTATTTAAAGACCTAGAGAGCCACTGTACGGTAAAGCTAATATCTACCCTAGTAAGGAGCATTATATACATAGCTGTTCCTACTAGGCTTTGATAGAGCTTAATTTCCATAGAATTACAGAGGTGGCTAGTAATATCTTCCTCTAGTTGAAGTTGACTTACTAGCCCCGGCTGTAAGGGAATAGATATAGGCTTAGAATCGGCTAAGTTAAAGCGGCTAACCGCCTCTTCTACATACTGTGACTGGTTAAGCCACAGGTGCCTATTAGGTCTATCCCTTATAATTTGCACGCCTAGGAAATAGGCGGCAGGCCCTAAGTCTTCTATAGCATAGACCTTATTAAGCCGTTTCTTTAAATCAGTTATATAGCCTATATTAGGCCCTATAAATAGACAGTCATCTACATAGGTAACGATAAAGTGGCAGGTTTTAGCATTATAGAAGACCCCTGGATCTGAAATAAGAGGGAGATAGCCTAGGCTCTTAAGTAAGATTTTAAGCTTATCTTGCCACTCTCTAGGGCTTTGTTTCAGACCGTATAACGCTTTAGATAGTTTAATAATATTAGGAGTAGAAGGATTATAGCCGTATTTCAGTAAAAGCCTATAAATAGCCTTATTAGAAGCCGCTAGGTCTAATAGTCCTTCAGGGATTTCTATATATATTTCTTCTCTAAGAGCGCTATTAAGAAATGCCCCTATAAAGTCAGCTTGTTCTATTTCCCAGTCTAGAACAGCACCTATAGCTAGAAGTATACGCCAAGTAGGTGGTATACTAGTAGAGGCGTAGGTTACAGTGTAATCTAGGCCTTCTACCTGCATAAAGCCCCTAGCTACTAACCGAGATTTATACTTAATAGGCCTGTTTTTAGCGTCCTTTTTAACCTTAAGAACGTTTCGACAGGTAATAAGCTTACGGTTAAAAGGTAATAGACTCCTATGTAGGAATTTAAAAACCCCTAGCTCTAATAACTGGATGAATTCCTTAGTAATAGCCTCTAACCACTTACTACGCTGTTCTCTAGGTAGTTTTAAGACTTGCTTATAAGTAGTAGGCGTACTATCCTTAGATATTACCCTTTTTCGAGCCTTATAGACAAAAGACAGTATATAGCTACTAGTCTTAGCTAAAAGCTTATAGTAATCGAGCTGCATTTTATCCCCCTCTGAAATAAGATCACTATTATCAAGAGGTTCGTTCGTTATAGGCTGATTAGGCGCTATAACTTCTATAGGCTTAGGTGCAAGAATAGGCTCTATAGTTTAGGGAAACGCCTCTGGTAATTCAGGCTTTCTAATAGATATAGTAGGCCTAGTAGACTCTACTATAACCGGATTTATAGGCTTATCCAGTGAGGGTTCATCTAATTTACTATCAGAAGAAGATTCGTAGGGTTCTAGCTTACTAGGTCCTATTTCTATACTAATAGGCTTTTCAGTATTAAGATTAGAAGGGTCTGGGCTGACAGCCCCCTCTAAATCTAGGTCTAGGTCTACTAATTCCCCCTCTAAAGCCGTATTATCAGTAGGCTGACTTAGTACTGTATTATCCTCTATAAACTTAACAGTAGAGGTTTTAAGTACTGCTCTTTTAGACGGTATATATACTAGGTAGGTCTTAGAACCTAATACCGCTAGTAATTTACACTCTTCCGTTCTAGAGGTAAATTTTAACGATTTAGACCGTTTTTCTAGAGGTATAATAGCCTCTCCTCTAGCGCCTATAGCCCTATAGCGCTCTAGGTTAGGTATATATGGAATACCAGGCTCTAGCTCGTCAAATAGCGCCTGGAAAGGAGTGGTTTCCTTATTAGTTATAGCTATACTATTAACTAATTCCACTACAGCCTCCAGTATAAAGCACCATAAATACTGGGGTAAAGCGCTACTAAGAATAGTACACCTTACACGGTCTAGTATAACTCTAACAGATCGTTCTACTAAGCCGTTCTGCTCGTGGATATAGGGGGCAGAAGTACTAAATTTAATACCCCTTTTAGCTAACCAAGTAGTTAATAAATCAGTTATTTCAGTGCCTCCGTCAAAGTGGAATTTAGTAGGATATCTACCAAATCCATTCCTTAGGCCCCTAAAAAAGCCCTTAATAGCGTTAGCTACTATAAGGCCTGATTTATTAGGTAGGTTAAAAACCCACCTATACCTACTTTTACGGTCAACTAGAAGTAAGACTATAGGGTTTCTATTATAAGGCCTAGGCCTAATCTTAACAGTATCCCCCTCTATTGAGTCTAAGACCCTAGGTGGGTCAGGTATTAAAGCCTTACTAACCCTTCTCACTGCTTTACCTCGATCATAGCTAGAGCAGTGAAAATCAGCTTCCTTTATTTTATCAAAATTAGGCAGCCCTTTAGTAATACTAGAGGTCTTTTTCAAAAGACGTAGGCCTATATGGCCTAGCCTAACGTGCGACAATTTAGCTAAATTAAGTAGATTATAGTAATCTCGCTGACCTATATTAGGCTCCTTTAAAGTAGGGCTAGATATAGCCTTTTCTACTTCATTCCCCTCTATAACTGGCTCTCTTAGCATATGGGGCAGGTCTCCAGTGCCAGTTAAGGGCTCAGGCTCCCTAGTCTCACGGGGACTTTGATAGGGGGCCTGGGCAGTGGCTAAGGGCTCTACAGGCCTACAGGGCCTTTTCCCCCTTAAAGAAGGTCCTACACCTTCTAAAGTAGTACCCTTAGCCGGAGAATTCCTTAGCTTATAGCGCTTATTAGGCTCTATAGCTTCGGATACTATAGCATCCTCTATAATAGGTCTATAGTCTTCCTTTCTAATAGAATTAGAAGGAATTTCCACCACTATCTTATTACGCTGCGGCTCTATACTTTTAGTAGTATTATAACTAGTAAGGCCTAAAGGAAAAGCAAAATTTGCATGTAATATAGGCTTAGAGCTGCCTTTAACGTCAAGAAAAAATCCTGATTTTTTAAAGTCTAGTACAGCTATACAGCGTCTATCACCCCCGTAAAGGGTTTCCTTTATAAGGCAACCTCCCGAATCATAGTGCCTAACCCCGCTAACAATATTTATATCAATATTAGGTAGGTATAAAACGTTATCTAATACTAATTTAGTATAGGTAGGGGGGGCCTTTCTAGATAATACTTCTAGTGTAATAGAGCCTATACCAGCCGGGCTTACAGGGCCATTTCCAGTGTTAATAGGGCGTAACTGGCCTGTGTTAGGCGTAAAGGTAGTAAACCGCTCTTTACTATTACTAATATGGTCCGTAGATCCCGTATCGTATAGCCAACTATTATAAAGAGCGGGGTCTCTAGGGCGTCTTCTAGGCTGATTATCTTTATATTTTGCCTTGTTAGAAGAGGTTTTTAGGCCTTTTCCTTTAAAGTCCTTACGCTTTTTATACCCTTTTAACGCTAATAGCTGTGCTAATTGGGTATTAGAATCGCTAGAAGAACTAGAATTAGAACTAGAGACAGATTCCTCTTCTTCTTCTATAGCTAGGTTATAGGACCCTAGCATAAAGGAGGCTTGTTCAGCACTTTTAGCACTATAA
Organism: Phyllachora maydis; assembly: GCA_029339225.1. Taxonomy (NCBI): domain Eukaryota; kingdom Fungi; phylum Ascomycota; class Sordariomycetes; order Phyllachorales; family Phyllachoraceae; genus Phyllachora; species Phyllachora maydis. The sequence continues at coordinate 919,039 of JAQQPM010000010.1, forward strand.
TTCTGCCCTTCAATATTATAACTAGCCTTCTTCTTACCCTTTTTCTTATTTTTACCCTTCTTACTAGGGTTAGAATTTGAATTAGGGGTTGAATTAGAGCTATTAGCCACGTGAGCTGCTCTATACGCCTCTGTAGCCGGGTTCCTAGATTCTTCTAAAATATCAGCCATTAGATATTCTATATTAAGGCTAGAGGCTGTAAGGCCTAGCATTCTAGCCTGTCTTATAGAGCTCTTTTGGCGTGATACCCAGCTAGGAAACTTAGATTCTAGAGCCTTAAAATACTGATTTAGTATTAAAGAGGGATCTATATCTATTTTAGCTATAGTAAGCTTAGCAAGATAGCCGTTAAATTCAGCGTTAAAAGCTGATAAGCCTTTTCTATAGGTACTAAAGGTAAGGGCATGGAATTCGTTATAGACGTCCTCCTTTTTAGACTTTATAGGTCGGCTATACTGCCTAACAAGCAGCTTAAAGGCCTTAGAAGGTATATAAATCCACGATATAGCAGCCCTAGGGCTACTAGATAAGCTATTGCGTAGAAGCATTAAAAGAACAGCTTGATCAGAGTTGCTATAAGTGTTAGATATATCAGGGTTTTCTAAAAAATTAGATATCCCTAACGCTCTTAACACTATACTTAAAGCCTGAATCCACTGTTCAAAATTGCTTTCCCCGCTAAGCTTACTATCGTCCGGTATAGTATAGGCCTTTTTAGAAAGCTCCTTTACTATACTACTAGTAATAGTATCCTTAAAGCCTTCCTTAGACCCTGTATCTATAGGGGGGTCTAAATTACTAGTAGCTGTATTATCTACAGCCAGCTCTAGATGGGGCTCTTTCCTAGGGGGATGTGGAGGAGAATCTAAATCCATAGTACCGCTAAAAGGATCAAATCTAGGACTATAGCTAGTCTTTCCAGTAGCAGCAGCATTGCTACTATTAGTTAGAGAAGCTAAAGTAGAAGATATATTCTTTATAGCGCTAACGCTATCCTCGACAGAGGCTTTTAGGGTATTTAGACTTAAAAGTAGTGTTTTTATATCACTAGATTGGCTAGCTATAACTCGCTCATGAGATTTTATATGCTGTTTTAGGACTTCTATAACCTCGTTATAGTCTTCGCCATCTTCCTTATCTTCTGATAGGGTTCGTATAGGTGGTAGAGGCCTAGAAGATTGCCCTGGATCAGCTGGGTTACTAGCCCTTTTAGGTGCTATACCCTTCCCTTTAGCTTGATCCGCCATTGTAAATAGGCTACTCTTTACTTTATAGTGCTAGCTAAAGCACTTAATTAGCTTCCAGTTCACTAAAGCTAATTAGCTAGCTCACTAATTATAGTAGTGATTTTCTAGGCTAGTCTTAGCGCTTAGTAGGTTTATAGCGCTGCCTACTTGCTACTTAGTAGGGCTTTCTAGTAGAAATTCTAAACTAGGCTCTAAGATAGGGACTAGAGACTTCGACGTAGGGACTTAACTACCGCCTATAGATATATCTATAGAAAGGGCTCTATAGTAGGGAAATATAGGTCTTTAGCGCTAGAAATTCTAAAACGCTAGCCTTTCTACTTCTAGCTATAAGTAGAAAGGTCTTTTAGTATAGGTAAGTATACTAGCCTAAGTGTATAAGAGCCCCAAATGCTCGTCAATACTATAGGACTTAGATTTCTCAGCGATTTCTCCTTCTAGATTTTCAGGCTTTTTAGTCCTTAAATAGCCTTCAATAAGGTGTAATATATAGCTTTTTAGGGCTAATATAGTACTATATTTTCAGCTATAAGAGGCCTAAATAGCCCTATATATATAGGCAGAGGTAGCGCTTTGAAATTGGACTCCAACGATAACTATCCTACAGGCTATCCGGGCTCATAACCTATTGGAATGGGTAATCTTATATAAGGATCTGTAACCACTATAGCCTACTAGTAGTAGTCGTATAGGGTACGTAGGGGCAGCAACAGCGTTGATATGGCCTAAATAGCACTTCCTAGGTATGTGCTAATATAGTAAAGTAGGGCCCTTTACTGTATTCCCTCTATAAAAGTCCTTATATAACGGTATAGTTATAGGCTATAGCGCTATATTATAGGGGCTTTAAGCTTATATATCACGGCTTTCAGTGGGTCTTATAGGCCTATAAGGCTTATAGTTGTAGGTAATGTATAATTTGATTTCTAGTCCAGTAGGTAAGGCTTCGCAATTTCCTTCCCTATATATACCCTCCGGGACCGTTCCTGCCTTCCACACGGCAGGAGCGCCTTAGTAGGTGCATGGCGCCTTCCCGAAAAACCAAATAAGCTGGCGATTTTAAATAATCGACTTACGGCCACCTAAGCTGCAGGGTAAGCTGCACGACTTTTCCTGTAAGTTCTGTTTTCGCTCCTGCGGTGCAGGGTAGGTACAGGGTAGGCAGGTGACCTAGTAGAAGAGCCTTTTAAGGCTATTTCTAGCGCTTATACAGCCTAAGGAGGCTGTCTCCACAAAAGTGGGGCATAAATCTAAAAATAGAAAAGCCTTTTAAAGCTATTTCTAGGCTATAAAGTGGAATATATAGCTTAGTCAGCAGTATCCACAAAAGTGGGTCCACCCTTAGAATATAGCTATATATCTAGTAGTTCGAGAACTGAAATCCGTTTTGCCCAAGCTATAACCGTTAGAGCGCTATAGCTTATTTTGTACGTTTAACATAATAACTAGAAGTACGGCTAAGCATAGGATAGCCTGATAAGAAGGGCTTAGGCGCGGAATATAAGCTACTAGAAGAGAGGTAAAGAGGTAAAGCAAACCTACTGTTAGATCTATAGGAGAGAAGGTTACTGATCTACGAAGTACCTAAAGGCTGCTTAAGATAAGTAGAAGAAGTAGTGGTTAGAGAGTCGTGGAATTACGCAATTAAAGGATAAAGGTTGCTATTAAGCCTTCTTAGTTAATATAGAAGGATCGGATTCCAAAGAGGAAAACAAGCAGCGAATATAGTACTTGGTCGACAATTCTAAGGAAGAATCTAGTAACAAAGATATAAGACTAAGCGTAGTGTATTATATAGCGACCTACCTCTAAAAAGACGCTTTTAAATACTTAATTACTAGGTATAATCCTGGATTAACCTTACTAAGTAAGCAGTTAAACCAGATTTTTATGCTTGACAGATATTCAGTAGAAGAATTCTAAGATATCCTGCCGGATATAGAAGCGGCGGATGTCTTAACCGCCAGGTTTAAGCAGTTTCTGGCGCTGCAACGCCAGCTCCCTAGGCTTACACTTAACCGAAAACGAGCCGGCGAAACGTCTATTGTCTTTAGTAGCAGCAAGCTATTAGAGTCCCTTAGTACTATAAGCGTAGATACCCCTTTCGGTATAGTAATGTTCTATATATTAGATCTGTAAATGCCTTTTCTATTATGCCTTAAAGATATAGATAACCTCGGTATTTACCTGAATAACATGGATAATAAGCTTAGGAACGATAAAATAGGAGTGTATATTCAAGTAGCCTGTAAATAGGGCTATCTATAGATGCTAATTCAGGATTGCGAAATCGTAACAGCTATTTACTTTGCTAGACTAGATAAGCTGCCAGAGCATCAATTAACCGAAGCTACGCTCTAGCAACTCTATCAACGATTTAGCTACCCTAAGGCTAATAAGCTTTACAAAATCCTAAGCTATAACTACCAGGATGTCGATATAGCGGCTATTAAGCTGCTAAACGACAACTGCCACTATTATTAGATTAAAGGAGCAGTACCTTAGCGCTTTCGATTCTTGCTTTAAGCATATAATAACTTCTCTTTTAATAAAGAGGTATTAGTAGATATAGTCGACTTGGCAAGCTGCAAATGCCTTTATATAATCAACTCTACTACTTTATTTTAGGTAGCAAGGTTCCTAAATACATAGATAGTAAAGGAAACGTAGAAGCGCTTAAAGGAGTACTAGATCAATACCTACCTTAGCCTACCTAATATCTTATACTACAACTAAAGGACTAACTTTATAGCTAAGGAGTTCTAGGTAGAAGCTAAGCTTGCTAGGATTACTATTTATATTATCCTAGTCAAGGCCTACTAATTAATCAGGCATCTAGAGCGCTATTATACGCTACTATATAGGGTATATAAGATTATCTTAGAGGAAATAAAGGGTATAGTCTTGCTAGAAGCCTACCTTTAGAGCGTAGTAAGTACAGTTAATAATACAGCTGGCCTAAATAGACTTATGCTAACGCTGCTAGTCTTTAGAGTATATCTAAGATTTGAAATAGATTCGCCCTTTTCTCTAACGCAAATGCAGCACGTAAGAGCAGTATAAGCTATAATAGCTAAGCTATAAAGAATTAGAGACTGGTAAAAGATCAACGACATATTAGCATAGCATAACAGGCTAGATATAACCGACATATTACTACTTTTACTCCTCTTAGGAGCAGAGGTTCTGGTATATAAAGAGTATAAGGGGTAGTAAGGGCCTTATAAAGTGCTTAATATAACTAATATAGAGGTTATAGTCGATATGGCAAACAGACTAGTAACCTTTTGCAATATAATGGTAAAGCTGTATAACCAGCTTACTAAGCTCTTAAGCGGCAATAGTAAAGTAATAGGCAATCGGGAAGAGCACTAATCGGCACCCTAACCGCTTAAGTACCCTGCCCTACCGTAAGGTAGAAGATGCGGCAGACCTTTAGGGGCGAAAAACAAAGCAAGCTGAAACCCTAACCCTGAAAAACGCGTTATATGTTCAGGGGTAGCGCAATATATATCCGAAAAGAAAAGAAGGACTATACTTTGGCTGTTAAACTCCGAAAATAAGGAGTAATTACAGTACCTGGAGCTCCCTTTGAGTAGTTAGACGCTAAAGAAATAGAGTCCCTAATCGAAATAGGGGTACTCGAGGTAGTACCCTAGACGCCGGATCTTAAGGGGATCTATATCTTTAGATATAGGCTTATAAGGGAAGTTAAAGAGAAGTATACGCCTTACCTATACGAAAAGTCACGCCTTATAGCATAGGGCTATAGTAATACTAATAAGAAGAAAATACTTATATAATCGCTAATAATCCAACGATGCTTGCAATATCTGCTCCTTACCCTAGTACTAACACTACGATTATAGCTCGACTATATGATCATAATATGCGATATTATATAGGTATATATATAGTTATAGTTAGAGCTAATAAGGCTGATCTATATAAGGCTGCCCTATGAGCTACGTTATAATTACCTAGAAGGGCATGTTATATATGTTAGGAAACCTTTATATAGGATTACTAAGGGCGGTTTTTACTAGTTCCTAACGTATATATAATAGTATAAAGAGCGTATATAAATGGGCAGTTCCCCTTATAATCCCTGCCTCTTATTAACTAATTTAGGCAAGTACTTTGGTATTATAGTACTATAAACGGATAATACCTTTAATCTTAGTACTAAGGAATTCCTCTAGAAAGAGGAAACAGAGCTCTAAAGAGCAGGCTTTTAGGTAAAAACCCTAATGATTTTAGCGGCCGGAGATTCCGGCGATTTTAACGGCTGTAGGGTAGAGGTCTAAGACAACTACCTTATCGTACAACAAAAGGGATAGGCCGGAAAGCTACAACTTATCCTTACTAGAAGGTCTATATACTCTAAGCGGAAGAAGGCGTATATAGAACAGCGAGCATATAGAGTATATATTGCTTTAACATGCTAGCTAAAGGTAGCATTCGACTATGCCTATATAGTACAAGCTATCGAGCTATAGTAAACGGACGTTAACGCCTTAAATAAGCAAATTCAGTAGTAAATCGACAATCCCAAGTGTAGGTTGCGCTATATTTCTCTAAACCTAAGTACCCTTAAGCTCTTTGTATTTGTCAATAGCTCTTTCGCTAATAACTAGGATCTAAGCTTGTAGATTAGGTTTGTAATTGTTCTTAGGAACGAAAGTGCTAACAAGTAAAGGACGATATTTTGGCTATATAGTAATATCGTATACTAGTCCTCTATAAAGTATAAGCGAGTTATCTAGAGTATGCTAGCTAGCGAGATTTATAGGATAAGCTAAGGCTTCGACGTTGCTTATATTCTGAATTGAATGCTTAAAGAGATCTATAAACGCTTTAACCTAGATATAGGTCTACCTTTAGTACTATATACCAACTCTTTTAGCCTTTACAAGTGTTTAGTCAAATTAGGAAGTACAACTGAAAAGCGTTTGATAATTGACGTAATAGCGCTTTGTAAGAGCTATAAAAGCAGGGAAATCAAGGAAGTACACTGGATTTACAGCGACGATAACCTATTAGACGCAATAACGAAGGTAGTGCCTAATAAGGCACTAGGAACGCTCATTTCGACCAATGAAATTGACATGTGCGTAGAAGGCTAGGTCGAACGTGCGGTTTGTATATAGAGCAGTACTAACGATAGCAGTGATACGCTGTAATAGCGGTATATGGCAGTAACATGGTTGTACGACTATATACTAGCTGCTATTAAGAGAAGGAAGAAAGTTAAGGGAATGGATAGATATAGTATAGGGAGTATACAATGCGATAATTAGAAGAGTATAAGCGGAATATAATACGGTAAAGTAAAAACTTTTAATTATAAAGGATGCGTCCCTAGGCGTATAAACAATATACTAACAACCGCTTGAACTAAGCTTACTATCCTATAAATACCAGCTTGATAAAGTATAGGATGGCCTATTTAGCCTCCTCCTTTCTCTCTATCCCTAATATTGTATATATACTGGTATTACTGCTGTTTAGGAGGGCCCGATGCTCCTCCTATACCTATAGGGCATAGCGAGTACCCTAGTACTAATTACTAAGCTCTTAGATACTAGATTAATAATGTATATTAAGCGGAAGATATAGTAATGAACGCTTACTGATATAAGATAACTAGGATCGATATATCGCGCTAGGAAGCAGCGTGCTATAGGCTTAATCTCTATTAGGCTAGGTGCAATATTAGCTATAAGCCTACGATATAGTAACGAAAGTGCATTTAAGCGGAGGATATACTTATATAGGGCGGTAGCTATAGCCCGAGCTATAGCCCTAGTAGCGCTGGCTAAGCGGCCCGATATATAGCTCGTCCAGTGCTATAGCTGGGTTTTTGCCATTTAAGGCTAAGCGGAGGTACCCTAGGTAGTAGGCTATATACTTTATACTAGTAACGCGATTACGACGCTGTATCGTGACTGATAGACGAGTATTAGGAACTATATCTAAACAACTAATAAAGATGACCTACTATGCTAATGCTAGGACTGGGCTACGACTTGGCTATTGCCCTTAGAGGGCGTATGCGAAGTAGCTACTATACTAATGGTTAGATATAGCAATAGGAGCTTAAAGCAAGTATATAAACCTTTATCCTCCTTACCCCTACCCCCTATATCCTCCTCTTCCTCTACTACTTCTTTGTCTTCTTCTTCTTCTTCTTCTTCTTCTTCTTCTTCTTCTTCTTCTTCTTCTTCTTCTTCTTCTTCGGCTTTAGCCTTAGCCTTAGTATGCAAAGCTATATAAGTGGACGACACTGCTTCTTAAAAGGCGGCTAAGCAAGTATATTAGTAAATAACAAGTATAAGGAGCAGATAATGGAATATACTAGAAATAACAGGAGGGATGGCATCGCCGATATTGTCGATAATAGCGGCAGTAGCGGCGCTGGCAGGCTCGGCGGCAGCGGCCTTAGCGGCGGCGGCAGGTGCGGCGGCGGTATCGGCGGGCTTGGCGGGCTTGGCGGCGGCGGTATTGGCAGCCTTGGCGGGTGTGGTAGCGGCGGTACCCGACGCTTTATCGAGCAAAGGCAACGCCTCTATATATACGAAGAACGCATCTAGTACAGTAGCGATATTATTAAATAACGATACTTGATTTAAGTCAGTATATAAGTAATAAACGGCAGTCTCTATGCTTGCTAGTATACTTGTTAATATTGTTGTTATTACTGTTATTACTATTACTGTTATTACTGTTACTACTGTTATATAAGGGAAGAGGAAGCCCGAGCTACAAGGGTAGTATGCCCTCTCTATATATATAGAGGAACAAGGAACCTATAGATAAAGAGCGCTGTAATACTAACTTCCTCCCCTTCTACTATTGTTCCTTACTATTATGCAATCTATTATTCTAACTTTAAGGTCTTATTACGCGAACCTATTGTTGATTCCCCTATATAAAGCAAAGAGCTTACTAATCCCTATATACGGTTGTACGTATAGTCTACCCTTTTAAGCAATATGTTTATTAGCTACTACCTAGGTAGTAGATAACACGTTTATACGAAATCGTTTTAAGTACTGATATCTCCTTTATTATCTCTTTTAGAGCATTGATTAATAGATAGTCCTCTGCCGAAAAGAAAAGATAGCTAGTGTTAGAACTAAGGTACAGGTGACGTTCGGTATCGGGTAATTATAGCGTTTAGAGCTTTAACGAGCTCTGATTAGCAATACGAATATAGGGTTTATAATAATAGCTTATAGTGCTCTTTCCGAGCGCTAACAGCCCGATCCTAACGAGCTATCGCTCTGCAATTAGTATGTTCAATACGACAATTATATCCGATTGTCGTACATGGTATTTATAATAGGGACTGTCCTAACGAGGTAGTTAGAGCAGACAGACTTCTATTTACCGATCGATTTACCTTTTGGTTACCCCTTTGTGTACACATACGGAGACTACCGACAATATCCTTAATAATAAAGTTCGTTTCTTCCTATATTCCTATTAGACTTTCTAGATTGACTACGGCCTATTAGGTACTGTTTTCCCAAACGCTCTTTTAGGATAAGCTAAGGAATATTACCTATACTATATCCCTCTTAGTATCTCTTTTATCTAACTATATAGTATCTTAAAGGGATACTTCAAGATAAGTATCAAGTAGAACAACTATTTATACGTCTAGAATACTATTACTTTCCAGTCTATATACCTTAAAAGCAAGAATAGTAATAAGTCTATAAAGGAAATTCTTTAGATCTTACTTAATAGACTCTAATAAAGCTAATATAGGCTTAGTCCGCTCTATAACTATAAGAAGTTCCTAGTTATAAATATAATCCAAGCCTGCCAAAGAGTATCTAAGCTAAAGATTACCCTATATAAACTACTAATAAGCTTTAAAGAGCTAGTAGCTATACTCTGCCAAATACTTAACATTAAGGAAGTAGATCGTATACATTACTAATTCTTAATAGACTATAGGTTTACTATAATAAAAGCTAGGTCTGTAAGAAACTATTAGGGTAACCCGATTATAGATTCGATCTTCGAAAGAAACTAGGCAATGTATATATAACAACCTAAAGGTGCTACTAGGTATAGAAAGCAAAACAAGTTCTAGTAAAAAGATTAAAATAAAAACTATACTAAAATAGGTTATTAGATTTACAGTAAGCTAGATTACCGCTCTTTTATATATAGCTAAGACAAACAAGCAATAGCCAAGAGCGAATAGCTTAAGCAAAAAGGTATTAATAAAGATTATAGATAATATATAGTATTTCTCCTTAACTATAAGGGTTTAGATAATAAATATAATATAAAGGAAGAAGATACTAAGCTTAAAGTATAGGTAGATAATCATAAGACCAATTAAACTTAAGGTAAAAACAAAGCGCTAGTTATTAGCTTTAAAGAAGAATAAACGGCAGCGACTTACTTTATAAACCAAGCTTTCCTCTACCTAATTACTAAGAGCGAACAGCTATATAAAGATAGTAAAAAAGATACTAGAAAAATAAAAGCTATTCAATTTATACTTGATAGGTATACCAAGACTAAATTCTAAGGGATTATACCTAATATTAGGGCTACTAACGTTTCAACTACCGGACTTGAACAATTCTTTATACTAAAAAAGATAATTAGATTGCTTAAGATCGATAAAATATATATAGGAGAAGCGAATATACTTTTTAGGTCTAGGGATTTAAAACGATTATTCAAAACAGTCAAAGTAGAGCTTAATATTAGTTATACGACTTTCTATATATTAGAGACACCAACCCCTTTTCTTATATATCTAAAGGATATAGACAAGCTCGGTATATACCTTAATAATATAGCAAATAAGCTAGTATCTAAGTTAGGAAAGCATATATATATTCAACAGAAATAGGGATATCTATAGATCCTGTTGATTGCGGTAAGGGGGATTAGGTGCCGATCCCCGTGACCGCGCAGCACATGAGCCTCTTGCTCTAGGAATGGGGCACGTGCTGTATTACTGAGCCTCCTGCTCTAGGGAATAGGGCGCGTACTATGCTACTTGTATGACAGCTATAAGTAGCGTACCTATGCACTACATGATGGTTACTAACAAGCGCTCTGTTTAATATAGGTATTTAAGGGGTATATAACTACCTTTTAGATAGAGGGAGATAGATAATCTAGAACTAGAACTTAAACTAGTATTTCCTTGCTACTTGCTTTGCTCTTTATCGTTTTAGATTACTATAATCTCTAAAAACCTACTAATACTAATTAGTATTATCTCTATATTGCGATATAAGGGCAACGTAGAGCAGTAAGGTAGTTAGTCAAGTGCTTGATAACCTTAACTAAGTAGATTGCGGTTTGCTTACTAAGGGCTGTCGATCAGGCGACTAGATAACTACCTTGTTAACTTAGTAATATCGCTTATAAGAAAACTAATACTATAAACCTACCCTTCTAGGCTAAAGAAGCTCGACCTAAGCTCCTAGACTAAGGAAGTATTGCTTAAGAGAATGCTACTAATACTATATTATTAAGCAATTTTACTATAATTAACCTGCTATAGCTTCCTAAGATCTATCTGCTTATAGACCCTTAGGGAAGGATAATACTAAGATAAACCCCTATTGTATACTAAGTATTTTATTAAGTATAGCCTAAGACCTCGAAGAGCGTTTTAAACGAGAATTCCCTGCCTAGCTACCTATTGCAAGTATCGACAAATTTAACGCTTAAACCTTCTATAGATTGCTAGAGCATATCGATCTAGAGCACGATAGTAATAAAGTACTTAACTTATATATGCTCTTCTGCCTTAGCACTTATAAGGGGTAATAATCTGAAGATCTATACTATAAATTCCGCTTAGATTTCAAGGACTAGATAGCTAACTACTTTAACAAGTTAAACAATAAACTACGTTTATAACTACGCTAAACGCTTAACGACAGTTATATCCTTATAGACAGCTTAAAAGGGTAAAAGCTCTTTAAGGGACTTATAACGCTTGCTAATAACCTGTCTGACAATCTAGGGCCCGACGTACTCCCCTAAATCTATAGAATATTAATCTAGGCTAAGTATAGACGGCTTAGAACGGCATTTCCTCCTGCTTAAACGGAAAAGGGGAAGGAGATTGTACTAATAACAACCCGAGATTTCGCTACTAGTTCCTACTAGGAGGAGGCAATATAGGGGGACATGTAAGTCGGTAATACAACTATAAACGCTACCTAGTAATTTAAACTAGCGAGTAGCTCGATTATAAACAACGATTAACCGGCAAGCAGCCTAAGCCTAAGTATACGTTAAATAGCGGCCTAGAGTAGGACGCTTAACGCTAGTAACTGCAATAAGTTCGGAAATACCCTCTATCTACTAAATTAGGAGCTATAGATGATATTTCCGATTTATAGACTTAGAAGCGTAATAAGAGTAGGATTCCCGCTGGCTAATAAGGGCGCCGGCAAAGGCTATAGATTACTATTAACTACCTAAAGTGCCGGCTAAGGTTATAACTAAGGTTACGGCTAAGGTAACTACTAAGGCTATAACTAAAGGACTAATTAAGGGGGACGACGAAACCCTATGCGATATGCGTAAACCCCTAGTATTAACCCTAACTATAGGCCGGGATATGCTTAACCTTAGGCAAGTAACGAAGAGCAATATACTTAGTATAAGTATATTACGTATAGAAGCGCTAAGTATATAGCTATTCTACTGATCGAAATAGGCTGGATGAACGAGACGACTATTGATTGGAAGACCCTTACTAATTTCATTAAGTCTTAGGACTTAAAGGACAGCTATTCTAGGTCCGATAATAATATCCTTAATAATAAAGTTCGTTTCTTCCTCTACTACTGTTGGACATTCTAGATCGATTATAGCTAGCTTAGTACTATTTTCCGAATGCTCTTTTAGGATAAGCTAAGGAATACTACTTATATTATATCCTACTTAATATCTCTTTTGTTAAACTGTATAATATCTTAAAGGGATACTTTAAGATAAGTACTAAGTAGAATAACTATCTATACGTTTGGAATACTATTACTTTCTAGTCTATATACCTTAAAAGCAAGAATAGTAATAAGTTAATGAAGGAAATTCTCTAGATCTTGCTTGATAGACTCTAGCAAAGCTAATACGGGCTTAGTCTGCTCTACGACTATAAGGAATTCCTAGTCGCTAATATAATCCGAGCTTGCTAAGGAGTGTCTAAGCTGAAGATTACCCTGTATAAACTACTAATAAGCTTTGAAGAGCTAGTAGCTATACTCTATTAGACACTTGATATTAAAGAGGCAGATTATATATATTGCTAATTCCTAATAGACAATAGGTTTATAACGATGAAAGCTAGGCCTATAAGAAACTATTAGAGTAACTCGATTATAGATTCGATCTTCGAAAGGAACCGGGCTATATATATATAGTAGCCTAGAGGTACTATAGGGTATAGAAAGCGAAATGAGTTTTGGCAAGGAGACTGTAATAAAACCTATACTAAGGTAAGCTGCTGGATTTGCAGTAAGCCAGATTACCGATCCTTTATACATAGCTAAGGAGAACAGGTAATAGCTAAGAGCAAATGGCTTAAACAGAAGGACATTAATAAAGATTATAGACAATATACGGCGTTTCTCTTTAACTATAAGGGTTTAGACGATAAATATAATATAAGGGAAGAAGATACTAAGCTTAGAGTATAGGTAGATAACTATAAGACTAATTAAGCCTAAGGTAAAAACGAAGTACTAGTAATTAGTTTTAAAGAAGAATAAACAGTAGTAACTTACTTTGTAAACTAAGCTTTCCTCTATCTGATTACTAGGAGCGACTAGCTATAGAAAGATAGTAAAAAGGATATAGAGAGAATAGAAGCTGTTTAATTCGTACTTGATAGGTATACTAAGGCCGAATTCTAAGGAATTATACCTAATACTAGGGCTACTAACGTTTCAACTACTGGACTTTGATAATTCCTTATACTGAAAAAGATAATCAGATTGCTTAAGATCGATAAGACATGTATAGGGGAAGTAAATATACTTTTCAGGTCTAGGGATTTGAAACAATTACTTAGTATAGTTAGAGTAGAGCTCGATATTGGTTATACGACTTTCTATATATTAGAAACGCTAACCCCTTTTCTTATATATCTGAAAGATATAAACAAGCTCGGCGTCTACCTTAATAATACGACAAACAAGCTTGTATTTAAGTTAGGGAAGTGCATATATGTTTAGCGGAAATAGGGATACCTATAGATCCCTATTAAATGGATTAAGCTACTGAGTATAGCGTTTACTATAGACAACGAGCGTCCTATGCCTTTATAACTTATAGAGGCTGAGCTAAGGCGTATTTATCAACGCTATAGATACCCTATAGTCGACAGATTATACAAACTGCTATAACAAGCAGATTACCAAGTAGAGTATAGCGCTGTTAAGATAATTAATAAGTTCTGTTATTTTTGTTAGATTAAAGGAGCAGTGCTATAACGATTTAGATTTATATTATAAAATGATATTTGCTTTAACTTTAAGATTGTTATAGATATCTTAGATATCGATAGTTCTAAGGTACTATATATAGTCGACGCTGCAACTTTATTTTAGGTAGCCTGCTTTTTAAACGATCTTTTAGCTAAGGAGATATAGAAGTAGCTAAAGGAATGTTAGATCGATATATACCTTAGACTATCTGACGTTCTACGCTATAACAAAGGCACTAACTTCGAAGCGCGTAAGTTCTAGGCTAAGGCTAAGCTTATAGGTATAACTTGCTACTCTATGCTACTTAAGGTATACTAATTAGTTGGTAATATCAAGCGGTATTATAGGCCACTAAGACAGGCGTACGATATTATTAAATCCGAAACCGCTAGGACTTGCTTAAAAGAAGTATGCTTATAAGCAGCACTAAGTACAGTTAACAATACTGCTAGCCTAGACAGGCTTATACTAACACTCTTAGTTTTTAGCGTATACCCGTACCTAACTATAGACGCGCTATCTTCTCTATCTTATCTACGCTAAGTAGGTGTGATTTAGAAGGCTATAATATAATTGCGAATCCTAAATAATATAAGGACTACGTAAGACGCTCTTGCATAACGTAATGGACTAAGTATGGAAAACGTACTACTACGCTTACTGGAAGTAGGTGCTAAAGTGCTTATATTCCGGGAAAGCAACTAATAGACAGGACCTTATAAGGTAATCTTAGCCATAGATATAACAGTAATTGTCAATATGGTTAACAGACCTATAGAATTTCGGAATATAGTAGTTAAATTATATTACTAGGAGCTAGTACAGGACAAGCAAGACAATTAGGCTAGAGTTAAGCAGCTAGAGCTATTCAAATATCCCTAGCCTAAGTAGCCCTACTAGTACAGACAACCTTGAAAGAACCTAGTACCTACTAATAACTTTGTTTCAGAAAAAGAGAAGCGCGACTATAATCTCGCGCTTAAACTATAAGCTAAAGGCAAGATTACTATACCTAGTATACTATTCTAAGAATCTAATAAGATAGAACTGAACTTGCTTCTAGCGGCTAGGGTGATCAAAGCGATCTAGATGCTAGTAGATACTTCGGACTACTAGATCTTTAAGTTAAGGATCGTCTAAGAAGTAAAAGATAAGCTTACTTTACTATATAAGAAATTACGCTTTATAGCTTAGGGATTTAGTAATAAGGATAAGAAGTACCTGCTTACTTAATCGCTAATAATCCAACGCTATATATAGCAACTTATACTCTTACTACTACCGACGCTGCGAACGCGCTTTAGCTTTAAGGCATAGGTACGCAACGTTATCTAAGCTTATATATAAGCTAAGTTATAGCTAGTAAGGAAAGTAATTCTTCTGTTATCTAAGGAGCTTAAGACGCTCTATCCCCCTTATACTATCTTGCTTGTTAAAACCCTATTGTATAAACTAGCCGAAGCTAGACTATACTAGTAGGTGATATATATGAACTAGTATACTAAATGTCTTGATCTCAAACTAAGCGCCTTCGACCTATGCCTTATAATCGGTAAAATGCAAATTGGAAGTGGATTTAGAATTATCAGCCTATAAACCGATAATACTCTTAATATCAGCAAACAAGCCTTTACGGACAAGGAGAAGCTTAAGCTAGATAAGGCTGGCTTTAAGTACAAGCCGCTAGTATTTTTAACGAATAAATTGATTATAGACTTTAACGGATATAGGCTTAAAATAAGCGTAGATGCTGTTGAGATTCGGCAAAAAGGGCAAGCTGCGTAACTTGAACTTATAAGCCTAGATGCTAAAACAGCGAAACAAGTATATGTCGAACAACGCGTATAAGGTGCCTATATTACTATGATTTGCTAGTCAGAGGCGACTTTCGACTTATTAGTAGTAGCGTAGTTAACTGAACTAGGTACGGCCGAGATTGCCAAGCTTAACGCTTAATTGTAATGGTAGATTAAGAACTCGATATATAGGCTGCGCTACCTGTAACTCGAACTTAGGATAGCTAAGCTCTTTGTCTTTATAGATGGATTATTTGCTAATAATGTAGATATAACATTGTAAATTAGGTTCGTTATTATATTTGGCAACGAGATAAGCGGTATAAATAAGTTTAACTTGCATGGCAATATTATATACTAGTCTTCAACCAAGTACAAGCGGGTAA
This sequence comes from Phyllachora maydis, assembly GCA_029339225.1. Lineage (NCBI taxonomy): Eukaryota > Fungi > Ascomycota > Sordariomycetes > Phyllachorales > Phyllachoraceae > Phyllachora > Phyllachora maydis. The sequence continues at coordinate 934,956 of JAQQPM010000010.1, forward strand.
CGCAGAGTGTTCTAGCAAGCGAGATATACAGTATAGTAAGTAGGTTCGATCTTAGGTATATATTCTACTAGACGCTTGCTAAGGTCTACTTACGTCTAGGCCTACCCTTGCTACTACTAATTGTCATATATATAGATTTGTTTAGCTTATACAAATGCCTGGTAAAGCTCGGTATAACGGCGGAGAAGCGCCTTATAATTAATATAATAGCGTTACGCTAGAGCTATAAAAACCGTGAAATCGCAGAAATTAGGTGGATTAGTAGCGACGATAACCTAGCCGATACTATAACTAAACGTATGCCGAATAAGACGCTTAAAAAGCTCGTTATTGCTAATATAGCTAAGATTAGAGTAGAAGGCTAGGTTTAATGCCCGGCCGAGCAATAGGAAGAGTCTATATAACTCAGGGCAAAATTACAAGTGTAAAAGACAAAGACTATTAGGACGATTTATTTATAGTATAATAGGGAACATAAGGTAAAGCGCAAAACAATCTTAATTTATACTTTTATAGCTGGTACGAAACATGCGCTAGCGCCCCCTACCCCCTAATTACGATAATAAAACATTAATTGCCTTGCCTATAGCAGCTATCGCCATAAGCTTTTTCTATATAGGCGTTATACCTACTATGGGTGCCCTATGCTTAATAAGAGCATGCGCCTTGTCTACTAAAACTAAGGCGTACTTAGCGCTGTTGTGCTATATCTTCCAATCCTATAACTAATAAGTATTCCGATTAAACATTAGATACTACTGAAGATTGTAACTTACTTTAGCCTTTATAGCTAGGTTAGAGCGGAGCTCTAAAAAGCAGTCTAAGAACGGGCGGACTGACTTAGGGCTATGATATATATTAGGAACAATAAAACAATAGAAACAATGCGTAAATAGAACTTATATCGGTATATATAAGTGCCTAGATAAGTACTGCTAGTACTAGAGGCTATAGCCCGACATATAGTTGTAGTACGCCGTATATAGTACGAAATTACCAGACTTGTTAAACAAGTTCTTAACGCCTGCTAAAAGCAAGTGTAGGTAGCTAAGATAAAGGATAGTATATATAGTACTATATAGGCTATAGACTTTATATACGTTAGTAATATTAATAACAAGGATAATAAGAGTAAGACACTTACCCTTTGGTTTGCATATATAAGTGTATAATAACCTTTTGCAAGGCTTTATATAGTCTGACGTACGATATATATAGTAGCTAGGGCGGACGACGGAGTTGTCCGAGCTTTTGCCAGACGACAAACTTGCTATTACTACTGCTAGTATTGCTACTGGCAGTACAGGCGCGCTTATAGCGGTACGTAGCGCCTTGCGCCATATGCGTATAGCCGCTAACGCTGCCTTTTTTACGGCCGGCGACATAGGTAGAGCGTGCTTGGCATGCTTAGAGAGACGCGCCTTATATATAGCGATCTCTGCCTTATACGCCGCCTTCTCCTCTGCCTCCTCCTTATACTAGAGCGTAGTAGCCTGCTTAAGCAGGACGTATATATACGCGATTAGCCTTTTAGAATTAAAGGATATAGAGTTAGCGTTAGTATAGCTGCCTATAGACTTGGGCTATATAGCAAACGCAGTTATATCTATAGTATCGGGATTATCGCTGTTATTATTATCGTTATTACTATCGTTACTGTCTACTATACTCTCCTAGTCGCTGTTATTAGTAACAGCGTACTTAGACGCGTCCTCTAACGCGTTATTATTGCCCTTCTAGGCAAGATGCTTATTAGGAGCGTTAGTTATAAGCATATTAAGGGCGTCGCTGCCCTTATCCTTAGTATATATACGGGCATCGCCGCCTATGCTTTTATAAGAGTACCTACTCTACTTATTATTAAAATCCGATACTATGAATAATAAGATCAGTATACTTAAGTATTAATGTATAACGGTAAGCAACTTACTTGTTGCTGCTAATACTACTGATACTACTGCTATTGTTGTTGCTACTGCAGCTACTACTGTTGTTATTGCTACTGCTACTACTGCTAGTGCAGATTATAGGGAGGAAGAGAACGGGTAGTATGCAGTAGGAGAACCTACCTATTTATAGATTTAGGGCAAGAGCGTTCGGAGTTCGTAATTAGCCAGCCTAGAGCTCTGATTTTTCCTATTATAATTCCTATTTAGGACTATAAGCTTTTGCAATAATAGTTGCTAATGCAACGCGCTTACTGTTATACTGTTTAGAGGTATATCTGGAAGGCGCTAAAATCGCGCCTTCTATGCTAGAGATTAGCAACTAGAATTTAACATTCTGATTAGCAAACAAGAAGTTAAGTGATTAGCATTTCCTATTCTAGCAATAAGGGGAGCGAAATAATCTGGGATTTCCTATTTCGGTTAATAAAGTACTAGCGTAGTTATAAAAGAAGAGTTGCCAGTATTGATTATAGTAAGGGGGATTAGGTACCGATCCCTATAACCATATAGTATATAAGCCTCTTGCTCTAGGAATAGGGCACGTACTATACTACTAAGCCTCCTGCTCTGGGGAATAGGGCGTATACTGCGCTACTTATACAACAGCTATAAATAGCGCACCTACGTACTATATAATGGTTACTAACAAGCGCTCTGCTTAATATAGGTATTTAAGGGGTGCGCAACTACCCTCTAGATAAAGGGAGACAGACAATCCAGAACTAGAACTTAAACTAGTATTTCCTTGCTACTCGCTTTGCTCTTTATCGTTTTAGATCACTACGATCTCCGGAAACCTACTAACAGATCCCTATAAAAGGGATTAAGCTACTAAGTATAACATTTATAGCAGATAATAAGTATCCTATACCTCTATAGCTTATAGAGGCCGAACGAAGACGTATTTATTAACGCTATAGATACCCTATAGTTAATAGATTATACAAACTACTCTAATAAGCAGACTACTAAGTAGAATATAGCGCTATTAAAATGATTAATAAGTTCTGCCATTTCTGCCAGATTAAAGGCGCAGTACTATAACGATTTAGATTTGTATTATAAAATAACATTTAATTTAACTTTAAGATTGTTATAGACGTCTTAGACATCGACAATTCTAAGGTACTATATATAGTTAATGCTATAACGTTATTTTAAGTAGCCTGCTTTTTAAACGATCTTTTAGCTAAAGAGACGTAAGAGCAGCTTAAGGAATATTAGATCGATATATACCTTAGACCACCCGATATTCTACGCTATAATAAAGGTACTAATTTCAAAGCGCGTAAGTTCTAGGCGGAGGCTAAGCTTATAGGTATAACCTACTATTTAGTACCAGTTAAGGCACACCAGTCAGTCGGTAAGATTAAGCAGTATTATAGGCCACTAAGACAGGCCTACGACATTATTAAATCCAAGACCGCTAGATCTTGCTTAAAAGAAGTATACCTATAAGCAGTACTAAGCATAGTTAATAATACCGCTAGCCCAGACAGGCTAGTACTAACGCTCTTAGTTTTCGGTATATACCTACGCCTTACTAAAGACGTACCGCCTTCTCTATCTTAACTACGCTAAGCAGGCGTAATTCAGAAGGCTATAATATAACTACGAATCCTAAATAATATAAGGACTGTATAAGACGCTTTTGCATAATATAATAGACTAAGTATAGAAGACGTACTACTATACTTACTTAAAGTAGGTATAAAAGTACTTATATTCTAAGAAAATAACCAATAGATAGGACCCTATAAGGTAATCTCGGCCATAGATATAACAGTAATTATCGATATAGTTAACAGACCTAAAGAATTTCAGAATATAGTAGTCAAGCTATATCACTAAGAGCTAGCGCAGGATAAATAAGATAATTAGGCTAGAGTTAAGCAGCTAGAACTATTCCAATATCCCTAGCCCAAGTAACCCTATTGGTATAAACAACTATGAAAGAACCTAGCACCTATTAACAACTTTATTTCGGAAAAAGAGAAGTATAACTACAATCTTACGCTTAAACTATAAGCTAAAGGTAAGATTACTATACCTAGTATACTATTCTAAGAAATCAAATAAAACAGAACTAAACTTACTCTTAGAAGCTAGGGTAATCAAAGCAATCTAGATGCCAATAGATACGTTAGACTATTAGATCTTTAAGTTAAGGATCGTCTAGAAAGTAAAAGACAAGCTTACTTTGCTAAACAAGAAATCACGCTTTATAGCTTAGGGATTCGACAATAAGGACAAGAAGTACCTCCTTATTTAATTACTAACAATCTAATACTATGTACAACGACTAATACTCTTACTACTCCTATTACTATGAATATACTTTGGTTTTAAGGTATAGGTATATAATGTTATCCAGGCTTATATATAAGCTAAGTTATAGCTAGTAAGGAAAGTGATTCTTCTATTACCTAAGGAGCTTGAAATGCTCAATCCCCCCTATACTATCTTACTTGTTAAAACCCTATTGTATAGACTAGCTAAAGCTAGACTATACTAGTAGGTAATATATATAGATAGATTCTATTACGCTATCTGATCCCCGTAGGGGGGGATATCTAGGTAGGCTAAACTAGTGCTATAGGAAAACCGTACAACGGGTGAAAAACCTATAACTGTACTTAGGAAATAAGGGGGGGTGTGATAGGGGGTAGGCCAATCTTCACCAGAGTAGGTACCGCCCTTTTAGGAGTGTGAAAACATACTGCCTAAAGGGGTATAGGCTAGACTGCTCCTAGCCTCTAAGCAACCGAGTATTCTAGCAGTCTAGTAGCAATATGGCGAACTAGGGGGCGTATAGCGCCGCTGCCCCCTTTTTCAAGTCTGTAGAGAAAGCTGTATATATCCCCTCTTTCCCTCTCCTTAAAGGAGGCTGAAGGGTAGGCTAGGCAACCATTAAATATATGTCGGATGTCCTCTATAGCTAGGTAGTAGCGGCAGAGGGGGTTATTAACTCCAGGTACCTTATAGGTATATAGGAATCCCCTTAGGCCTATCTTCCCTATATAAGCCTGTATTAGTAGCGAGATTTCAGCCTTAGAGAGGTTATAGTAGCGTCTTTGGAAGGCCTCCTTAAAGACCTTAGCTAGGTTTTCCTCTTAAAAGGTAGCCTTGGCTGATTTTTCTAAGAGGCTCTCTATATAGGGGTTATAACCAGAGGCCCTAGCCTCCTGTAAATAGCAATCCTTCCAGGCAGTATAAAGGGGTTCCTTGTTAATAGCCTTCCTTAGTTGTTAGTAGTACCACTAGGCTGTTACTTCCCTTTTTTTTTCTTGCTTTGTATGCCCTCCTAGGGGGAGGCTGGTCCTAGGGGTCCTATTTCCAAGGGTAAGGTATAGAGCTTCCTTCTACTTAGCTACCTCTTCCCCTATAGCCCTATTTATTCTAGCCTAGCTAGAGAAAAAGAGGGCATTAAGGTAGAGGTTAAGAGGAGGGACGTTAGCCTTATAGTAGAGGCTTCAGATCAGTATTCTCTTATAGGCCCCTATAACTCTCCTTAGGGCCTTGTTTTCAGCTGCTAGTAGGCCTCTAGTTATACCCCGTGGCCTGTTTGGTGTTATAGGTGTAGGGGTGTGCCAGGCCAAGGCTACGTAGGCTAGGACCGGCCTTATTACTGCTGTATATAGGAGCCTAGTCTTTTCGATTCTAGGTCCCCAGATCTTTCCAGCTAGCCTAGTAATAGCAAGGGACTATATTTTTAGCTTCTGCCGTAGGGTGTTAGTATAGGCCTTCTAGGTAAGCTTAGGGTCTAGCCAAACCCTTAGAAAACAGGCCTCTATAGCTGGTTATAGGGGGGGGGAGTCCCCTATTAGTCCTAGGTTAATAGGGTTGGTCTAGGGCCTTCTACTAGGGGGGAAGTATATAAGCTCGCTCTTTACTGCTAAGAAGGTGACCCTGGCGGTTGTTACCCAGTCTAGGCACTCTCTCCAGGCTTCTTTTAGCTACCTAACCATTATTGTAGCTTCTCTACCAAAGGCTAGTAGATTAGTATTATCTATATAGCCTATAGTAGAGATAGTAGGGTATTTTCTCTCTAGTCTTTCGTATAGGGGGTATAGGTATAGGACTAAAAGGATTAGTAAAAGTAGTAAGCCTTGGGGTACTCCTGTTAGTACTGGGATTTGCTGGCTTTTTTAGCTGTCAAATAAGAGGCTAGTAGTCCTAGAGGAGAGGAATTCCTTTAGCTAGGATAGTAGCCAGGTAGGTAGCCCTAGCTAGTCTCGTATAGCTAGGAGTCTGTTATAAGGGATACTGTCGAAATATCCTGATAGGTCTAGCTATAGGAGGGAGGCCCCGGCTTTATATTTCCATACCTCCTAGACCTAAGCTATAAAGAGGTGTATAGCCGATTCGGTAGACTTATAGCGGCAGTAGCCCTATTATGTTGCTAGAATTAGCTTAAAAGCTTCGGCTATATCCCTTATCTTAGTCCCTATAACTTTTTCTAGGACCTTACTAATACAGTTAAGTAGGGCTATAGGTTGGTAGCCTCCAGGGGTGTTATAGGTATCTGGCTGTTTTCCTGGCTTAGGGAGGATAATAGTAACTACTTCCTTATCTTTCTATAGATAGAAGCTATAGAGGAAGGATTTCGAGGCTAGTATAGCAAGGGCCTTATATAAGGGGTTACTACAGGCCTTTAGAAAGCCTATAGGGAGTCTGTTAGGTCCTAGTGCTTTCTAGGGTTTTATTGTTTTAATAGCCTCTTTTATATCGTCCGGCCTAACCGTCCAGCTAACTAGTAGCCTAGGGCCTATTAAGGGTTCCTCCGGGCTATCCTCCTAGGGGGGGGGGGGAAGAAGCGTACTAAAAGGGCCTCTACCTTCTCCTAGAAGGTGCTGGCTTATCTAAGGGTTAGCAGCTTAAAGGGGGGTAGGGCAGTAGTACTTTATAGCCTAGCCTATCTTTCTAGTTGCTAGAGCTTCTCCGGCTTTTCTCTAGCCTCTTATAGAAAGGCCCTCTAAGTCTTCCTCTTACTTTCTTTTATAGCTTTTATTTGCTCTCTTTAGGCTGATTTATAGGCGGTAAGAAGGGCCTAGTTACTAAGGGAGCGTTAGAGCTGTCTTTCTGCCCTTTTTCTTTCCTAGACTACCCAGTAGATTTCGTTGTTCTACTAGGTGGCATTCCTCCTTCTAGTAGTTACTAGGGCTTCTTTAGGGGTTATAGTCCTAGCAATATACTAGAGTTCCTCTAATAGTTACCTATAGGCCTCCTAGAGCTTAGCTAGGTTAGAGAGGCGTAATAGATATCTATAGCCCCCTATATTATATATGAGGGAGCTAGCCTCTCTTACTACCCCCTTCTTATCCATCTTCTTCTACTGGAATCAGGGGGGCGGCAGTAGGGTTTCTATGTTTTCTAGGTCGATATCTAGTACCTAGGGGTAGTAGTCTAAGTGTAAGTATATATCCAAGCTAGTATAGGAGCAGGTAAGGCTACTGCTAAGCTAGAAGTGGTTGATAGTTAAGGCCCTACCTACTTAGCTCCCCTATAGTACCCTAGTTATAGCGCTATAGGGGGTATGGAGGGTAACTCCCTACTTTGCTATTAATAGCAGTAGGTCTTCTAATCTAGGGCTAAAGCGGTTATATTGGTCCTATAGGGGGTGGTTAAGGTTAAAGTCCCTAGCTAGAAGGTAAAGGCCTAGGCAGACATTGATTTTCCCCCTTATTTCTTCTCTAAGGGGGGTTAGGCCAGCCTAGGGTTAGGGGTCGTTATATAGGGACCAGACTATAAAGAGGCCGTTCTTAGTCTATATAGTAGCCCTAGCCCAGTCTAAGCTAGAGCTATAAGTCTATATTGCTAGCAGGAATGATTTATAGATATAAAGTAAGGCTCGTCCGTTAGGGGTGAAAACAAGGTAGTAGGGGGCTGATCTAGGGCAGTAGGTAGAGTGCTGTACCTGCCTATTAATCTAGGGCTCTTATATAGCAAGTATTTCTTCTTTTACTTTAGAAAGTAGTACTTCCTATACCTCCTTCAAGCCCTATACGTTCTAGAGGCGTACCTTTATATCTCTATCTCCTCTGGCTATATAGGCGGTAGTTATTGTATAGTAGTAGCGCTAGCTAGTCTAGTATCCAGGTCTAGTCTAGGTCTAGTATCCAGGGGTCTAGGGGCTCCTATAGGTTCTAGGGTTCCAGTAGGTCTCGTAGCCCCTTTAGGGCTTATAGCCGGCATAAAGGAAGGGGGGGTTTAGCCGCTTAGGTAGCTAAAGCAGGCAGTAATCGTACTTTAGTTAGGGGTTAACCCTCTTAATACTATTGGTCAGCCCCTTTATCTCTTCTCTAAGACTATAGTATAGCCTTCCTCCCCCTCCTCTTATAATAAGGTCTGCTAGGGGGGGTATTGTTGCTATTATTGCTATTACTACTATTATTATTAGTACTAGTATAGGGGCGGTTAGTCAACGTTAAAGGCCTTAGACCTAGAACGTAGATATCCCTTAGCCTATGCCCATGCCTCTTTTAGGCAGGGGCAGGCCTCTAAGCAGGTATGGTAAGCTTAGCGGCAGTTATAGCAGCAGGGTGCCCTAGTATAGGTAGGGGCTTCTAGCATGGTATAGCTATTAGCGCTATAGTTATAGCAGATCTCTTCCTTACTCTGGTATACTTTAGCCCTATAGCTCTATTTCTAGTACTATAGGCATTAGATAGGCTTAGCCTTGTCGATCTAGGGCTTTGCTTCTAGGGCTCGGCAGCTCTAGAAGACCCCTTCCTTACAGGCTTTCTAGGCTGCCTCTAGGGAGGTAAAGGCTATTAGTACCTTAACCCTAGTCCGTTCTATCCCTTAAGAGTGCTAGACTTTTGCCCTAACCGCCATAGGGTATTACTTTTTAGCTTCTTCTAGTAGGCCTTCCTCTATAACCTAGTCATAGACTATAAGGCCCTTAACTACTACTGCCCAGGTTATGGTATATAAGGAGGCCTTCTCTCTAAAGGCCCTTATAATCTAGGTAATATTATTCTCTAGGCTCTTCTTTATCTCTATATTCTCTATAACTAGTAGGAGGTTACTACTAAAGAGTATCCAAACCCCCTAGACAGCTAGGCTAGAAGCCTATTAGATAGCCTATACTACCTCTAGGGCAGATTTAGCAAGTACCTGTTACTAGGCTAAGCCTAGTCGGATAAGCACCTAGCATTCTAGGCTAGGCCTAGTTACCTTGCTAGCTATTAGCTTACTAGCTATATTAGCTTAGGTAAGGGCTATAGGCTAGAAGTGGCTAGGCTATTGCTATTGTTACTACTATTGTTGCTAGTAGTAGCTAGGCTACTAAGGGTATTACTAGTGCTATAGCTTAGGCGTTTCTAGGGCAGTAGGGCGGTTTTAGGGTACTAGAGCTGTTACTATAGCTAGGGCTTCTTTAGGCAGGTCCTAGAGCAGGGCTATAAGGGCAATTTACCTAGCTTTAGTAGTTACTTCCACTATACTATAGAAGTTAGTACTATCCTTAGCTAGGCTGATTATCCGGTCTAGGAGGCTAGAGAGCGTAAAGGCAAGTTTAGGGGGGCTTAGGGCAGCCTAGGCGGTTTTCTTGGTTACTAGGGCGATATGGTCGGCCTTGGTAGTACTATTGTTATTTTCTTCTTTCCCTATATTTTTCTCTGATTTTTTCCCCGGCTTTTTCAAGGTTTTCTAGCTAGAAGGGGCCAGGGCCGGGGCTAGGGCATGCCGGCTGCTATTTAGGCTCCTAAGGAAAGGGGTAAAGACGTTAGTTAAAGGGGGGGTACTAATTATAAGGGCATTGATAGTAGAGGGGGCGCTAAAGCTAGGTACTATAGGTGCTATAGTTATAGCGCTTATAGCAGTCTCTTTAACAGTAGTAGAGATGGTAGTTTAGCAGTCTTCCATTTCTATATCGTTGTTTAGGTAGTCTATACTTAGGGGTTAGTCTATACTTAGAGGCTGGCTTAGGGGGTTATTATTATTATCGTTAGCTATAGGTAGGGCAGGGTTACCAGGGCATAGAGCCGCATTAGCGGCCTATACACAAGGAAATTGCAGTTGTAAAAGGGCAGCTAGGCTTGCTATTTTCTGCATTTTCACACGCCTAGGGCTGTCGCACAACCGACAGCGCTACAGTGAAAATTAGCGGGCGTTATATCCTTAATCGGACGGTTCGAATAGATGTAGTTGCACGCGATTTAGTGTAGTTTTGACCAAAAACTCGTTTTTCGTTTTTAGGTGTTGGTCTAGGTAATATATAAACTAATATACTAAATACCTTGATCTTGAACTAAGTGCCCTTAACCTATACCTTATAATTAGTAAGATAAGAATTAGAAGTAGGTTTAGAATCGTCGGCCTATAAACCGACAATACTCTTAATATTAGAGAGCAAGCCTTTATAAATAAGGAGGAGCTCGAGCTAGATAAGGCCGGCTTTAAGTATAAGCCGCTAGTATTTTTAACGGACAAATTAATCATAGACTTGAATAGATATAGGCTTAAAACAAGTATAGATGCTATTGAAATTTAACAAAAGGGGCAAGCTACGTGATTCGAACTTATAAGCCTAGGTGCCAAAACAGCAAAACAAGTATACGTCGAACAACATATATATAGGGCCTATATTACTATAATTTGCCAGCTAGAAGCAACTTTCGACTTATTAGTAGTAGCATAATCAACTAAACCCGATATAGCGGAGATTACCAAGCTTAATACTTAACTGCAATAGCAGATTGAGAACTTAGTATATAGGCTTTGCTACCTATAACTCGAACTTAAGACAGCTAAGCTCTTTGTCTTTATAGATGGATTATTCGCTAATAATACTTATATAATATTGCAGATTAGATTCGTTATAATATTTAGAAATAAAACAAGTAGTAAAAATGAGTTTAACCTATATAGCAATATTATATACTGGTCCTTAACTAAGTATAAGCGGGTAATATAAAGCGTTTTAACAAGCGAAATAAATAGAATAGTAAGTAGGTTCGATCTTAGGTATATCCTATACTAAATGCTCACTAAGATCTACTTAGGCCTAGGTCTACCATTGCTACTACTAATCGTTATTTATACAGACTCGTTTAGTCTATATAAGTACCTAGTAAAACTTAGAACAACTATAAAGAAGTAACTTATAATCGATAAAATAGTACTATAGCAGAGCTATAAGAACCGTAAAATCGCAGAAATTAGGTAGATTAGTAGCAATAATAACCTAGCTAACGCTATAACTAAGCGCACGCCAAACAAGACGCTTAAAAGGCTTATTACTATAAATATAGCTAAGATTAGAGTAAAAGGCTAGGTTCAACGCCTGGCCGAGCAATAGAAAGAGCCTATATAACTTAGGGCAAGATCGTCAGTGCAAAAGACAAAGACTACCAGGACAATTCATTTATAGTATAATAAGGAACATAAGGCAAAGTGCGAAACGATCTTAATTTATACTTTTATAGCTAGTGTAACATATACGCCAGCACCCCCTACCCCCTAATTATAATAACAAAATATCGATAGCCTTGCTTATAGCAGCTATTGCTATAAGCTTTTTCTACATAGGCGTTATACCTACTATAGGCGCCCTATGCTCGACGAGAGTACACGCCTTGTCTACTAAGACTAAGGTATACTTGGCGCTATTACGCTATATTTTTCAATCTTATAACTAATAAGTATTCCGATTAAATAATAGATAATAATAAAGATTGTAACTTACTTTGGCCTTTATAGCCAGGTTAGAGCGGAGCTCTAAGAAGCAGTCTAAGAATAGACAGACTAACTTAGGGCTACAATATACATTAGGAACAATAATATAATAGAAATAATATATAAATAGAACTTATATTAGTATATATAAGTGCCTGGACAAGCACTACCAGCACTAGAGGCCGTAGCCCGACGCGCGGTCATAGTATGCCGTACGTAGCGCAAAATTGCCAGACTTGTCAAACAAGTCCTTAATACCTGCTAAAAGCAAGCGTAGTCAGCTAAGGTAAACAACAGCGCATATAGCACTATATGGGCTACAAACTTCATATGTATTAGCAATATTAATAATAAGGATAACAAGAGTAAGACGCTTACCCTCTAGTTTATATATATAAGCGTACAACAACCTCTTACAAGGCTTTATATAGTCTAATATACGGTATATACAGCAGCTAGGGTAGACGACAGAGTTGTCTAAGCTTTCGCTAGACAATGAATTTGCCGTTGCTATCGCCGCCGCCGGTATTACTACCGGCAGTGCGGGCGTATATATAGTAGCGCGTAGCGCCGCACGCCATATATATACAGCTGCTATCGCTGCCTTCTTTATAGCTGGCAACGTAGGTAGAGAGTACTTAGTAGGCGTAGAGACATATGCCTTATATATAGCGATCTCTGCCCTATACGCCGCCGCCTCCTCCGCCTCCTCCTTACGCTAGTATATAGCGGCCTGTATAAGTAGGACACGCATATATATAATTAGCTCCTCGGAATCAAGAGGTATAGAGTCGGCGTCGGTACAGCTGCCTATAGACTTAGGCTATATAACAGGCATAGCTACGTCCGCGGTATTAGGATCATCGCCGTCGTTATTATTATCGTTACTATTGTTGCTACCCGCCATGCTCTCCTAGTCGCTATTATTAGCAATAGCGCGCTCGGACATATCTAGGAACGCATTATTATTACCCTTCTAGGCAAGATACTTATCAGGAACGTCAGTTATAAATATATCAAAGGCATTACTACCCTTGTCCTTAGCGTATATATGGGCATTGCCGCCTATACTCCTATAAGAGCACCTACTCTACTTATCATTAAAATCCGACATTATAAACAATAAGATTAGTATGCTTAATTATTAGTGTATAACGGTAAGCAACTTACTTGTTGCTACTAGTACTGCTAATGCTACTACTGCTACTATTGTTGTTGCTGCTACTGCTGCTAGTACGGATTATAGGGAGAAAGAAAACAGGTAGTATATAGTAGGAGAACCCGCCTACTTATAGGTTTGGGATAAGAGCGTTCGGAGTTCGTAATCAGCCAGCCTAGAGCTCTGATTTTTTTTCCTATTATAATTCCTATTTAGGACTATAAGCTTTTGCAATAATAGTTGCCGGCGTAACGTACTTACCGTTGTGCCGTTTAAGGGTATATCTAGAAGGCGCTAAAGTCGCGCCTTCTATACTAGGGATTAGTAACCAGAATTCAACATTCTAATTGGCAAACGAGAAGTTAAGTAATTAGCATTTCTTATTCTGACAATAAAGGGAGCGAAATAATCTAGGATTTTGTTGATTGCGGTAAGGGGGGTCAGGTACTGATCCCCGTGACCGCGCAGCACATGAGCCTCTTGCTCTGGGAATAGGGCACGTACTGCGCTACTAAGCCTCCCGCTCTGGGGAATAGGGCGCGCACTGCGCCACTTGTACGATAGCTACAAGTAGCGCACCCGCGTACTATATAATAGTTACTAATAAGCACTCTGTTCTAACATAGGTATTTAAGGGGTATATAACCACCCTCTAGATAGAGGGAGACAGACAATCTAGAACTAGAACTTAAACTAGTATTTCCTTACTACTCTCTTTACTCTTATTGTTTTAGATTACTACAATCTCTAAAAACCTACTAAAACTAATTAGTATTATCTCTATATTGTAATATAAGGGCAATACAGAGTAGTAAGGTAGTTAGTCAAGTGCTTAATAACCTTAACTAAATAGATTATAGTTTGCTTACTAAAGGCTATTAATTGGGCGACTAAATAACTACCCTATTAACTTAGTAATATTACTTATAAGAAAACTAATACTATAAACCTATCCTTCTAGGCTGAGGAAGCTCAACCTAAGCTTCTAGACTAAGGAAGTATTGCTTAAGAGAACACTACTAAAACTATATTACTAACTAACTTTACTATAATTAATATACTATAGTATTCTAAGATCCTTCTACTTATAGAACCTTAGAAAGGAAGAATACTAAGACAAACCCCTATTATATACTAAGTATTTTATTAAGTATAGTCTAGGATCTTAAAGAATATTTTAAATAAGAATTCCCTACCTAGCTACCTATTATAAGCATCGATAAATTTAACACTTAAACCTTCTATAGATTGCTAGAGTATATCGATCTAGAGTATAATAGGAATAAAGTACTTAACTTATATATGCTCTTCTACCTTAGTACTTATAAGGGGCAATAATCTAAAGACCTATACTACGAATTCCGCTTGGATTTCAAGGACTAGACAGCTAACCACTTTAACAAGCTGAACAATAAACTATACTTACAACTACGCTAAACGCTCAACGATAGCTATGTCCTAGTAGATAGCTTAAAAGGGCAGAAGCTCTCTAAAGGACTTATAATACTCGCTAACAATCTATCCGACAATCTAGGGCCTAACATACTCCTCTAAATCCATAGACTGTTAATCTAGACTAAGTATAGATAGAATATAACAATATCTCTTCCCGCTTAAATAGAAAAGGGGAAGGAGATTGTACTAATAATAACCTAAGACCCCGAATTTAGTACCTAGCTATAAGAGGTACTATAGAAGGAGATACAGATCGGTAATATAACCGTAAATACTACCTAACAATATAGACTAATAAGCAGCTCGATTATAAACAATAATCAACCAGTAAGCAGCTAAGACCTAGATATACGCTAGACAGCAGCCTAAAGCAGAACGCTCTATACCAGTAACTATAGCCAGTTCGGAAACACCCTTTACCCGCTAAATCCAGACCTATAGATAACACTTCCGATTCGTAGGCTTAGAAGCGTAATAGGAGCAGGATTCCTACCGGCTAATAAGGACGCCGGCAAAGGCTATAGATTCCTATCAACCACCTAAAGTACTAGCTAAGGTTATACCTAAGGTTATAGCTAAGGTAACTACTAAAGCAATAACTAAAGAACTAATTAAAAAGGACAACAAAACCCTATATAACCTGTATAAACCCCTAGTATTAGTACTAGATATAGGCTAGAATACGCTTAACCTTAAGTAAATAATAAAGAGCAGTATACCTAGTATAAGTATATCATATATAGAAGTACTAAGTATATAGCCATCCTACCGATCGAAACAGGCTGGATAAACAAGACAAGTATTAATCGAAAAACCCTAACCGATTTCATTAAGTCTTAGGACTTAAAGGACAGCTATTCCGGGTCCGACAACAATATCCTTAATAACAAAGTTCACTTCTTCCTATACCGCTACTGGACTTTCTAGATCGATTATAGCCTACTAGGCACTATTTTTCCAAATGCACTTTTAGGATAAGCTAAGGAATATCACCTATACTATATCCCTCTTAGCATCTCTTTTATATAACTATATAGTATCTTAAAGAGATACTTTAAGATAAGTACTAAATAGAACAACTACTTATATATCTAGAACACTATTACTTTCTAGTCTATACGCCTTAAAAGCAAGAATAGCAATAAGTCTATAAAGGAAATTCTCTAGATCTTGCTTAATAGACTCTAATAAAGCCAATATAGGCTTAGTCTGCTCTATAACTATAAGGAGTTCCTAGTTATAAATATAATCCGAGCCTACTAAGGAGTATCTAAGCTAAAGATTACCCTATACAAACTACTAATAAGCTTCGAAAAGCTAGTAGCTATACTCCGCCAAACACTTAACATTAAGGAAGCAGATCGTATATATTGTTAATTCTTAATAGACTATAGGTTTACTATAACAAAGGCCAGGCCTATAAGAAACTATTAGAGTAACCTAATTATAGATTCGATCTTTAAGAGAAACTGGGCAATATATATACAATAACCTAGAGGTGCTACTAAGTATAGAAAGCGAAACAAGCTCTAGCAAAGAGACTATAATAAAAGCTATACCAAAGTAGGTTATTAGATTTATAGTAAGCTAGATCACTACTCCTTTATATATAGCTAAGAGGAACAAGCAATAGCTAAAAGCAAATAGCTTAAGCGAAAAGGCATTAATAAAGATCATAGACGATATACAGCGTTCCTTCTTAATTATAAGGGTTTAGATAATAAATACAAAGTAAGGGAAGAAGATACTAAGCTTAAAGTATAGGTAGATAACTATAAGACCGATTAAACTTAAGGTAGAAATAAAGCGCTAATAATCAGTTTTAAAGAAGAATAAACAGTAGTAACTTACTTTATAAACCAAGCTTTCCTCTATCTAATTACTAAGAGCAAACAACTGTATAAAGATAGCAAAAAGGATACTAAAAAAATAAAAGCCGTTTAGTTTATACTTAACAGATATACTAAGACTAAATTCCAAGGGATTATACCTGATACTAGGGCTACCGACGTTTTAACTGCTAGACTTCAACAATTCCTTATACTAAAGAAGATAATTAGATCGCTTAAGATTAACAAGTTATACATAGGAGAAGCAAATATACTTTTCAGGTCTAGGGATTTAAAATAATTACTTAGAACAGTCAAAGTAGAGCTTAACATTAGTTATACAACTTTCTACGTATTAGAGACGCTAACCCCTTTTCTTATATATCTAAAGGATATAGATAAGCTTAGTATCTACCTTAATAATACAACAAACAAGCTTATATTTAAGTTAGGAAAGCATATATATGTTTAATAGAAATAAGGACATCTATAGATCCCTATAAAAGGGATTAAACTCCTAAACATAGCATTTATAGCAGATAACAAGCGTCCTACGCCTCTATAACTTATAGAGGTAGAACTAAGACGCATTTATCAACGCTATAAACACCCTATAGTCAATAGATTATACAAACTACTATAACAAGCAGACTACTAAGTAGAACATAGTACTATTAAGATAATCAACAAGTTCTACCACTTCTACTAAATAAAAGGCGTAATACTATAACAATTCAGATTTACGTTATAAGACGATATTTGCTTTAATTTCAAGATCGTCATAGACGTCCTAGACATTAACAATTCCAAGGTACTATATATAGTCGATACTACAATGTCGTTCTAAACAGCCTGCTTTCTAACTAATCTCTTAGCTAAAGAGACGTAGAAGCAGCTAAAGGAATGTTAGATCGATATATACCTTAGACTACCCGATATTTTGCACTATAACAAAGGCACTAATTTCGAAGCATGTAAGTTCTAGATAAAGGCTAAGCTTATAGGTATAACCTGCTATTTAGTACTAGTTAAGGCATACCAGTTAGTCGGTAAGATCGAGCAGTATTATAGGCTACTAAGAAAGACCTATAACATTATTAAATTAAAGACCGCCGGATCTTACTCGAAAGAGGTATACCTATAAGCAGTACTAAGCATAGTCAATAATACCACTAGCCCAGGCAGGCTAGTACTAACGCTCTTAGTTTTCGGCATATACCTGCGCCTTACCATAGACGCACCGCCTTCTCTATCTTAACTACGCTAAGTAGGTGCAATTCGGAAGGTTATAACATAACTATAAATCCTAAATGATATAAGGACTATATAAGACGCTCTTACACAATATAATAGACTAAGTATAGAAGATATGCTACTACGCTTGCTAGAAGTAGGTATAGAAGTACTAGTATTTCGGGAAAGCGACCGATAGATAGGACCCTATAAGGTAATCTTAGCTATAGATATAACAGTAATTATTAATATAGTCAATAGACCTATAGAATTTCGGAATACAGTAGTCAAACTATATTACTAGGAGCTAACGTAGGACGAACAAGACAATTAGGCTAGAGTTAAGCAGCTAGAGCTATTCTAATATCCCTAGCCTAAACAGCCCTGTTAGTACAAACAACCCTAAAAAAACCCAGTACCTACTAACAACTTCGTTTTAGAAAAAAAGAAGCGTAACTACAACCTTACGCTTAAACTATAAGTCAAAGGCAAGATTACTATACCTAGTATGCCGTTCTAAGAATCTAACAAAATAGAACTGAACTTGCTTCTAGTAGCTAAGGTAATCGAAGCGATCTAGATACTAGCAGATACGTCAGACTACTAGATCTTTAAGTTAAGGATCGTCTAGGAAGTGAAAAACAAGCTTACTTTACTATATAAGAAATTATACTTTATAGCTTAGGGATTCGGTAATAAGGATAAGAAGCACCTACTTACTTAATCACTAACAATCCAACACTGCGCATAATAACTTATACTCTTACTACTCCTAATACTACAAACGCGCTTTAGCTTTAAGGCGTGGGTATATAACGTTATCCAGGCTTATACATAAGCTAAGTCATAGCTAGCAAGGAAAGTAATTCTTCTATTACCTAAGGAGCTTAAGACGCTCTATCCCCCTTATACTATCTTATTTATTAAAACCCTATTATATAGACTAGCTAAAGCCGGACTATACTAGTAGGTAATATATATAAACTAGTATACTAAATATCTTAACCTTAAGCTAAGCACCTTCGACCTATACCTTATAATTAGTAAGACGCAAATAGGAAGCAGATTCAGAATCATTAGCCTGCAAACCGATAATACTCTTAATATCAGCGAGTAAGCCTTTACAGACAAGGAAAAGCTCGAGCTAGATAAGGCCAGCTTTAAGTACAAGCCGCCAGTATTTTTAACGGATAAATTAATTATAGACTTTAATAGATATAGGCTCGAAACAAGCATAGATACTATTAAGATCTAGCAAAAGAGGCAAGCTATATAACTCGAACTTATAAGCCTAGACGCCAAAACAGCGAAACAAATATACATTAAATAATACGCATATAGTACCTACATTACTATGATTTACTAGCTAGAGGCAACCTTCGACTTATTAGTAGTAGCATAGTTAACTAAGCCTAGTATAGCCGAGATTGCTAAGCTTAACGCTCGACTATAATAGATAGATTCTATTACGCTATCTGATCCCCGTAGGGGATTTCTAGGTAGGCTGAACTAGTGCTATAGGAAAACCATATAACAGGTGAAAAACCTATAACTATACATAGGAAAAGGGGAGGGTGTGATAGGGGGTAGGCCAATCTTTACCAGGGTAGATACTGCCCCTTTAGGAGTATAAAAACATACTGCCTAAAGGGGTATAGGCTAGACCGCTCCTAGCCTCTAAGCAACAGAGTATTCTGGCAGTCTAGTAGCGATATGGCGAACTAGGGGGCATATAGTGCCGCCGCCCCCTTTTTCAAGTCTGTAGAGAAAGCTGTATGTATCCCCCCTTTCCCTCTCTCTAAAGAAGGCCGAAGGGTAGGCCGGGCAACCGTTGAATATATGTCGGATGTCTTCTATAGCTAAGTGGCAGCGGCAGAGGGGGTTATTAACCCCAGGTACCTTACAGGTATATAGGAATCCCCTTAGGCCTATCTTCCCTATACGGGCCTATATTAGTAGCGAGCTTTCGGCTTTAGAGAGGTTATAGTAGCGTCTTTCGAAGGCCTCCTTAAAGGCCTTAGCTAGGTTCTCCTCTTGAAAGGCGGCTTTAGCTGATTTCTCAGAGAGGCTCTCTATATAGGGGTCGTAACTAGAGGTCCTAGCCTCCTATAGGTAGCGATCCTTCTAGGCAGTATAGAGGGGTTCCTCGTTAATAGCCTTTCTTAGCTGTTGGTAGTACTACTAAGCTGTTGCCTCCCTTTTTCTTTCTTGTTTTATATGCCCTTCTAGGGGGAGGCTGGTCCTAGGGGTCCTATTTCCAAGGGTAAGGCATAGGGCTTCCTTCTACTTAGCTACCTCTTTCCCTATAGCCCTATTTATCCTGGCTTGGCTGAAGAAGGAGAGGGCGTTAAGGTAGAGGTCAAGGGGGGGGACGTTAGCCTTATAGTAGAGGCTTCGGACCGGTATCCTTTTATAGGCCCCTATAACTCTCCTTAGGGCTTCGTTTTCGGCTGCTAGTAGGCCTCTAGCTATACCCCGCGGCCTGTTTAGTGCTATAGGCGTAGGGGTGTGCCAGGCCAAGGCTACGTAGGCTAGAACCGGCCTTATTACTGCTATATATAGGAGCCTAGTCTTTTCGATTCCAGGTCTCTAGGTCTTTCTAGCTAGCCTAGTAATAGTAAGGGACTGCGTTTTTAGCTTCTGCTATAGGGTGTTGGCATGGGCCTTCCAGGTAAGCTTAGGGTCTAGCTAAACCCCTAGAAAACAGGCTTCTTTAGCTGGTTGTAGGGGGGAGTCCCCTATTAGTCCTAGGTTAATAGGGTCGGTCTAGGGCCTTCTTCTAGGGGGGAAGTATATAAGCTCGCTCTTTACTGCTAAGAAGGTAACTCCAGCAGTTGTTGCCTAGTCTAGGCACTCTTTCTAGGCCTCTTCTAGCTGTTTAACCGCTATTATAGCCTTTCTGCTAAAGGCTAGTAGGTTAGTATCGTCTATATAGCCTATAGTAGAGATAGTAGGGTATTTTCTCTCTAGCTTTTCGTATAGGGGGCAAAGGTATAGGACTAAGAGGATTGGTGAAAGTAGTAAGCCTTAGGGTACCTCTGTTAGTACTAGGATTTACTAGCTTTTTTGGCCGTTAAATAGAAGGCTGGTAGTTCTAAAAGAGAGGAATTCCTTTAGCCAGGATAGTAGCTAGGTAGGTAGCCCTAGCTGGTCTAGTATAGCTAGGAGTCTGCTATAAGGGATGCTGTCGAAATACCCTAATAGGTCTAGCTGTAAAAGGGAGGCCCCGGCTTTATACTTCTATACCTTCTAGATCTAAGCTATAAGGAGGTATATAGCTAATTCGGTGGATTTATGGCGGCAGTAGCCCTGTTACGTTGCTGGAATCAGCTTAAAGGCCTCGGCCATGTCCCTTATTTTGGTCCCTATAACTTTCTCTAGGACCTTGCTAATGCAGTTAAGTAGGGCTATAGGGCGGTAGCCTCTAGGGGTATTATAGATATCCGGCTGTTTTCCTGGCTTAGGGAGGACAATAGTAACCACTTCCTTATATTCCTATAGATAGAAGCTGTAGAGGAAGGATTTTAAGGCTAGTATAGCGAGGGCCTTATATAAGGGGTTGCTATAGGCCTTTAGGAAGCCTATAGGGAGTTCGTTAGGTCCTGGTACTTTCTAGGGTTTTATTATTTTAATAGCCTCCTTTATATTATCTGGCTTAACCGTCTAGCTAACTAGTAGCCTTAGGCCTATTAGGGGTTCCTCCGGGCTATCCTTTTAGGGGGATGGGGGGAAGAAGCGTGCTAAAAGGGCCTCTACCTTTTCCTAGAAGGTACTGGCTTGTCCGAGGGTTAGTAGCTTAGGAGGGGGGGGGGCGGTAGTGCTTTATAGCCTAGCCTATCTTTCTAGTTGCTAGAGCTTTTCTAGTTTTTCTCTAGCCTCTTATAGAAAAGCCCTCTAGGTCTTTCTTTTACTCTCTTTTATAGCCTTTGTTTGTTTCCTTTAGGCTGATTTATAGGCGGTAAGGAGGGCCTGGTTGCTAGGGGAGCGTTAGAGCTGTTTTTCTGCCCTTTTTCTCTCCTTGACTATCTAGTAGATTTCGTTGTTCTACTAGGGGGCGCTCTTCCTTTTAGTGGTTACTGGGGCTCCTTTAGGGGTTATGGTCCTAGTAATATGCTGGAGTTCCTCTAATAGTCGCCTATAGGCCTCTTAGAGCCTGGTTAGGTTAGAGAGGCGTGCTAGATATCTATAGCCCCCTATATTGTATATTAGGGAGCTGGCCTCTCTTACTACCCCCTTTTTATCCATCTTTTTCCACTAGAACCAGGGGGGCGGTAGTAGGGTTTCTGTAGTTTTTAGGTCGATATCTAGTATCTAGGGGTAGTAGTCTAAGCGTAAGTGTATATCTAAGCTAGTATAGGAGTAGGTAAGGCTACTGCTAAGCTAGAAGTGGTTGATAGTAGAGGCCCTACCTGCTTGGCTCCCCTATAGCGCCTTAGTTATAGTGCTGTAGGGGGTATAGAGGGTAAGCCCCTGCTCTGCTGTTAATAGCAGTAGGTCTTCTAACCTAGGGCTAAAGCGGTTATGTTGGTCCTAAAGGGGGTAGTGAAGGTTAAAGTCCCCTGCTAGAAGGTAAAGGCCTGGATAGGCGTTGATCTTCCCTTTTATTTCTTCTATAAAGGGGGTTAAGCCAGTCTAGGGTTAGGGGTTGTTATATAGGGACTAGACTGTAAAGGGGCTGTTCTTAGTCTGTATAGTAGCCCTAGCCCAGTCTAGGCTAGAGCTGTAAGTCTATGTTACTAGTAGGAGTGATTTATAGATATAAAGTAAGGCCTGTCCGTTAGGGGTGAAAATAAGGTAGTAGGGGGCTGATCTAGGGTAGTAGGTAGAGTGCTATACCTGTCTATTAATCTAGGGCTCTTATATAGCGAGTATTTCTTCTTTTGCTGTAGAAAGTAGTACTTCCTATACCTCCTTTAAGCCCTGTACGTTCCAGAGGCGTACCTTTATATTTCTATCTCCTTTAGCTGTATAGTTGGCTATAGTTGTTGTATAGTAGTAGTAGCGTTAGCTAGTCCGGTATCTAGGTCTAGTCTAGGTCTAGCATCCAGGGGTCTAGAGGCTCCTATAGGCTCTAGGGTTCTAGTAGGTCTAGTAGCCCCTTTAGGGCTTATAGTTAGCGTAGAAGAAGGGGGGGTTTGGCTGCTTAGGTGGCTAAAGCAGGTAGTAATTGTGCTCTAGTTAGGGGTTAACCCTCTTAATACTATTGGTCGGCCCCTCTGTCTCTTCCCTAAGACTATAGTATAGCCTTCCTCCCCCTCCTCTTATGCTAGGGCCTGCTAAGGGTGTTGCTACTATTCTTATTATTATTGCTATTGCTATTGCTGTTAGTACTGGTATAGGGGCGGTTGGTTAACGTTAAAGGCCTTAGGCCTAAAACGTAGGTATCCTTTAGCCTATGCCTATGCCTCTTTTAGGTAGGGGCAGGCCTCTAAGCAGGTATGGTAAGCTTAGTAGCAGTTGCGGTAGCGGGGTGCCCTAGAGTAGGTAGGGGCTTCTAGCGTAGTATGGCTGTTAGCGCTGTAGTTATAGCAGATCTTCTCTCTACTCTGGTATACCTTAGCCCTATGGCCCTATTTCCAGTACCTGAGGCACTAGATAGGCTTAGCCTTGTCGATCTAGGGCTCTGCTTTTAGGGCTTGGCAGCTCTAGAAGACCCCCTCCTTACAGGCCTTCTAGGCTACCTCTAGGGAGGTAAAGGCTATTAGTACCTTAACCCTAGTCCGTTCTGGCCCTTAAGGGTGCTAGACCTTTGCCCTAACCGCCATAGGGTGTTGTTTTTTGGCTTCTTCTAGTAGGCCTTCTTCTATAACCTAGTCGTAGACTGTAAGGCCCTTAACCGCTACTACCTAGGTTGTTATATATAGGGAGGCCTTCTTGCTAAAGGCCCTTGTAATCCAGGTAGTATTGCTTTCCAGGCTCTTCTTTATCTCTATGTTCTCTATAACTAGAAGGAGGTTACTGCTAGAGAGCGTCTAAACCCTCTAAACTACTAGGCTAGAGGCCTGTTGTATAGCCTATACTACCTCTAGGGCAGATTTAGCAAGTACCTGTTGTTAGGCTAAGCCTAGTCGGATAAGTACCTAGCGCTTAAGGCTAGGCCTAGTTGCCTTGCTAGCTATTAGCTTACTCGCTATATTAGCCTAGGTAGGGGCTAGAGGCTAGGAGTGGCTAGGCTGTTATTACTGTTACTACTGTTATTACTGCTAGTAGTAGCTAGGCTATTAAGGTTGTTGCTAGTACTGTAGCTTAGGCGTTACTAAGGTAGTAGGGCGGTTCTAGGGTGCTAGAGTTGCTGCTGTTATAGCTAGGGCTTCTTTAGGCGGGTCCTAGAGTAAGGCTATAAGGGCAATTTGCCTAGCTTTAGTAGTTGCCTCTACTATACTATAGAAGTTAGTACTATCCTTAGCTAGGCTAATTATCCGGTCTAGAAGGCTAGAGAGCATAAGGGCAAGCTTAGGAGGGCTAAGAGCAGCCTAGGCGGTTTTCTTGGTTGCTAGGGTGATGTGGCCGGCCTTAGTAGTATTGTTGTTGCTTTCTTCTTTTCCTGCATTTTTTTCCGATTTTTTCCCCTGTTTTTTCGAGGTTTTCTAGCTAGAAGTAGCCGGGGCTAGGGCGTACTGACTGCCGTTTAGGCCCCTAAGAAAAGGGGTAAAGACGTTGGTTAAGGGGGGGGTACTAATTGTAGGGGCGTTGATAGTAGGGGGGGCGCTAGAGCTAGGTACTGTAGGTGCTGTAGTTATAGCGCCTATAGCGGTCTCCTTAGTAGTAGTAGGGGCAATAGTGGTAGTTTGGCGGTCTTCCATTTCCGTATTGCCGTTTAGGTAGTCTGTACTTAGGGGCTAGCTTAGGGGGTTGTTATTATTGTTATTGGCTATAGGTAGGGCAGGGTTGCTAGGGCGTAGAGCCTTATTGGCCTGTGCGCGAGGAAATTGCAGTTGCAAGAGGGCAGCTAGGCTCGCTATTTTCTGCATTTTCGTACGCCTAGGGCTGTCGCGCAACCGACAGCGCTACAGCGAAAATTGGCGGGCGTTGTATCCTTAATCGGACGGTTCGAATGGATGTGGTTGCACGCGATTTGGTGTGGTTTTGACCAAAAACCCGTTTTCGTATGTTTGATGTCGGTCGCTCGACTATAATAGCAGATCAAGAACTTAACGTATAGGCTATACTACCTGTAACTCGAACTTAAGACAGCTAAGCTCTTTGTCTTTATAGACGGATTATTTACTAACAATACCGATATAACATTATAGATTAGATTCGTTATAATATTTAGAAATAAGACAAGTAGTATAAACGAGTTTAACCTACATAGCAATATTATATACTAGTCCTTAACCAAGTACAAGTAGGTAACAAGAAGCGTTTTAGCAAGCGAAATATATAGAATAGTAAGCAGGTTTAATCTCAGGTATATACTATACTAGACGCTTGCTAAGATCTACTTAGGCCTAGGTCTATAATTACTACTACCAATTATCATTTATATAGACTTATTTGGTTTATATAAGTACCTAGTAAAGCTTAGAACAATAGTAGAAAAGCGCCTTATAATCAATATAATAGCTCTATAACAGAGCTATAAAAACCGTAAAATCGCAGAAATCAGATGGATTAGTAGCAATAATAACCTAGCTAACGCTATAACCAAATATACGCCGAATAAGACGCTTAAAAGGCTCGTTACTATAAATACAGCTAAGATTAGAGTAGAAGGCTAGGTTTAACGCCCGGCTAAGCAATAGAAAGAGTCTATATAACTTAGGGCGAGATCACAAGTGTAAAAGACAAAGACTACTAGGATAATTCATTTATAGTATAATAAGGAATACAAGGCAAAGCGTAAAACAATCTTAATTTATACTCTTATAGCTAGCGCAATATACGCGCCAGCACCCCCTACCCCCTAATCATAACAACAAAACATCGATAACCTTGCTTATAGCAGCTATCGCCATAAGCTTTTTCTATATAGGCATTATACCTGCCATAGGCGCCCTATGCTTAACAAGAGCACGTACCTTGTCTACTAGGACTAAGGCGTACTTAGCACTGTCGTACTATATCTTCCAATCCTATAACCAATAAGTATTCTAATTAAACAATAGACAATATTAAAGATCGTAACTTACTTGAGCCTTTATAGCCAGGTTAGAGCAGAGCTCTAAAAAGCAGTCTAAGAACAGGCGGACCGACTTAAAGCTATAATATTTATTAGGAATAATAAAACAATAGAAATAATATGCAAATGGAATTTATATCGGTATATATAAGTACCTAGATAAGTACCGCTAGTACTAGAGGCTATAGCCTAATATACGGTTGTAGTACGCTATATATAGCGCGAATACCCTCCGATCACACATCCGAAAACACGTTCTTGGTCAGGACCGCTCCAAATCGACTGCACTCTTTTGCAATCCACTTGTCCAATTGAGGACTCAACACACGCCAAATTTGGCTGCGGCGCAGTCGCTCGTTCGACGGCGCTATAGTCGGATTCTGACCGTACGATGTGGTCGACCGTGGCTAGAAATCTGCAGCTATAGCGGGGCGGGCGTACGGGCCCTACAGTCACGTACCCCAGCCCTAACTGCACTAACCCCTCTAACCTGGACTCTGCTAACCCTGCTAACCCGAACCCTGCCGACCTGAACCCTGCCGCCCCTAGCCCCCTAAGGGCTATTAATAAAGCCCCTAAGTGCTTAGGCTATAGCTTCTTAACCCACCTTACCACCGCTGCTGCTACTACTACCACTACTACCACTACCACTTCCGCCGCCAACCCTGCTACTACTATAACCGCTACCGGGTCAAGCGATATATCGTTCGATAGCCCTTTTAAAGGGCTTTCCAGCAGTCAACACGCTACTACTGCCACCGCCGCCCCTACCCCCTTTAAAAAGAGGAAAGAAAAAGAAAAAGCCCTACTACCTGCAACCCTTGCCCTTACCTTCTCTGGTCTTATAGACTAGATAGTTAGTCTTTCGGTTAATAACCTGGCCTTTAAGGAAATCGTCGAATATACCGGGCTAGCTAGAAAGCTAGCCTTAACGCAGATCTTGAAAGAGGAGGAGAAAAAAGCCCCGATATTTCCCTTGTTCGTTGCCTAGGCTCTAAGGCAAAAGAAGCAACAACAACAGCAATAACAACAGTAATAACAACAGCAGCAGCAGCAATAACCCCCTGCCGTCGAATTAGAGCTAACCCGCTATACCTGGGCTGCTATAGCAGCGGCTAGGGTAAAGCCTACTAAGCTAGGCTTAGAAAAACAGGTCCTTATACAGCTAGGATCAGCCTCTTCCTCCCTTAGCCAAAAATCAGCCCTGGAAATCGCATAAGCAGTATAGAAGGCTATAGGGCACTCTATCAAGGGGGTAAGGACCCTACCAAGCGGTAACCTTATACTAGTAATAGAGGAAGAGAAGGTAAAGAAGGCTTTAGAGGAAAATACAGCCTAGCTAGCCTCTTTATTACTAGAGGCCTCCCTCTATACCACTACCTAGGCAGTAGCTATTAAGGGGCTTACAATAGCTGATCGGATAACGGAAGCTAGCCTCTTAGCAGCTGTAAAAGAAGTATATCCCTTAGCCCTCTAAGCTAAAGTCTAGCACCTACTCTAAATCGAAAGAATAAGAGTCTTAGCACTTATAGCCTTTTCTAGCTAACAAGAGGCTTATAAGGCCTATTAAGATAGCATCTTCTAGGCTTATAGGGCCCTAAAAGCGGAGCCTTATATCGATAAGGCTAGGGCCTTTTAGTGCTTTAACTGCTGGCGTTAGGGGCATAAGGCTAAATACTGCCACTCCCCTGCCCTTTGCTATAACTACGGCCAAGAAAAGAAGAAGCATACTAACGAATCAGCCTATACTAGGGCCTAGAACTGCCGGAACTGCCAAGGAAACCACCATGCTAGGGCAGAGGAATACCCTAAAAGAAAGAAATATAGGGCACAAGCAAAGGCCTACCTTTCAAACAGGCCTATTAACTTCGACCTTCCAGGCCCTCTTAAGCTAGCAATATCGACAGAAGACTAGCTAGAAGGAGAAGAGGGCTATACAGTAGTAGCTGGAAAACGCCGCTGTGGACGCCCTTCTATAATACCCGCTACTACTACTACCGCTACTACAGCCCCCCTTTCCTAAAGGACAATAAGGGAGGCTTTCAGTAAAATCCCTACCGCTACCTTCACCGCTACTACCAACCCTATAGCTATAGCTACAGCTATAACTGTACCCTCCTCCCTAGAGCCGGCAAGGGGCTCTATAGAGGAGGAGGATACAGATATGCTCTAAGTCTTTTCTTTCCTTTTATTTCTACTCCTTTTGTTTAAGACGGCCTCCCTCCTTTCCTTTAGACTGCTTTTCTTCTACCCTTCCCTATAGCTGGTATCTTACTACTATACCTAAGGTAAGAGGAAAGGCTATAAGACTAAGCTTATAAGCTTTTAAGCTTTAAGCCTAGACCTACCTTTACCTCTTTCGCTGATAAGACCCCTTCCTTATTCCCCTACCCCGAGCCCTATATTAATTGAGATATAGGGCGTTCTTACGGGAGACGGGTAGGGGAATAGGCGCGATTTCCCTTAGTAGCCTCCTAGACGGCCTCCCCTTGCGTTGTGTTTTTCTTTTAGTACTGCTTTTTTCCTCTTGCTAGGTTGCCCGCCTTGTTTAAGCTCGTTAGGGGTTTTTCATCCGTTTTCCGGTTTTCCTCTAGCATTAGTGTAAGCTAGCAGCTCCTTATAGTCCAATAAGGACTCTATAGGTGGAATACAATATATATATATATAGCGCGAAATTGCCAGACTTGTTAAACGAGTCCTTAACGCCTGCTAAAAGCAAGTATAGGCAGCTAAGGCAAACAACAGCGTATATAGTACCGTATAGGCTACGAACTTTATATACGTTAGCAATATTAATAACAAGAATAATAAGAGTAAGACGCTTACCCTCTGGTTTATACGTATAAGCGTATAACAACCTCTTACAAGGCTTTATATAGTCCGACATACGGCATATACGGCAGCTAGAGCAGACAATAGAGTTGTCCGAGCTTATACCGGACAATAAACTTACCGTTACTGCCGCCGGTATCGCTACCGGCAGTATAGACGCGCTTATAGCAGCGTATAGCGCCGTACGCCGCGCGCGTATAGCCGCTAACACTGCCTTCTTTACGGCCAGCGACGTAGGTAGGAAGTGCTTAGCAGGCTTAGAGATATATACCTTATGTATAGCGATCTCTGCCCTATATACTACCGCCTCCTCTACCTCCTCCTTATACTAAAGCGCAGTAGCCTGCTTAAGCAGGATATATATATGTACGATCAGCCCCTTAGAATCAAGGGGCGCAGAGTTAGCATCGGTATAGCCGCCTACGTACTTAGGTTACACGACAAGTATAGCTATATCCGTAGTATCAGGAGCATTACCGCTATTATTATTGTCGTCGCTATCGTCGCTACCCGCTATACTCTCCTAGTTGCCGTTATTAGCAATAGCGCGCTTAGACATATCCTTAAACGCGTTATTATTACCCTCCTAGGTAAGATGCTTGTTAGGAGCGTCGGTCATAAGCGTATTAAGGGCATCGCTGCCCTTATCCTTAGTATATATATAGGCGTCGCTACCTGCACTCCTATAGGAGCACCTACTCTACTTATTATTAAAATCCAACACTATAAACAACAAGATCAGCATACTTAAGCATTAGTATATAATAGTAAGCAACTTACTTATTACTACTAATACTACTACTACTATTGTTATTACTGCTACTACTACTACTATTATTGTTACTACTACTGCTACTACTGCTAGTATAGATCGTAGGGAGAAAGAGAATAGGTAGTATGCAGTAGGAGAACCTACCTATTTATAGGTTTAGGGCAAGAGCGTTCGGAGTTCGTAATCAGCTAGCCTAGAGCTCTGATTTTTCCTATTATAATTCCTATTTAGGACTATAAGCTTTTACAACAATGGTTACTAGTATAACGCGCTTACCGTTATGCTATTTAGAGGTATATCTAGAAGGCGCTAAAGTCGCACCTTCTATACCAGGGATCAGCAACTAGAATTTAACATTCTAATTAGCAAACGAGAAGTTAAGTGATTAGCATTTCCTATTCTAGCAACAAAGGGAGCGAAATGATTAGGGATTTCCTATTTCAGTTAATAAAGCGCTAATACAGTTACAAAAGAAGAGTTACCGGTATTGATTGTAGTAAGGGGGGTTAGGTACTAATCCCTATAACCATATAGTATATAAGCCTCTCGCTCTAGGAATAAGGCATATACTATACTACTAAGCCTCCTACTCTAGAGAATAGGGCACGTACTACGCCACTTATACAATAGCTATAAGTAGCGCACCTACGTACTATATAATAGTTACTAACAAGCGCTCTGCTCTAACATAGGTATTTAAGAGGTACGTAACCACCCCCTAGATAGAGGGAGACAGACAATCCAGAACTAGAACTTGAACTAGTATTTCCTTGCTGCTCTCTTTGCTCTTATCGTTTTAGATCACTACGATCTCCGGAAACCTACTAATAGATTTCCTATTTTAGTCAATAAAGCGCTAGTATAGTTATAAAAGAAAAGTTACTAGTATTAATTATAATAAAGGGGGATTAGGTACTAATCCCTATAACTGTATAGTATATAAGCATCTTACTCTAGGGAATAGGGCATGTACTGTGCTACTTATACGACAGCTATAAGTAGCGTACCTATATACTATATAATAGTTACTAATAAGCGCTCTGCTCTAACATAGGTATTTAAGGGGTACGCAACTACCCCCTGGATAGAGGGAGACAGGTGACAATCCAGAACCAGAACTTAAACTAGTATTTCCTTACTACTCGCTTTGCTCTTATCGTTTTAGATCACTACGATCTCCGGAAACCTACCAACAACAACTATATAATCTACTAGCTAATATCTATAGTTCTTCTTTCTTTAAGATTACTCCTTATATATACTAATTATGGAGAAAAGTCGAATAGAGGCGTAAGTATAAGATATAGTAATAATTCTTCTATTCCTAGTATATACTACTATAAAATATAATTATTAACCTATATACATTTATCTCTTTACATTACTAATCTGTAATTCAATGCTAAATCACTAATTAGTATTTATAGCGTTCTAAACCAGTATATAGTAGTAGTTTAGGTAGTTAATTTATATCTATCTTTCTAGGTATATAGGTAAAGAGATTTTAGCCCCTAATATATTCCCTTTGTTATACGGTAGATACCGTACAACGATCCCTATCCGACGCGTATTATCAGGGTTACCTAACGATCTACGCCGTTAGGTCACCTAACAATCCACATCATCTAGGTCCTAGCAGCATATGCGTTGCAGTCATGACAGGTATTCTAACAGCTATATAAGTTCAACTTGTTTATACTACTCATTTTATTACTAAATATAATAACAAATCTGTTAGTAGGTTTCCGGAGATCGTAGTGATCTAAAACGATAAGAGCAAAGCGAGCAGCAAGGAAATACTGGTTTAAGTTCTGGTTCTGGATTATTATATATCTCCCTCTATCTAGGGGATGGTTGTATACCCCTTAAATACCTATGTTAGAGCGGAATGCTTGTTAGTGACTATTACGTAGTGCGTAGGTGCGCTACTTATGTCTGTCGTACAAGTAGCATAGTATATGCCCTATTCTCTAGAGCAAGAGGCTTATATGCTATATAGTTATAGAGATTAGTACCTAATCCCCCTTTACTATAATCAATATTGGCAACTCTTCTTTTAAAACTATGCTAGCGCTTTATCAACTAAAATAGGAAATCCTAGATTATCTTACTCCCTTTATTGTTAGAATAGGAAATACTAATTACTTAACTTCTCGTTTGCTAATCCGAATGTTGAATTCTAGTTACTGATCTCTAGCGTAGAAGGCGCGACTTTAGCGCCTTCTAGATATACCCTTAAACAGCATAATAGTAAGTACGTTACACCGGCAACTATTATTGTAAAAGCTTATAGTCCTAAATAGGAATTATAATAGGAAAAAATCAAAGTTCTAGGCTAACTAATTACAAACTCTAAATACTCTTATCCCAAACCTATAAGTAGGTAGGTTCTCCTACTATATACTACATATTTTCTTTCTCCCTATAATCCATATTAGTAGTAGTAGTAGCAATAACAACAGCAGTAGCAGTAGCAACAATAGCAGCAGTATTAGCAGCAGTATTAGCAGTACTAGCAGCAACAAATAAGTTACTTACCGTTATACACTAATAATTAAGCATACTAATCTTATTATTCATAGTATTGGATTTTAATAATAAGTAGAGTAGGTGCTCCTTTAGGAGCGTAGGCAGCAACGCCTATATATACGCTAAGGATAAGGGCAGCGACGCCCTTAATACACTTATAACTAACGCTCCTAATAAGTATCTTACCTAAAAGGATAATAATAATACGTTCCTAGATATATCTAAGCGTACTATTGCTAATAATAGCGACTAGGAGAGCGTAATAGGTAGTAACAATAGTAACAACGATAACAATAATAGCGACGATCCTGACGCTGTAGACGTAGCTACGCCTATTATATAGCCTAAGTCTATAGGTAGCTGTACTAACGCTAACTCTATACCCCTTAATTCTAAAGAGCTGATCGCGTATATATATATCCTACTTATAGAGATAGATTCTATTACGCTATCTAATCCCCATAGGGGATATCTAGGTAGGCTGAACTAGTGCTATAGGAAAACCGTACAACGGGTGAAAAACCTATAACCGTACATAGGAAAAAAGGGGGGTATGGTAGAGGGTAGTCCAATCTTCACCAGAGTAGATACCGCCCCTTTAGGAGTATGTAAATATACTGCCTAAAGGGGTATAGGCTAGACCGCTCCTAGCTTCTAAGCAACAGAGTATTCTAGCAGTCTAGTAGTAATATGGCGGACTAGGGGGCGTATAGCGCCGCCGCCCCCTTTTTCAAGTCTATAGAGAAAGCTATATATATCCCCTCTTTCCCTCTCCTTAAAGGAGGCCAAAGGGTAGGCCGGGTAACCATTAAATATATATTAGATGTCCTTTATAGCTAGGTAGTAGCAGTAAAGGAGGCTATTAACCCTAGGTACCTTATAGGTATATAGGAATCCCCTTAGGCCTATCTTCCCTATATAGGCCTATATTAGCAGCGAGCTTTTAGCCTTAGAGAGGTTATAGTAGCGTCTTTAGAAGGCCTTCTTAAAGGCCTTAGCTAGGTTTTCCTCTTAAAAGGTAGCCTTGGCTGATTTCTCTATGAGGCTCTCTATATAGGGGTCGTTACTAGAGGCCCTAGCCTCCTATAGATAGCGATCCTTCTAGGCGGTATAAAGGGGTTCCTTGTTAATAGCCTTCCTTAGTTATTGGTAGTGCTACTAGGCTGTTACTTCTCTTTTTCTTTCTTACTTTATATACCTACCTAGGGGGAGGCTGGTCCTAGGGGTCCTATTTCTAAGGGTAAGGCATAGGGCTTCCTTTTACTTAGCTATCTCTTTCCCTATAGCCCTATTTATTCTAGCCTAGCTAGAAAAGGAGAGGGTATTAAGGTAGAGGTCAAGGGGGGGGATGTTAGCCTTATAGTAGAGGCTCTGGACCAGTATCCTCTTATAGGCCCCTATAACTCTCCTTAGGGCCTTGTTTTCAGCTACTAGTAGGCCTTTGGTTATACCTTGTAGCCTATTTAGTGTTATAGGTGTAGGGATATACTAGGCTAAGGCTGCATAGGCTAGGACCAGCCTTATTACTACTATATATAGGAGCCTAGTCTTTTCGATTCCAGGTTCCTAGGTCTTTCTAGCTAGCCTAGTAATAGTAAGGGACTATGTTTTTAGCTTTTGCCGTAGGGTGCTAGCGTAGGCCTTCTAGGTAAGCTTAGGGTCTAGCTAAACCTCTAGAAAACAGGCCTCTATAGCTAGTTATAAAGGGGGGGAGTCCCCTATTAGTCCTAGGTTAATAGGGTTAGTCTAGGGCCTTTTTCTAGGGAGGAAGTGTATAAGCTTGCTCTTTGCTGCTAAGAAGGTAACTCCAGTAGTTGTTACCTAGTCTAGGCACTCTCTCTAGGCTTCTTTTAGCTACCTAACCATTATTATAGCTTCCCTGCTAAAGGCTAGTAGGTTAGTATTGTCTATATAGCCTATAGTAGAGATAGTAGGGTTTTTTCTCTCTAGTCTTTCATATAAGGGGCAGAGGTATAGGACTAAAAGGATTAGTAAAAGTGGTAAGCCTTAGGGTACTCCTATTAGTACTAGGATTTGCTGGCTTTTTTAGCTGTTAAATAAGAGGCTAGTAGTCCTAGAGGAGAGGAATTTCTTTAGCTAGGATAGTAGCTAGGTAGGTAGCCCTAGCTGGTCTAGTATAGCTAGGAGTCTGTTATAAGGGATACTGTTGAAATACCCTAATAGGTCTAGCTATAGGAGGGAGGCCCTGGCTTTATATTTCTATACCTCCTAAACCTAAGCTATAAGGAGGTATATAGCCGATTTGGTAGACTTATAGCAGTAGTAGCCCTATTACGTTGCTGGAATTAGCTTAAAAGCCTTAGCTATGTCCCTTATCTTAGTTCCTATAACTTTCTCTAGAACCTTGCTAATACAGTTAAGTAAGGCTATAGGGCAGTAGCCTCTAGGGGTGTTATAAGTATCTAGCTGTGTTCCTAGTTTAGGGAGGACAATAGTAACTACTTCCTTATATTCCTATAGATAGAAGCTATAGAGGAAGGGTTTTAAGGCTAGTATAGCGAGGGCCTTGTATAAGGGGTTGCTATAGGCCTTTAGAAAGCCTATAGGGAGTCTGTTAGGTCCTGGTACTTTCTAGGGTTTTGTTGTTTTAATAGCCTCTTTTATATTGTCTGGCCTAACCGTCTAGCTAACTAGTAGCCTAGGGCTTATTAGGGGCTCCTCTAGGCTATTCTCCTAAGGGGAGGGGGGGAAGAAGTATGCTAAAAGGGCCTTTACCTTCTTCTAGAAGGTACTAGCTTATCTAAGGGTTAGTAGCTTAAAAGGGGGTAGGGCGGTAGTACTTTATAGCCTAGCCTATCTTTCTAGTTGCTAGAGCTTCTCTGGCTTTTCTCTAGCCTTTTATAGAAAGGCCCTTTAGGTCTTCCTCTTACTTTCTTTTATAGCCTTTATTTGCTCTTTCTAGGCTAACTTATAGGTAGTAAGAAGGGCCTGGTTGCTAGGGGAGTATTAGAGCTGTCTTTCTACCCTTTTTCTCTTCTAGACTACCTAGTAGATTTCATTGTTCTACTAGAGGGTATTCTTCCTTCTAGTAGTTACTAGGGCTCTTTTAGGGGTTATAGCCTTAGTAATACGCTAGAGTTCCTCTAATAGTCGCCTATAGGCCTCCTAGAGCTTAATTAGGTTAGAGAGGCGTAATAGATATCTATAGCCCCCTATATTATATATTAAGGAGCTGGCCTCTCTTACTACCCCCTCTTTATCCATCTTCTTTTACTGGAATTAGGGGGGCAGTAGTAGGGTTTCTATGGTTTCTAGGTCGATATCTAGTACCTAGGGATAGTAGTCTAAGTATAAGTGTATATCCAAGCTAGTATAGGAGTAGGTAAGGCTACTACTAAGCTAGAAGTGGTTGATAGTAGAGGCCCTACCTGCTTAGCTCCCCTATAGCACCCTAGTTATAGTACTATAGGGGGTATAGAGGGTAAGCCCCTGCTCTGCTATTAATAGTAGTAGGTCTTCTAACCTAGGGCTAAAGCGGTTGTATTAGTCCTATAGAGGGTAGTAAAGGTTAAAGTCCCTAGCTAGGAGGTAAAGGCCTAGGCAGGCGTTGATCTTCCCCTTTATTTCTTCTATAAGGGGGGTTAGGCTAGTCTAGGGTTAGGGGTTGTTATATAGGGACTAGACTATAAAGGGGCTGTTCTTAGTCTATATAATAGCCCTAGCCTAGTCTAAGCTAAAGCTATAAGTCTATGTTACTAGTAGGAGTAATTTATAGATATAAAGTAAGGCTTGTCCGTTAGAGGTAAAAACAAGGTGATAGAGGGCTAATCTAGGGTAGTAGGTAGAGTACTATACCTACCTATTAATCTAAGGCTCTTATATAATAAGTATTTCTTCTCTTACTATAAAAAGTAGTACTTCCTATACCTCCTTTAAGCCCTATATGTTCTAGAGGTATACCTTTATATCTCTATCTCCTTTAGCTATATAGTAGGCAGTAGTTGTTATATAGTAGTAGCGCTAGCTAGTTTAGTATCTAGGTCCGGCCTAGGTCTAGCATCTAGGGGTCTAGGGGCTCCTATAGGCTCTAAGGTTCTAGTAGGTCTAGTAGCCCCTTTAGGGCTTATAGCCGGTATAGAGGAAGGGGGGGTTTAGCTACTTAGGTGGCTAAAGTAGGTAGTAATTATGCTCTAGTTAGGGGTTAATCCTCTTAATACTATTGGCCAGCCCCTCTATCTCTTTCCTAAGACTATAGTATAGTCTTCCTTCCCCTCCTTTTATAATAAGGCCTATTAAGGGGGGTGTTGTTACTATTGTTACTGTTACTACTATTACTGTTAATGCTGGTATAGGGGCGGTTAGTCAACGTTAAAGGCCTTAGGCCTAGAATATAGATATCTCTTAGCCTATGCCCATGCCTCTTTTAGGTAGGGGCAGGCCTCTAAGCAGGTATAATAAGCTTAGTAGTAG
Organism: Phyllachora maydis; assembly: GCA_029339225.1. Classification (NCBI taxonomy): domain Eukaryota; kingdom Fungi; phylum Ascomycota; class Sordariomycetes; order Phyllachorales; family Phyllachoraceae; genus Phyllachora; species Phyllachora maydis. The sequence continues at coordinate 970,948 of JAQQPM010000010.1, forward strand.
TTATGGCAGCAGGGTACCCTAGAGTAGGTAGGGGCTTCTAGCATAGTATAGCTATTAGCGCTATAGTTATAGCAGATCTCTTCCTTACTCCGGTATACCTTAGCCCTATAGCCCTATTTCTAGTACTGTAGGTATTAGATAGGCTTAGCTTTGTTGATCTAGGGCTCTGCTTCTAGGGCTTAGCAGCTCTAGAAGACCCCTTCCTTATAGGCTTTCTAGGCTGCCTCTAGGAAGGTAAAGGCTATTAGTACCTTAACCTTAGTCTATTCTAGCCTTTAAGGGTACTAGACTTTTGCCCTAACTGCTATAGGGTATTACTTTTTAGCCTCTTCTAGTAGACCTTCCTCTATAACCTAGTTATAGACTGTATGGCCCTTAACCGCTATTGCCTAGGTTATAGTATATAGGGAGGCCTTCTTACTAAAGGCCTTTATAATCTAGGTAGTATTGTTCTCTAGGCTCTTCTTTATCTCTACATTCTTTATAACTAGTAGGAAGTTACTGTTAAAGAGCGTCTAAACCCTCTAAACTACTAGGCTAGAAGCCTGTTAGATAGCTTATACTACCTCTAGGGCAGATTTAGCAAGTACCTATTACTAGGCTAAGCCTAGTCGGATAAGCACCTAGTACTTTAGGCTAGGCCTAGTTACCTTGTTAGCTGTTAGCTTACTAGCTATATTAGCCTAGGTAGGGGCTATAGACTAGGAGTAGCTAGGCTGTTACTGTTATTACTGCTATTATTGCTAGTAGTAGCTAGGCTACTAAGGGTATTACTAGTGCTATAGCTTAGGCGTTACTAGGGTAGTAGGGAGGTTTTAGGGTACTAGAGCTACTACTATAGCTAGAGCTTCTCTAGGCAGGTCCTAGAGCAGGGCTATAAGGGCGATTTACCTGGCTTTAGTAGTTGCTTCTACTATACTTTAGAAGTTAGTACTGTCCTGAGCTAGGCTGATTATCCGGTCTAGGAGGCTAGAAAGCGTAAGGGCAAGCTTAGAGGGGCTAAGGGCAGCCTAGGCAGTTTTCTTAGTTGCTAGGGCAATATGGTCGGCCTTGGCAGCACTGTTGTTACTTTCTTCTTTCCCTATATTTTTCTCCGATTTTTTCCCTAGCTTTTTTAAGGTTTTCTAGCTAGAAGGGGCTAGGGCTAGGGCATGCCGGCTACTATTTAGGCCCCTAAGGAAAGCGGTAAAGACGTTGGTTAAGAGGGGGGCGCTAATTGTAGGGGCGTTAATAGTAGAAGGGGCGCTAGAGCTAGGTACTATAGGTACTATAGTTATAGTACCTATAGCAGTCTCTTTAGCAGTAGTAGAGGTAGTAGTTTAGCGGTCTTCCATTTCTACATTATTATTTAGGTAGTCTTTGCTTAAGGGTTAGTAGTCTATACTTAGAGGCTGGCTTAGAAGGTTATTATTATTATCGTTAGCTACCGGTAAGGCAGGGTTGCTAGGGCGCAGAGCCGCATTAGTAGCCTATATGCAAGGGAATTACAGTTGTAAGAGGGCAGCTAGGCTTGCTTTTTTCTGCATTTTCGCACGCCTAGGGCTGTCGCGTAACCGACAGCGCTACAGCGAAAATTGGCGGGCGTTATGTCCTCAATCGGACGGTTCGAATGGATGTAGTTGCATACGATTTGGTGTGGTTTTGACCAAAAACTCGTTTTTCGTTTTCTTGTGTCCCTTTTATCCTACTTATATAGGCTACTATACGCTAGTGTAAGGAGGAGGTAGAGGAGGCGGCAGTATATAAGGTAGAGATTGCTATATATAAGGCGCATATCTCTATGCCTGCCAAGCACTCTCTACCTATATTACCAGCTATAAAGAAGGCAGTGACGGCAGCTATATATACGTAGCGTACAGCGCTACACGCTGCTACGCATATGCCTGTACCGCCGGTGGCAATACCAGCAGCAGTAACAGCAATGGCAAATTCGTTATCCGGCAAAAGCTTAAACGACTCTGTCGTCTGCTCTAGCCGCTATATACGCTATATGTCAGACTATATAAAGCCTTGTAAAAGATTGTTATATACTTATATATATAAACTAGAGGGTAAGCATCTTACTTTTATTATCCTTATTGTTAATATTACTAATATGTATAAAGTTTATAGCCTATATAATACTATATATACCGTTATTTGCCTTAGCTGCCTATACTTGCTTTTAGCAGGCGTTAAGGACTTATTTAACAAGTCTGGCAATTTTACGCTATATGTAGCATACTATAACCGCATGTTAGGCTACGGCCTCTAGTACTAGTAGTGCTTGTCCAGGCACTTATATATGCCAATGTAAGTTCTATTTATATATTGTTTCTATCATATTATTGTTCCTAATATATATTATAGCCCTAAGTTAGTCCGTCTGTTCTTGGACTGCTTCTTAGAGCTCTGCTTTAACCTGGCTATAAAGGCTAAAGTAAGTTACAATCTTCATTATTATCTATTGTTTAATTGGAATACTTATTAGTTATAGGATTGGAAAATATAGCGCAATAGTGCTAAGTACGCCTTAGTCTTAGTGGATAAGACGTATGCTCTTGTCGAGCATAAGGCGCCTATAGCGGGTATAACGCCTATATAGAAAAAGCTCGTAGCGATAGCTGCTATAAGCAAGGCTATCGATGTTTTATTATCGTAATTAGGGGGTAGGGGGCGCTGGCTCGTATATCGCGCTAGCTATAAGAGTATAAATTAAGATTGTTTTGCACTTTACCTTATATTCCTTATTATACTATAAATGAATCGTCCTAGTAGTCTTTGTCTTTTATACTAACGATCTTACCCTAAGTTATATAGGCTCTTCCTGTTGCTTAGCCGGGCGTTAAACCTAGCCTTCTACTCTAATCTTAGCTATATTTGTAGTAACAAGCCTTTTAAGCGTCTTATTCGACGTATGCTTAGTTATAGTGTTAACTAGGTTATCGTCGCTACTAATCTACCTGATTTCTGCGATTTTACAGTTCTTATAGCTCTGCTATAGCGCTATTATATCGATTATAAGTCACTTCTCTATAGTTATTCCGAGTTTTACCAGGCACTTATACAAACTAAACAAGTCTATATAAACAACGATTAGTAGTAGTAATAGTAGACCTAGGCCTAAGTAGATCTTAGCGAGCGTCTAGTATAGAATATACCTAAGATCGAACCTACTTACTATTCTATATATTTCACTTATTAACACGCTTTGTATTACCTACTTATACTTAGTTAAGGACTAGTATATGATATTGCTATATAGGTTAAACTTGTTTATACTACTTGTTTTATTTCTAAATATTATAACAAATCTAATCTATAATATTATATCAGTATTATTAGTAAATGATCTATCTATAAAGATAAAGAGCTTAGCTATCTTAAGTTCAAGTTATAGGTAGCGAAGCCTATATACTAAGTTCTCGATCTACTTTTATAGTCGAGCGTTAAGCTTGGTAATCTCCGCTATATTAGGTTTAGTTAATTATACTACTACTAATAAGTCGAAAGTCGCTTCTAGCTGGCAAATTATAGCAATATAGGCCCTATATATACGTTGTTCGATATATACTTGTTTTGCTGTTTTAGCATCTAGGCTTACAAGTTCTAGTTATATAGCTTGCCCTTTTTATCGAATTTCAATAGCATCTATACTTATTTTAAGCCTATATCCGTTAAAGTCTATAATTAGTTTGTCTATTAAAAATATTAGCAGCTTATACTTAAAGCCGGCCTTATCTAGCTTAAGCTTCTCCTTATTCGCAAAGGCTTGCTCTCTAATATTAAGAGTATTATCGGTTTATAGGCCAACGATTCTAAACCTGTTTCTAATTTATATCTTACTCATTATAAGGTATGGGTTAAAGGCGCTTAGTTTAAGATTAAGGCATTTAGTATGCTAGTTTATATATATTACCTACTAGTATAGTCTAGCTTCAGCTAGTCTATATAATAGGGTTTTAACAAGTAAGATAGTATAGGAGGAATAGAGCATTTTAAGCTCTTTAGGTAATAGAAGAATCACTTTCCTTACTAGCTATAACTTAGCTTATATATAAGCCTAGATAACGTTATGTATCTACGCCTTAAAACCAAAGTATATTTATAGTATTAGGAGTAGTAAGAGTATTAGTTGTTATATATAATACTGGATTATTAGCGATTAAGTAAGGAGGTACTTCTTATCCTTATCGCTGAATCTCTAAGCCATAAAGCGTAATTTCTTATATAGTAAAGTAAGCTTGTCTTTCACTTTCTAGACAATCTTTAACTTAAAGATCTAGTATTCCGACATATCTACTAGCATCTAGATTACTTTAATCACCCTAGCTTCTAGGAGCAAGTTTAGTTCCATTTTATTAGATTCTTAGAATAGTATACTAGGTATAGTAATCTTACCTTTAGCTTATAGTTTAAGCGTAAAATCGTAGTTATACTTCTCTTTTTCTAAAACGAAGTTATTAATAGGTACTAGGTTCTTTTATAGTTATCTATAATAGTAAGGTTGCTTAGGCTAGAGATATTAGAATAGTTCTAGTTGCTTAACTCTAGCCTAATTATCTTGTTCGTCCTATACTAGCTCCTAGTAATATAGCTTAACTACTATATTCTGAAATTCTATAGGTCTATTAACTATATCGACAATTACCGTTATATCTAGAGCTAAGATTACCTTATAGAGTCCTATCTATCAGTCACTTTTACGGAATATAAGTACTTCTATACCTACTTTAAGTAAGCATAGTAGTATGTCTTCTATACTTAGTCTATTATATTATGTAAAAGCATCTTACATAGTTCTTATATTATTTAGGATTTGTAATTAGGTTATAGCCTTCTAAATTACACCTACTTGGCGCAGTTAAGATAGAGAAGGCGGTATATCTATAGTAAGACGTAGGTACATGCCGAAAACTAAGAGCGTTAGTACTAGCCTGTCCAGGCTAGCAGTATTATTAACTATGCTTAGTACTGCTTATAGGTATGCTTTTTTCAAGTAAGATCCAGCGGTCTTGGATTTAATAATATCGTAGGCCTATCTTAGTAGCCTATAATACCGCTTAATCTTACCAACTAATTAGTATACCTTAACTAGTACCGAATAACAGGTTATACCTATAAGCTTAGCCTCTACCTAGAACTTATACACTTTGAAATTAATACCCTTGTTATAGCGCAAAATATCAGGTAGTCTAAGGTATATATCGATCTAATATTCCTTTAGCTGCTCCTATATCTCTTTAGCTAAGAGATCGTTTAGAAAGCAGGCTGCTTAGAATAACGTCGCAGTATCAACTATATATAGTACCTTGGAATTATCGATGTCTAAGACGTCTATAACGATCTCGAAATTAAAGTAAATGTTATCTTATAATGTAAATCTAAATTGTTATAGTACTACGCTTTTAATCTAGTAGAAATAGCAGAACTTGTTAATCATTTTAATAGCGTTATATTCTACTTAGTAGTCTACTTGTTATAGTAGTTTATATAATCTATTAACTATAGGGTATCTATAGTATTGATAAATATATCTTAGTTTAGCCTTTATAAGCTATAGAGGCGTAGGACACTTGTTATCTGCTATAAATATTATATTTAGCAGCTTAATCCCTTTTATAAGGATCTATAGATATCCCTATTTCTGTTAAACATATATATATTTTCCTAACTTAGATACTAGCTTATTTGCTATATTATTAAGGTATACGCCAAGCTCGTCCATATCCTTTAGATATATAAGAAAAGGGGTTAGCATCTCTAATATATAGAAAGTTATATAACTAATGTTAAGCTCTACTTTAACTGTTCTAAGTAATTATTTTAAATCCCTAGACCTAAAAAGTATATTTACTTCTCCTATGTATATCTTGTCACGTAAAGAGCAGGTAATGGATGTGAAGAAGTGAATGTGCCTGTTCTTCTTCTTCTTACTACAGGACCTGCCACTCCTTATATAGGCGTCTCTAAGCCTGATAAGCAGCTTGTTAGGATGTCTAAGTATAAAGAGCCCTAGTCCTAGATAGGTCACTCTATAACCGTCATTATATTCCGTTATATACCCCCTTAGATTCGCCATCCTATAGGGAGTCTGACCTACAGAACGTAGGATTATAGTAACTACAACTCCTATACCCCCTTAAGTATATTAAGACAGCGATATACTTAAGCCTAATATAGGTATCTAGCAAATACCTTGCTAGCGAAAACTTTGCTAGGTTAATAACACTCTTACCAGCCTACTTACTGTTACTACCTTCTCTTTCCTATTTGTAAGTCATAGGACTAGTTTTCATCCTAAATAGCCTTACCTACTGCCCTTTTACTGGCTATATAGGCAGCCTTCTTTCTAAAAGAAGGCAAGTATACTTAATTGTCAACCTTACTACTGTAAGTTACTATAGTAACGGCAAGGTTAACCTACTCTTTCCTCTTTTCTCTAGAGCTTACTATAGGCCTACTCTTTTTAGGTATAAGAAGAGCATAGAGAATTCCTCCTAGCCCTATTCCTTTTCTCTTCCTTATAACTACCTTTTTAAGGTAAAGTTTTCTTATAAGCCTGCCCCTGTTCTTACCCAGCTCTCTTTTTCCTATTACTTTACCTGAGTAAGAAGTAGTAAGTCTTTCTGATTATTACTATTACTAGCTATAGCATCCTATAGCTAAATAACGGTATTCCCTTAAAGCTAAGATCATAGGTATCTCTATAAAAATAGCTCTAGGATCTAACCTTAAACTTTACTTAGCTTTATTCTAGCTATTATCGGCTTGCTAATAACGCTAGTAGCTATATTATATCCTTAGATATCGAGAGAGTTAGTAACGACATACTATTAAGCCCTATCCTAGCAGCTACGCCGGAAACTCCCGCTCCTAAGATACTAGGCTACCCTAAGAAGATTATAGGCTAGACTTCCGGTCGAGCAAAGACGCCTTAATCTGAAAAATCCGGCCCTCTAGGCCCTCTTTATCTACTATCTTATAAGCCCTATATCCAGTTACTGCTAAAAGGATATACTATAGGAGAATGCTTTTCTTAGTATAACAATACCGGCAGCTACTATTACTACTATCTTCTAATATAGACTGTATCTTACTACTATTATCCTATATAAGTCCGTCTAGGCCTAACAATTTTGCTATAAAGCTAACTACGTATATTATAGGTCAGTTAAGGCTAAGAAGACTGCCTAGGTCCTTTAGGACTTGAAAAAGAAAAATATAGAGGCTAGTAGAGTACGTCTATCCATTTTAAAATTCAATACTTAGACTAACAGTTATATCTAAAAGGCAATAGCAGGTAAGGCTACCGCTATTTCGAAAATGTTATACGCTATCCTTAACCTATTGTCCGGATTGTTGCTATATAGGCTAATACCTATATTACCCGCTCTACCTACTCCTTTATGTCTGCCCTAAGCATTCTACAAAGAGCTAAAATTTAAAGATCCGCCTTATAAGCGAAAAGCGTCTTGTAAATTGTCTCTACCTCTATACCTATCCCTATCCCTATCTATTAGACTAGGACATATGTTTTTGCCTCTTTATTAGTCAATTAAGTCTCTAGCTGACAATCCTTTTATATAAGCGGCGTTCCTAAGCATAAGCAGCGCTAAGTTTACTTAGCGCCTTAGATAAGGAATTGGTAGATATATTAGGGCTCTTCTATAGTCAATACTATATTATCTTAATAAGAATCGTATAGATATATCGGCTATATCGTAGGTACTGGCTAAGATTGATCGGGCTATTAGTATATTAGAGAAGGCTGTTAAGCGCTATAGCGCCCTATAGTAGGCTTCTTTCATGAGTTTTACGGCAGACTAGATAGTTATCTATTAGTAATTAAATTCCCCTCTCTTTAATTATCGGCCATAATCTGTAATATATTCCTTAGATTTAGCATAGCCCGAAAGTGCTCGAACTTTGCCCTTGACAAATTCTTTATCAGGCTGTCGGCTGGTATATCAGCTATCTTGATATAGGACACTGTAAAGCTGCCCTTACCATACTCTTGTTTAAGCTATATATTCTGAATATTAACGTAATAGAGCGCTGTTACTATACGCTCCCTTTTATTAACTACTAGCCTAATAGTCTAAGTATTATTGCAGAAAATCCGCTATAGAACTAACAGTTTAACTGTTAGGTCCTTAAGGAATCTTTTTATCCTTATAGCCTCCTTTGTAGCTAGGGAGAGACTATAAAGCTCTGCTTCTGTCGTTAATATAGTAACTATAGCTTAATAAGACGCATTCTACTAGACAAGTCCCCTAAACATTATAATCGTATAACCTTAAGACGATTATTGTAAGTCTAAGTTGTCTGTAAAGGAGGCGTTACTAGCGATATAAAGTATATAGGCCTAACTAGAGTAGCCACTATATATAATCCTAAGAAACCTTATATAATATAGATACCGGATCGTCTGCCTAGTAGCCTCGATATATTAGGCTAATAGGTTTGTTAAAAAGCAAGAAAGATAAGATACAGTAAAGGCTATATCTAGACGGACTATAATTGCCATATATAGTATTGTCCCTACTAGTTCTTATATAAGCTTCATCTCCTTCTTAGTAGCCTAGCCCTCATTCTTACTAAGTCCGACTATTAGGAGTAGTATAGGGGGGATAACAGCGGATCTATCTAGCCTATACTTCTTAGCCACCTTCTTAATGTATATATCGTGAACTAGCGTGATTGTACGGTTGACTCTGTCCTTTATAATCCGAATACTAAGAAACTATTCCGCCTTAGGCTGAATTTTTGCTTTATATTTGCCTAGTAGTTTCGCCTTTAGGTCTATAGTATAGTCCTAATACTAATAATAATAGAGAAGTATTACGTTATCTATATAGAATATTAAAAGGATACGTCTATCTATATTATAAAATAGACATAGCTCCTCCTTAGACTTCTAAAGTCTAAGATTTTTAAGAAAGCCTAAGAATTTAAGATACTAGAGGAGAGGAGAGTCTTAAAGCCTATATAGAGCCCTATCGACCTAAGTAAGAAGTCCCGGCTCCTTAAACCCTTCTAGAAGATTGTAGATTACTAGGCCCTAGCTAAACAACTCTTAGAGTACGTTATAGAAGGCGTTTATAATATCCTATAAGTCGATCTCTAGATTAAAATGCACTGCTAAGGCTATACTTACTCTAAGGGACTTGGCAGCTAATGTTGCTATATAAGTTGACTTGACTGACTCTAGATATTAAAGATCTCCTTAGATGTAAATCCTTACCTTTAGCCTAATAACTATCCTGTCTAGATTAAGCTTATATTTTAGTACCTATTTAAGCAGGAGAGGCTATATCCTATACTAATCCTTCGGAATTTTCTTATAGGTCTGTAGCTTTTATAGCTGATCAATCTTAGCCTAAGCTATAGACTTCTATATCTTCTTAAAAAACGACTTTATAGCTTTACTCTAAGTCCTAGGCTCTAGCAGCATTTCTAATTTGTGCTATTTCCTTAGGACAAACTTTTTCTTATCCTAAGGGCCTTTTAGCAAGTCCTTTTTCTACGACTCTCGCTTCTCTTTTCGCTCTATTAGGCGTTTCTAATATCGAATAGTACCTGCTACTATAGTATGTACTGTTTTAAACTCCCTTCTATAGCTAGCTACTAACTGATTAGGAAAGTAGTTAGCTATAAAAACGAGTAGTGGCGATAATACCGCTGTTCTCTCTATATTAAGAATACTAAAGATGTTCTTAAATGTAGCATTATACTAATAAAGGTTATATTAGCCTAGCTCTACTGTAAATACCCGATTCCTACTACTATAAGGCCGACCTTATCTTTAAGGGGCTAGGTCGCCTAGCACTTGCGTATTACTAGTATATACCTCTAAGATCCCGGCTTTAGAGTCCGGTTCTCCGACTAACGGTCTGTCTATCGTCTTATTATTAGTATATTAGCGGGTTATAATACCTACCTTAGCTTCAAATCCTTCTAACAGTCTATAGTAATGTACCTTGCCCTTAGACTATATTCCTCCTCTAGTTACGCTCTAGGGAGAGTCTGCTCTATTACTATAGCTATCGATCCTAGTATAATCTAGATTCGGCATTCTAGGCTTAGGTATTTACTCTAGGGTAAATAGTCTAGTTATAATGTTAGTATATACCTTGTCCTAGCTAGTAATAGCATCTAACCGATACTCTTCTAGCTCTATAGCTAAGAGCTTTTCCTTATTCTCTCTAGCAGCTATTAGCCTAATAGGACCTACGAGATCTAGATTCTATATTATCTTAAAGATGGTGTCAAACTTATGTTCCTCTGCCGGCTTGTCTAGCTAGTCTACTAGTTCTTTTAAAATAGGGATAGCCTAAGCCTTAGATTCCACCTCCCTTTCTATATAGAAAACTATCTTATTAAACTAAATATTCTAGGTAGTAATTACCCTATTAAGCTCTAGGACCTATATCCTATATAACATAGTGGCGATATAACCTACGAGATAGTTAATATAAGCTTAAGGTCGAATCTTATAAAGTCTCTAAAGTATATCCTTCTCTCTGTCCTTCTTAAAGGGATAACCGGCATATCCGTATACGTAAAGGCTACTAAGCTAAGGCCTTAGGTTAATCGTAGCTTTATAGATAATAGCTAGGTTGTAAAAGCGAAAATAGTTCTAAAACCATAATAGAAGCTTCTTGTTTAGGGATCTTGGATCATCCCTAAGCCTAGGAGACAAGTTGTAAAGATATACTATAGCCTTTATAGTCTTAGGCTATAGATCCTTAAGAAGATATACCTCTAACTATATTACTATCGACTTATCAACGATAGTCTTCCTGTTTCTTTTAATAAGTCCTATTAGGCTATATATATATAATAGCGGGATTTCCAAGCTAATTCCTTTATAATCCGCCTATTTCTTATACTTGGTTTTTCCTTAAGAAGATATAACTAATATCTTACTGTTATAGCAGAAGAAACAAACAGATAACCTATACTATTGCCTAGTCTAGGCGTCGAACCTCTTAAGGACCTAAAGAAGGTTTTCTTATCCTTTACCTCTTATCTAAAAGGCCTATACCTTCCTACTAAACTCATCTACTATAAAGAGAATCCTATTATAGCCTATATATCCCTAGGAGAATTCGAAAAGATCCTAGACAATCCTGTAAAACAGTCTAGCGGATTTTCTACTTAACTCCCTCTTAAATACCACTTTTATTATATATAACTAGGCATATACTAAGCACTTAAGCTATAGTATCCTAGTTAGATTGCTGTTGTTAGGCTATAATAAATTCATACCCTAAGTATAGTTTACTAACAATTGTAGTACCTTAGGACCTAGATATCCTATCCTTAAGTGCTATAGTTCTTTAGGATCTATATAAGCCCTATATGGCTTATACGTCCTTTTCTATCCTCTCTATTTTACTTGTTTCTAAGCTATTATTATTATAATACTATTGTCACTTATTAGGAGGGGTTTTAAGACTATATAGAAGGTAAGCGGCTTATATTCAAGCACTATTAAGTTAAACTTTTCCTATAACGTTATAAGAATAACCGAGCTTGCTATATCTCTAACTCTTAGGGTATTATTAGCCCTTAATAGCTAGATTCCCTTTTAGCATAGAAGCATAGCCGATATAATATTAGTATAAAATCCCTCTATAACAACCACGTTTTAAAGAATCAAGTCTACTGTCTTATTACCCTTGTTATTCTAAAAAATCTTTCTTAGAGTCTAGTATCCTATCCTAGAAATAGGTAATATTGTCGAGCCTACCCCTATAACAGCGTTAGAGGTAGATAGCTTAAATATCCTATAGTTAAGTAGATCTTTATAGTTAACCATATAAACTACTATACAGTTGTCTAGAAGGGTACTATCTAAGAGAGGATAATAAGTAAGGTTCTAAGTGCTAAATACCCTATAGACTGTACCTAGGGTAGCGGTAAATAAAATAAGGTTAAAGAGAGGTATATTAGAAAAATTCTAACTCTGATTTTCAAGCTAAGGTAATAACTAAGAACTCCTAAAAACTTTATCCGGCTAACAATCCTATCCTTAAGTACTAAAGGACTTTAGAACCTATAGCTTCTTTATATCCAGCCCCTTACCCTTTAACTATCCTTTTAATTCTAGGGTTATATAGAGGTCGGCCTATTAGAGATCCTAATAGATAAGATTTCAAATAGATTATTACTTCTCTATAGATAAAGTGATTCTTCGTCTTATAGATCCTACGTATAATAGCTTAACTCTCCTATAATCTTTAGGTTTTTAGAGGTAGGTATAAGGAAGAGATAGATAAAGGTATTAGTAGCCCCTATTTCAGGATCCTTAACAATTTCTACCCTAACTATCCTAGGCGTGCTGTCCTTAAGGCTATCCTTAGCCTCTTTCTTAATTAGAGTGTAAAGCAGGCGGCAGGTTCTTATTATTAGAAAGTTAAGTAAAGGTAGAGTATACTCTAGCCGGATTTCTATAGGCTTGTTACTACTAAGATTCTATTATAAGGCTAAAAAGGGTCCTATTAATAATCTCTAGTATAAGTAAACTTGCTTAGCTAGTTGCTTCGGCTAGAACGATCTATTAGAGCTAACTATTAGCCTATTATAGAGTTAGTCTTGCTACTAAGGCTTAAAGAACTCTTCTAATAGTAGTAACGCCTGTAATAGCCGGAATCCTCTTAATTAGCATAACCTAGTAAAATTTCTACTAGTCCTTATACCAGCGGATTAGCCTGGTTTAGCTATTCTTAGCCTATCTAAGTACTATCTTATACTAAGATTCGATCTAGACTTTCTCTGCTAAGTCTAATAAAGCGTTATCTTTCTTTAGAGCTTATATAAAAGGCCGAAGATTCTAGTGCTATTCTAACCCTTATCCCTATTTTAATAACTAATATAACCAAATAGCTGTCTCTCTAATATTATAATCTATAGATTAAAGAATCCAGTTTAGAAACTTTAAGTAATTTACCTCTTTTAGCTTAGTAGTAGCCCTCTTAGACTATTATATTAAGAGGTAAGTCCTATACGCTTCTTCTAAGTCGTATAGGGTAATAAGGGTCGGCTAAACTAGTAGGGGAGGTACTAAGGCTATATCCTAAGTCGATATACTAAGAAGTTGAATTTTCTCTTAATAATATACAATAGCCTTATTGTACTAGGCTGCCTACTTAGAATTAGCTTAATAAGCCTATTCTTCCTGTCCTAGGTTAAGAATTTCCATATCTGCTAGAGTAGATGTTAAGTCTAGATCAATATCTTCCTAAATTCCAAAGGCTAAAGCTAGCGTCTATACGTTAAGACGCTAGGCTATCTATATTAATAGGCCTTTTAGGATAACAGACGTCGAATATACTAAATTTAGGGTTGTTAATATCTTAAGCAGGGAGTTAAAGGGAGGATAATAGAGTAGTAATAATAATAGAAGGGCTTAATACGTATTATACGCAGTTAGTCAAGTTAATAATACTAGTACCGGGCTTATAACTATTATATAAAGAGCAGGTAATAGATATAAAGAAGTGAATGTGCCTGTTCTTCTTCTTCTTACTACAGGACCTGCTACTCCTTATATAGGCGTCTCTAAGCCTAACAAGCAGCTTGTCAGGATGTCTAAGCATAGAGAGCCCTAGTCCCAGATAGGTCACTCTATAACCGTCACCATGTTCCGTCACATATCTTATCGATCTTAAGCGATCTAATTATCTTTTTTAGTATAAGGAATTATCAGAGTCCGGTAGTTAAAACATCAGTAGCCCCGGTATTAGGTATAATCCCTTAGAATTTAGTCTTAGTATACCTATTAAGTATAAATTAAATAGCTTTTATTTTTCCAGTATCTTTTTCGCCATCTTTATATAGCTATTCGCTTTTAGTAATTAGGTAGAGGAAGGCTTGGTTTATAAAGTAAGTTACTATTGTTTATTCTTCTTTAAAACTAATAACTAGTGCTTCGTTTTTACCTTAAGTTTGATTAGTCTTATAGTTATCTACCTATACTTTAAGCTTAGTATCTTCTTCCCTTACGTTATATTTATTATCTAAACCCTTATAGTTAAGGAGGAATGCTGTATATTATCTATAATTGTCATGGCTAGAGCAAAGATAGGTTGTGGAAAGATGTTGTTGTATATAGGACAGAAGGTCCTAGTGTAAGACGAAGCTATATATATACAGGATGACAACGGACTATAACAGCACCCTACCCTAAAACTATAGTCGTCCTTAACTGTAAATAATAATCATATACAGTAGTATTATATATATCGTTGTTCAGTCGTAAGTATATTACTTCTGGTTTGTATCTAAAGGTAGCGGTAATAAGACCCGTATATAGGGTCGAAATAACAGTACTAAGGCCCGTATATATCTGACCTATATCCGGGCCTATACGTTTCAACCTACCTTCCCAATTAGGTGCCATAGCCTACTAGTTAGGCCCACCTTTCCTAATAGGCAGCAGACCCACCTATTGCTAGGCCAAATACTAGCGCAGCGCCGAAACTGCCTTTCTATAAGTTCAACACCAGCCTAAGTCGCTATCAAGTCGTTAAAATTTTCTCCCCTATATACCAACCGTATAACCTAGTTAGCTTTCGTTAAGAATTATCGCCGAACCTCTATAGATATAGCCCCGACTTCCCAATCTACTCCCTTAGTAAAGAAGGTCCTATGCAAAGCATACATTAGGTCTGTCATTTTCCATATAACGAAGGCTATACAGTATAGTAGGCCTGTTAGTATTTTTTCTATAGAGCCTTATATAGTAACCGCTGCTAAAGGGCAGCGGTATAAGCATTATATAAAGCAGAAGAAGGCTAATTATTTAGCAGTATATTAAGGAGCTCCTAGCAAGTCAGGTATAATATAGTACTAACGCCTATAGTAGCCTATAGGGGTTCTATAGTATAAGATAGAGGAATATATACCTATATACTACATTGTTAAGAGATTCTATACTATATCGACAATAGATCCTAACAGACCTATTAGGAACGTATAGTATTATTTCGACTAGCTAGAACAGTCCTAGGTCGCTATAATAGCGTACTAGCTGCTATACAACCTCGATACTATAACTAAGGTATATTATACAAAGTATAGTATAAATAGGACAAAAGTTTTTTCTATAGTAGGTAACCGATAAGGTAGCGTCCAGGTAGAGGTTTAGTTGTAAGTTAGAGGCTAGTTACTAACGTATTATATAGGAGAAGATTATTATATATAAAAATTTCATATAGAATTGTCGTTAGTACTATACCTATATTATACTGCCGCTTGCCCCCTAGAGCGCTAACAAGGCTTTAAGAGATTTTATACGCTGTTATAATATATAGTTTTGTCAGACATAGCCTAGTCTTAACATATATAATAGCTACTATATAGTTGTAGTAGCCTTGAAGAAGAGGCTGGCTAAGGCACTATATAATAGCACCAAACCTTGCAATAGGGATGCTTAGGCAGTAGCCTATACAAGTGTTTATGCCGAATTAGGTAGGTAGTCGTTTTATAGAATATAGGGTTTTTTATACTCTGCTATTTTAGCACATTTTATACTAAGTTAGTACTAAGTCGATTCGGCGTTAAAAAATAGGCAATCTCTACTCTTAGAACCAATCTAATAGGCCAGGCTTAGCAGGATGTTTAGTATAAAAATCCTATATATCGCTTATATAGCCTTGAATGTTTGTTGCCGGTTCCTAGGTAGGTTTATAGGGTTTTAGCCATTAGATCCTATATTCAAGGGCACTGTTTCTAAGGCAAGAGTTAAGTATCTTGTCAAAGTACTACTTGATCTCTAGTTTAGGGCCTTTGTCGGATAAAACAGCTCTATAAGGTAATAATAGTAGGTTTACGGAATGTTAGCCTAGTAGCCCCTTAGAGGCAAGTCGGACCAGAGATATATAGAAGATAGAGAAGATCTTATATAAAGGTAGTATATATACTGCTACTACCTGTCTATATACCTTAGATACCCTCTAAGGGCCAAGCTACTTATAGCTAAGCTTTTTAAGTAGCCAACCCTATTAAATATTAGCAGTACTAACCTATACCTTATCCCTAACTTTATACTAAACCAAGTCCTAGCGTTTTTTATTTGCAGTCTTGGCTATATAAGTTTAAGCTTGTTCTATAAATAGTTAAGCATAGTTAACTACTTTTTATAGTCTCTTATAGATAGACTAGGTATTTAGGAACTCTTTTTATTCGATATCGGTATATAAGGGAGTTATAGGCAGCTTAGGTTCAACGCCTATATTAGGGTACTATCCGTAATTAGCAAAGAATAGTATAAGATAGGTCGCCTCTAACTTATAGTTATTACTTATAAACTCTGCTAGGGGTAACTAGTCTACCTAATTGTCTTAGTAGAATAAAATAAAAGCTTATAGGTACTGTTCTAGGTAGGTATTTACAATTTCTATCTATCCGTTGGTTTTAGGGTAAGCTATAGAGAAGTACTGTAAGGTAATTCCTAAAAAGCAGCAAAGTTCCCTCTATAAGGTACTAACGAACTAAGTGCCCCTATCTAATATAATACAGTCTAAGGTACTATAGAGTCAGAAGATATTCGTAATAAAGGCAGAGGTAAGTATAGTAGCAGAAAGGTCAAGTACTACGGCAAAGTGTCTTATTTTTGTCAGTTTATTAACTATAACTAGAATATACTAGTAGTTAACCCTATATTAGTAGTAGGTTAGAAGAGGTAAGATATAATTAACACTTATTATAGTCTAAGGCTAGAAAGGGACTAGTAAAGGTATAAGGAGGCCTAGCAGAGCTCCTTTAGCATTCTTAGTATAGCGGCAAATATAGTATACTACAATGAATTGCATAACATCCTACTTAATATACAGCTAATAATAAGAGCGTTATAGGAGTTCCAGTATCTTATTACAGCCTAGGTACCCTACTAGCAATAGACTATAGTTTCTATAAATAACTTGCAGCCTTATCCTATCGTTAGGTAGGATAAAAAGACAGTTATTAACATAAAGTCGGCCACGAATTACTATATAGTCGGCCATAGCAGCCCATAGAAGCAGTCTAAGCTTAGGCGGAAATATATAGCAATTAGGGTTCTAAATGCAGTTTAGAAGCCTCTAAGAATCCTAGTAGTTAGAATAGGCAGCCTAAATAACAGAGTTGATTGAATCAGAGATATTAAGCGTAAGGAAAAAAAGAGGAGGGACAATAGTAAGTTGGACGCAACCCTATTTTAAGTCTAGAAGTAAAACCTAAGATCTCCTTGCAATCTAGACGTCTAATAAATCTAAGGAAGTCGCTAAGGAGTCGCTAGGGCATCGGGAAAGGGCGTCTAGTACAACGTAGTTACTGCTAGGCCTATAGGTAATTTAGAATCGGAAATTACCTAGGAATTTAGACTACCGAACCTACCTCTAGTTAAGGATTTTTATTATATAAAAGTACTATAGGTTTTTATAGTTTATAAATATTTCGATAGGGCAGTCTAGGCTCTATAGTTCTAGTCTCTATTCCTTAAACGCTTTAATAATAGCTAGAAGCTCTTTATTGTAGATCTTATAGTTGTATTCTACTAGTATATATTTTGCTAAGAAGAAGGCAACTAGATATAGAACCCCCTCCGAGTTATATTAGAATAGTATACCTCCTAAGGCCCAGTTAGATATATCTATCTCTACTACTATCCTACAGCTAGGGTCAAAGTATTATAAGATAGGCACTGTAGTAAAAGCCTGCTTTAAATATTAGAAGGAGGTTTCCTCCTAGGAAGGACTAGACTATAGCCTAGTCCAGGCCCTATTATAGCAAAGAGATATTAACGGACATACTATAGATAAAAAGCCAGAGATAAAACGTTAGGAGTAATTAAAGAAGCCTAAAAATCGCTATAGATCCTATAGTGATTCTAGGCAGGGCTAAGACATAATCGCTTTAATCTTTTTAGGGTCTATAGAGATGCCAGATATCGAAATAATAAGTCCAAGGTATTATATCCAGGTAGTATAAAAGTCACACTTCTTAATATCTACTATAAGGCCTGTATTTATTAGCCTTATAAGCATATTATAGACATATTAGGTATAGTTTGTAGGTATATTGCTAAAGATAAGGATATCGTCTAGATAAGCAGTCGCGTATTTATCCAATATATCAAACAAAATATAGTTAATAAAGTGTTACTAAGTACTAGACGCGCCTATTATACCGAAATTTGCTACTAAGTACTCGAATAGGCCAAAATAGGTGGTAAATATAGTCTTTTATTCGTTACTAAGGGCAATTTAGATCTGGTTAAATGCCGCTATAATATTAAATTTAGTATATATTTTTGCCTAGCATAACATATCCAACGTTTCTCTAATAAGTAGAATTGGATATCGATTTTTAATTATAACGTTATTCAGGCCTTAGTAGTCAATACAGACTTATATCCTACTACCAGGCTTCTTTACTAGTAATACTAGTACAGCTGCCAATAATATACTACTCTGTATAAAGCCCTTAGAAAGATAGTCATCCAGGTATTTCCGGATTACTAGGAGCTCCTAGGAACTTATAGGGCAGTATTAAGTAGCTAGTAGTAACTCGCCTAGGATAAGTTCGACTTAGTAATCAAAAGGACAATAAGGTAGTAGTATTTCTGAGTTTATAGGAAGAAAAGCCGTAATAAGGTCGTAATATACAGGTAGCAAGAGTTTCTTAATATCAGTTTCTAAAATAGGTAGGTTGATTTTAAGATACTTTTCAATATCCTTGTTAGATACCCTAAAGAAACAAGAAGAAAAGGCGTTAGTATTATCTAGAGTTAGGAACAAATTAGTAGTAAACCCTCTTTAGAGCAATATATCTATTACTATATAGAGTTCTACCATTAATATACTAGAGACGCTAGAGTCCTTTATAAAAGATAGGAATAGTATGGCAGGTAGAAGCTATAAGTCAGAAGGATCCTAATTAGTAATTAAAAGGGAGTTAGGGGAGCCTAAGGTAGGTATTAGAAGGTCCTTATCCTAAAGTACAACTAATATCCTTCTATCAAGGGTTATAGTACTAGAAGCCTAGTCTAGTAAAGGATTATAGGCATATAGCTAAGGGAGGCCTAGAATTATATCCAGTCTAGAAGAGCTTAGAGGCCAGATATATAGGGATAATAGCTTAGAAGTACAACTAGAATCAGATTAACCAAAAAAATAGTCTAGGATATAAAAATCTATAACAAGACTAGCCTACTTGCTATCTATAAGGTATAAAGGGTAAGGTAAATCTAAAATAGATTGCTTTAACCCTAAGCAATTTACTATAAAAGAATTAACAAATCTAAGTAGAGAAAAACTAGAGTCGATAAGGGTTTAGAGGAGGACTGCCTTGCCTTATATATATACTAAGGTAGCAAAAAGCAAAGAAGAATTAGTACAAACTGCACCTAAGGTAATAACGAACTTTAGATTAGAGGTAAAAGGCCTAGGATAATAATCTAGTATTCCTAGGCCTAGGCTTTTCTCTTGGAGTTCAGTTATAGAGCTATAGCCAAGGTAGTAGTAGGTCGGTTCTTCTTTGCTCTATAGTTATAGGTAAGATAGCCTAGCTTATTATAATATAAGCAGAGGTAGTTGTCGATTCTATAGGCCTTTTCCTTAGAAGAAAGGTAGGAACCTAGGGTTAGGATAGCTCTTAATACCATAGGGTCGCCATTATTATAAAATCCTAGTTAAGAAGGCAGTACTAACCTAGAGCCAATCTAGGATTAATACTATTCTATAGCAATATTATTTTAGAGCTTCTAGTAAAGCTCTATCTACTTTACAAAGTCTATAAGGCTAGGTTAGTCTACCATACTAACGACAGTACAGTATAGCTTTCAACCTACTTTCTATTAGAGGTAGGTAACGCGTTATATAGGAGTCTGGTTAGAATATTCGCAGAGTTATACCAGCTCTATTAGGAAGTCGGCAAATAAGAGCTTATCCCTATCTATATCCAGTTTCTCTAGTTTAGTAAGGCTAATAGTACTAACATCTTCTATAAGATACTAAGGGTCTAGCAATGCAAAAATATCAGCAATATATATAATTATAGAAGTATCAAAGGGGAGGCTATAAGCTAGTGCAATTAGCTTATCTACTTCTAGGCGAATTCACTAATAAGGTTCGCCGCTAAGACGCTATAAGATATAGAGAACTTAGACCAGGGTATTAGAGAAAAAAGCTTTATTAATAGCAAGCTTTACTAAGACCTAGGACTTCTAAGCAATATAGGCTATCTGCTGTTTCATAGAGTTTATAGAGGTTCTATCAAAGGTCGGAGGATCAATGCTAAAGAGTTGGAAAAGAGTTATATAACTTGTTAAGATAGGAGCTAGAGGGGGTTAGGGAAAAGTAGCCAGAGGGGGGGCGGAAGGGGCTTTAGAGAAAGTTATAGCTAAGTCAGTAGAGATACCTAAAATTCTGGAATTCGCAGCTTATAAGAAATAGAGTAGTTAATCATTACTAGATAAGATAAGGTTAGCTAGGTCGGTAGCTGGTATTCCTAGAGAGCCTAGTACTCCTAAGCCTTATACTTAGAGCTAGTCTTCCGCTGATTGGTTGCTGTTAGTCGCTATTGTAGAATCAGTAGTAACTTATAGTTAAAATGTATATAGAAACAGGGGGATTCGTCAAATCGTTTATTAAAATGGACTTTTAACAAGAGGTTTTCTTTGCTTACTGAATCTTGCTAATTTAGCAAGAATATATAGGTACAATAAACTGTTATAGCCAGAGCAAAGATAGGTTGTAGAAAGATATTGTTGTATATAGGACAGAAGGTCCTGGTGTAAGACGAAGCTATATATGTACAGGATGACAATGGACTGTGACAATAATCTTTGTTAATGCCTTTTCATTTAAGCTATTTACTCTTAGCTGTTACTTGTTCGTCTTAGCTATATATAAAGAAACGGTAATCTAACTTACTGTAAATCTAATAACCTACTTTAGTATAGTTTTTATTATAGTCTTCTTGCTAGAACTTATTTCGCTTTCTATACCTAGTAGCACCTTTAGGTTGTTATATATATATTGCCTAGTTTCTCTTAAAGATCGAATCTATAATTAGGTTACCCTAATAGTTTCTTATAGGCCTAGCTTTCATTATAGTAAACCTATAGTCTATTAAGAATTAGTAATATATACAATCTACTTCCTTAACGTTAAGTATTTAGCAAAGTATAGCTACTAGCTCTTTAAAGCTTGTTAGTAGTTTATATAGGGTAATCTTCAGCTTAGATACTCCTTAGTAGGCTTAGATTGTATTTACGACTAGGAACTCCTTATAGTTATAAAGCAGACTAAGCCTATATTAGCTTTATTAGAGTCTATTAAGTAAGATTTAAAGAATTTCCTTTATAGACTTATTAATATTCTTGCTTTTAAGGTATATAGACTAGAAAGTAACAGTATTTTAGATATATAAGTAGTTATTCTACTTAGTACTTATCTTAAAGTATCCTTTTAAGATACTATATAGTTAGACAAAGGAGATACTAAAAGGGATATAGTATAGGTGATATTCCTTAGCTTATCCTAAAAGAGCATTTGGAAAAACAGTGCCTAGTAGGCCATAGTCGATCTAGAAAGTCTAGTAGCAGTATAGGAAGAAACGAACTTTGTTATCAAGGATATTGTTATTAGACCTAGAATAGCTATCTTTTAAGTTCTAAGACTTGATGAAATCGGTTAGTATCTTTCGATTAATACTTATTTTATTTATCCAGCCTGTTTTAATTGGTAGGATAGCTATATACTTAGTACTTCTATATGTAATATACTTATACCGGGCCTACTACTCTTTGTTATCTGCTTTAGATTACGCATATTTAGGCCTATAGTTAGTATTAATACTAGGGGTTTGTATAGGTTATATAGGGTTCCGTCATCCCTCTTAATTAGTTCCCTAGTTATAGCCTTAGTAGTTACCTTAGCTATAACCTTAGCTGGCACTTTAGGTGGTTAGGGGGAATCTATAGCTTTTGCCAGTGCCCTTATTAGCCAGCAGGAATCCTATTCCTATTATACTTCTAAGTCTATAAATCGGAAGTGTTATCTATAGATCTGGATTTAGCGGGTAAAGGGTATTTCCAAACTAGCCGCAGTTACTAGTATAGAGCGCTCCGCTTTAGGCTACTATCTAGCGTATACTTAGGCCGTAGCTACTTACTGGTTGATTGTCGTTTATAATTAAGCTACTTGTTAGTTTATATTACTAGGTAGCGTTTATAGCTATATTACTAATTTATATATCCCCCTATAGTAACTCCTATATCTAGGTACTAGTTTCGAATTCTTAGGCTGTTATTAGTATAATCTCTTTCCCCTTTTCTATTGAAGTAGGAAGAGATATTGTTCTAAGCTATCTATACTTAGCCTAGATCGATATTCTATAGATTTAGGGGAGTATATCAGGCCCTAGTTTGTTTAATAGGTTGTTAGTAAGCGTTACAAGTCCCTTAAAGAGCTTCTGCCCTTTCGAGCTATCTACTAGAATATAGCTATCGTTGAGCGTTTAGTATAGTTATAAGTATAGTTTGTTATTCAACTTATTAAAGTAGTTAGCAGTCTAGTCCTTAAAATCTAAGCGGAATTTATAATATAGATCTTTGGATTGTTACCCCTTATAAGTACTAAGGCAGGAGAGCGTATATAAGTTAAGTACTTTATTGCTATTATACTTTGGATTAATATATACTAGCAATCTATAGTAGGTTTAAGCGTTAAATTTGTCGATGCTCGCAATAGGTAGCTAAGTAGGAAATTCTTGTTTAAAATGCTTTTTAAGATCCTAGGCTATACTTAACAAAATACTTAATATATAATAGGGGTTTATCTTAGTATCTTCCCTTTTTAAGGTTCTATAAGTATATAGATCTTAGGATACTATAGTATATTAATTATAGTAAAGTTAGTTAGTAATATAGTATTAGTAGCGTTCTCTTAAGCAACGCTTTCTTAGTCTAGAAGCTTAGGTCAAGCTTCTTCAGCCTAGGAGGGTAGGTTTATAGTATTAGTTTTCTTATAAGCGATATTACTAAGTTAATAGGATAGTTATCTAGTTGCCCGATCGATAGCCTTTAGTAAATAAACTATAATCTACTTAGTTAAGGTTGTTAAGCACTTGACTAACTATATTACCGCTTTATATTACCCCTATTTTGCAATATAGAGACAATACTAATCAGTATTAGTAGGTTTCTAGAGATTATAGTAATTTAAAACAATAAGAGTAAAGCAAGTAGCAAGGAAATACTAGTTTAAGTTCTAGTTCTAGATTATCATAATCTCCCTCTATCTAGAGGGTAGTTATATACCCCTTAAATACCCATGTTAAAGCAGAATACTTGTTAGTAACCATTATATAGTATATGGGTACGCCACTTATATCTGTCGTATAAGTAGCGCAGTATACGCCCTATTCCCCAGAGCGAGAGGCTCATATGTTGCGCGGTTACAGGGATCAGCACCTGATCCCCCTTTACCACAATCAACAAAATCCAATTTATAATGTTATATTAGTATTGTTAGTAAATGATCCATCTATAAAGATAAAGAGCTTAGCTATCTTAAGGTTAAGTTATAGATAGCGTAGTCTAAGTCGAAAGTTGCTTCTAGCTAGTAAATTGTAGTAATGTAGGTACTACATATGTATTGTTTGATGTATACTTGCTTTGCCGTTTCTGCTTTTAGGTTTATAAGTTCGAGTTGCATAGCTTGCCCTTTTTGCCGCATCTTAATAGCATTTATACTTATTTCAAGCCCATATCTGTTAAAATCTGTAATTAACTTATCCGTTAAAAATACTAGTATCTTGTACTTAAAGCTAGCCTTATCTAGCTTAAGCTTGTCCTTATTAGCAAAGGTTTACTTGCCGATATTAAGTGTATTGTTGGTTTTTAGGCTAGTAATTCTAAATTTACCCTTAATTTGTTTCTTGCCGATTATAAGGTATAGGTAAAAGACACTTAGTTTAAGATCAAGGTACTTAGTATACTAGTTAATATATATTACCTACTAGTATAGGCCGGCTTTAGCTACTCTATATAATAGGGTTTGAACACGTAAGATAGTATAAGGGAGATAGAGCATCTTAAGCTCTTTAGGTAATAGCAGAATCACTTTCCTTGCTAGCTATAACTTAGCTTAGGGATAAGCCTAAATTACATTCTATACCTATATCTTAAAACTAAAGTACATTTATAGTATTAGAAATAGTAAGAGTATAAGTCGCTATATATAGTACTAGATCGTTAGTAACTAAAAAGTAGGTACTTCTTATCCTTATTGCCAAATCCCTAAGCTATAAAGTATAATTTCTTATATAGTATAGTAAGCTTGTCTTTTACTTTCTAGACGATCCTTAACTTAAAGATCTAGTAGCCAGACGTATCTATTAGTATCTAGATTACTTTAATTACTCTAGCTACTAGAAGGGAGTTCAGTTCTGTTTTATTAGATTCTTAGAATAGGGTACTAGGTATAGTAATCTTACCTTTAGCTTATAGTTGAAGCGCAAGATTATAGTTATACTTCTCTTTTTCTAAAATAAAGTTGTTAGTAGGTGCTAGGTTCTTTTAGAGTTATCTATACTAGTAAGGCTGCTTAGGCTAGGGATATTAGAATAGCTCTAGCTGCTTAGTCTCAGCCTAATTATCTTACTTATCCTATACTAGCTCCTAGTAGTATAGCTTAACTACTATACTCCGAAATTCTATAGGTCTGTTGATTTTATCGACAATTACTATTATATCTATAGCTAAGATTACCTTATGAAGTCCTATCTATCGGTTACTTTCCTAGAATATAAGTACTTCTACATCTACTTTAAATAAGTATAGTAGTACATCTTTTATACTTAGTCCATTATATTATATAAGAGCGTCTTATATGGTTCTTATATCGTTTTGGATTCGTAATTCTTTTATAGCCTTCTAAATTACACCAATTCAGTAT
Source organism: Phyllachora maydis (assembly GCA_029339225.1). Taxonomy (NCBI): domain Eukaryota; kingdom Fungi; phylum Ascomycota; class Sordariomycetes; order Phyllachorales; family Phyllachoraceae; genus Phyllachora; species Phyllachora maydis. The sequence goes on from JAQQPM010000010.1 coordinate 995,880, forward strand.
AGTTAAAATAGAGAAGGCGGCGGATCTATAGTAAGGCGCGGGTATATACTAAAAACTAAGAGCGTTGGTACTAGCCTGTCCGGGCTAGCGGTATTGTTAACCGCGCTTAATACTACTTGTAGGTATGCTTGTTTCAAGTAAGTTCCAGCGGTTTTAGATTTGATAATATTATAGGCCCTTCTTAATAGCCTTAGGCCCTTCTTAATAGCCTATAATACCGCTCGATCTTGCTAACTAACTGGTATACCTTAACTAGTCCAGAATAATAGGTTATGCCTATAAGCTAAGCCTCTGCCTAGAACTTATATGCTTTAAAATTAGTACCTTTATTATAGCGTAAAATATCGGGTAGTCTAAGGTATATATCGATCTAACATTCCTTTAGCTGCTTCTATATCTTCTTAGCTAAGAGATTGTTTAGAAAGCCGGCTACTTAGAATAAAGTTATAGCATTGATTATATATAGTACCTTAGAATTATCAATATCTAAGACGTCTATGATAATCTCGAAGTTAAAGTAAATATTATTGTTGTTGATTATGGTAAAGGGGGATTAGGTGCTGATCCCCGTAACCGCGCAGCATATAAGCCTCTTGCTCTAGGGAATAGGGCACATACTGCGCCACCTGTACGACAGATATAAGTAACGTACCTATATACTACGTAATGGTTACTAATAAGCGTTCCGCTCTAATATAGGTATTTAAGGGGTATGCAACCACCCCCTAGATAGAAGGAGATATATAATAATCTAGAACTAGAACTTAAACTAGTATTTCCTTGCTACTTGCTTTACTCTTATCGTTTTAGATTACTATAATCTCCGGAAACCTACTAACACTAATTAGTATTATCTCTATATTAAAATATAGGGGTAATATAGAGCGGTAAGATAGTTAGTTAAGTGCTTAATAACCTTGACTAAGTAGATTATAATTTACTTACTAAGGGCTATCGATTAGACAACTAGATAACCACCCTGTTAACTTAGTAATATCACTTGTAAGAAAACTAATATCGTAAACCTACCCTCCTAGGCTAAAGAAGCTTAACTTAAGCTTCTAAACTAAGGAAGTATTACTTAAAAGAATACTACTAATACTATATTACTAACTAACTTTACTATAATTAATATACTATAGTATCCTGAGATCTATCTACTTATATAACCTTAGAAAGGGAAGATATTAAGACAAACCCCTATCGTATACTGAGTATTTCGTTAAGTATAGCCTGAGATCTTAAAAAGCATTTTAAATAAGAATTCCCTACCTAGCTACCTATTACACGCATCGATAAATTTAATGCTTAAACCTACTATAGATCGCTAGTGTATATCGATCTAGAGTATAATAGTAATAAAATACTTAACTTATATACGCTCTTCTACCTTGAACTTATAAGGGGCAATAATCCAAAGATCTATACTATAAATTCTACTTAGATTTCAAGGACTAAACTACTAACCACTTTAATAAGTTAAATAATAAACTATACTTATAACTACGCTCAACACTTAATAATAGCTATATCCTAGTAGATAGCTTAAAAGGGTAGAAGCTCTCTAAGGGACTTATAACGCTTATTAACAACCTATTAGATAATCTAGAGCCTGATATACTCTCCTAAATCTATAAAATATCGATCTAGGCTAAGTATAGATAGCTTAGAACAACATCTCTTCCCACTTAAACAGAAAAGGGAAAAGAGATTATACTAATAATAGCCTAAGAATTCGAAACTAGTACCTAGATATAGGAGGTACTATAGAAGGATATACAAATTGGTAATATAGCTGTAAACGCTACTTAGTAATATAGACTAACAAGCAGCTTAATTATAAACAACGATTAACCGGCAAGTAGCTAAGGCCTAAGTATATGCTAGATAGCGGCCTAAAGCAGAGCGCTCTACGCCGGTAACCGTAGCCAGTTTAGAAACACCCTCTACCTGCTAAATCCAGATCTATAGATAATACTTCTAATTTATAGACTTAGAAGCGTAATAGGAGTAGGATTCCTGCTGGCTAATAAGGGTGCTGGCAAAGGCTATAGATTCCCCCTAACCACCTAAAGTACTAACTAAGGTTATAGCTAAGGTCATAGCTAAGGTAACTACTAAGGCTATAACTAGAGAACTAATCAAGGGGGACGACAGAACCCTGCATAACCTGCGCAAACCCCTGGTATTAATACCAACTATAGGCCTAAACACATATAACCTAAAGTAGATAACAAAGAGCGGCAGGCCTAGTATAAGTACATTATATATAAAAGTACCAAGTATATAGCTATCCTACCAATCGAAATAGGCTGGATAAATAGAGATAGATTCTATTACGCTATCTGATCCCCATAGGGGATATCTAGGTAGGCTGAACTAGTGCTATAGGAAAACCGTACAACGGGTGAAAAACCTATAACCATACATAGGAAAAAAAAAGGGGGGGTGTGATAGGGGGTAGGCCAATCTTCACCAGAGTAGATACCGCCCCTTTAGGAGTGTGAAAACATACTGTCTAAAGGGGTTTAGGCTAGACCGCTCCTAGCCTCTAAGCAACAGAGTATTCTAGCAGTCTAGTAGCAATATGGCGAACTAGGGGGCGTATAGCGCTGCCGCCCCCTTTTTCAAGTCTGTAGAGAAAGCTATATATATCCCCTCTTTCCCTCTTCTTAAAGGAGGCTAAAGGGTAGGCTGGGCAACCGTCAAATATATATTGGATGTCCTCTATAGCTAGGTAGCAGCGGTAGAGGGGGTTATCAACCCTAGGTACCTTATAGGTATATAGGAATCCCTTTAGGCCTATCTTCCCTATATAGGCCTATATTAGTAGCGAGCTTTCGGCCTTAGAGAGGTTATAATAGCGTCTTTAGAAGGCCTCTTTAAAGGCCTTAGCTAGGTTTTCCTCTTAAAAGGTAGCCTTAGCTGATTTCTCTAAGAGGCTCTCTATATAGGGGTCGTAACTAGAGGCCCTAGCCTCCTATAGATAGCGATCCTTCTAGGTAGTATAGAGGGGTTCCTTATTAATAGCCTTCCTTAATTATTTGTAGTGCTACTGGGCTGTTGCTTCCCTTTTTCTTTCTTACTTTATATACCTACCTAGGGGGAGGCTGGTCCTAGGGGTCCTGTTTTTAAGGGTAAGGCATAGGGATTCCTTCTACTTAGCTACCTCTTCCTCTATGGCCCTGTTTATTCTAGCCTAGCTAGAGAAGGAGAGGGTATTAAGGTAGAGGTTAAGAAGGGGGATGTTAGCCTTATAGTAGAGGCTTTAGACTAGTATCCTCTTATAGGCCCCTATAACTCTCCTTAGAGCCTTGTTTTCGGCTACTAGTAGGCCTCTGGTTATACCCTATAGCCTATTTAGTACTATAGGTGTAGGGGTATGCTAGGCCAAGGCTACGTAGGCTAGGACCGGCCTTATTACTACTATATATAGGAGCCTAGTCTTTTCGATTCTAGGTCCCTAGGTCTTTCTAGCCAGCCTAGTAATAGTAAGGGACTGTATTTTTAGCTTCTGCTGTAGGGTGTTGGTATAGGCCTTCTAGGTAAGCTTAGGGTCTAGCCAAACCCCTAGAAAACAGGCCTCTATAGCTGGTTATAGGGGGGGGGAGTCCCCTATTAGTCCTAGGTTAATAGGGTTAGTCTAGGGCCTTTTTCTAGGGGGGAAGTATATAAGCTTGCTCTTTACTACTGAGAAGGTAACTCCGGCAGTTGTTGCCTAGTCTAGGCACTCTCTCCAGGCTTCTTTTAGCTACCTAACCGTTTTTACAGCTTCTTTACCAAAGGCTAGTAGGTTAGTATCGTCTATATAGCCTGTAGTAGAGATAGTAGGGTATTTTCTCTCTAGTCTTTCGTATAAGGGGTAGAGGTATAGGACTAAAAGGATTGGTAAAAGTGGTAAGCCTTAGGGTACTCCTATTGGTACTAGGATTTACTGGCTTCTTTAGCCGTTAAATAAGAGGCTAGTAGTCCTAGAGGAGAGGAATTCCTTTAGCCAGGATAGTAGCCAGGTAGGTAGCCCTAGCTAGTCTAGTAAAGCTAGGAGTCTATTATAAGAGATACTATCAAAATACCCTAATAGGTCTAGCTATAGGAGGGAGGCCCTGGCTTTATATTTCTATACCTCCTAGACCTAAGCTATAAAGAGGTATATAGCCGATTTGGTGGACTTATAGCGGTAGTAGCCCTGTTATATTGCTGGAATTAGCTTAAAAGCTTTAGCTACGTCCCTTATCTTAGTCCTTATAACTTTCTCTAGGACCTTACTAATGCAGTTAAGTAGGGCTATAGGTCGGTAGCCTCTAGGGGTGTTATAGATGTTTAGCTGTTTTCCTGGTTTAGGGAGGATAATAGTAACCGCTTCCTTATATTCCTATAGATAGAAGCTATAGAGGAAGGATTTCAAGGCTAGTATAGCAAGGGCCTTGTATAAGGGGTTGCTATAGGCTTTTAGAAAGCCTATAGGAAGTCCGTTAGGTCCTAGTGCTTTTTAGGGTTTTATTGTTTTAATAGCCTCTTTTATATTGTCTGGCCTAACCGTCTAGCTAACTAGTAGCCTAGGGCCTATTAGAGGTTCCTCCAGGCTATCCTCCTAGAGGGAGGGGGGGAAGAAGCGTACTAAAAAGGCCTCTACCTTCTCCTAGAAGATGCTAGTTTATCTAAGGGTTAGTAGTTTAGAAGGGGGTAGGGCGGTAGTACTTCGTAGCCTAGCCTATCTTTCTAGTTACTAAAGCTTCTTTAGCTTTTCTCTAGCCTCTTATAGAAAGGCCCTCTAGGTCTTCCTTTTACTTTCTTTTATAGCTTTTATTTACTCCCTCTAGGCTGACTTATAGGTAGTAAGGAGGGCCTGGTTGCTAGAGAAGTGTTAGACCCGTCTTTCTACCCTTTTTCTCTTCTAGACTACCTAGTAGATTTCATTGTTCTACTAGGGGGTATTCTTCCTACTAGTAGTTACTAGGGCTCCTTTAGGGGTTATAGCCCTAGTAATACGCTGGAGTTCCTCTGATAGTTGCCTATAGGCCTCCTAGAGCTTAGCTAGGTTAGAGAGGCATAAAAGATATCTATAGCCCCCTAAATTATAGATTAGGGAGCTAGCCTCTCTTACTACCCCCTCCTTATCTATCTTTTTCCACTGGAATTAGGGGGGCAACAGTAGGGTTTCTGTATTTTCTAGGTTAATATCTAGTACCTAAGGGTAATAGTCTAAGTATAAGCGTATATCTAAGCTAGTATAGGAGCAGGTAAGGCTGCTGCTAAGCTAGAAGTGGTTGATAGTAGAGGCCCTACCTACTTAGCTCCTCTATAGCGCCCTAGTTATAGCGCTATAGGGGGTATAGAGGGTAAGCCCCTACTTTGCTATTAATAGTAGTAGGTCTTCTAACCTAGGGCTAAAGCGGTTATATTGGTCCTATAAGGGGTGGTAAAGGTTAAAGTCCCTAGCTAGAAGGTAAATGCCTAGGTAGGCATTGATCTTCCCCCTTATTTCCTCTATAAGGGGGGTTAGGCCAGTCTAGGGTTAGGGGTCGTTATATAGGGACTAGACTGTAAAAGGGCTGTTCTTTGTCTATATAGTAGCCCTAGCCTAGTCTAAGCTAGAGCTGTAAGTCTATATTACTAGTAGGAGTGATTTATAGATATAAAGTAAGGCTTGTCCGTTAGAGGTGAAAATAAGGTAGTAGGGGGCTGATCTAGGGTAGTAGGTAGAGTGCTATACCTGTCTATTAATCTAGGGCTCTTATATAGCAAGTATTTCTTCTTTTACTATAGAAAGTAGTACTTCCTATACCTCCTTTAAGCCCTATACGTTCTAGAGGCGTACCTTTATATCTCTATCTCCTCTGGCTATATAGTAGGCGGTGGTTATTATATGGTAGTAGCGCTTACTAGTCTAGTATCTGGGTCTAGTCTAGGTCTAGCATTTAAGGGTCTAGGGGCTCCTATAGGCTCTAAGGTTCTAGTAGGTCTAGTAGCCCTTTTAGGGCTTATAGCCGGCGTAGAGGAAGGGGGGGTTTAGCTATTTAGCAGGCTAAAGCAGGTAGTAATTGTGCTTTAGTTAGAGGTTAACCCTCTTAATACTGTTAGTCGGCCCCTCTATCTCTTCCCTAAGACTATAGTATAGCCTTCCTCCCCCTCCTCTTATAATAAGGCCTGCTAGAGGGGGTGTTATTACTATTATTACTATTGCTACTATTGCTATTAGTACTGGTATAGGGGCGGTTAGTTAACGTTAAAGGCCTTAGGCCTAGAATATAGATATCCCTTAGCCTATACCTATACCTCTTTTAGGTAGGGGCAGGCCTCTAAGCAGGTATGGTAAGCTTGGCGGCAGTTATAGCAGCAGGGTGCCCTAGAGTAGGTAGGGGCTTCTAGTATAGTATGGCTATTAGTGCTGCAGTTATAGTAGATCTCTTCCTTACTCTGGCATACCTTAGCCATATAGCCTTATTTCTAGTACTATAGGCATTAGATAGGCTTAGCTTTGTCGATCTAGGGCTCTGCTTCTAGGGCTTAGCAGCTCTAGAAGACCCCTTCCTTATAGGCTTTCTAGGCTACCTCTAAGAAGGTAAAGGCTATTAGTGCCTTAACCCTAGTCCGTTCTAGCCCTTAAGGGTGCTAGACTTTTACCCTAACCGCTATAGGGTATTGCTTTTTAGCTTCTTCTAGTAGGCCTTCCTCTATAACCCGGTTATAGACTATAAGGCCCTTAACTACTACCGCCTAGGTTATAGTATATAGGGAGGCCTTCTCTCTAAAGGCCCTTATAATCTAGGTAGTATTATTCTCTAGGCTCTTCTTTATCTCTATATTCTCTATAACTAGTAGGAGGTTACTACTAAAGAGCGTCTAAACCCTCTTAATAGCTAGGCTATAAGCCTATTAGATAGCCTATACTACCTCTAGGGCAGATTTAGCAAGTACCTATTACTAGGCTAAGCCTAGTTGGATAAGCACCTAGCGCTCTAGGCTAGGCCTAGTTACCTTACTAGCTATTAGCTTACTAGCTATATTAGCCTAGGTAGAGGCTATAGGCTAGGAGTAGCTAGGCTGTTACTATTATTGCTACTATTGTTACTAGTAGTAGCTAGGCTGCTAAGGGTGTTACTAGTACTATGGCTTAGGCGTTCTTAAGGCAGTAGGGCGGTTTTAGGGTGCTAAAGCTGCTACTATAGCTAGGGCTTCTTTAGGCGGGTCCTAGAGCAGAGCTATAAGGGCAATTTGCCTGGCTTTAGTAGTTGCTTCTATTATACTATAGAAGTTAGTACTGTCCTTAGTTAGGCTAATTATCCGGTCTAGGAGGCTAAAGAGCATAAGGGTAAGCTTAGGGGGGCTGAGGGCAGCCTAGGCAGTTTTCTTAGTTGCTAGGGCGATATAGTTAGCCTTAGCAGTACTATTGTTGTTTTCTTCTTTCTCTATATTTTTCTCCGATTTTTTCCCTAGCTTTTTCAAGGTTTTCTAGCTAGAAGGGGCTAGGGCTAGGGCATGCTGGCTGCTATTTAGGCCCCTAAGAAAAGGGGCAAAGACGTTGGTTAAGGGGGGGGTACCAATTATAGGGGCGTTGATAGTAGGGGGGGCGCTAGAGCTAGGTGCTATAGGTACTATAGTTATAGTACCTATAGCAGTCTCTTTAACAGTAGTAGAGATAGTAGTTTAGCAGTCTTCCATTTCTATATTATTATTTAGGTAGTCTGTACTTAGGGGTTAGTAGTCTATACTTAGGGGCTAGCTTAGAGGGTTATTATTATTATTATTAGCTATAGGCAGGGCAGGGTTACTAGGGCGTAGAGCTATATTAGTAGCCCATGTACAAGGGAATTACAGTTGTAAGAGGGCAGCTAGGCTTGCTATTTTCTGCATTTTCGCACGCCTAGGGCTGTCGTGCAACCGACAGTGCTATAGCGAAAATTAGCGGGCGTTGTGTCCTCAATCGGACGGTTCGAATGGATGTGGTTGCACGCGATTTGGTGTGGTTTTGACCAAAAACTCGTTTTTCGTTTTCTTGTGTTGGTCCTAGGCTGGATAAATAAGATAAGTATTAATTAAAAGACATTAACTGATTTTATCAAGTCTTAGGACTTAAAAGACAGCTATTCTAGGTCTAATAACGACATCCTTCATAATAAAGTTCGTTTCTTCCTATACTGCTTTTAGACTTTCCAGATCAACTATAGCCTATTAAGCACTGTTTTTCCAAATGCTCTTTTAGGATAAGCTAAGGAATATTACCTATACTATATCCCTCTTAGCATCTCCTTTATCTAACTATATAGTATCTTAAAGGGATACTTTTAGATAAGTACTAAGTAGAACAACTACTTATACATCTAGAATACTATTACTTTCTAGTTTATATACCTTAAAAGTAAGAATAATAACAAGTTTATAAAGGAAATTCTTTAGATCTTACTTAATAGACTCTAATAAAGCTAATATAGGCTTAGTCTGCTCTATAACTATAAGAAGTTCTTAGTTGCAAATATAATCTAAGTCTACTAAGGAGTATCTAAGTTAAAGATCGCTTTATATCAACTACTAACAAGCTTTAAAGAGCTAGTAGCTACACTCTACCAAACACTTAACATTAAGGAAGCGGATTATATATATTACCAATTCTTAATAGACTATAGGTTTACTATAACGAAAGCTAGGCCTATAAGAAACTATTAGGGTAACCTAATTATAGATTCGATCTTTAAAAGAAACTAGGTAATATATATATAGCAATCTAGAGGCGCTACTAGGTATAGAAAGCAAAACGAGTTCTAGTAAGAAGACTATAATAAAAACTATACCAAAGTAGGTTATTAGATTTATAGCAAGCTAGATTACCGCTCCTTTATATATAGCTAAGACGAATAAGCAATAGCTAAGAGTAAATAGCTTAAACGAAAAGGTATTAATAAAGATTGTAGATAATATATAGTATTCCTCCTTAACTATAAGGGTTTAGATAATAAATACAATGTAAAGGAAGAAGATACTAAGCTTAGAGTATAGGTAGATAATTATAAGACCGATTAAACTTAAGAGAAAAACAAAGCGCTAGTTATTAGTTTTAAAGAAGAATAAACAATAGTAACTTACTTTGTGAACCAAGCCTTCCTCTACCTAATTACTAAGAGCAAACAGCTATATAAAAATAGCGAAAAAGATATTAGAAAAATAAAAGCTATTCAATTTATACTCAATAGGTATACTAAGACTAAATTCCAAGAGATTATACCTAATACTAGGGCTACTAACGTTTTAACCGCCGGACTCTAACAATTCCTTACGCGAAAAAAGATAATTAGATTGCTTAAGATGAATAAGATATATATAGAAGAAGTAAATATACTTTTCAGGTCTAGGGATTTGAAACAATCACTTAGAATAGTTAAAGTAGAGCTCGATATTAGTCATATAACTTTCTATATATTAGAGACGCCAACCCCTTTTCTTATATATCTGAAGAACATAGACGAGCTTGGTATATACCTTAATAATATAGGAAACAAACTAGTATCTAAGTTGGGAAAGTATATATACGTTCAACGAAAATAGGGATATCTATAGATCCCTATAAAAGGGATTAAGCTGCTAAGTATAACATTTATAGCAGATAATAAGCGTTCTACGCCTCTATAGCTTATAGAGGCCAAACTGAGACGTATTTATCGACGCTATAGATACCCTATAGTCGATAGATTATACAAACTACTATAACAAATAGACTATTAAGTGGAACATAGCGCTATTAAGATGATTAACAAGTTCTACTATTTCTACTAGATTAAAGGCATAGCGCTATAACGATTTAGATTTGTATTACAAGACAATATTTACTTTAATTTCAAGATTGTTATAGACGTCTTGGACATTAACAATTCTAAGGTACTATATATAGTCGATACTGCAATATCATTCTAAGTAGCCTGCTTTCTAAACAATCTCTTAGCTAAAGAGACGTAGGAGCGGCTAAAGGAATGTTAGATTAATATATACCTTAGACTACCTAATATTTTACGCTATAATAAGGGTACTAATTTCAAAGTATATAAGTTCTAGGTAGAGGCTAAGCTTATAGGCATAACCTGTCATTTAATACTAGTTAAGGTATACTAATTAGTCGGTAAGATCAAGCGGTATTATAGGCTACTAAGATAGGCCTATAATATTATTAAATCTAAGACCGCTAGATCTTACTTGAAAGAAACATACCTATAAGCAGCACTAAGTATAGTTAATAATACTACTAGCCTAGACAGGCTAGTACTAACGCTCTTAGTTTTCAGTATATACCTATACCTTACTATAGATGTACTACCTTCTCTATCTTAACTGCGCCGAGCAGGTGTAATTTAGAAGGCTATAACCTAATTGCGAATCCTAAATAATATAAGAACTATGTAAGACGCTCTTGCATAATGTAATAGACTAAGTATAAAAGACGTACTACTATACTTACTTAAAGTAGGTATAGAAGTACTTGTATTCTACAAAAGTAACCGATAGATAGGACCCTATAAGGTAATCTTAGCTATAGATATAACGGTAATCGTCAATATAGTTAATAGACCTATAGAATTTCGGAATATAGTAGTTAAGCTATATTACTAGGAGCTAGCGTAAGATAAATAAGATAATTAGGCTAGAGTTAAGTAGCTAGAACTATTCTAATATCCCTAGCCCAAGCAACTCTGCTAGTATAGACAACTATAAAAGAACCTAGTACCTGCTAATAACTTCGTTTTAGAAAAAGAGAAGTATAACTACGATCTTATACTTAAACTATAAGCTAAAGGTAAGATTACTATACCTAGTGTACTATTCTAAGAATCTAATAAAACGGAACTAAACTTCCTCTTAGAAGCTAGGGTGATTAAAGCGATCTAGATACTAGTAAATATATTAGAATACTAGATCTTTAAATCAAGGATCATCTAGAAAGTGAAAGACAAGCTTACTTTACTATACGAGAAATTACGCTTTATGGCTTAGAGATTCAGCGATAAGGATAAGAAGTACCTCCTTACTTAATCGCCAACAATCCAGCGTTATATATAACGACTAATACTCTTACTACTCCCGATACTACGAATATACTTTAGTTTTAAGATATAGGTATATAACGTTATCTAGGCTTATATATAAGCTAAGTCATAGCTAGTAAGGAAAGTAATTCTTCTGTTACTCAAGGAGCTTAAAATGCTCTATCCCCTCTATACTATCTTACTTATTAAAACCCTATTATATGGACTAGCTAAAGCTGGACTATACTAGTAGGTAATATATATAAACTGGCATACTAAATACCTTGATCTTGAACTGAGTGCCTTTAACCTATACCTTATAATCAGCAAGATATAAATTAGAAATAGGTTTATAATTATCGGCCTATAAACCGACAATACTCTTAATATTAGAGAGTAAGCCTTTACAAATAAGGAGGAGCTCGAGCTAGATAAGGCTAGCTTTAAGTATAAGCTACTAATATTTTTAATAGACAAATTAATTACAGACGTTAATAGATATAGGCTTGAAATAAGTACAGATGCTATTGAAATTCGACAAAAGGGGTAAGCTACGCGACTAGAACTTGTAAGCCTAGGCGCCGAAATAGCAAAACAAGTATACGTCGAACAACGTATATATAGGGCCTATAGATGGTCGACACCTAAAAACGAAAAACGAGTTTTTGGTCAAAACTACACCAAATCGCGTGCAACCACATCCATTCGAACCGTCCGATCGAGGACACAACGCCCGCCAATTTTCGCAGCAGCGCTGTCGGTTGCGCGACGGCAGCAGGCGTGCGAAAACCGCGAAAATGGCGAGCTTGGCCTCCCTTGTAGGGCTGTGTTTTTCGTACGTATAGGCCAACAATAAGGCTCTGCACCCTGGCAACCCTGCCCCTACGACCAACAACAATAATAATAGCCCCCTTCTAAGTACAGACTACCAACCTCTAAGTACGGACTAACAGCCCTTAAACGATATAGAGATGAACAACTGCTAGATTATAGCAGCTACTACTGCTATAGAGACTGCTATAAAGACTGCTATAGGCGCTATAGCTATAGCACCTATAGTACCTAGCTCTAGCGCCCTCCTTGCTATCAACGCCCCGGCCTCTAGCGCCCCCCCCTCTATAAACATCTTTGCCCCCTTTCTAAGGGGACTGAACAATAGCCAGTACGCCCCCCTTAGCTAGAAAAATACGAAAAACATAGAGAAAGAATCGGAGAAAAATATAGGAGGAAAGGGGAACGTCAATAATGCCCCGAAGACCAGCTAGGCTGCCCTAGCAACCGAAAAGACCGCTAAAACCGCCAAAACTGCCCCTAGTCCCCTGAAACTCGCCCTTACGCTTTCCAGTCTCCTAGACTAGGTTATAGGCCTAGTAAAAGACAGTACTAACTTCTATAAGATAGTAGAGGTAACTACTAAGGCTAGATAGCTAGCCTTTATAGCTCTGCTCTAGGACCTGCCTAAGGAAGCCCTGCCTAAGGAAGCCCCGCCTAAGCAGCAATAATAATAACAACAACAATAATAATAGCAGCAACCTAGCTACCCTTAGCACTAGTAACAGCCATAGTAATAGCCTAGCCACTTGTAGCCTACTGCCCCTACCTAGGCTAATATAGCCTGTAAACTAACTGCCGGTAAGGCAGTTAGGCCAGGCCTAGAACGCTAGGTGCTTATCCGCCTAGGCTTAGTATAACAAGAGGTACTCTCTAAGACTGCCCTAAAGGTAGTATAGGCTATTAAACAGGTGTCTGGCCTAGCGGTTTAGAGGATTAGGACCCTCTCTAGCGGTAACCTCCTTCTTATTATAGAAAGCACAGAGATAAAGAAAAGCCTAGAGAACAACACTACCTAGATCATAAGAGCCTTTAGAGAGAAGGCCTCCCTATATACTACAACCTAGGTAGTAGCAGTTAAGGGCCTTACTATTTATAACCGAGTTATAGAGAAGGGCCTACTAGAAGAGGCTAAAAAGTAGTACCCTATAATAACTAGGGTAAAGGTCTGGCACCCTTAAGGGCCTGGAAGGACTAGGGTTAAGGTACTACTAGCCTTCTCCTCCTTTGATTTAGCCTAAAGGGCCTATAAAGAGGGGGTTTTCTAGAACTGCTAGGCCCTAGAAGCAGAGCCCTAGATCGACGAGGCTAAGCCTATTTAGTACCTATGGTACTGGAAATAGGGCTATAGGGCTAAAGTATGCCAGAGTAAAGAAGAGATCTGCTATAACTGCAGCGCTAATAGCCATACTATACTGGAAGCCCCTACCTGCTCTAGGGCACCCTGTTATAGAAACTGCTATAAAGCCTACCACGCCTGCTTAGAGGACTGCCCCTGCCTAAAAGAAGCCTGGGCATAGGCTAAAGGATACCTATAGTCTAGACCTAAGTCCTTTAACAGTAACTAACCGCCCTTACAATAATAGTAGTAACAATAATAATAGCAGTAGTAGCAGCAGCACTACCCTCCCCTATAGGAAGAGGAGGGAGAAGGCTATAATATAGTCTTAGGGAAGAGATAGAGGGGCCGGCTAATAAAAGGGCTAACCCCTAACTAAAGTACAATTATAGCCTGCTTTAGCTAAATAGAGGCTAGAGGACCTACTAGACTGGAGACTGTAGGAGCCCCTAGGAGCCTAGAGACTAGAGCCCCTAGAACCTCTAGGACCCTAGAAACTAGACCTAGAACCCTAGAGACCGGACCTAGACTGGACCTAGGAATTAGATCAGTTACTACCCTAACTATATACCTACTACCTATAACTATACAACCGCTGCCCTCTATATAACCAGAGGATATAGAGATATAAGAGTATACCTCTAGAATATATAAGGCTCTAAAAAGGTATAAGAAATACTACTCTCTATAGTAACAGAGGAAATACTTGCTATACAAGAGCCCTAGATAAACAGACAAGCCTAATACTCTACCTACTGCCCTAGGTCAGCCCTCTATCACCTTATATTTACCCTAAACAGGAGGGCGGCCCTCTATATCCACAAGTTACTCCCCCTATTAGCTTAGGCCTATAGCTCTAGCCTAGACTGGGCTAGGGCTACTATACAAACGAAGAACAGCCCTTTTATAGTCTGGTCTTTATATAACGACCTCTAGCCTTAAGCAGGCTTGTCCCTCCTTCTAGAAGAAATAAGGGGGAAGATCAATACCTACCTAGGCCTCTACCTTTTAGCTAGAGACCTTAACCTTTACCACCCCCTAAAGGACCAGTATAACCGCTTTAGTCCTAAATTAAAGGACCTGCTACTACTAGCAGCAGAACAGGGACTTACCCTCCGCACACCCTACGGCGCTATAACTAGGGCACTATAGGGAGATTAAATAGGCCGGACCTCTACTATTGACCACTTCTAGCTTAGTAGTAGCCTTACCTGCTCCTATACTAGCTCAGGGATACGCTTATGCTTAGACTACTACCCTTAGACCCTAGATATCGACCTAGAGGCTATAGAGGCCCCGCTACTGCCCCCTAGGTTCTAGTAGAAGAAGATAAATAAAGAGGAGGTAGTAAGGGAGGCCAGCTCCCTTATATACAATATAGGGGGCTACGGATACCTTATACACCTCGCTAACCTAGCTAGGCTCTAGGAGGCTTATAAGCAGCTCTTAGAGGAACTCCAGTGTATTACTAAGGCTATAACCTCTAGAAGAGCCCTAACAACTACTAGGAAAAGGAGAGCCCTCTAGTAGAACAACGAAGTCTACTAAGCAGTCTAGGAAAGAAAGAGGGCAGAAAGGCAACTATAGCGCTCCCCTACTAGCCAGGCCTACTCTAACGCCTATAGGGCAGCCCTAAGGAAACAAACAAAGACTATAAGGGATAGTAAGAGGAAAAACTAGAGGGCCTTTCTATAGGAAGCTAGGGAGAAGCCTGAAAAACTATAGCAGCTAGAAAGATAGGCTAGGCTACAGAGCACCGCCGTACTGCCCCTCCTAAAGCTACTAACCCTTAGATAAGCTAGTACCTTCTAGGAGAAGGTTAAGGCCCTTTCAGCATGCTTCTTCCCCTCCTCCCCCTAAGAAGACAACCTAGGGGAACCCCTTATAGGCCCTAGGCTATTAGTTAGCTAGATGGTTAAGCCAGACGATATAAAGGAGGCTGTTAAAACAATAAAGCCCTAGAAAGCACTAGGATTAGACGAACTCCCTATAGGCTTTCTAAAGGCCTATGGCGACCCCCTATACCAGGCACTTGCTATATTAGTATCAAAGTCCTTCCTCTACGGCTTTTACCTATAGGAATATAAAGAGGCAATCACTATAGTTCTCCTAAAGCTAGGAAAACAGCTAGACGCCTATAACGCCCCTAGGGGCTACCGCCCTATAGCCCTACTTAACTGTATCAGTAAGATACTAGAGAAGGTTATAGGGGCAAAAATAAGGGATGTTGTAGAGGCCTTTAAGCTTATTCCAGCGATATAGTAGGGCTACTGCCGCTATAAGTCTATGGAATCCGCCATATACCTCCTACTAGCCTAGGTCTAGGAAGCCTGGAAATATAAGGCTGGGGCCTCTCTACTATAGCTCGACCTATTAGGGTATTTCGATAGCATCCCCTATATAAGGCTCCTAGCTGTCCTAGATCAACTAGGGCTGCCTACCTGGCTGCTCTCCTAGCTAAGGGAGTTCCTCTCCTCTAGGACTACTAGCCTCTTATTTAACAGCTAAAGAAGCTAACAAATCCTAGTACCTACCGGGGTACCCTAAGGATCACTACTTTTACCTATTCTCTCAGTCCTATACCTCTGCCTACTATACGAAAGGCTAGAAAGAAAACACCCTACTATCTCTACTATAGGATACACGGACGATACCAACCTACTAGCCTTTGGAAAAGATGCTATAATAGTAACTAGGCAACTAGAAGAGGCCTGGAAAGAGTGCTTAGACTGGGTAACAACCGCTAGGGTCACCTTCTTAGCAGTAAAAAGCGAGCTTATACACTTCCCTTTAGGAAGAAGGCTCTAGAATACCCCTATTTGCCTAGGACCTATAGAGGACTCTCCCCCCCTATAACCAGCAATAGAGACCTGTTTTCTAGGGGTATAGCTAGACCCTAAGCTTACCTGGAAGGCCTATGCCAACACCCTACGGCAGAAGCTGAAAACGCAGTCCCTAGCTATTACTAGGCTAGTAGGGAAGACCTAGGGACCTGGAATTGAGAAGACTAGGCTCCTTTATATAGCGGTTATAAGGCTAGTTCTAGCCTACATAGCCTTAGCCTGGTATACTCTAACGCCTATAGTACCAAACAAGCCATAAGGTATAGTAAGAGGCCTACTTATAGCAGAGAACAAGGCCCTAAGAAGAGTTATAGGGGCCTATAAACGAACGCTGACCCGGAGTCTCTAGTACGAGGCTAATGTCCCCCTCCTTAACCTCTACCTTAATGCCCTCTCCTTTTCTAGCTAAGCTAGAATAAACAGAGCTATAGGGGAAGAAGTTACTAAGCAGAAAAAAGCCCTACGCTACTCCCTAGGCAATAGGACCCCTAGGACTAGCCTCCCTCTAGGAGGATATATAAAACAAAAGAGGAAGAAAGAGGTAGTAGTATAGTAGTATTACTAACAGCTATAGAAGGCTATTAACGAGGAGCCCCTATATACTGCCTGGAAAGACTGCTACCTCTGAGAAGCTACAGCCTCCGGCTATAACCCCTATATAGAGAGCCTCTTAGAGAAATCAGCCAAGGACGCCTTCTAGGGAGAGAATCTAACTAAGGGCTTTAAAGAGACCTTTAAGAGGCGCTACTATAACCTCTCTAAGGCTGAGAGCTCGCTGCTAATACAGGCCCGTATAGGGAAGATAGGCCTAAGGGGATTCCTATATACCTATAAGGTACCTGGAGTTAACAGCCCCCTCTGCCGCTGCCACCTAGCTATAGAGGACATCCAGCATATATTCGACGGTTGCCTGGCCTACCCTTCGACCTCCTTTAAGGAGAAAGAAAGGGGGGCCATATACAGCTTCCTCTATAGGCTTGAAAAGGGAGGCGGCAACGCTATACGCCTCCTAATCCGCTATATCGCTACTAGACTGCCAGAATACTCGGTTGCTTAGAGGCTAGGAGCGGTCTAGCCTATACCCCTTTAGGAAGTGTGTTTTCATACTCCTAAGGGGGCGGTATCTATTACGGTAAAGAACGGCCCAACCCTACCCACACCCTCCCTCCTCTTCCACGCACAGTTATAGGTTTTTCACCCGTTATACGGTTTTCCTATAGCACTAGACTAGCCCACCTAGATATCCCCTATAGGGATCAGATAGCGTAATAGAATCTATCTATCTATCTATATAGGGCCTATATTGCTATAATTTGCCAGCTAGAAGCGACTTTCGACTTGTTAGTAGCAGTATAATTAACTAAACCTGATATAGCAGAGATTACCAAGCTTAACGCTTAACTATAATAGTAGATTAAACCGACACCTAAAAACGAAAAACGAGTTTTTGGTCAAAACTACACCAAATCGCGTGCAACCATATCCATTCGAACCGTCCGATTAAGGATACAACGCCCGCTAATTTTCGCTATAGCGCTGTTGGTTACGCAACAGCCCTAAGCGTGCGAAAATACAGAAAATAGCAAGCCTAGCTGCCCTCTTATAACTGCAATTTCCCTATATATAGGCCGCTAATGCAGCTCTGCGCCCTGGCAACCCTACCCTACCTATAGCTAACGACAATAATAACAACCCCCTAAGCTAGCTCCTAAGCATAGACTAACCCCTAAGTATAGACTACCTAAACAACGATATAAAAATGGAAGACTGCTAAACTACTACCTCTACTACTGCTAAAGAGACTGCTATAAGCGCTATAACTATAGTACCTATAGCACCTAGCTCTAGTACCCCCCCTACTATCAACGCCCCTACAATTAGCGCCCCTCCCTTAACCAACGTCTTTACCCCTTTCCTTAGGGGCCTAAACGGCAGCCGGCATGCCCTAGCCCTAGCCCCGGCCCCTTCTAGCTAAAAAACCTCGAAAAAGCCAGGGAAAAAATCGGAGAAAAATACAGGGAAAGAAGAAAACAACAATAGTACTACCAAGGCCGACCATATTGCCCTAGCAATCAAGAAAACCGCCTAGGCTGCCCTAAGCCCTCCTAAGCTTGCCCTTACACTCTCTAGCCTCCTAGACCGGATAATTAGCCTAGCTAAGAACAGTACTAACTTCTATAGTATAGTAGAAGCGACTACTAAAGCCAGGCAAATCGCCCTTATAGCCCTGCTCTAGGACCCGCCTAAAGAAGCCCTAGCTATAGTAATAGCTCTAGTACCCTAAAACCGCCCTACTGCCCTAGGAACGCCTAAGCTATAGCACTAGTAACACCCTTAGCAGCCTAGCTACTACCAGTAACAATAGCAGCAACAATAGTAATAGCCTAGCCACTCCTAACCTATAGCCCCTACCTAGGCTAATATAGCTAGTAAGCTAATAGCTAGCAAGGTAACTAGGCCTAGCCTAGAGCGCTAGGTACTTGTCCGACTAGGCTTAGCCTAGTAATAGGTACTTGCTAAATCTGCCCTAGAGGTAATATAGGCTATCTAACAGGCTTCTGGCCTAGCTATTTAGGGGGTTTAGACACTCTCTAGCAGTAACCTCCTACTAGTTATAGAGAACGTAGAGATAAAGAAGAGCCTAGAGAACAATACTACCTGGATTATAAGGGCCTTTAGAAAGAAGGCCTCCCTATATACCATAACCTAGGCGGTAGTAGTTAAGGGCCTTATAGTCTATAACTGGGTTATAGAGGAAGGCCTGCTAGAAGAAGCTAAAAAGCAATACCTTACGGCAGTTAGGGCAAAAGTCTAGTACCCTTAAGGGCTAGAATAGACTAGGGTTAAGGTACTAATAGCTTTTACCTCCTTAGAGGCAGCCTAGAAAGCCTATAAGAAGGGGGTCTTCTAGAGCTGCCAAGCCCTAGAAGCAAAGCCCTAGATCAACAAAGCTAAGCCTATCTAATGTCTATAGTACTAGAAATAGAGCTATAGGGCTAAGGTATGCCGGAGTAAGGAAGAGATCTGCTATAACTGCAGCGCTAACAGCTATACCACGCTAGAAGCCCCTACCTATACTAGGGCACCCCGCTGCTATAACTGCCGCCAAGCTTACCACACCTGCTTAGAGGCCTGCCCCTACCTAAAAGAGGCATAGGCATAGGCTAAGAGATATCTACGTTCTAGGCCTAAGGCCTTTAACGTTGACTAACCGCCCCTATACTAGTACTTATAACAATAGTAGCAATAGTAATAATAGCAATAACACCCCCCCTAGTAGACCTTATTATAAGAGGAGGGGGAGGAAGGCTATACTATAATCTTAGGGAAGAGATAGAGGGGCCGACCAACAGTATCAAGAGGGTTAACCCCTAACCAGAGCATAATTACTACCTGCTTTAGCTACCTAAGCGGCTAAACCCCCCCTTCCTCTACGCCAGCTATAAGCCCTAAAGGGGCTATAAGACCTACTAGAACCCTAGAACCTATAGGAGCCCCTAGACCCCTAGATACTAGACCTAGACCGGACCTAGATACTAGACTAGCTAGCACTACTACTATATAACAACTACCGCCTATATAGCCAGAGGAGATAGAGATATAAAGGTATACCTCTAGAATATACAGGGCTCGAAGGAGGTACAGGAAATACTACTTTCTATAGTAAAAGAAGAAATACTCGCTATATAAGAGCCCTAGATTAATAGGTAGGTATAGTACTCTACCTACTACCCTAGATCAGCCTCCTACTACCTTATTTTCACCCCTAATAGACAAGCCTTACTTTATATCTATAAATCACTCCTGCTAGTAATATAGACTTATAGCTCTAGCTTAGACTAGGCTAGGGCTACTATACAGACTAAGAACGGCCCCTTTATAGTCTGGTCCCTATATAACAACCCCTAACCCTAGGCTGGCCTAACCCCCCTTATAGAAGAAATAAGGGGGAAAATCAATGCCTGCCTAGGCCTTTACCTTCTAGCTAGGGACTTTAACCTTTACCACCCCCTATAGGACTAATATAACCGCTTTAGCCCTAGGTTAGAAGACCTACTACTATTAATAGCAGAGTAGGGACTTACCCTCTATACCCCCTACAGCGCTATAACTAGGGTACTATAGAGGAGCTAAGCAGGTAGGGCCTTAACTATCGACCACTTCTAGCTTAGTAGCAGCCTTACCTACTTCTATACTAGCTTAGATATACACTTACGCTTAGACTACTACCCCTAGGTACTAGATATCAACCTAGAAAACATAGAAACCCTACCGCTGCCCCCCCGATTCCAGTAGAAGAAGATAGATAAGAAGGGGGTAGTAAGAGAGACTAGCTCCCTAATATACAATATAGAGGGCTATAGATATCTATTATGCCTCTCTAACCTAGCTGAGCTCTAGAAGGCCTATAGGCAACTATTAGAGGAACTCTAGCGTATTACTAGGGCTATAACCCCTAAAGAAGCCCTAGTAACTACTAGAAGGAGAAATACCCCCTAGTAGAATAACGAAATCTACTAGGTAGTCTAGGAAAGAAAAAGGGCAGAAAGACAGCTCTAACACTCCCCTAGCAACCAGGCCCTCCTTACTGCCTATAAATCAGCCTAAAAAGAGCAAACAAAAGCTATAAAAGAAAGTAAGAGGAAGACCTAAAGGGCCTTTCTATAAAAGGCTAGAGAAAAGCCGGAGAAGCTCTAGTAACTAGAAAGATAGGCTAGGCTATAAAGTACTACCGCCCTACCCCCCTCTAAGCTACTAACCCTTAGATAAGCCAGTACCTTCTAGGAGAAGCTAGAGGCCCTTTCAGCATACTTCTTCCCCCTCTCCCCCTAGAAGGATAGCCTAGAGGAACCCCTAATAGGCCCTAGGCTACTAGTTAGCTAGACGGTTAGGCCAGATAATATAAAAGAGGCTATTAAAACAACAAAACCCTGGAAAGTACTAGGACCTAATAGACTCCCTATAGGCTTTCTAAAGGCCTGTGGTAACCCCTTATACAAGGCCCTTGCTATACTAGCCTCGAAATCCTTCCTTTATAGCTTCTATCTATAGGAATATAAGGAAGCAGTTACTATTGTCCTCTCTAAGCTAGGAAAACAGCTAGATACCTATAATACCCCTAGAGGCTACCGACCTATAGCCCTGCTTAACTACATTAGTAAGGTCCTGGAAAAAGTTATAGGGACTAAGATAAGGGATATAGCCGAAGCTTTTAAGCTAATTCCAGCAACGTAATAGGGCTACTGCCGTTATAAGTCCACCGAATCAGCTATATACCTCCTTATAGCTTAGGTCTAGAAGGCATGGAAATATAAAGCCAGGGCCTCCCTCTTATAGCTAGACCTATTAGGATATTTCGATAGTATCCCTTATAACAGACTCCTAGCTATACTAGACTAGCTAGGGCTACCTACCTGGCTACTATCCTGGCTAAAGGAATTCCTTTCCTCTAGGACTACTAGCCTCTTATTTAACGGCTAAAAAAGCCAGCAAATCCCGGTACTAATAGGAGTACCCTAAGGCTCACCACTTTCACTAATCCTCTTAGTCCTATACCTATGCCCCCTATATGAAAGACTAGAGAGAAAATACCCTGCTATCTCTACTATAGGCTACATAGACAATACTAACCTACTAGCCTTTGGTAGAAAAGCTATAACAATGGTTAGGTAGCTAAAAGAAGCCTAGAGAGAGTGCCTAGACTAGGTAACAACCGCCGGGGTTACCTTCTTAGTAGTAAAGAGCAAGCTTATACACTTCCCCCCTAGAAGAAAGCCCTAGACCAACCCTATTAACCTAGGACTAACAGGAGACTTCCCCCCCCTATAACCAGCTATAGAGGCCCGTTTTCTAGGGGTTTAGCTAGACCCTAAGCTTACCTAGAAGGCCTACGCTAACACCCTATAGCAGAAGCTAAAAACACAGTCCCTCGCTATTACTAGGCTAGCTAGAAAGACCTGGGGACCTAGAATCAAAAAGACTAGGCTCCTATATATAGCAGTAATAAGGCCGGTCCTAGCCTACATATCCTCGGCCTAGCACACCTCTATACCTATAATACCAAACAGGCTATAGGGTATAACTAGAGGCCTACTAGCAGCTGAAAACAAGGCCCTAAGAAGAGTTACAGGGGCCTATAAGAGAACACCGATCTAAAGCCTCTACTATAAGGCTAATATCCCCCCCCTCGACCTCTACCTTAACGCCCTCTCCTTCTCTAGCCAGGCTAGAATAAATAGGGCTATAGGGGAAGAGGTAGCTAAGTAGAAGGAAGCCCTACGCCTTACCCTTAGAAACAGGACCCCTAGGACTAGCCTCCCCCTAGGAGGGCGTATAAAGTAAGAAAGAAAAAGAGAAGTAATAGCCTAGTAGTACTACCAACAACTAAGGAAGGCTATTAACGAGGAACCCCTTTATACCGCCTAGAAGGATCACTATCTATAGGAGGCCAGGGCCTCTAGTTACGACCCCTATACAGAGAGCCTCTTAGAAAAATCAGCCAAGGCTACCTTTTAAGAGGAAAACCTAGCTAAGGCCTTTAAGGAGGCCTTCCAAAGACGCTACTATAACCTCTTTAAGGCCAAAAGCTCGCTACTAATATAGGCCCATACAGGGAAGATAGGCCTAAGGGGATTCCTATATACCTATAAGGTGCCTAGAGTTAATAACCCCCTCTACCGCTGCTACCTAGCTATAGAGGACATCCGACATATATTCGACGGTTGCCTGGCCTACCCTTCAGCCTCCTTTAAGGAGAGGGAAAGAGGGGATATTAGATCGGCGTAGCTAGTGCACGACTAGCCGCCGCTTGTTTTTCTTCTTCTTCTCCCTCTGTTCAGAGGAGACCTATGCCTACTTTCTCTTCTGTCATGCAGTAGAGTAGGTGGACAAGGCTGGTCTTTCTTTTCCGCCCCTTATCTTATTCCAGGCTAATAACAAGATTGCGAATTAGCAGTATAAGGAGGATAATAGTATAAGAAGCTAGCTTTCCTTCCTATATTTAGAGAGAGATAATCATTAATCATCCTAATTATTATAGTTATATAGTTATATTTTACCTATTTAGATATTCCATCTACTTCTTACCTCTAGGCTACTTTAGCCTATTTACTTAGTTCTATTGCACCTGTCATCCTTAGTCTCCCCTAATTAGGGAGACTATAGCCTTGGTATATATATACCTCTTATCCTCTTGTCTAGATAGCTGTTCGATATATAGCTGCCTACTACCTTTAGATAGCTGCTCCTACTTTCTTATAGGTCTACTACTCTGTTTTATATAAGGGCTTAGCTAGGAATAAACTAAGTAAGGGCTCTAACACTTATAAGTAGGCTTTACTTGTATTAGGGTTGTCTTACTATCGATAAGGACAACCTATAGACTGTCGGCTAGACGACTCTGTAGTATAGTATTAATAGGACAACTATTTCGAATTTTCTACTCTAACGACTTAGACCGGTGTTTCTAGGCCTCTGACCTCTAATTAGACAACGATAATCTTACTTAGTATAACAGTTATATTAGTCGTAGGTTATATAACAATTCAAGACCCGATATATCGGTTAAGTTTAAGATAAGTATAATCTTAGCTATACTAGAAACTTAGTTGTCTAAGCATTCTAATAGATATACCTTATGTCGAACGAAAGGGATAGGGAAGTACTTAAACCCCCCTCTCTTATTCTATCAGGTATATTAGCTATAAAAGTCTCCTTTAGATATAACTTATACAACTCTTATCTTTAGTTCTTTTCCCTTATTCGACATTTCTAGTATTAGCAACTATATAAGGATTAGAGCCTAGTAAAGAGATTTCCTATATCTAAGGAAGATTTCGATACTAGGGCTAGATATATAGACCTTACTTATAACTTAGGAACGTAGTCTTATCCTTGATTTTCTCCTCTATCTAGATAAGTAGCTAGCTATCCTAACTCGTTTTAGCATTACAAACCCTTAGTTAAAACAAAAGGAGTTATCTTAGGTTAGGCTATATTAACGAACGATTAGGCTTGGCTTACTATCTAGTATTGCTTCGCTACTTCTATATATACCAGGGTTATAGATATTGTAGAGTCCTTTTCGTTCTAGCTTCTTAGGTCGACTAGCCGGTATTAGCTAGTTAGTCTTAATCTGGATAAAGGCGTTGTCTTGGTACCTATTTAGAAGTAGTACCCCTATATAGTAATAACGATTTACAAGATTACCATACCTTGGGCATATAATAAGGGGTAGGGGTAATAGGAAAGTTAAGTTAGGATGGCTCTAGTACTAGGCCTTTAGTTATGTTTTTAGAACTGCCTCCTTTATCCTTTAGATAGGGGAGGAACATAACTAAGTATGTCTAAAGTGTCTTAGTAGTATATATTTAAACTGGCGAAATAAGTATTACTTACTTTCTATATAGTAGGAGTATATAGTATAGGGCTTAACTGATTAAGTCTATAGTAAGAAGATAGACTAAGCTATAGATCTGTTCGATATAAGCTTTTTAAAGAGTTAGATACATTTGATTTTATAATAGAGAGAGAAGGAGTTTATACTAGGTAGGAACCAGGTATAAGCAATGTTTTATAAAGATAAGGTAGGTATAATATTACTATAATTATACTATAGTAGCAGACTATATCCTTCCTCTCTTGCCTTATATCTCTCCTCTATCCTACAATCTAATCCCTTCTAAATTCCCCCCTAGATAAAGTCCATTGACAAATTAATAGAAGCTACTAGTAGCTCTTTATATTAATAAAACCAAGGCTTATCTAATTAGGAGAACGATAACTGTACTTTATATCTATTACCTATTAACATACTCCTTAGTACTTTCCTAACTTCTTCTAGAGACTTTAAGTCTATAGTATATTTGGCTAGACTAAGTATCAACATTTTACTATCTAGTATAATTATACATTAACCTTCTACTTAGTTATTTATTGGTAAAAGCCTTATCTAATAGGATTTCCTAGAGTATATCCTTTTAAGGAGAGAAATCTATCGACTTTGCAGACTTGTAGGCAACTCTATTCCTTTAGTAGTAGAATTATAAAACTTATCTAATTAGACGACAGACTCTACTAGAAACCAGCTTTAAGAAGCTAGACCCTCTTTTTCCTTTTATAACCTCTTTCCCTTAGTTCCTCCTTAAGCAGAATCTTTCCTACTACTATTCTCTAGTAGTATATCGGAAATAGATACTAGTAACCAGAACTAATTAGGTACTATAGTTAGAATGTTAACTAACACTCTTTATCGGTTAAATCCTATAAGGAATATTAGCTTCCTATCTGTTTAGTCTAAAGGGCTTAGTAGATAATTCTATAGCGCTAATATTACAGATTACTTATAAGCTTTCAACAATGCTTATAAGGACTATAGTATAGTGACCGATATTAAGAAGTTTACCTAGTAAAAGAGGTAGTATAATTCTAACCAACGTTGTAAGATAGCCTCTATAATTAAGGACAAGGGAGTAACAATATAGCAAGAACTCTATAGGATAATGCTTAAGCATTAGAAGGCTTTTGACCTTAAGGCGTTAGAGGACCTAGTTAAGTAGCTTAACCGCTTCTATAAGTATACTATCTCGAACATCTTAGCTATATAGATCAAATAGGCTATAGAAGAACTCGACACTATAATTACCCGGATACTAGCTACTAAGTTAGCCCCTATTTAGAAAGATGCCCCTTAACGCTTTTAGGAAAAGTTGCCTAAGGATTACTAATACTTACTTGTTTAAGGATACTGCCTTAGAGGCGCTATACCTATATAAGACTTATATAAGGCTATCTAGGATAACTTCTAATCCTTAGTATTAGCAGTTTTATTTAAAGGATTTATCTACTAAGGAGCACTAACTTGGATCGAACTACTAAGCTAAGACGTCTGTTTAGATAAGAGTAATAATAATAGTAAAGAGACTAATCTCCTTTTAGCCAAAGTCGAAAAGCCTTCTTCTTCTATCTCTTCTCGAAACTTCTTGCCTAAGTCGACTAAGTCTGCTTAAGTAAGTAAGAACCAGGTCTTATTCTCTAATTAAAGGAGTACTAGCTAGGAATCGGTTAAGATCATCCTAAAGCTGCTAATAGTTAAGGAAATATAGTTTAATCAACTTACCGATACCTAAAAGATAGTGATAAAGCTTTATACTACTAACCTTTTATAGAAATAAGGTAATAAGGTAACTAAAAGAGCTGTTTAAGACCTATATAATTAGATAGCCTTACTTAGAATCTCGCTAAACAAGATAGACCCTATAGTAAAATCGGTTATACGCCTAAGAGATAAGCTAAACGACTTACCGAGCTTTATAACCAATGTTAATCAGGTAGTATACCTAAGGGAGGAACAAGATATAGCTAAACAGAAAGGGTATTATAAACCCTAATACTACTACCTCTATCTAGATAAGCAAGTCGATCTTCCTCTACTTACGGCGTATACTTTGCTTTAGAATATAGAGCCAGGTAAAGTCAATAGTTATACTAGCAGACCTTTTCGCTCTAACACTAATCGAAGGTATAAGGCTCTTAAAGGGATCTATTACTACTAGTATGGTTAATAGTACTATATTAGCTTGTATAATCTAATGAAAGCTGATAACAAACTTAGGCTTAGGTATATGTTTAGGGCAAACGCTTACCTTAGTTAGAAAATCCGTAGAAAAGACCTACCTTATAACCTATACCGGATTAACCTAGTCCTAGTGATAAAGGCCTGTAAGGAAGGCGCCCTTTTCTACCTTGTTTAAGCACTTTATAAGGTATATAATACTAAGTTCCGCCCTGCTTATCTCTAATAGAAGCGTGATTATAAGACTAAGTATAACAAGGTTTTTAAACCCTTTTTCAACTCTCTTTCTATGCTAAGCTACGCTTATACCTAGCTAGAGGAAGAGCGAGTTAAGATACGTTTTCTTCTAACAGAAGAAGAGAGGAAAAGCCGGCTTTTTAATGTCACTTCTTATAGTATTAGGCCTATTGCATCTTCTTTATCCTCTCCTGCTTATAGCTCTTCTATATAAGGGGAGAATATATTTATAGCCCTGATAGTATAAACCAGAGTCTATTACTTACTACCTCTAGTACCTAGTATTATGTCTTTCCTATTATAGGTAGTTAACTCTATAGAGGTCTTAGATCTAGATCTAAGTCTTTATTGGAATGGGTAATCCTATATAAGGATCTATAACCACTATAGCCTACTAGTAGTAGTCGTATAGGGTACGTAGGGGCAGCAACAGCGTTGATATGGCCTAAATAGCACTTCCTAGGTATGTGCTAATATAGTAAAGTAGGGCCCTTTACTGTATTCCCTCTATAAAAGTCCTTATATAACGGTATAGTTATAGGCTATAAAGCTATATTATAGGGGCTTTAAGCTTATATATCACGGCTTTCAGTGGGTCTTATAGGCCTATAAGGCTTATAGTTGTAGGTAACGTAGTAATTTGATTTCTAGTCCAAGTAGGTAAGGCTTCGCAATTTCCTTTCCTACATATACCCTCCGGCACCGTTCCTGCCCTCCACATGGCAGGAGCGCCTTAGTAGGTGCATGGCCACTTCCCGAAAAACCAAATAAGCTGGCGATTTTAAATAATCGACTTACGGCCACCTAAGCTGCAGGGTAAGCCGCACGACTTTTCCTGTAAGTTCTGTTTTCGCTCCTGCGGTGCAGGGTAGGTACAGGGTAGGTAGGTGACCTAGTAGAAGAGCCTTTTAAGGCTATTTCTAGCGCTTATACAGCCTAAGGAGGCTGTCTCTACAAAAGTGGGGCATAAATCTAAAAATAGAAAAGCCTTTTAAAGCTATTTCTAGGCTATATAGTGGAGTATATAGCTTAGTCAGCGGTATCCACAAAAGTGGGTCCACCCTTAGAATATAGCTATATATCTAGTAGTTCGAGAACTGAAATCCGTTTTACCTAAGCTATAACCGTTAGAGCGCTATAGCTTATTTTGTACGTTTAACACCCCCTCTATTCTTCTGTTCCTTTATAAGCCTTAGAAAGCTATATATAGGTAAAGAATAGAAGAATCCTAAGAAATAAGAACGTAAGAGCAAAACTATTCCGTTAGACAAAGGGGTTAGGCCCTTATATATATATAGGATAAACCCCTATTATATATAGAAAGAAGTAAGAATATATATAATGTTGAAATCAAACCTATAACCTATTTAAAGGTATAGGTACTATAGCTTTAAAGCGTATAGTAATATATAATATCTAAATATTCTATACCCTAGCGACTGATAGACGCACTAGAGTATAGAAGGAGTAAAGGGCTTATAAACGCCTTTATCCTCTTATAGAGAAAACAATTTTTAGCACAGTTTTAAATTTTATGCCCTTTTTTACTCCGTTCTTTCAGCCAGTTCTAGTAAGGAAATAACAGGTAGTCACATAGAGAATCCCCCTCTAAAGGAAAGTATACTACTAGTAATAGCCGGAGCCTATATTTTCCAAATATAGCTATACTATATACTAGAGTACTTCTAGACGTAGCTAGAGTAATATAGGCCTCCCTAACGCCGCAGGGAGCTGATGCCAGCACAAGGGCGCCTATAGAACTGTACTACAGTGGCTAGGACCTTATAAGCCTTTTAAGGCTACATAGAGGAATTAGGTGATTCCAGAGGGCTGTAAAGTAGCCGGTACTATTAACTAGTCTTATAAGCTAATCAGGCTAAGCCAGGCCTTCTATATATATAGTATAGAATATATATATATATAGGGGTAGAGGGTAGCTTAGTAAAAAGCTCCCTTAGGTTGTAGGCCTAAAAGCCTGATAAAAGACTGAAAGCCACTAACTGGTAGGGCTTTAGTAAGTCCGTCAGCCGGCATACACTTAGTATTAAGATATATAATAGTAACTATTTTAGCCTTAACCTGCTCTCTAACGTACCGGAATTTCAGCAGGGTATGCTTAGTTCTAGCGTGTAGCGCTGGGTCATTAGCCACCGTTATAGAGCCCTGATTATCTCCATAGAGAGTAATAGGGTAGTCTATAGGTCTATGAAGTTCAGAAAATAGCCCTATAATCTACTGTACTTCGCGTATAGCCTCTGTAAGTCCATCAGTTTCAGCTTCCAGGGTAGAGAGAGCAATAGTAGTAGCTCTTTTCGTTTTCCAGCTAATAGGCCCACCGGCTAACTTATATAGATAGCCGTAGGTGGATTTACTAGTAGCCTTATCCCCTGCAAAATCAGAATCACTAAAGCCTATAGGGACTAGACTACTATTAATTATAGAATTCCGGCTACTACCTTTACTATTTCTAGAATCTACTATAGTAGTAGAGGTAGTAGTTAGGGGCCTAGGCCCTTCCTTAGAGTGAAAGTCTCTACTAAGCTTAGTAGTTGTATTACTACTATTACTAAGCTTAGGCCCTAAATCAGCTACTGTATTTCCGTTATAGCTAAAACAGATGCTATAGTCTTTAGTACTGTTAAGATACTTAAAAAGATTTTTAGCAGCGTTTAAGTGTGATTTTGTAGGTCTATTTAAAGACCTAGAGAGCTACTGTACGGTAAAGCTAATATCTACCCTAGTAAGGAGCATTATATACATAGCTGTTCCTACTAGGCTTTGATAGAGCTTAATTTCCGTAGAGTTACAGAGGTGGCTAGCAATATCTTCCTCTAGTTGAAGTTGACTTACTAGCCCCGGCTGTAAGGGAATAGATATAGGCTTAGAATCGGCTAAGTTAAAGCGGCTAACCGCCTCTTCTATATACTGTAACTGGTTAAGCCATAGGCGCCTATTAGGTCTATCCCTTATAATCTGCATGCCTAGGAAATAGGCGGCAGGCCCTAAGTCTTCTATAGCGTAGACCTTATTAAGCCGTTTCTTTAAATCAGTTATATAGCCTATATTAGGCCCTATAAATAGACAGTCATCTATATAGGTAACGATAAAGTGGCAGGTTTTAGCATTATAGAAGACCCCTGGATCTAAAATAAGAGGGAGATAGCCTAGGCTCTTAAGTAAGATTTTAAGCTTATCTTGCCACTCTCTAGGGCTTTATTTCAGACCGTATAACGCTTTAGATAGTTTAATAATATTAGGAGTAGAAGGATTATAGCTGTATTTCAGTAAAAGCTTATAAATAGCCTTATTAGAAGCCGCTAGGTCTAATAGTCCTTCAGGGATTTCCATATATATTTCTTCTCTAAGAGCGCTATTAAGAAATGCCCCTATAAAGTCAGCTTGTTCTATTTCCCAGTCTAGAACAGCACCTATAGCTAGAAGTATACGCTAAGTAGGTGGTATACTAGTAGAGGCGTAGGTTACAGTGTAATCTAGGCCTTCTACCTGCATAAAGCCCCTAGCTACTAACTGAGATTTATACTTAATAGGCCTGTTTTTAGCGTCCTTTTTAACCTTAAGAACGTTTCGACAGGTAATAAGCTTACAGTTAGAAGGTAATAGACTCCTAGGTAGGAATTTAAAAACCCCTAGCTCTAATAACTGGATAAATTCCTTAGTAATAGCCTCTAACCACTTACTACGCTCATCTCTAGGTAGTTTTAAGACTTGCTTATAAGTAGTAGGCGTACTATCCTTAGATATTACCCTTTTTCGAGCCTTATAGACAAAAGACAGTATATAGCTACTAGTCTTAGCTAAAAGCTTATAGTAATCGAGCTGCATTTTATCCCCCTCTAAAATAAGATTACTATTATCAAGAGGTTCGTTCGTTATAGGCTGATTAGGCGCTATAACTTCTATAGGCTTAGGTGCAAAAATAGGCTCTATAGTTTGGGGAAACACCTCTGGTAATTCAGGCTTTCTAATAGATATAGTAGGCCTAGTAGACTCTACTATAACCGGATTTATAGGCTTATCCGGTGAGGGTTTATCTAATTCACTATCGGAAGAAGATTCGTAGGGTTCTAGCTTACTAGGTCCTATTTCTATACTAATAGGCTTTTCAGTATTAAGATTAGAAGGGTCCGGGCTGATAGCCCCCTCTAAATCTAAGTCTAGGTCTACTAATTCCCCCTCTAAAGCCGTATTATCAGTAGGCTGACTTAGTACTGTATTATCCTCTATGAACTTAACAGTAGAGGTTTTAAGTACTGCTCTTCTAGACGGTATATATACTAGGTAGGTCTTAGAACCTAATACCGCTAGTAATTTACACTCTTCCGTTCTAGAGGTAAATTTTAACGATTTAGACCGTTTTTCTAGAGGTATAATCGCCTCTCCTCTAGCGCCTATAGCCCTATAGCGCTCTAGGTTAGGTATATGTGGAATACCAGGCTCTAGCTCGTCAAATAGCGCCTGGAAAGGAGTGGTTTCCTTATTAGTTATAGCTGTACTATTAACTAATTCCACTACAGCCTCCAGTATAAAGCACCACAAATACTAGGGTAAAGCGCTACTAAGAATAGTACACCTTACACGGTCTAGTATAACTCTAACTGATCGTTCTACTAAGCCGTTCTGCTCGTGGATATAGGGGGCAGAAGTGCTAAATTTAATACCCCTTTTAGCTAACCAAGTAGTTAATAAATCAGTTATTTCAGTGCCTCCGTCAAAGTGGAATTTAGTAGGATATCTACCAAATCCATTCCTTAGGCCCCTAAAAAAGCCCTTAATAGCGTTAGCTACTATAGGGCCTGATTTATTAGGTAGGTTAAAAACCCACCTATACCTACTTTTACGGTTAACTAGAAGTAAGACTATAGGGTTTCTATTATAAGGCCTAGGCCTAATTTTAACAGTATCGCCCTCTATTGAGTCTAAGACCCTAGGTGGGTCAGGTATTAAAGCCTTACTAACCCTTCTCACTGCTTTACCTCGATCATAGCTAGAGCAGTGAAAATCAGCTTCCTTTATTTTATCAAAATTAGGCAGCCCTTTAGTAATACTAGAGGTCTTTTTCAAAAGACGTAGGCCTATATGGCCTAGCCTAACGTGCCATAATTTAGCTAAATTAAGTAGATTATAGTAATCTCGCTGACCTATATTAGGCTCCTTTAAAGTAGGGCTAGATATAGCCTTTTCTACTACTTTATTCCCCTCTATAACTGGCTCTCTTAGCATACGGGGCAGGTCTCCAGTGCCAGTTAAGGGCTCAGGCTCCCTAGTCTTACGGGGACTTTGATAGGGGGCCTGGGCAGTGGCTAAGGGCTCTACAGGCCTACGGGGCCTTTTCCCCCTTAAAGAAGGTCCTACACCTTTTAAAGTAGTACCCTTAGCCGGAGAATTCCTTAGCTTATAGCGCTTATTAGGCTCTATAGCTTCGGATACTATAGCATCCTCTATAATAGGTCTATAGTCTTCCTTTCTAATAGAATTAGAAGGAATTTCCACTACTATCTTATTACGCTGCGGCTCTATACTTTTAGTAGTATAACTAGAAAGGCCTAAAGGAAAAGCAAAATTTGCATGTAATATAGGCTTAGAGCTGCCTTTAACGTCAAGAAAAAATCCTGATTTCTTAAAGTCTAGTACAGCTATATAGCGTCTATCACCCCCGTAAAGGGTTTCCTTTATAAGGCAACCTCCTGAATCATAGTGCCTAACCCCGCTAACAATATTTATATCAATATTAGGTAGGTATAAAACGTTATCTAATACTAATTTAGTATAGGTAGGGGGGGCCTTTCTAGATAGTACTTCTAGTGTAATAGAGCCTATACCAGCCGGGCTTACAGGGCCATTTCCAGTGTTAATAGGGCGTAACTGGCCTGTGTTAGGCGTAAAGGTAGTAAACCGCTCTTTACTATTACTGATATGGTCCGTAGATCCCGTATTGTATAGCCAACTATTATAAAGAGCGGGGTCTCTAGGGCGTCTTCTAGGCTTATTATCTTTATATTTTGCCTTGTTATTAGAAGAGGTTTTTAGGCCTTTTCCTTTAAAGTCCTTACGCTTCTTATACCCTTTTAACGCTAATAGCTGTGCTAATTAGGTATCAGAATCGCTAGAAGAACTAGAATTGGAACTAGAGTCGGATTCCTCTTCTTCTTCTATAGCTAGGTTATAGGACCCTAGCATAAAGGAGGCCTGTTCGGCACTTTTAGCACTATAATTCTGCCCTTTAATATTATAACTAGCCTTCTTCTTACCCTTTTTCTTATTTTTACCCTTCTTACTAGGGTTAGAATTTGAATTAGGGGTTGAATTAGAGCTATTAGCCACGTGAGCTGCTCTATACGCCTCTGTAGCCGGGTTCCTAGATTCTTCTAAAATATCAGCTATTAGATATTCTATATTAAGGCTAGAGGCTATAAGGCCTAGCATTCTAGCCTGTCTTATAGAGCTCTTTTGGCGTGATACCCAGCTAGGAAACTTAGATTCTAGAGCCTTAAAATACTGATTTAGTATTAAAGAGGGATCTATATCTATTTTAGCCATGGTAAGCTTAGCAAGATAGCCGTTAAATTCAGCGTTAAAAGCTGATAAGCCTTTTTTATAGGTACTAAAGGTAAGGGCGTGGAATTCGTTATAAACGTCCTCCTTTTTAGACTCTATAGGTCGGCTATACTGCCTAACAAGCAGCTTAAAGGCCTTAGAAGGTATATGAATCCACGATATAGCAGCCCTAGGGCCACTAGATAAGCTATCACGTAGAAGCATTAAAAGAACAGCTTGATCAGAGTCGCTATAAGTGTTAGATATATCAGGGTTTTCTAAAAAATTAGATATCCCTAACGCTCTTAGTACTATACTTAAAGCCTGAATCCACTGTTTAAAATTGCTTTCCCCGCTAAGCTTACTATCGTCCGGTATAGTATAGGCCTTTTTAGAAAGCTCCTTTACTATACTACTAGTAATAGTATCCTTAAAGCCTTCCTTAGACCCTGTATCTATAGGGGGGTCTAAATTACTAGTAGCTGAATTAACAGCCGGCCCTAGATGGGGCTCTTTCCTAGGGGGACGTGGAGGAGAATCTAAATCCATAGTACCGCTAAAAGGATCAAATCTAGGACTATAGCTAGTCTTTCCAGTAGCAGCAGCATTGCTACTATTAGTTAGAGAAGCTAAAGTAGAAGATATATTCTTTATAGCGCTAACGCTATCCTTAACAGAGGCTTTTAGGGTATTTAGACTTAAAAGTAGTGTTTTTATATCACTAGATTGGCTAGCTATAACTCGGTCATGAGATTTTATATTCTGTTTTAGGAATTCTATAACCTCGCTATAGTCTTCGCCATCTTCCTCATCTTCTAATAGGGTTTGTATAGGTAGTGGAGGCCTAGAAGATTGCCCTGGATCAGCTGGGTTACTAGCCCTTTTAGGGGCTATACCCTTCCCTTCAGCTTGATCCGCCATTGTAAATAGGCTACTATTTACTTTATAGTGCTAGCTAAAGCACTTAATTAGCTTCCAGTTCACTAAAGCTAATTAGCTAGCTTACTAATTATAGTAGTGATTTTCTAGGCTAGTCTTAGCGCTTAGTAGGTTTATAGCGCTGCCTACTTGCTACTTAGTAGGGCTTTCTAGTAGAAATTCTAAACTAGGCTTTAAGATAGGGACTAGAGACTTCGACGTAGGGACTTAACTACCGCCTATAGATATATCTATAGAAAGGGCTCTATAGTAGGGAAATATAGGTCTTTAGCGCTAGAAATTCTAAAACGCTAGCCTTTCTACTTCTAGCTATAAGTAGAAAGGTCTTTTAGTATAGGTAAGTATACTAGCCTAAGCGTATAAGAGCCCCAAATGCTCGTCAATACTATAGGACTTAGATTTCTCAGCGATTTATCCTTCTAGATTTTCAGGCTTTTTAGTCCTTAAATAGCCTTTAATAAGATGTAATATATAGCTTTTTAGGGCTAATATAGTACTATATTTTCAGCTATAAGAGGCTTAAATAGCCCTATATATATAGGCAGAGGTAGCGCTTTGAAATTGGACTTCAACGATAACTATCCCACAGGCTATCCGGGCTTATAACCTATTGGAATGGGTAATCCTATATAAGGATCTATAACTACTATAGTCTACTAGTAGTAGTCGTATAGGGTACGTAGGGGTAGCAACAGCGTTGATATGGCCTAAATAGCACTTCCTAGGTATGTGCTAATATAGTAAAGTAGGGCCCTTTACTGTATTCCCTCTATAAAAGTCCTTATATAACGGTATAGTTATAGGCTATAGCGCTATATTATAGGGGCTTTAAGCTTATATATTATGGCTTTTAGTGGGTCTTATAGGCCTATAAGGCTTATAGTTGTAGGTAATGTAGTAATTTGATTTCTAGTCTAAGTAGGTAAGGCTTCGCAATTTCCTTTCCTATATATACCCTCCGGCACCGTTCCTGCCCTCTATATAGCAGGAGCGCCTTAGTAGGTGCATGGCCACTTCCCGAAAAACCAAATAAGCTGGCGATTTTAAATAATCGACTTACGGCTACCTAAGCTGCAGGGTAAGCCGCACGACTTTTCCTGTAAGTTCTGTTTTCGCTCCTGCGGTGCAGGGTAGGTACAGGGTAGGTAGGTGACCTAGTAGAAGAGCCTTTTAAGGCTATTTCTAGCGCTTATACAGCCTAAGGAGGCTGTCTCCACAAAAGTGGGGCATAAATCTAAAAATAGAAAAGCCTTTTAAAGCTATTTCTAGGCTATATAGTGGAGTATATAGCTTAGTCAGCGGTATCCACAAAAGTGGGTCCACCCTCAGAATATAGCTATATATCTAGTAGTTCGAGAACTGAAATCCGTTTTGCCTAAGCTATAACCGTTAGAGCGCTATAGCTTATTTTGTACGTTTAACAGTCTTTAAGGTCTGTTTAGAGGGGAGGTTAATAATAAGGAAGCTGACTTTACAGCTTGTATAATAGAGGTCCCTGGTTAGGTTTCGGATTTTCTTAATACGGTTTAGCGCTAGGAGCTAGACGTTTTCTTTTTGAAGCCCTTAGAGGCCGCAGCTTATTTCTTATAGGATTTACTCTCTGCTCGGACAGGCTCTAAGCTTTACAGCAGTCTTTATAGTAATAGTACTATCGATATTTTACTTACGTTATAGAATACGATTGCGAAAGTAAACGATATGTTTAGTGACGAGGCAACGTAGCTGGCTATAGCTAAAGCTCTAAGTATAGCTTTTCAAAGTCGAAAGCGGCTATAACTAGAAAGCAACGACAATAAGCTACTAAGGGCAGGTCCCTCTTATACTCCTCTATCTAATTAGGCAGAGACCCCTACCGCTAGCGGCCTATCAATATAGGCAAGAGAAGAGCCTTCTTGTAAGATTAAAGTTACCGATATTTACTAAGGAATGCTTTAGAAAATGCTCGATAGAAAATATAGCCTTTTAAACAAAGAGGCCCTTAACCTAATAGAAGGCTAGAGCCTACTTTCTAAGATCATATATAAGTAGGTCTCTAAAGGTATTAGAATCGTTAAGGAAATAGCTATACTAGATAGCTCTAGCTTAGACGATACTCTCTCTACTTCTACTTTAGCTCTAGTATTAGGTTAGGCTAGCCTAGCTCTGTTCAGACGTCTATAAGGTTGTCTATCTAAGTAATAGGGGACGGCAAAGACGAATGTCGTTTCTCTGGTTAAGCCTGTAGGGGAATCTCAAATAGCCTAGTTCCTAGATATAAAGGACGGCTATTGTACGATTAGGTTGCTATAAGACTTTAGCGCCCTAAGTATCAACTCTGTCGTTACAGTAAAAAATACAGTTTCTAGTAGTATTATTAATAGTAATCTAATAATATAGACTAATAGAGCTTCCCTTATTCAGGGAGTAACCAAGTTCTATTCTTTACCCTAGATTTTTCTAACAGCCCTTTATAACAGTAGCCTATAGCTATACGCACTTCTAGATAGCAGATCGGAGTATAGCCTTATCTCCCTTAAGGTTATAAACTACCTTAACCTTATAATTATAAAAACCAAGATACAGTCCTATAGTTTATAGGGCGATTTGCAATCTCTCTAAGAGGAGGTTCTAGTGCCTCTCTATATCTAAGGTTATAGGGCTCTAGTCTACTACTATATCTCTTCTAACGATAGGTCTAATAAGGCTTATGATATCCTATTAGGGATGTCTTTCTAGAAGGACTATAAGGTAATTTACAGTCTTGGCAGTCCTAATATAGTATAAATGACTTTCTAAGACTAGGAATTTATTACTCGCCTTGCCCCTTCGGATGTTACTAGAGCCCTTTATACTGTTAAATAGGATTCCTCTATATAGGAGGGGGACGCTGTCGAATCCCCGTCTACTAGCTACTAGGATAGCCTGTTTACTTTATAGGGATAGGTAAATAAGGCTGATAAAGTCCCTAACTAAGTACTGACTTTGGAAGACAATAATAAGGTCCTGGAAGATTGGCTTAACGATAAAACTGTTGCTAATATTTTATATACTTCCTTTAAGCAGGAGTCTAGCGTTTGGCGTTTAGGTAGAAGGGATTTAGAGCGGGTTATTGGTATTTAGAGTTTTCCTTATATAAGAATAGTTTCTTCTAATTCTGTCTTTCCTTTAGGGATAGCTCCTAGTCTATCTCCTTCCTCTATTTAGTCCGAAAAACCCTCTATCCTTTAATCTTTTACTATATATAAGCCTACTAGAAAGAAGGTTTACCCTATTAATAATGTCCTATCTAATAGGTCGGTACTAGAAGGAATTGTTAACTAGAAGCCTACTAAGTTATTACTAGCTAAGGAAAAGGCAACTCCTAGGTATAAGTATAATTAATGGGTTTTTCTACGATTTTCGGATTTACCTTGTGGTTCTTAACTTATACCTAATCGGTTAAAGGGCTTAAAGGATAACATAAACCTAGCTTTCTAGCTCTCTAAGGATAAATTCGACTTGTTTGCCTATATACTTTTTAATAGGGAACAAGCCCTTACGTAGGAATTCGAGGACCTTAGCTGCATTGATCTGTTGATTATTCTGCCTTAGTATATTAAGACTATCTCTTACTCTACCTAGCAAGCTAAACATATGCCTATAGAAAAGGCAATAATTCCGGTGTATATAGATATCCTAAAGAAACAGAAGGCTAAAGGGATCCTAGAAGATGCCTATAGAGCCTATCGAAACAACTAGTTCCTTATTTAGAAGAAGAATAGTAAGTACCGCCTAATTAACAATGCTTAGTAATATAATGCTATTACTATTCAGAATACCTTTATCCTACTAAACATAGAGGAATTCTTAGAGGACTTTTCTAGCTATATAATTATGTCTATGCTTGATCTGTTTTTCGGTTATAACAATATTATACTAGATAAAAAGAGTCGGGATTTTACAACGTTTGCTAGTCTAATCAGTCTACTATGCCTAACTACACTTCTATAAGGCAGTACAAATTTAGTTACCTAGTTTATATGTACGATATATAGGATCTTCTATAATTTAATGCCCTAGATTTACCAAGCTTTCCTAGATAATATTGGCATAAAAGGACTAAAGACTTAATATAATAATGCCCTAATTATGTCTGGAATTCGACGATTTATGGCAGAACAGGTCTAGAACTGTAACTAAGTTTTGCTTAATACTAAGCTAGTAGGAGCCTATATCGCCGCGGTTAAGTCCTAGTTCCTAGTCTTAGAGGCTATCGTTGTTAGCTATAAGTATATACTAGATGGCCGTTTGCCTAACGATACTAAGATCCGGAAGATTTATAAATGGTTAACCCTGAAGTCTCTTTCTAAAGTCCGCTCTTTTCTTAGTATTGCTGGTTTCCACTATATTTAGGTCCCCTATTTTAGCTATATTGCCCGCCTGCTCTTTAATCTAGCGAAGAAGAATGCGATATAGGTATAGACGCTAAATCACTAGTATGCCTTTACTTATCTCGGTTTCCTTATTACCTCTATACTCTGTCTTATACTACTTACCTATAAAGATAACTACTATAGTAAAATCTACCTTATAGTTAATACCTCTCTAGATAGATAGAGAGTAGTCTTAGAATAAGAGGGCCTAGATAGTAAACAGCACCCTTGTCGATTTAAGTCTAGTATCTAGTCTCTAGCTAAGCAACGCTATAATGTAACTAAGCATAAACTCTAGGGTCTTCTTTATAGTTTAAAGCGGTTTCGACGGTACCTTTATAGTATAAGGTTTATAATTAAGACAAACGCTTAGGTCTTAGTCTACTAGATGAACGGCTTAGCTAGTAATATGCCTGGCGCCCTTATAATACGCTGGATAGCCTAGATTTAACTTTTTAATTTTAAGATTCGGCATATCCTAGGATCGAAGAACGCTGCCGCGGACGCCCTAAACAGATAACCCTTAACTTAAGCTAATATTAAGGAGAAGGCCTATAAGGAAGATATAGATGACTTTATTAATACTCGGATTTTCACCTTAACTCTTAAGAAGGATATACTTAAGGGTAATTAGCCTAAAGAGTACTAGAAGTATACTGCCTATCTAATCATACTTCGAATACCGGATTACCTAGTTTGCTATAGTAATAGGATTAACTTTAAGCGTCGAGCCCTTAAGTTTTTAGTCCGTAATAGGATGCTGTTTCTATACCCTACTTACAAGGGTAACTGCCCCTACCTTATAATTATAGATAGTAAGAAACAATAGCGCATCTGGTTAACTTACTACGATAAAATAGGATACTATAGAAGGGACACTTCTTACTACTAGATCGCCCGACTATACTAGTAGCCGACAATCTACTTAGATCTTGTTAACTAGCACTATTACTATAAGGTTTGTTAGAAGATTCGCCTGTTCTAGTATAAGGAAGAAGCCTAGTTTACTATGCCTTTTTCGATCCTATTTCTCAAGGTCTACTTCGATGTCTAGTTTTTTAAGGGTAAGCGTAATACTATGATCGAGGTAAGAGACGACCTTACTAGCTATATAAAGGCTGCTATCCTTGCTAAAGTCAATTCGGCTTTAGTTTAGACTTTTATACTTTAGCATATGTTTTTAAGATATGGTTTCCCCCTAATTACAGTTGTTAATAGCGGTTCTAAGTTTAAGGGTATAGTTGAAGTATCCCTAAAAACCATTAGAGTTAAGCAGATTACTAGCTTGTCCTACAACTTAAAAGCTAATAGTATTAATAAGGTAGGTTACCTGCTAATTGCAACTATACTTACTTTAATCATAGAGATAATAAAGACAGATTAGAAGAAGTTCCTACGCTTTGTTCTCTAGGTTAACTATACCTCGATTCGTTCCTCTCTTAGTATCTTGCCTTACTTTGTGCTTTTTAGTTAAGACCCAGTTACTAAGATTAAGCTCGACATCCCTTTCTAGCGTCTAATCAGATAGGAGCAAGTCTAGGCTAGGGTTTATTAACCTAGAAGGCTAGCTGATATAAAGGCTGCTTTAGATCTATTTACAAAGCAAGTTAAATCTATTATAGATATAGAGCTTACCTAGACAGAGCTATAGGATAAGGTATCTAAGGCCTGTAAAAGTACTATTAAGGTAAGAAATCGCGTATTATCTAGGAAGCTACGCCTAGATTAGTTGGAAATCTACCCTAGTAATTTGGTCCTTATTTACAACAAGGTTAGGCAGATCGATATAAGTTGCTAGCACAAGCTATCCTTCTAGTAGAAGGGCCCTTTTCGAGTCTTATAGAAAAGTCCTAAGAAGGCTTACCAGCTAGAGACCTTAGATAGGATCAAGCTTAAGCGGACTTTCCTACTAACTATAGTAAAGAAGTTCTTCCAATTAGACAGTATGTTTGTTTATAATCTAAGTAGGCTATAACTAGGGGACAATTCCTAGCCAGAACAGTTTAGTAAGGACGATATTATCAGGCTAGGTATTAAGGATCCTAACAGGCTTGGTAATCTGGTTAAAGGGGGAGGACCGTTGATATAGGGAAGAAAAGCAGGTTTTAAAGGTACTTCCTAGGCAACTTAATTTGCACTAAGTTTTCAGCCTGTTTAACTTAGGCTAGGTTTTCGTTAAAGGGAAGGTAGTATAAGTTCTTTTATATACTTACCTTTTTCTTACGCCTTTTCCCCTGTTTATAAGAGTGGTTTGTTCTTTTCTTTTTCCCTAGCTCTTCGCTATATAAGTGTATATATGCCGGTAAGGGGGGGGGGTATATGCTATACCGTATAGTATTCCCTTGATTTAAGTGTTTATATTGTCTACTTTGCCTAGTTATAGGTCCAAGATTTTGTTTTATACTATTTCGTTTTATTTTATTTCAGCTCTTTTTTTTCTTAGGAAGTAGAAGCTCTATTTATAGTTTATACATCTAGTTAAATGAAGGAGCATGTTTAGCATCGACAGATCCTATTACTTAGCTAACCAACTACCCTAACAACCCTTAACACCTACCCTAACCTATTTTCTAGACTGCTACCTAGCTTGCCCTTCTAATTACTTAGTATAGTATATATTAACTACTAGATTAACTCACTTCCGCTCGACCTATAATTGCTATACTTTATAAACGGTTTCCTTATCCTATCGGTTAACAATTATGTCCTTAGCGCGAAAGTTACCTAGATCAAACTAGTATAGAGCTATTATCTTTTTAGCCTACTTAGACGCCTAAAGCAGCCATTTATCGTAGGAAGAGTCGATATATGCCTATAAGCACTTTTTATCCTGGAAAACGCAGTTCCTACAAGCATTATAGTCGACTTCCAGAACCAAGATATAGTAGATAAATAGCCAAGCTACGTTTAGACAAGGACTACTAGTATTACGCCGGTTAGGCGAACTTAACCGAAATTAGGTTTCGTTATATTCCTTATAGTTTACCATATTACTACCTACTATATTAGCTCTAATTAGACGTCTAAATATAAGCTTAAATATACCGATATCTAAACTCTTAGATAAAAAGACCTTAAACCTAGTGTAGTTAGTTGCTATAAATTTCTTAGATATACTTGCCTAGGAAGTTTAACCTGAAATACTTAATAGTAATAGGAGATTAACGTCTAACTATAGAGAAAGAGTAGTCGAAACTAACAATAGTAGGATCCTAACTACTTTCTACTAGCTAAATAGAAAATAGATAGTCAAGTAGACTAGGTTCTAGACCTAAAAAGATATACCGTTAATACGTATTAGCCGGTTCCTCTTTAAAAACCTAGATCCAAAACATACTATGTCCGATTATAGCTAGGTTTAGCAGTAGGTACTACATACGATTAACAAAGTTATAGAACTTTGTATTATCAA
This sequence comes from Phyllachora maydis, assembly GCA_029339225.1. Taxonomy (NCBI): domain Eukaryota; kingdom Fungi; phylum Ascomycota; class Sordariomycetes; order Phyllachorales; family Phyllachoraceae; genus Phyllachora; species Phyllachora maydis. The sequence goes on from JAQQPM010000010.1 coordinate 1,038,009, forward strand.
CTACCTTCTAGATCACCTGCTTTAGGAAGATGCAAAATCTTCTAAGATTAGTAGGGAAAGTAGTTACCCAAGTTTCAGGCATATAGAATACCTTAAGATAGATCGGACATACTACCTAGCTTATAAGAGCTTTCTTAATAAGAGCGTTAGATAATATCCCTATATAAATAAGATTAAGTTAGAAGGTTAAGTCTTAAAAGAGAATAGAGTTGGTTTATTAAGGTTAGAAAAGTTTTTATAGGAGAAAGAGAGGAAGAAAGGTAGGTCTTTATACCTAAGGGAGCCACCTACGCTAGTCCCGATTCTAATTAGGAGAGGTTAATAAAAACTAAATAAACCTAATTATACTATGCTAACTTTTAGGGGCTGTTTGCTAACAAAAAGAATTAGATAGAAGCCTTAAGTGCCGATAAAGGAGCAAACAGCTTGCTTAATAGTAGGAAAGAATTTTTATATACCTTCCTCCCCTAAAAGGACTTGCCCTATATTAGGACCTGCCCCCTCTATCCTTCAGATTTTTCTCTCTCTAACTTCTCTAGTATAACCTTCTTAGACCTTTACCTTTTCTAAGATCTTTTTCTTAGTACTTTTAGTAGAAAAATTCTAGCCCTATCTCTAACTTCCTCTAAGCAATCTTGCTTATTATTTCTACCTTCTCTCTACGATTATGCAAGATCAAGATACCTCTGAAAAAGGGATTTAGTAAGCAGGCTCTACCCTAGACGAACTTAGATTTAAAGGAAGTTCTCTAAAAGGAGCAGCGTTGCTATATAGTTAGTAGGCTAGCATATAGTAAGGATAAGGACAAGCTTATACTAGTAAGTGCCCTAACAATTCTCCTATTAACGCTGTAAAGACTGCGGTTATTGCCTTATAAGCTTCGCTCTTTGCTATATAAGGTGCAGTTCTCTCTATATAAGCCGCAATCGACTCTGCGCAAACCCTAGTCTTTCTTATAAAAGTTATAGGGCACCTTAAGCAAGTTTGAGTACTTATATATAAGAGATAAGGATAATGTAATTTCGATTTTATTAGATAATATCCCTTAAACTAAGCTGCCTATATCTAATCTAGTTAAGTCCTTGATAAAGCGCTTTAACGGGCCTAGCTATATATACTCCTATTTAACTTTTAAAGATTTTAAAGTACTTAGAAAAGAGACTAATAAGTATAGTACTACTAAAGATATTAATAACGTTACTAACCGCTATACTCTGCTTAGTAGTAACTACTTTAAGCTAGTAGGTAAGATTGCTTTTTACCTAGAGTAGCATATTACAAGGGATAGCTGGCCGGACTTCTTTAACAAGATAACTGTTAATAAAAAGGATTTTAATCGTTACTTCCCTAGGATAGCTAGTCAAGTTACTATAATTATAGGAGAGAAGGTCCTAGGTCGAGATCTCTGATTAGTTTTAGCCATCCTATATAATATATATAGGATATAGCTAGAACGAGCCTAGATAACCGATAACTATATTAACAGTATACTTAGATGGACCCTATACGCGTTTAAGAGATACGTTTTTATTATACTATACTTAACAGCTCTAACTCTTAACAAGAAGGGCAACTACCTAATAAGCCTGGTCCTTTACCCTACTAAGGGTAATATCTGCTATAAGGCCCTTAGAAAGCGCTTCTAGCTTATAGTTATATATATCTATAGGAACTATTAGGTTCTTGCTATCTATGATTAGCTTAAGCAGATCTATAAGGTTTAGGATTTAGGCCTTCCTAACAAAGCTAACGATATAGATAACGAAATAATAATAATACAGGTAGACATAATTATCCCCTACCTACTTATATCTAGAGCTAGCGTCTTTAACCTAATGTATATTTGCCGGTTGAAATTCTGCTTTAACATTAAGGATAACTTTTCCTATAGGTACGCTATTACTAAGGTAGCCCGATCCTTCTTCTATAACTAAGTTATTAAGGATAAGAACGATTTAACGCCTATTCTATAGTAGAAGATAGAGCCCTAGTTCGGCCAAGACGTAATGTAGAAGTAGGGTTTAATTTTAGCTTGCTTATAGTATACTTAGATATTAGGGATCGCTAAAGTATTTAGAATAAGGCTAGGATCCAGGGTGCTAAATCTATACCCTATCAGCAGTTAGGTCTCTATCAACGAGCTTTTACCTATAAGCATATTATAGATTATCTAGACTTAGAGTTTCGCTACCCTAGCATTTAGTACCCCGGCTCTAGTAGATGCAATGATAGATAATAATACCCTTGTCTATATTTAAGGAATAAGGAGTGCTTCCTTAGGTTCGCTTAAGTCGATTCTTAAAAATTTAGTAGTATAGATAGCTGAACTATCTGTCTAATAATCTCGTCAAAGCCCTTCTTTGCTAAAGGTACTAGTACTACGGCAAACTACTCCTACGCTATAACAGTTGATACCTGTGCAACAAGCTATCTCTAAGTAGATAGCATCTATTTAGAAGACTGTTCTATGTCCCTCTACTCCTAGCAAGTAAAGGTCTGTTAAAAAGGATCTTCCCTGCTCTATTATACTAGAGAAGCTAAAGTCTATTAAGAAGGCTGCTATATAGCCTATTATACCTAAGTAGCCTAAGTTAACTAAGAAGAGTGTCGCTACGCCGCAATTACAGCGTATTAGGCGGAATATTACTCCTTAGCCTACTATACTTTCGCTTACTAGAAGGGTCACTCGATCAATACTTATAAGGGATCTTAAACCAGATAATGCACCTGCTTTGTAGTATAGGGAGGACAAGAAGACGGATAAGGCTAGTAGAGAGCTTTATATAGGAATGAATGTCACTATACTAGAGTTGTTACTGCTATGCCCCTAAGGCTATAGAGGTTAGGCTAAGATAGACTAATCAGCTATAATCAGGTAACAGTAAATAGGTTAGTAGAGTAGGTTTGTAGTTTGGTACCTTCTTTTTCTTGCTTTTCTTACTTAGAGTATTAATAGCTATAGTTAGCTCCCTTAACCTTAATCCTATATAAACCTAGTACGATCTTAATGTACCTTATTACATATATGATCTGTATTTTCCGATCATCCTTACTCTAGATAGAGGTACCCTATATTATTAATATTGTCCGGTATTTGTTTTAGGGGTTTATATCTCCCGCTGCCTTCCGGCTTTCGTAGGAGCTATAGGGAGGTATAGATCGGTATAGCTAGTATATAACTAGCCACCGCTTGTTTTTCTTCTTCTTCTCCCTCTATTTAGAGGAGACCTATATCTACTTTCTCTTCTGTTATATAGTAGAGTAGGTAGACAAGGCTAGTCTTTCTTTTCCGCCCCTTATCTTATTCTAGGCTAATAATAAGATTGCAAATTGACAGTATAAGAAGGACAATAGTATAAGAAGCTAGCTTTCCTTCCTATATTTAGAGAGAGACAATCATTAATTATCCTAATTATTACAGTTATACAGTTATATTTTACCCATTTAGATATTCTATCTACTTCTTGCCTCCGGGCTACTTTAGCCTATTTACTTGGTTCTATTATACCTGTCCACCTTAGTCTCCCCTGATCAGGGAGACTATAGCCTTGGTATACACATACCTCTTATCCTCTTGTCTAGACAGCTGTTCGATATACAGCTGCCTACCACCTTCAGACAGCTGCTCCTACTTTCTCGTGGGTCTGCTGCTCTGTTTCAATATATACAGCTTTCTCTACAGACTTGAAAAAGGGGGCAACAGCGCTATACGCCCCCTAGTTCGCCATATTGCTACTAGACTGCTAGAATACTCAGTTACTTAGAGGCTAGGAGCAGTCTAGCCTATACCCCTTTAGGTAGTATGTTTTTACACTCCTAAAGGGGCGGTATCTACTCTGGTGAAGATTGGCCTTCCCCCTATCACACCCCCCCTTGTTTCCTAAGTACAGTTATAGGTTTTTCACCCGTTGTACGGTTTTCCTATAGCACTAGTTTAGCCTACCTAGATATCCCCCCTACGGGGATCAGATAGCGTAATAGAATCTATCTAATAGTAGATTAAGAACTTAGTATATAGGCTTCGCTATCTATCACTCGAACTTAAGATAGTTAAGCTCTTTATCTTTATAGATAGATTATTTGCTAATAATGCCGATATAAAATCGCAGATTAGATTTATTATAATATTTAGAAACAAGACAAATAGTATAAACGAGTTTAACCTATATAGCAATATTGTACACTAGTCCTTAACTAAGTATAAGTAGGTAATACAAAGCGTTTTAGCAAGCGAAATATATAGAATAGTAAGTAGGTTCAATCTTAGGTATATTCTATACTAGACGTTCGCCAAGATCTACTTAGGCCTAGGTCTACTATTACCACTATTAATCGTTATTTATACAGACTTATTCAGTTTATATAAGTACCTAGTAAAACTTAGAACAACTATAGAAAAGCGACTTATAATCGATATAATAGCGCTATAATAGAGCTATAAAAACTGTAAAATCGCAGAAAATAGGTGGATTAGTAGCAACGACAACCTAGCCGACGCTATAACTAAGTATACGCCGAACAAGACACTTAAGAGGCTTATTGCTACGAATATAGCCAAGATCAAAGTAGAAGGCTAGGTTTAACGCCTAGCTAAGTAATAGGAAGAGCCTATATAACTTAGGGCAAGATCGTTAGTATAAAAGATAAAGACTACTAGGACAATTCATTTATTGTCGATTGCTAGCGGGCTATCGTAGCTGGTATAGGTTGGTTACGGTAAGGGAATGGCTGGATGTGGGGCATAACCCCTATGCTAGCGCTAGGCACAACCCTAGTCAGGATACAGGGCTACAATGCCCTGTATCTAGGAGAGCGAGAGAGAGAGGGAGAGAGGATATATCATTAATTAACACTATAGGAATTATACTTGTTATTTTGCTCTTTCTCTGTCTTACTATTCTTGTTCCTTACTATCTACTAGAAGCCTTTTACTATAGTAAGAGTAAATCGATACTAATTAGTTTCTATTATTTTAATAGATAGTAGAAGCAGAGTAGCTAGATTAACGACTATACTAGAAGTATACCTATAAAGAGGAAGAGCTAAGCTAGCTATAACAAGAGACGGATCTCTTTATTAAACATATCTAACCTATAAACATACCCTAAAACAAGGAGATAAAACACGGATGCGCTTTTAAAAAACGACTTTACTTATCCGATAATTTTCGGCGGATATAATAAACGACAATTCGACAATGTAACTATAGCTTAAAACTTAAAGACAGAATGCAATATGCGATTTGAAATAGCCGACACTATAATACAGACGTATATGCCAATAGCTAAAGATAAAATGCTCGATAAGTTGCCCTAGTAGCTACTACCTAGCAAAGCCTACCTACTAGATATAGTAACCTTCTTTAAAACCCTAGACTATATTAAACTAGGCTACAAAGACAAGAGGATCATTAATACCTATATATTAACAGAAGTAGTAGAATACTAGAGGTTGAAAATAGAGGGAGAAAGGCTATAAATAAGGGTAATTAACAGCTTTAATAGATAGACTAATAGGGACTTTTAGAAGGCTTCTATAATTATTAAAACAGAGTTAGTAGAACTATTTAGAGCTAGTAGTTTTACTATAAACCCGATAAGAAGCTACTAAGACGCTAAACTAGCTAGGTTTACTAATAATAAGAGCCTTATCGGTAAACCTACCTATCAGCCAGTCCTATTAGCCGCCTTCTTACCTTTCCGGCCAATAATAGTACCTCTACTATTATAAGTTTTCTTACCTACCCTAGGCGAGGGTATGCCTCTACTGCTATTAGTACTGGGCTTCCCTTTACTACTTAAACTGCTAAATTCAGGGCCTAAGCTAGAGAGCTTAGTATAAAGACTAGGAGGAAATAGAGGATATAGGAGAGGACCTAAGTATAGGAACGGAACTAGGCCTAGATATAGAAATAGATTTAACCTAGGGTAACTAGGGTTTATTCTAGGACTACTAGGCTTTAACCTACAACCTTAGCAACACTACCCTTATTAGTAACACTAACCGTAGTAGTACTACTAGTAGTACTACCCTTAATAGCAGTAACAAAGAAGGTATAACCAGCCTTTTGTTCTATCTAACCTACTAGAGGTTACTAGAGTCGAAATAGGAAGTCCGGAATACCTGGAAATTCCCCTAAGGCTAACCTAAAGGAATAACAACCCCTATATTAATCGAAAGCTATATATAGACTTCGGAAAAGCGTAGAATAGTAGTAACTGCTATAATAGGGCGGAAATAGAGATACTAAATGACAAAGTCAAGATTTTCCTTTACTAGTATATAATATTCCAGATTAACTATACCGCTTTATACCTGGTTTTTCCCTATATCCTCTCTAGTAGGGCTAGGGACTACTAGGTTAACTACCTTAACTACCTTCTTCCTTTCTACTTGGTTTATGCTAGACTAAGTAAGCATTTTAAGACAGACGCTAAAAAGCAGAACCTAGTAACGATATAGAGCTCTATCACTTTTAGAAGTATATAACAAGAAAACCCTGGAAAAAGTAACAAAGAAGTCCTCTAGCTACTGCTCGATAAGCTACTAGTAATTCAGCAGGCTTTAGGGCCTATTTACTATAGTAAGGAAATCCTTACTTCAAATACAGTAAGGGTATACTATAGAGTACCTAAACTGAAGTTAGCTTTGTATAAGCTGATTAAAGGATTCAAGGAGCTAGCGGCTATACTATAGGGCACGCTAGAAGTAGAGGAAATGGAAAGCTAGTAGTATCTAATAGACTAGCGGTATTTCTCTAAGAAGTTACAGCTAAGGTCTACCCCTAGAAGGTCTCAATGCTGCTAGATTTATAAGAAGGATAGGTGCCACTCTACTAAGTACTTAGAAGAGGAGCAGAAGAAGAATCGACTTAACTAGCTAAAAAGCCGGTAAATCGACCCTAATAAGGGGAAAAAGAGATATTAGTCGTTTCTAGTTAACTATAAGGGCTCTAAGTCTAAGGGAAGTATAACGGAGGACGATTTTAACGACTATAGCTCAGAGGATTATACTATAGAAGACTCTGCCAGAAACGATATAGTAGTAGCTTTCTTTACTAACAAGGCTTTTCTATATAGATTATATAGGGAAGAACCCTACCGTAATAGAGAACCTAAAGATATACTGTACGCCGCGCTCTCTTCCGCGCAATTTATGCTTGACAAGTATTCCGAAATAGTATTCTAGGGTATTATGCCGGATATAGGTACTGCTAATTTTTCGACTGCTGGCATACGTTAAGTGCTGGCCCTACAACGCTAAATGCCTGGTATCTATATCGACAGGGTAAGGGCTAGAGAGGCTAGTATTACCTTCGGCCTAGGTAAAGTAAAGGAATCTATTAGTATGGTTATAGTAGACACTGCTACTAGGAAGGCAACTTTCTACGTTCTAGATACGCCTACCCCTTTTCTTCTTTGCCTTTAGGATATAGATCGGCTTAGGGTATACCTAGATAATACAACGGATACTATAGTTAAGGGTAAGCAGCGGATCCCGATTATCCGAAGATAGGGCTACCTATGGATCCTGGCACTTAACAGCGCAGTACATGCCGTATTTATATAGGACAAAGCGCAATTATGTTTAACGGAACTTATAGAATCCTAGCTACAGCGAATTCATCGACGTTATAGCTACCTATTAGTAGAAAAGCTGTATAAGCTCCTTAGCTGTACTGACTATTAAGTAGAATATAGCGTATTAGAGCTTATTAACAAGTTCTGCCACTTCTACTAGGTTAAGGGGCTAGTACCTAGGCGTTTTAAATTTACGCTTAGGGACGATATCTACTTTAACTATAAGGTAGTAGTAGATATCCTAGATCTCAATAGCCGGAAAGTCCTTTACGTGGTTGATACGGCTACCTCCTTTCAAGTAGTCTGTTTTCTAAAGGATATAACGGTAAAAGAGACTTGGAAATAGTTAAAGGAGTGCTAGATAGACACGTATCTTAGGCTGCCGGATATCCTTTATTACAACTAAGGGACTAATTTCGTAGCTAAGGAATTCCAGGTAGAGGCGAAATTAGCCGGTATTACAGTAGTAGATGTCCTGGTTAAGGCTTATAACTCGGTAGGGAAGGTAGAGCGCTACTACGCCCTACTATACCAGGCATACGAGATTATACGGGAAGAGGCCGGCACTACTATGTTAAAAACGGCTAGCTTATAAGCTACGGTCTCTACTGTTAATAATATAGCAGGGCCTAGCGGTTTAATCCCTACCCTACTGGTCTTTAGTACTTTTCCCTAGCTAACTGGAAATTCGCTACTAAGTCTAGATCAAGTTACAAGGGCTAAAGCTATTGAAAAAGCGATGGCTAAGCTTAAGAGGTAGCAAGGTAAGCAGGCTATTAGGGAGGCTCTTAGCTGCTAAAACAGCCCTAATACCAAGGTAGTACTACCTAGTATACTAGGTATTAGCTAGGAAGTCTTAGTCTACCGTGAAAATAACGGGTAGACCGGGCTATATAAGGTATTAGCGGTGTTAGAGACTTTTATAACTATAGATATGGTTAATAGTACTATAGACTTTAGAAGTACAGTTATAAAACCGTACTACTAGGAGCTATAGAGGGGGCTATAAGGGGGGCTATAGGAGGAGGGGGATACTAAAGACCTAGAAGATCCGGATATAGCGGAAAAGTTCGTCTATCCTGACCCTATACTGCCAAAGAGGTAGGGCTAGCCTAAGAGAGAAAGAGGGGCCTGGGTTTTACCGGAGATTATAGACCTATAACCCGACGTACTGCCTAGATACGGCGCGACTTGCACTACGAAACCCAAGGATAAGACGTAGCCTATACTAACAAACGATATGCTATAACTTAGACGGACGACCTGTAATTCCAGTATACTAGATAAGCCGCAACTTATACTATGTTTTACTATTTTAGACTATAGCTATGCCCTTGTATCTAGTAGGGACCTTACGAGTTAAGTCTCTATAGGACTCTTCCTTTTTAAGAAAGAGAGGAAGGACTATACCCTAGCCCTAGAATTGCAGTACTAAGGCAAGATTACCATGCTAGGTAAGCTGTTTAAGGCCTTAGATAAGGCCGAGATCGACGCCCTCCTCGAAAACGGCGTTATTAAGGTGATCTAAGAGCCGAAGGACCTCTATAGCGTCAAGGTGTTCAAGTTAAGAATGGTATAGGAGGTAAAGGACAAGACTTCTAGCCTGTATGAAAAATCAAGGCTAGTAGCCCAGGGGCACAGTAATCCGGGAAAGAATAGTCTTCTTACCCAGTCACCGACCATCTAACAATCGGCTACGTTATACTACTAGCCAACGAAGACGACGTGCCGGGAGAGGCTGCTTTTCGAATTCACGGAAATATAGTCCACTGGTCCTCGACGAAGTGCAAGAGGGTGACGAGAAGCGTACTGGCTAACAAGATCTACGGGATGGTAGCCGGCTTTGATATCGGTTTTGTAGTCTAGCGGACTATTTCTACGATTTTTGCCTGTCTTGGCCTAGGGGCTAACCTTCTGATTATTCTTTATATAGACTCTTTTAGTCTGTATAAGTGCCTTGTTAAGCTTGGCAGTACTATTGAAAAGCGCCTTATGATCGATATTATAGCTTTATAGTAGAGCTATAAGAATAGGGAGATTTGGGAGGTTAGGTGGATTAATAGGGAGGATAACCTAGTAGATGCTATAACGAAAAGACTGCCTAACTAGGCATTTATAGCGCTGGTCGATAATAACGCGGCTAAGATATATATAGAGGGTTAGGTAACACGGCGATGATTACTATATAGCAGCTACGGCGCACCGATAAAAGAAAGACAGCAAGGGCAGGATATGCTATATGCTAATGCGCTGTAGAAGAGGAGGGAGGATAAGGCGTAGACGTGCTGTAAAACAGAAGTATAAAACACAATAAGTGTAGTAGGACTGCGAGACAAAGCGCGATATACTTTTATATTTTTTATATTTTTATATTTTCCTTCTCCTTCTCCTCCTATACCGCTAATAACAAAAGTGCTTTAGCTGTATAGGCCGACGCCTATGTATAGGCCTTTTGTAAGGCCTCCTTCCCTATCCCTGCTAAGTCTGCCTCCTCCTTACTACTGCTAGATAGCGTAAGAACGTAGTGGATAGTAGACTGCCACTTCTACTAGTCCCTACGCTACTACTTCTTAGCGGCCTTTAACAAGTTAGTATATCGCTAAGAAGATAGAGGAGAGGACTTACGGCAGAGGTAGGCTTAGAAGCTATAAGGACTTTAAGATAGCGTACTATAATAGGGCATACTAACGTAGAGCTATATAGGTAAATTAGAGCGTAACTATGGTTTTATTTGTATAAGATAAAGCGCTTATAGCAGCTTGTAACTACTACTAGCTAAGTAGGACTAACAACGGCTGCTAATAACCCTAATGTAATCCTAGTAATACTAGTCCTAACGCTATGCGTTGTTAGGACCCTGGCCTTTACTGGCTGTTACTGCCTAGACGTAGTAGATGTATATATCAGCGTAGGGCGTACTGGGGGGGCTATAGGGGTAGGACGCAACGCATTATCGCTTGTATAGCAGCATGTCTAGAAATTACAAAAATGTCAGCTGTATTCTAAAGCGTAGCTGCGCTTTGAAACTTACCTTTGCGGCGTAAAGCGCCCTTATCGCGCTTATACGTACTACTACCCTTGCCTTTATCGGCACTATCGCTGATACTGCCGTTAACGCCGTCGTTATCGCTGCTGCTGCCCTTCTCTTCCTCTATATTAGCAGGGGGTATATACGCCCCGTTATAGGCGTTATTATTATCCTTATTAGCTATAAGGCTGGAATTAGTAGTATATCTGCTGGCGTTGCTGCCGGTAGTGCGCTTAGAGCGCTGCAGGCCCTCTTTCTTAGCTAGCTTATAGGCCTGGGCATTAGCCGCAGCCTCCTTGCGCTTCTTGCGGTGCTTAGCGGCTGCTGCCCTACCCGCTATAGCGCAGGCCTTAGCTGACTTACGCCGCTTAGCCTTACAAGCGGCTGTATAACGTATAGCTGGCGTGATCTTGGCTAGCTTAGCCGGTATGGGCGCCGGGGCTAGGGGCGTAGTAGGTATACTTATATTACGCTAGGATATTAATAAACAAGACGCGCCTACGCTGATAATATATAGGATATGACATGTATATGGCGGATAATAAAGCTGGTATAGCGGATAATAATAAAGTACTTACCTAGGATATTGTATACTAAGTCGTCCAAGTTAGAAAGGGAGTCTATATTAGCTATAAGCAGGTTAGTAAACGACGAATCGCGGCAGTAGTAGCAGTAGGGCGAGAAGGCTATATACATATATATTTTTATTAGCGAGACTTAAAAGAGAAGGACTACGTTGGAAGTACGGGCTAGCCTATTGTTCTATTTATTCTATAGTAGGCGGTCTAGGAGTATGCAATAATAAGAAGACAATGCTGGCAGAAAAGGGCGTTGTTGATTAGTTAAGGGATAGGCAGGCTATAGCTAAGGAAGAAAAGGGAGAAGGAGATAGAAGGCGGTTATATAGTAGGATTGGCATGGCAACGGGCGACGCGGACATATTACAGTAGATAAAGCGTGATATACGCTTTATATAGTACTTGTAGGACACAACGTATAACTTGTCTTACGGGAATAGGGCGCGTTAAGAATTGATTATAAGACGCGATATATGCCCTATCTCGCATAGACAAAGCGCGTTAAGTAGCGGACTGCAGGTAAGGATATCCTATAAGGATAGACCGTAACTAAAAAGAAAAGAGAGCCAGTATCGATTACTAGCAGGCTATCGTAGCTAGTATAGGTTAGTTATAGTAAGGGAATAGCTAGATATAGGGTATAACCCCTATGCTAGTACTAGGCATAACCCTAGTTAGGATATAGGGCTATAACGCCCTGTATCTAGGAGAGCAAGAGAGAGAGGGAGAGAGGACACATTATTAATCAACACTATAGGAATCATACTTGTTATTTTGCTCTTTCTCTGTCTTGCTGTTCTTGTTCCTTACTATCTACCGGAAGCCTTTCACTGCAGTAAGAGCGAATCGACATTTATAGTATAATAAGGAATATAAGGTAAAATGCGAAACGATCTTAATTTATACTTTTATAGCTAGCGTAACATACGTGCCAGCGCCCTTTACCCCCTAATTATAATAATAAAACATTAATGGCCTTGCTTATAGCGGCTATTGCTATAAGCTTTTTCTATATAGGTGTTATACCTGCTATAGGTACCCTACGCTCGACGAGAGTATATACCTTATCTACTAAGACTAAGGCGTACTTAGCGCTGTTATGCTATATTTTCTAATCCTATAACTAATAAGTATTCCGATTAAATAATAAATAATAATAAAGATTGTAACTTACTTTGGCCTTTATAGCTAGGTTAAAACGGAGCTCTAAAAAGCAGTCTAAGAACAGACAGACCAACTTAGGGCTATAACATACATTAGGAACAATAATATAATAGAAACTGTTGGTAGGTTTCCGGAGATCGTTGTGATCTAAAACAATAAGAGCAAAGCAAGCAGCAAGGAAATACGGTTCAAAGTTCTGGTTCTAGATTGTCTATCTCCCTCTATCTAGGGGGTAGTTGCGTACCCTTTAAATACCTATGTTAAGCAGAGCGCTTGTTGGTAACTATTACGTAGTACGTAGGTACGCCACTTATAGCTATTGTACAAGTAGCGCAGTATATGCCTTATTCCCTAGAGCGGGATGCTTAGTAGCGTAGTACATGCCCTATTCCTAGAGCGAGAGGCTTATATACTACGCGGTTATAGGGATTAGCACCTAACCCCCCTTACTGCAATTAATACCGGTAACTCTTCTTTTATAACTACGCTAGCGCTTTATTAACCGAAATAGGAAATCCTAGATTATTTTACTCCTTTTATTACTAGAATAGGAAATGCTAATTACTTAACTTTTCGTTTGTTAATCAGAATGTTGAATTCTAGTTGCTAATCCCTAGCGTAGAAGGCGCGACTTTAGCGCCTTCCAGATATACCTCTAAATGGCGCAATGGTAAGTACGTTGTACTAGCAACTATTATTGTAAAAGCTTGTAGCCCTAAATAGGAATTATAATAGAAAAAATCAGAGCTTTAGGCTAGCTGATTACAAACTCCGAACACTCTTGCCCTAAACCTATAAATAGGTGGGTTCTCCTACTGTATACTACCTGTTCTCTTTCTCCCTACGATCTGTACTAGCAGTAGTAGTAGTAGCAACAACAATAGTAGCAGCAGTAGTAGTAACAACAGTAGTAGCATTAGTAGTACTAGCAGTAATAAGTAAGTTGCTTACTATTATACACTAATGCTTAATTATGCTGGTCTTATGCTTAAGCATGCTAATCTTGTTGTTTATAGTATCGGATTTTGATAATAAGTAGAGTGGGTGCTCCTATAGGAGCGCGGGCGGCAACGCCCGCACATACGCTGATAACAAGGGCGGCGACGCCCTTAATACGCTTATAACTGACGCTCCTAACAAGCATCTTGCCTAGGAGGGCAATGATGACGCGTTTGAGGACGCGTCTAAGCGCGCTGTCGCGATCAGTGTTGGTAGGTTTCTAGAGATCGTTGTGATCTAAAACAATAAGAGCAAAGCGAGCAGCAAGGAAATACGGTTTAAAGTTCTGGTTCTGGATTGTCTGTCTCCCTCTATCTAGGGGGTAGTTGCGCACCCCTTAAATACCCATGTTAAGCGGAGCGCTCGTTAGTAACTATCACGTAGTACGCAGGTGCGCCACTTATAGCTATCGCACAAGTGGCGCAGTATACGCCCCATTCCCCAGAGCGGGATGCTCAGTAGCGCAGTACATGCCCCATTCCCAGAGCGAGAGGCTCATGTGCTGCGCGGTCACGGGGATCAGCACCTAACCCCCCTTACCGCAATCAACAGAAACAATATATAAATAGAACTTATATTAGTATATATAAGTGCCTGGACAAGCACTGCTAGTACTAGAGGCCGTCGCCTAATACGTAGTTATAGTATACTATATACGGCGCGAAATTGCTAGACTTGTTAAACGAGTCCTTAATACCCGCTAAAAGCAAGTATAGGCAGCTAAGACAAATAATAGTATATATAGCACTATATAGGCTACGAACTTTATATATATTAGTAATATTAATAATAAGGATAATAAGAGTAAGATACTTACCCTTTAGTTTATATATATAAGTGTATAACAACCTTTTATAAGGCTTTATATAGTCCGATATATAGCATATATAGTAGCTAGAGTAGATAATAGAGTCGTCTAAGCTTTCGCTGGACAACGAATTTACTATTGCAGTCGCTGCTGCCAGTATTGCCACTAGCAGCGCAGGCATGCGCATAGTAGCACGTAGCGCTATACGCCATATATATACAGCTGCCGTCGCTGCCTTCTTTATAGCTGGTAACGTAGGTAGAGAGTGCTTGACAGGCGTAGAGATATGTGCCTTATATATAGCAATCTCTGCCCTATACGCTACTACCTTCTCCGCCTCCTCCTTATACTAGCGCGTAGCAGCCTATATAAGCAGGATATATATATATACAATTAGCTCCTTGGAATCAAGGGGTATAGAGTTAGCGTCGGTACAGCTGCCTATAGACTTAGGCTGTATAATAGGTATAGCTACGTCCGCAGTGTTAGGATCGTCGCCGTTGTTGTTATTATTATTGCCGTTATTGCTACCTATTACGCTCTCCTAGTTGCCGTTATCGGTAATAGTACGCTTAGATACGTCTAAGAATGCGTTATTATTACCCTCCTAGGTAAGATACTCGTTAGGAGCGTCAGTTATAAGCGTATTAAGGGTATTGCTGCCCTTATCCTTAGCGTATATATAGGCGTCGCTGCCTGTACTTCTATAGGAGCACCTACTCTACTTATTATCAAAATCCAACACTATAAACAATAAGATTAGTATACTTAATTATTAGTATATAACAATAAGTAACTTACTTATTACTGCTAGTACTGCTAATACTACTGCTAATACTACTGCTATTGTTGCTACTGCTGCTACTATTATTGTTGCTACTACTACTACTAATATAGATCATAGGAAGAAAGAAAACAGGTAGTATATAGTAAGAGAACTCGCCTACTTATAGGTTTAGGACAAAAGCGTTCGAAGTTTATAATCAGCTAGCCTAAAGCTCTAATTTTTTCCTATTATAATTCCTATTTAGGACTACAAGCTTTTACAACAATAGTTACCGGCGTAATACACTTACTATTATGCTGTTTAAGGGCATATCTAGAAGGTACTAAAGTCGCGCCTTCCGTACTAAGGATTAGTAACTAGAATTCAACATTCTAATTAGCAAACGAGAAGTCAAGTAATTAGCATTTCCTATTCCAACAACAAAGGGAGTAAGATAATCTAGGATTTCCTATTTCAGTTAATAAAGCGCTAGCATAGTTACAAAAGAAGAGTTACTAGTATTGATTATAGTAAAGGAGGATCAGGTACTAATCCTTATAACTGTGCAATATATAAGCCTCTTACTCTAAGAAATAGGGCGCATACTACGCCACTTATACAACAGACATAAGTAGCACACCTACGTACTATATAATAGTGACCAACGAGCGTTCTGCTCTAACATAGGTATTTAAAGGGTACGCAACCACCCCCTAAATAGAGAGAGATATATAACAATCTAGAACCAGAACTTGAACCAGTATTTCCTTGCTGCTCGCTTTGCTCTTATCGTTTTAGATCACTACGATCTCTGGAAACCTACCAACAATTGTATAATATAAATCTAAACTATTATAGTGCTATGCCTTTCATCCGGCAGAAATAGTAGAACTTGTTAATTATCTTAATAGTACTATGCTCTACTTAGTAGTCTGCTTGTTATAGTAGTATATATAATCTTTTAACTATAGGGTATCTATAGTGTTGATGAATACGTCTTGGTTCGGCATCTATAAGCTATAGGGGTGTAGGATACTTGTTATCTGCTATAAATGCTATGCTTAGTAGCTTAATCCCTTTTATAGGGATCTTTAGATGTCTCTATTTCTGCTGAACGTATATACACTTCTCTGACTCAGATATAAGCTTATTTGTCGTATTATTAAGGTAAATGCTAAGCTTGTCTATATCCTTTAGATATATAAGAAAAGGGGTTGGCGTCTCTAATATATAAAAAGTTATAGAACTAATGTCAAGCTCTACTTTGACTATTCCGAGTAATTGTTTTAAATCCCTAGACCTCAAAAGTATATTCGCTTCTCCTATATATATTTTGTTAATCTTAAGTAATCTAATCATCTTTTTTAGTATAAGGAATTATTAAAGTCTAGGAGTTAAAATGTCAGTAATCTCGGTATTAGGTATAATCCCTTAGAATTTAGTCTTAGTATACCTATTAAGTATAAATTAAATAGCTTCTACTTTCTTAGTATCTTCTTTACTATCCTGATTTAACTGTTCGCTCTAAGTAATTAGATAGAGGAAAGCTTAGTTTGCAAAGTTAGTTACTACTATTCATTCTTCTTTAAAACTAATTACTAGCGCTTTATTTTTACCTTAAGTTTGATTAGTCTTATAGTTATCTATCTATACTTTAAGCTTAGTATCTTCTTCCCTTATATCATATTTATTATTTAAACCCTTATAGTTAAGGGAGAACGCTGTATATTGTCTATAATCTTTGTTAATACCCTTCTCCTTAAGCTATTTGCTTTTGGCTATTACTTGTTCCTCTTAGCTATATATAAAGGAGTAGTAATCTAGCTTACTATAAATCTAATAATCTACTTTAATATGGTTTTTATTATAGTCTTCTTGCTAAAGCTTGTTTTACTTTCAATACCCTATAGCGCCTCTAGGTTATTATATATATATAGCCTAGTTTCTCTTAAAGATTAAATCTATAATTAGGTTACCCTAATAGTTTCTTGCAGGCCTGGCTTTTATTATAGTAAACCTACGGTCTATTAGGAATTAGTAATATTTACAATCTGCTTCTTCAATGTCAAGTTTCTAGTAGAGTATAGCTACTAGCTCTTTAAAGCTTATTAATAGTTTATATAGAGCGATCTTTAGCTTAGATACTCCTTAGCAGGCTTGGAATATATTAGCGACTAGGAACTCCTTATAGTTATAGAGCAGACTAAGCCTATATTAGCTTTGTTAGAGTCTATTAAGCAAGATCTGGAGAATTTCCTTTATAGACTTATTACTATTTTTGCTTTTAAGGTGTATAGACTAGAAAGTAATAGTATTCTAGATATATAAAAAGTTGTTTTACTTAGTGCTTATCTTGAAGTATCTTTTTAAGATACTATATAGTTAGACGAAAGAGATACTAAAAGGGATATAGTATAGGTAATATTCCTTAGCTTATCTTGAAAGAGTATTTAGAAAAACAGTACATAGTAGGCTATAATTGATCTAGAAAGTCCAGTAGTAGTATAGGAAGAAACGAACTTTATTATTAAGGATATCGTTGTTAGACCTAGAATAGCTGTCCTTCGAGTTCTAAGACTTAATAAAATTGGTTAGGGTCTTTCGATTAATACTTATCTTGTTTATCCAGCCTATTTCGATCGGTAAAATAGCTATATACTTAGTACTTCTATATATAATATACTTATACTAGTTATACTGCGCTTTATTATCTACTTAAGGTTAAGTATATGCTAGCCTATAATTAGGGTTGATACTAGGGGTTTATACAGTTCGTGTAGGGTTCTGTCGTCCTTCTTAATTAGTTCTCTAGTTATGGCCTTAATAGTTACCTTAGCTATGACCTTAGCTGGCACTCTAGGTGGTTAACAGGAATCCGTAGCCTTTACTAGCACCTTTTTTAACTAGCAGGAATCCTACTCCTATTATACTTCTAAGTCTATAAATTAAAAAGGTTATCTATAGTTCTAGATTCAGCAGGTAGAGGGTATTTCCAAACTAGCTATAGTTACTAGCGTTAAGTATTCCGCTTTAAGCTATAGTTTAGCATATGCTTAGGCCTTAGCTACTTACTAGTTAATCGTCGTTTATAATTAAGCTACTTATTAGTCTATGTTACTAGATAGCGTTTATAGCTGTATTACCAAGTTATATATCCCCTTATAGTACCTTCTACTAGTAGGTACTAGTTTCGAATTCTTAGGTTATTATTAGTACAATCTCTTTCCCCTTTTTAGTTTAAGTAGGAGGAGATGCCGTTCTATACTATCTATACTTAGCTAAGATTAATGTTCTATAGATTTAGGGGAGTATGTTAGGCCTGAGATTGTTAGATAGGTTATTAGTAAGTACTATAAGTCCCTTAGAAAGCTTCTATCCTTTTAAGCTATCTACTAGGACATAGCTATCGTTAAGCATTTAGCATGGTTATAAATATAGCTTAGTATTTAACTTATTAAAGTAGTTAGCTATCTAGTCCTTAAAATCCAAGCGGAATTTATAGTATAGATCTTGAGATTGTCGCCCTTAATAAGTTCTAAGGCAGAAGAGTATATATAAGTTAAGTACTTTATTGCTATTATACTCTGGATTAATATACTCTAGTAATCTATAGTAGGTTTAAGCGTTAAATTAATCGATGCTTAAATTAGGTAGCTACATAGGGAGTTCTCGTTTAAAATGCTCTTTAAGGTCCTAGGATATACTTGACGAAATACTTGGTATATAATAGGGGTTTGTCTTGGTATTATCCCTCCCTAAGGTTCTATAAGTAGATAGATCTTAGAAAGCTATAGTAGGTTAATTGTAGTAAAGTTACTTAGTAATATAGTATTAGTTACGTTCTCTTAAGTAACGCTTCTTTAGTCTAGAAGCTTAGGTTAAGCTTCCTTAGCCTAGAAGGGTAGGTTTATAGTATTGGTTTTCTTATAAGCGATATTACTAAGTTAATAGGGTGGTTATCTAGTTGCCTAATTAATAGCCTTTAGGAAGTAAACCGTAATCTACCTAGTTAAGGTTGTTAAGTACTTGAATAACTACATTGCCGCTCTATATTACCCCTATATTATAATATAGAGCTAATACTAATTAGTTGTTAAACGTACAAAAAAAGCTATAGCGCTCTGACGGTTATAGCTTAGGCAAAACGGATTTCAGTTCTCGAACTACTAAATATATAGCTATATTCTAAGGGTGGACCCACTTTTGTATATACCGCTGACTAAGCTATATATACCACTATATAGCCTAGAAATAGCTTTAAAAGGCTTTTCTATTTTTAGATTTATGCCCTAATTTTGTAGAGACAGCCTCCTTAGGCTGTATAAGCGCTAGAAATAGCCTTAAAAGGCTCTTCTACTAGGTCACCTACCTACCCTGTACCTCCCCTGCACCGCAGGAGCGAAAACAGAACTTACAGGAAAAGTCGTACGGCTTACCCTACAGCTTAGGTAGCCGTAAGTCGATTATTTAAAATCGCCAGCTTATTTGGTTTTTCGGGAAGGCGCCATGCACCTACTAAGGCGCTCCTACCGTACGGAAGGCAGGAACGGTCCTGGAGGGTATATGTAGGGAAGGAAATTGCAAAGCCTTACCTACTTAGACTAGAAATCGAGTTACTACGTTACCTACAACTATAAGCCTTATAGGCCTATAAGACCTACTAAAAGCTATGATATATCGGCTTAAAGCCCCTATTATATAGCGCTATAGCCTATAACTATACCGTTATATAAGGACTTTTATAGAGGGAATATAGTAAAGGGCCCTATTTTACTATATTAGCACATACCTAGGAAGTGCTATTTAGGCTATATCAACGCTGTTGCTGCCCCTTCGTACCCTATACGACTGCTACTAGTAGGCTATAGTGGTTATAAATCCTTATATAGGATTACCCATTCCAATAGGTTATAAGCCCGGATAGCCTGTGGAATAGTTATCGTTAGAGTCCAATTTCAAAGCGCTACCTCTGCCTATATATAGGGCTATTTAAGCCTCTTATAGCTGAAAATATAGTACTATATTAGCCCTGAAAAGCTATATATTACATCTTATTGAAGGCTATTTAAGGACTAAAAAGCCTGAAAATCTAGGAGGAGAAATCGCTAAGAAATCTAAGTCCTATAGTATTAACGAGCATTTGGGGCTCTTATACGCTCAGGCTAGTATACTTACCTATACTAAAAGACCTTTCTACTTATAGCTGGAAGTAGAAAGGCTAGCGTTTTAGAATTTCTAGCGCTAAAGACCTTTCTTTCCCTACTATAGAGCCCTTTCTATAGATATATCTATAGGCGGTAGTTAAGTCCCTACATCAAAGTCTCTAGTCCCTATCTTAGAGCCTAGTTTAGAATTTCTACTAGAAAGCCCTACTAAGTAGCAAGTAGGCAGCGCTATAAACCTACTAAGCGCCAAGACTAACCTAGAAAATCACTACTATAATTAGTAAGCTAGCTAATTAGCTTTAGTGAACTGGAAGCTAATTAAGTGCTTTAGCTAGTACTATAAAGTAAATAGTAGCCTATTTACAATGGCGGATCAAGCTAAAGAGAAGGGTATAGCCCTTAAAAGAGCTAGTAACCTAGCTGATTCAGGGCAATCTTCTAGGCCTCTACCACCTATACAAACCCTATTCAAAGATAAGGAAGATGGCAAAGACTATAGCGAGGTTATAGAAGTCCTGAAACAGTATATTAAATCTTATAAACGAGTTATAGCTAGCTAATCTAGTAATATAAAAACACTACTTTTTAGTCTAAATACCCTAAAAGCCTCTATTGAGGATAGCGTTAGCGCTATAAAGAATATATCTTCTACTTCAACTTCTCTAACTAATAGTAGTAATGCTGCTACTACTAGAAAGACTAGCTATAGCCCTAGATTTAATCCTTTTAGTATTACTATATATTTAGATTCTCCTCTACGTCCCCGTAGGAAAGAGCCCTATCTAGGGCCGGCTGTTAATTCAGCTACTAGTAATTTAGACCCCCTATAGATATAGGGTCTAAGGAAGGCTTAAAGGATACTTTTTCTAGTAGTATAGTAAAAGAGCTTTCTAAAAAGGCCTATACTATACCGGACGATAGTAAGCTTAGCAGGGAAAGCAATTTTGAATAGTGGATTCAGGCTTTAAGTATAGTGCTAAGAGCGTTAGGGATATCTAATTTTTTAGAAAACCCTGATATATCTAATACTTATAGCGACTCTAATCAAGCTATTCTTTTAATGCTTCTACATAATAGCTTATCTAGTGGCCCTAGGGCTGCTATATTGTGGATTTATATACCTTCTAAGGCCTTTAAGCTGCTTGTCAGGCAGTATAGCCGACCTATAGAGTCTAAAAAGAAGGAAGTCTATAACGAATTCCATGCCCTTACCTTGAGTACCTGTTAAAAAGGCTTATTAGCGTTTAACGCTAAATTTAACGGCTATCTTACTAAGCTTACTATAGCTAAAATAGATATAGATCCCTCTTTAATACTAAATTAGTATTTTAAGGCTCTAGACTCTAAGTTTCCTAGCTGGGTATTACGCTCAAAGATCTCTATAAGATAGGCTAGAATGCTAGGTCTTATAGCTTCTAGCCTTAATATAGAATATCTAATGGCTAATATCCTAGAAGAATCTAGGAACCCGGCTATAGAGGCGTATAGAGCAGCTTATATAGCTAATAGCTCTAATTCAACCCCTAATTCAAATTCTCACCCTAGTAAGAAGGGTAAAAATAAGAAAAAGGGTAAGAAGAAGGCTAGTTATAATATTAAAGGGCAGAATTATAGTGCTAAAAAGGCTAAACAAGCCTCCTTTATGCTAGGGTCCTATAACCTAGCTATAGAAGAAAAAGAGGAATTTAACTCTAGTTCCAATTCTTGTTCTTCTAGCGATTCTAATACCTAATTAGCACAGCTATTAGCGTTAAAAGGGTATAAGAAGCGTAAGGACTTTAAAGGAAAAGGCCTAAAAACCTCTTCTAATAACAAGGCAAAATATAAAGATAATCAGCCTAAAAGACGCCCTAGAGACCCCGCTCTTTATAATAGTTAGCTATACAATACAGGATCTACGGACCATATCAGTAATAGTAAAGAGCGGTTTACTACCTTTACGCCTAACATAGGCCAGTTACGCCCTATTAACACTGGAAATGGCCCTATAAGCCCGGCTGGTATAGGCTCTATTATACTAGAAGTATTATCTAGAAAGGCCCCCCTACCTATACTAAATTAGTATTAGAAAACGTTTTATACCTACCTAATATTAATATAAATATTATTAGCAGGGTGAGGCACTATGATTCGGGAGGTTGCCTTATAAAGGAAACCCTTTATGGGGGTAATAGACGCTATATAGCTGTACTAGACTTTAAAAAATCAGGATTTTTTCTTAACGTTAAAGGCAGCTCTAAGCCTATATTACATGCAAAGACCGACATCACACATCCGAAAACGCGTTCTTGGTCAGGACCGCTCCAAATCGACTGCACTCTTTTGCAATCCACTTGTCCAATTGAGGACTTAACATACGCCAAATTTGGCTGCGGCGCAGTCGCTCGTTCGACGGCGCTATGGTCGGATTCTGACCGTACGATATGGTCGACCGTAGCTAGAAATCTATAGCTATAGCGGGGCAGGCGTATAGGCCCTATAGTTACGTGCCCCAGCCCCGACCGTACTGACCCCTCTGACCCGAACCCCGCCAACCTGAACCCTGCCGACCCGAACCCTACTGCCCCTAGCCCCCTAAGGGCTGTCAACAAAGCCCCTAAGTACTTAGGCTATAGCTTCCTGACCTACCTTACCACCGCTGCTACTACCACTACTACTACTACTTCCGCTGCTAACCCTGCCACTACTATAACCGCTACTAGGTTGAGCGATATATCGTTCGATAGCCCTTTTAAAGGGCTTTCTAGCAGTTAACACGCCACTATCGCCACTGCCGCCCCTACCCCCTCTAAAAAGGGGAAAGAAAAAGAAAAAGCCCTACTACCTGCAACCCTTACCCTTACCTTCTCTGGTCTTATAGACCAGATAGTCAGTCTTTTAGTCAATAACCTAGCCTTTAAGGAAATCGTCGAATATACCGGGCTAGCTAGAAAGCTAGCCTTAACATAGATCTTGAAAGAGGAGGAGAAAAAAGCCCCGATATTTCCCTCGTTTATTACCCAGGCCTTAAGGCAGAAGAAGTAACAACAACAGTAACAATAATAGCAATAACAACAGTAGTAGCAGCAATAACCCCCTACCGTCGAATTAGAGCCAACCCGCCGTACCTAGGCTACTATAGCAGCGGCTAGGGTAAAGCCTACTAAGCTAGGCTTAGAAAAACAGGTCCTTATACAGCTAGGATCAGCCTCTTCCTCCCTCGGCCAAAAATCAGCCCTGGAAATCGCATAGGCAGTATAGAAGGCTATAGGGCACTCTATCAAGGGGGTAAGGACCCTACTAAGCAGTAACCTTATACTAGTTACTAAAAGAGAAAAAATCAAAAAAGCCTTGGAAGAAAACATAGCCTAGCTAGCCTCTTTATCACTAGAGGCCTTAATCCATACTACTACCTAGGCTATTGTTGTTAAAGGGCTTACAATAGCTAACCGGGTAACAGAAGCTAGCCTTCTAGCAGCAGTAAAAGAAGTATATCCTTTAGCCTTAAGGGCTAAGGTCTAGTACCCCCTCTAGATCGAAAGAATAAGAGTCTTAGCTCTTATTGCCTTCTCTAGCTAGTAAGAGGCCTACTAGGCCTGTTAAGACGGAATCTTCTAGGCCTATAGGGCCCTAAAAGCAGAGCCCTATATCGATAAGGCTAGGGCCTTATAGTGCTTTAACTACTGGCGATAGGGGCATAAAGCCAAATACTGCCACTCCCCTGCCCTCTGCTACAACTACGGCCAAGAAAAGAAGAAGTATACCAACAAGGCAGCCTATACTAAGGCTTAGTACTGCCGGAACTGCCGTAGCGACTACCACGCTAGGGCAGAAGAATGCCCTAAAAGAAAGAAGTATAAGGCTTAGGCAAAATCTAGCCTACAAAACAGGCCTATTAACTTCGACCTCCCCGGCCCTCTTAAGCCGGCAATATCAATAGAAGACCGGCTAGAAGGGGAAGAAAGCTATACAGTAGTAGCTGGAAAACGCCGCTATGGCCGCCCCCCTATAATAACCGCTACTACTGCTATAGCCTCCCTTTCCCAGCGAACTATTGAAACAGAGCAGCAGACCCACGAGAAAGTAGGAGCAGCTGTCTAAAGGTGGTAGACAGCTGTATATCGAACAGCTGTCTAGACAAGAGGATAAGAGGTATATGTACAACAAGGCTATAGTCTCTCTAATTAAGAGAGACTAAGGTGGACAGGTATAATGGAACCAAGTAAATAGGCCAAAGTAGCCCGGAGGCAAGAAGTAGATGGAATATCTAAATGGGTAAAATGTAACTGTATAACTGTAATAAAATGGGATGATTTTTTGATTCTCTCTTTCTGAATATAGGAAGGAAAGCTAACTTCTTATACTATTATCCTTCTTATACTGCTAATTCGTAATCTTGTTGTTAGCCTGAAATAAGATAAGGGGCGGAAAAGAAAGACTAGCCTTGTCTATCTACTCTACTGTATAATAGAAGAGAAAGTAGATATAAGTCTCCTCTAAATAGAGGAAGAAGAAGAAGAAAAATAAGCGGCGGCTAGTTGTACACTAGCTATGCCGATCTATACCTTCTTATAGCTCCTACGAAAGCTAGAAGGCAGTGGGAGATATAAACCCCTAAAACAAACACTACATAATATTGATAATATAGGGCACCTTTGTCTAAAGTAAGAATGATCGGCGAATATAGATTATATATATATAACAAGGTATACTAAGATCGTACTAGGTTTATATAGGATTAAGGTTAAAGGAGCTAACTATAGCTATTAACACTCTAAGTAAGAAAAGCAAGAAAAAAAGAAGGTACTAAACTATAAACCTACTTAACCAACCTATCTACTATGACCTAATTACAGCTAATTAGTCTGTCTTAGCCTAACCTCTATAGCTCTAGGGGAATAGCGGTAATAACTCTGGCGTAGTAACATTTATCCCTGTATAAAGCTCTCTACTAGCCTTATCTGTCTTATTGTCCTTCTTATACTATAGAGCAGGCGTATTATCTAGCTTAAGATCCCTTATAAGCGTTAATCGAGTGACCCTTCTAGTAAGCGAAAGTGCGGTAGGCTAAGGAGTAACATTCTGCCTAGTACGCTGCAATTGTAGTATAGCGACGCTCTTCTTGGTTAACTTAGGCTGCTAAGGCGTAGCAGGCTATGCGGCAGCCTTCTTAATAGACTTTAGCTTCTCTGGCGTAATAGGGCAGGGAAGATCCTTTTTAATAGACCTTTGCTTACTAGAAGTAGAGGGATAGGGAATAGTTGTCTAAACAGATACTATCTGCTTAGGGATAGCTTGGTATATAGGCGTCTATTACTATAGTATAGGAGTAGTTTGCCGTAGTACTAGTACCTTTAGTAAAGAAGGGCTTTAACGAGATTGTTAGATAGATAGTTCAGCTATCTATACTACTAAATTTTTAGGAATCGACTTAAGCGAACCTAAGAAAGTACTCCTTATTCCCTAAATAAAGATAAGAGTATTATTATTTATTATCGTATCTGCTAGAGCTAGGGTACCGAATACTAGGGTGGCGAAACTCTAAGTCCGGATAATCTATAATATACTTATAGGTAAAAGCTCGTTAATAGAGACCTAACTGTTAATAGAGTATAGATTTAGCGCCCTAGATCCTAGCCTTATTCTGAATACTTTAGCAATCTCTAACATCTAAGTATGCTATAAGCAAGCTGAAATCGATCTTTACTTTGCTATTACGTCTTGGCTAAACCAGGGCTCTATCTTCTACTATAAAACAGGCGTTAAATCGTTCTTATCCTTAATAACCTAGTTATAGAAGAAGGATCGGGCTACCTTAGTAACAGCGTACCTATAGGAAAAGTCGTCCTTAATATTAAAGCAGAATTTCAACTAGCAAATATATATTAGGTTAAAGACGCTAGCCCTAGATATAAGCAGATAGGGGATAATCATGTCTACCTATATTATCATTATTTCGTTATCTATATCGTTAGCTTTGTTAGAAAGGCCTGAATCCTAAACCTTATAGATCTACTTAAGCTGATTATAGATAGTAAAAACCTAATAGTTCCTGCGGATATATATAACTATAAGCTAGAAGAGCTTTCTAAGGGCCTTATAGCGGACGTTCCCTTTAGTAGGGTAGAAGACTAGGCTTGTTAGGTAGTTACCCTTCTTATTAAGAGTTAGAGCTATTAAGTATAGTATAATAAAAACGTATCTCTTAAATATATATAGGGTCTATCTAAGCATACTGTTAATATAGTTATCGGTTATCTAGGCTTGTTCTAGCTATATCCTATATATATTATATAGGATGGCTTAAACTAATTGGAGATCTTGACCTAGGACCTTCTCTCTAGTAATTATAGCAACTTAACCAGCTATCCTAGGAAAGTAACGGTTAAAATCCTTTTTATTAATAGTTATCTTATTAAAGAAGTCCAGCCGGCTATCCTTTATAACATACTACTCTAGGTAAAAAGCAATCTTACCTACCAGCTTAAAGTAGTTACTACTAAGTAGAGTACGGCGGTTAGTAACATTATTAATATCTTTAGCAGCGCTATACTTGTTAGTCTCCTTTCTAAGCGCTTTGAAATCTTTAAAAGTCAAACAGGAGTATATATAGCCAGGCCTATTAAAGCGCTTTATTAAGGACTTAACCAGATTAGACGTAGACAGCTTAGTTTAAGGGATATTATCTAAAGAAATCGAAATTACATTATCCTTACCTCTTATAGATAAGTACTTAAACTTACTTAGGGTATTCTATAACTTTTGCAGGGAAGACTAGTGTTTATATAGAGTTAATCACAGCTTATATAGAGAGAAATATACCTTATATAGCAAAGAGCAAAGCTTATAAGGCGACGACTATAGTCTTTACAGCGTTAATAGGAGAATTGTTAGGGCGCTTGCTAGTATAAGCTTGTCCTTATCCTTACTATATACCAGCCTATTAACTATATAGCAACGCTGCTCCTTTTAAAGAACTTCCTTTAAATCTAAGTTTATCTAGGGCAGAGCCTACTTACTAGATCCCTTCTTTAGAGGTATCTTAATCTTATATAATTATAGAAAGAAGGTAGAAATAACAAGTAAGATTACTTAAAGGAAGTTAGGGTTAAGGCTAGAATTTTTCTACTAAGAGTACTAAGAAAAAGATCTAAGAAGAGATAAAGGTCTAAGAAGGTTATACTAGAGAAGTTAGAAAGAGAAAAATCTAAAGGGTAGAGGGGCAGGTCCTAATATAGGGCAAGTCCTTTTAGGGGAGGAAGGCGCGTAAAAATTCTTTCCTGCTATTAAGCAAGCTATTTGCTCCTTTATCAGCGCTTAGGTCTTCTATCTAATTCTTTTTATTAGTAAACAGCCCCTAAAAGTCAGTATAGTATAATCAGGTTTACTCAGTTTTTATTAACCTCTTCTGATCAGAATCGGGACTAGCACAGGTAACTTCCTTAGGTATAAAGACCTGCCTTTCTTCCTCTCTTTCTCCTATAAAAACTTTTCTAACCTTAATAAACCGACTTTATTCTTTTTTAGGACTTAACCTTCCAACTTAACCTTATTTATATAGAGATGTCTTCTAACACTCTTATTAAGAAAGCTCCTATAAACTAGGTAGTATGTCCGATTTATCTTAAGGTATTCTAAGCGCCTGAAACTTAGGTAACTACTTTCCCTACTAATCCTAGAAGATTCTATATCTTCCTAAAGCAGGTAATCTAAAAGGCAGTCGATAATGCGAAGTTCTATAACTTTGTTAATCGTAAATAGTACCTACTGCTAAACCTAGCTATAATCAGATATAGTATATTTTAGATCTAGGTTTTTAAAGAGGAACCGGCTAATACTTATTAACAGTATATATTTCTAGGTCTAAAACCTAGTCTACTTAACTGTCTATCTCTGACTTAGCTAGCAGAAAGTAGTCGGGATCCTACTATTATCCGTTTTAACTACTCTTTCTTTATAGTTAGATATTAATCCCTTATTACTATCAAGCATTTTAGGTTAGACTTCCTAGGTAAGTATATCTAAGAAATTTACAGTAACTAACTATACTAGGTCCAAGGTCTTTTTGTCTAAGAGTTTGAATATCAGTATGTTTAAGCTTATATCTAGACGTCTAATTAGAGCTAATATAGTAGGTAGTAATATGGTAAACTATAAGGAATATAACAAAACCTAATTTCGGTCGAGTTTGCCTAACCGGCGTAATACTAGTAGTCCTTGTCTAAACGTAGCTTAGCTATTTATCTGCTATATCTCGGTTTTAGAAGTCGACTATAGTACTTGTAGGAACTGCGTTTTCTAGGATAAGAAGTACTTATAGGTATATATCGACTCTTTCTATAATAAATGGCCGCTTTAGGCGTCTAAATAGGCCGAGAAGGCGATAGCTCTATACTAGTTCGATCTAGGTAACTTTCGCACTAAGGATATGATTGTTAACTAATAGGATAAAGAAACCGTTTATAAGGTATAGTAATTATAGGTTAAGCGGAAGTCGGTCAATCCAGTAGTTAATATATACTATATCGAGTAATTAGAAGGGCAAGCCAGGTAGTAGTCTAGAAAATAGGTCAGGGTAGGTATTAAGGGTTATTAGGGTAGTTAGTTAGCTAAGTAATAGGATCCGTCAATGCCAAATATACTCCTCCCCTTAACCAGATATATAAGCTATAAATGGAGCTTCTACTTCCTAAGAAGAAAAGAGCTAAAACAAAACAAAACAAAATAGCATAAAACAAAATCTTAGACCTATAACCAGGTAAAATAGACAACGTAAATACTTAAATCAAGAGAATACTATATAGCATAGTATATACCCCCCCCCTTGCTAATACGGATATACTTGTATAGCAAAGAGCCAGGGAAAAAGAAAAGAACAAACTACTCCTATAAATAGGGGAAAAGGCGCAAGAAAAAGGTAAGTATATAAAAGAACTTATACTACCTCCCCTTTAATAAAAACCTAGCCTAAGTCAAACAGGCCGAAAACTTAGTGCAAATTAAGTCGCCTAGGAAGTACCCTTAAAAGCCGCTTTCCTTCCCTATATTAATAGTCCTCCTCCCTTAACTAGATTACCAAGCCTATTAGGATCCTTAATACCTAGCCCGATAAAGTCGTCCTTACCAAACCGTTCTAGCTAGGAATCGTCCTCTAGTTATAGCCTACTTAGATCATAAACAAATACGCCGTCTAATCGGAAGAACTTCTTTACTATAGTTAGTAGGAAAGTCCGCTTAAGCTCGATCCTATCTAAGGTCTTTAGCTAATAAGCCTTCTTAGGACTCTTCTATAAGACTCGAAAAAGGCCCTTCTACTAGAAGGATAGCTTATACTAGCAACTTATATCGATCTGCCTAACCTTGTCGTAAATAAGGACTAAATTACCAGGGTAGATTTCCAACTAATCTAGGCGTAACTTCCTAGATAACGTACGATTTCTCGCTTTAGCAGCGCTTTGGCAGGCCTTAGATACCTTGTCCTATAGCTCTGTCTAGGCGAGCTCTATATCTATAATAGATTTAACTCGCTTTATAAATAGATCTAAAGTAGCCTTTGTATTAGCTAGCTTTCTAGGTTAACGAACCCTAGCCTAGACTTGCTCTTATCTAATCAGACGTTAGAAAGGGATATCAAGCTTAATCTTAGTAACCGGGTCTTAACTAAAAAGCATAAAGTAAGGCAAGATACTAAAAGAGGAACGAATTAAGGTACGGTTAACCTAAAGAACAAAGTGCAGGGACTTTTTCCAATCTATCCTTGTTATCTCTACGATTATAGTAAGTATAGTTGCAATTAGCAGGTAACCTGCCTTATTAATACTGTTGGCTCTTAAGTTATAGGACAAACTAGTAATTCGTTTAACTTTAATGGTTTTTAGGGATACTTTAACTATACCTTTAAACTTAGAACCGCCGTTAACAACTACGATCAGGGGAAAACTATATCTTAAAAACATATGCTAAAGCATAAAAGTCCAAACTAAAGCCAAATTAACTTTACTAAGGATAGCAGCCTCTATATAGCTAGTAAGGTTATCTCTTACCTCAATTATAGCATTACACTTGCCCTTAAAAAACTAGACATCGAAGTAGACTTTAAGAAACAGGGTTAAAGAAGGTATAGTAAACTAGGCTTCTTCCTTATATTAGGATAGGCAAATCTTCTAATAAACCTCGTAGTAACAGTGCTAGTTAATAAGATCTAAGTAGATTGTCGGCTACTAGTATAGTTGGGCAATCTAGTAGTAAGAAGTATCCCTTCTATAGTATCCTATTTTGTCATAGCAAGTTAACCAGATATACTGTTATTTCTTACTATCTATAATCATAAAGCGGGGGCAGTTACCCTTATAAGTAGGGCGTAGAAACAGCATCCTATTACAGACTAAAAACTTAAGGGCTTAACGCTTAAAGTTAACCCTATTGCTATAGCAAACTAGGTAATCTAGCATTTAAAATATAATTAGATAAGCAGTATACTTCTAGTACTTTTTAGGCTAATTACCCTTAAGTGCATCCTTCTTAAGAGTTAAGGTGAAAATCCAAGTATTAATAAAGTTATCTACATCTTCCTTATAGGCTTTTTCTTTAATGTTGGCTTGAGTTAAGGGTTGCCTGCTTAGGGCGTCCGCTATGGCGTTTTTCGATCCCGGAATATACCGAATCTCAAAATCAAAAAGTTAAATCCAGGCTATCTAGTGTATTATAAGAGCGCTAGGTATATTACTAGCTAAGCTGTTTATCTAGTAGACTAAGACTTAAGCATCTGTCTTGATTATAAACCTTATACTATAAAGGTATTGCCAAAACTGCTTTAAACTATAGAGAAGACTCTAAAGTTTACGCTTAGTCGTATTATAGCGCTATTTAGCTAGAGACTAGATACTAGACTTAAATCAACAAGGGTGCCGTTTACTATCTAGGCCCTCTTATTCTAGGACTACTCCTTATTTATCTAGAGAGGCATTAACTATAAGGTAGATTTTGCTATAACAGTTGTCCCTATAGGTAAATAGTGCAAGATAGGGCATAGAGGTAATAAGGAAACCAAGATAAGTAAAGGTATACTAGTAATTTAGCGTCTATACCTATATCGCATTCTTCTTCGCTAGATCAAAGAACAGGCGGGCAATATAGCCGAAATAGGGGACCTAAACATAGTAGAAACCAGCGATACTAAGAAAAGAGCGGACTTTAGAAAGAGACTTTAGGGTTAACTATTTATGAATCTTCTAGATCTTAGCGTCGTTAGGTAAGTAGCTATCTAGCATATACTTATAGCTAATAACAATAGCCTCTAAGACTAGGAACTAGGACTTAACTATAGTAATATAGGCTCCTACTAGCTTAGCGTTAAGCAAGACTTAGTTATAGTTCCAGACCTATTCTACTATAAATTGTCGAATTCTAGGTATAATCAGGGTATTATTGTATCAAGTCTTTAGTCCTTTTATGCTAATATTATCCAGGAAAGCTTGGCAAATCTAGGGCATTAAGTCATAGAAGATCCTATATATCGTACGTATAAACTAGGTAACTAAATTTATACTGCTTTATAGAAGTATAGTTAGGCGTAGTAGACTAATTGGACTGGCAAACGTCGTAAGATCCCGACTCTTCTTATCCAGTATAATGTTATTATAACCGGAAAACAGATCAAGTATAGACATGATTATATAGCTAGAAAAGTCCTCTAAGAATTCCTCTATATTCAGTAGGATAAAGGTGTCCTAAATAGTAACAGTATTATATCGCTAAGCATTGTTAATTAGGCGGTACTTACTATTCTTCTTCTAAATAAGGAATTAGTTATTTCGGTAGGCTCTATAGGCGTCTTCTAGGATCTCCTTAGCCTTTTGCTTCTTTAGGATGTCCATATACGCCGGAATTATCGCCTTCTCTATAGGTATATGTTTAGCTTGCTAGGCAGAGTAAGGGATAGTCTTAATATACTAAGGCAGAATAATCGATAGATCGATATAGCTAAGGTCCTTAAATTCCTATATAAGGGATTATTCCCTATTAAAGAGTATATAGGCGAACAAGTCGAATTCGTCCTTAAAGAGCTAGAGAGCTAGGTCTATATTGTCCTTCAAGCCCTTTAACCGATTAGGCGTAAGTCAAGAACTGTAAAGTAAATCCGAAAATCGTAGAAAAACCCATTAATTATACTTATACCTAGGAGTTGCCTTTTCTATAGCTAGTAACAACTTAATAGGCTTCTAGTTGACGATTCCCTCTAGTACCGACCTATCGGATAGGACATTATTGATAGGGTAAACCTTCTTTCTAGCAGGCTTATATATAGTAAAAGATTAAAGGATAGAGGGTTTTTTAGACTGAATAAAGGAAGGAGATAGGCTAGGAACTGTCTCTAAAGGAAAGAAAGAATCAGAAGAAACTATTCTTATATAAGGAAAACTTAGAATACTAATAACCTGTTTTAAACCCCTTCTACCTAAATGCTAAATACTAGACTCCTACTTAAAGGAAGTATATAAAATATTAGTAATAGTTTTATCGTTAAGCCGATCTCCTAGGACCTTATTATTATCTTCCAAAGTAAGTGCCTAGTTAGGGACTTTGTTAGCCTTATTTACCTATCCCTATAAAGTAAACAGGCTATCCTAGTAGCTAGTAGATAGGGATTCGACAGCATCCCCCCTCTATATAGAGGAATCTTGTTTAATAGTATAAAGGGCTTTGGCGATATTCGAAGGGGCAAGGCAAGTAATAAATTCCCAGTCTTAGAAAGTTATCTATACTATATTAGGACTGCTAAGACCGTAAATTACCTTATAGTCTTTCTAGAAAGGCATCCTTAATAGGATATCGTAAGCCTTGTTAAACCTATTGTTGGAAGAGATATAGTAGTAGACTAGGGCCCTATAACCTTAAATATAGAGAGGTACTAGGACCTTCCCTTAGAGAGATTGCAAATCGCCCTATAAACTATAGGACTATATCTCGGTTTTTGTAATTATAAGGTTAAGGTGGTTTATAACCTTAAGGGAGATAAGGCTGTACTTCGATCCGCTATCTAGAAGTATGTATAGCCGTGGGCCACTGTTGTAAAGGGCTATTAGGAAAATCCAGGGCAAAGAATAGAACTTAGTTACTCCTTAAACAAGGGAAGCTCTGTTAGTCCGTATTATCAGATTACTATTAACAATACTACTAGAAACCGTATTTTTCGCTATAACGATAGAGTCGATATTTAGGGTACTAAAGTCTTATAGTAACCTGATTATATAATAGCCGTCCCCTATGTCTAGGAACTAGGCTATTTAAGATTCTCCTATAGGCTTAACCAGAGAAACGACATTCGTCTTTACTATCTTCTATTACTTAGATAGGCGACCTTATAGACGTCTGAACAGAGCTAGGCCAGCCTAATCTAATACTAGAGCTAAAGCGGAAGTAAAGAGAGTATCGTCTAAGCTAGAGCTATCTAGTATAGCTATTTCCTTAACAATTCTAATACCTTTAGAGACCTACTTATATATGATCTTAGAAAGTAGACTCTAGCCTTCTGTTAGGTTAAGGGCCTTCTTATTCGAAAGACTATATTTTCCATTAAGCATTTTCTAGAGTATTCCTTAGTAAATGTCAGTAGCTTTGATCTTATAAGAAGGTTCTTCTCTTGTCTATATAGATAGGCTGTTAGTAGTAGAGGTCTCTGCCTAATTAGACTAAGGAGTATAGAAGGGGCCTGCCCTTAATAGCTTATCGTTATTGCTTTCTAGTTGCAGCTACTTCCGACTTTAAAAAGCCGTACTTAAAGCTTTAGCTATAGCTAGCCGCGTTGCCTTATTACTAAATATATTATTCGCTTTTGCAATTGTATTCTATAGCATAAGTAAAATATCGATAGTACTATTACTATAAAGACTGCTGTAAAGCTTAGAGCCTGTCTGAACAGAGAGTAAATCCTATAAGAAGCAAGCTATAGCCTCTAGAGGCTTCGAAAAGAAAACGTCCAGCTCCTAGTACCAAACTATATTAAGAAAATCCGAAACCTAACCAAGGACCTCTATTATACAAGCTATAGAGTTAGCTTCCTTATTATTAACCTTCCTTTTAAATAGACCTTAAAGACTTAGATCTAGATCTAAGACTTCTATAGAGTTAACTACCTATAACAGGAACGACGTAACACTAGGTGCTAGAGGTAGCAAGTAATAGACTCCGGTTTATACTATTAGGGCTGCAAATGTGTTCTCCCTTTATATAGAAGAGCTATAAGTAGAAGAGGATAAAGAAGACGTAATAGGCCTAGCACTATAAGAAGTAACATTAAGAAGCTGGCTTTTCCTCCCTTCTTCTATTAGAAGAAAACGCATCTTAACTCGCTCTTCCTCTAGCTAGGTATAAGTATAGCTTAGTATAGAGAGAGAGTCGAAAAAGGGTTCGAAAGCCTTATTATACTTAGTCTTGTAATTACGCTTCTATCGGAGATAAGCAGGGCGAAACTTAGTATCGTAAACCTTATAAAGCGCTTAAATAAGGTAGAAAAGGGCGCCTTCCTTACAGGCCTTTATTACTAGGACTAGGTTGATCCGGTATAGGTTATAAGGTAGGTCTTCTCTACGGATTTTCTAACTAAGGTAAGTATTTGCCCTAAATATATACCTAAGCCTAAGTTCGTTGTTAGCCTCTATCAGATTATACAAGCTAATATAGATAGATAGATATCTATTACTCCTATAGAGTCCTCTAATGGGCTATAAGGGGCTGCTAGCTTACACTTATGCTAGAGGAAAACCGGAAAACGGATGAAAAACCTCCAACGAGCTTAACAAGGCGGGCAACCTAGCAAGAGGAAAAGAGCAGTACTAAAAGAAAAACAACGTAAGGGGAGGCCGTCTAGGAGGCTACTAAGGGAAATTGCGCCTATTCCCCTACCCGTCTCCCGTAAGAACGCCCTATATCTCAATTAATATAGGGCTCGGGGTAGGGGAATAAGGAAGGGGTCTTGTCAGCAAAAAAGGGGTAAGGTGAGGCTAGGCTTAAAGCTTAAAAGCTTATAAGCCTAGGCCTATAGCCTTCCCTTTACCTTAGTATAGTAGTAAGATACTAGCTATAGGGAAAAAGAGAAAAGACAGTCTAAAGAGAGAGAGGGGAAGCAGTCTAAGGAAGGAGAGAAGGCAGAAAAAGAGACTAAAGTATATCCGTATCCTCTTCCTCTATAGAGCCCCTTACCGGCTCTAGGGAGGAGGGTATAGAACCGGTAGCTGTAGTACCGGTAGCTGCTAGATCGGTAGTAGTAAAGGTAGAGGCAGGGATTTTGCTAAAAGCCTCCCTTATAGTTCGCTGGGAAAGGGAGGCTGTAGCGGTAGTAGCGGTAGCGGTAGCGGTAGTGGCGGTAGCGGTAGTGGCGGTTATTGTAGGGGGGCGGCCACGGCGGCGTTTTCCAGCTACTACCGTATAGCTTTCTTCCCCTTCTAGCCGGTCTTCTGTTGATATTGCCGGCTTAAGAGGGCCGGGGAGGTCGAAGTTAATAGGCCTGTTTTGTAGGCTGGATTTTGCCTAAGCCTTATGCTTCTTTCTTTTAGGGCATTCTTCTGCCCTAGTATAGTGGTCGCTACGGCAGTTCCGGCACTGCTGAGCCTTAGTATAGGCTGCCTTATTAGTGTGCTTCTCCTTTTCTTAGCCGCAGTTATAGCAGAGGGCAGGGGAGTGGCAGTATTTGGCTTTATGCCCCTATTGCTAGCAGTTAAAGCACTATAAGGCCCTAGCCTTATCGATATAGGGCTCTGCTTTTAGGGCCCTATAGGCCTAGAAGATTCCGTCTTGGCAGGCCTGGTAGGCCTCTTGCTGGCTAGAGAAGGCGATAAGAGCTAAGACTCTTGTTCTTTCGATCTAGAGGGGGTACCAGACCTTAGCCCTTAAGGCCGAAGGATATAATTCTTTTACTGCTGCTAGAAGGCTAGCTTCCGTTACCCGGTCAGCTATTGTAAGCCCTTTAACAGTAATAGCCTAGGTAGTGGTATAGATCGAGGCCTCTAGTGATAAAGAGGCTAGCCAGGCTGTGTTTTCTTCCAAGGCTTTTTTGATTTTTTCTCCTTTAGTAACCAGTATAAGGTTACCGCTCGGTAGGGTCCTTACCCCCTTAATAGAGTACCCTATAGCCTTCTGTACTGCCTGTGCGATTTCCGGGGCTGATTTTTGGCCGAGGGAGGAAGAGGCTGATCCTAGCCGTATAAGGACCTGTTTTTCTAAGCCTAGCTTAATAGGCTTTACCCTAGCCGCTGCTATAGCAGCCTAGGTACGGCGGGTTGGCTCTAATTCGACGGCGGGGGGTTATTGCTGCTGCTGCTATTGTTATTGCTGTTGTTGTTACTGTTGTTGTTGCTATTGTTGTTGCTATTGTTGTTGCTTCTTCTGCCTTAGGGCCTGGGTAACGAACGAGGGAAATATCGGGGCCTTTTTCTCCTCCTCTTTCAAAATCTGCGTTAAGGCTAGCTTTCTAGCTAGCCCGGTATATTCGACGATTTCCTTAAAGGCCGGGTTATTGACTGAAAGACTGACTATCTGGTCTATAAGACCAGAGAAGGTAAGGGCAAGGGTTGTAGGTGGTAGGGCTTTTTCTTTCCCCTTTTTTAAGGGGGTAGGGACGGCGGTAGCGGTAGTAGCATATTGACTGCTAGAAAGCCCTTTAAAAGGGCTATCGAACGGTATATCGCTCGACCCAGTAGCAGTTATAGTGGTAGTAGGGTTAGCAGCGGAAGTGGTAGTGGTAGTAGTAGCAGTAGCAGTAGTAAGGTAGGTTAAGAAGCTATAGCCTAAGCGCTTAGGGGCTTTATTAATAGCCCCTAGGGGGCTAGGGGCGGCAGGGTTCGGGTTAGCAGGGTTTAGGTTAGAGGGGTCAGTACAGTCGGGGCTAGGGCATATGACTATAGGGCCTATACGCCTGCCCTACTATAGCTGCAGATTTCTGGCTACGGTTGACCATATTGTACGGTCAGAATCCGACTATAGCGCCGTCGAACGAGCGACTGCGCTGCAGCCAAATTTGGCGTATGTTGAGTCCTCAATTAGACAAGTGGATTGCAAAAGAGTGCAGTCGATTTGGAGCGGTCCTGACCAAGAACGCGTTTTCGGATGTGTGATGTCGGTATACAAGCTAATATAGTGCTATTAACCATACTAGTAGTAATAGATCCCTTTAAGAGCCTTATACCTTTGATCGGTATTAGAGCGAAAAGGCCTACTAGCGTAACTATTGACTTTACCTAGCTCTATATTCTAAAGCGAAGTATATGCTGTAAATAGAGGAAGATCGACTTGTTTATCTAGACAGGGATAGTAGTATTAGGGTTTATAACACCCTTTCTGTTTAGCTATATCTTATTCTTCTTTTAGGTATACTACCTGATTAACGTTAGTTGTAAAGCTTAGTAAGTTGTTTAGCTTATCTCTTAGGCGCATAACTGATTTTACTATAGGGTCTATCTCGTTTAGCAAGATTCTAAGTAAGGCTATCTAATTATATAGGTCTTAAATAGCTCTTTTAGTCACCTTATTACCTTGCTTCTATAAAAGGTCAGTAGTATAAAGCTTTATCACCGTCTTCTAGGCATTAGTAAGTTGATTAAACCATATTTCCTTAACCGTTAGCAGCTTTAAGATAATCTTAACTGATTTCTAGCTAGTACTCCCTTAATTAGAGAATAAGACCTAGTTCTTACTTACTTAAGTAGACTTAGTCGACTTAGGTAAGAAGTTTCGAGAAGAGATAGAAGAAGAAGGCTTTTCGACTTTGGCTAAAAGGAGATTAGTCTCTCTACTATTATTATTACTCTTATCTAAACAGACGTCTTAGCTTAGTAGTTCGATCTAAGTTAGTACTCCTTAGTAGATAAATCCTCCAAATAAAACCGCCGATACTAGGGATTAGAAGTTATCCTAGGTAGCTTCGTATAAGTCCTATATAGGTATAGCGCCTCTAAGGCGGTATCTTTGAACGAGCAAGTATTAGCAATCCTTAGGTAACTTTTCCTAAAAGCGTTAAGGGGTATCTTTCTAAATAGGGGCTAACTTAGTAGCTAGTATCTAGGTAATTATAGCGTCGAGTTTTTCTATAGCCTGTTTAATCTATATAGCTAAGATATTCAAGATAGTATACTTATAGAAGCGGTTAAGCTACTTGATAAGGTCCTCCAACGCCTTAGGGTTAAAAGCCTTCCAATACTTAAGCATTATCCTATAAAGTTCTTACTATGTTATTACTCCTTTATCCTTAATTATAGAGGCTACTTTATAATGTCGGTTAGAATCGTACTACCTCTTCTACTAGGTAAACTTCTTAATATCGGTTGCTATACTATAGTCCCTATAAGTATCGTCGAAAGCTTATAAGTAATCTATGATATTAGTACTATAGAATTGTCTATTAAGCCCTTTAGACTAAATAGATAGGAAGCTGATATTCTATATAGGATTTGACCGATAAAGAGCGTCGGTTAATATTCTAACTATAGTACCTAACTAGTCCTAGTTACTAGCGTCTGTTTCTAACATACTATTAGAGAGTAGTAGTAGGGAAGATTCTGCTTAAGGAGGAACCAGGGGAGAGAGGTTATAAAAGGAAAAAGGGGGTCTAGCTTCTTAAAGCTGGTTTCTAGTAGAGTCTATCGTCTAATTAGATAAGTCTTATAATCCTGCTATTAAAGGAGAAGAGTTGCCTATAAGTCTACGAAGTTAACGGATTTCTCTCCTTAAAAGGATATACTCTAGGAAATCCTATTAGATAAGGCTTTTACTAATAAATAACTAAGCGGAGGGTTAACGTATAATTATACTAGGTAGTAAAATATCGATACTTAGTCTAGCCGAATATACTATAGACTTAAAGTCTCTAGGAGAAGTCGGAAAAGTACTAAGGAGTATATCGATAGGTAATAGATACAAAGTGTAATTGTCATTCTCCTAATTAGACAAGCCTTAGTTTTATTAATATAAGGAGCTACTAGTAGCTTCTATTAATTTATTAATAGACTTTATCTAGGGGGAATTTTAGAAGGGATTAGATTGTAGGATAAAAGAGAAATATAAGGTAAGAGAAGAAGGATATAGTCCACTACTATAGTATAATTATAGTAATATTATACCTACCTTACCTTTATAAAACATTACTTATACCCGGTTCCTACCTAGTATAAACTCCTTCTTCCTCTATTGTAAAATCAAATATATCTAACTCTTTAAAAAGCTTATGTCGAACAGATCTATAGCTTAGTCTATCTCCTTGCTATAGACTTAATCAGTTAAGCCTTATACCGTATACTCCTACTATATAGGAAGTAAGCGATACTCGTTTTGCTAGTTTAAATATATACTACTAAGATACCTTAGATATACTTAGTTACGTTCCTCCCTTATCTAGAGGATAAAGGAGATAGTCCTAAAAATACAACTAAAGGCCTAGTACTAGAGCTATCCTAACTTAACTTTCCTATTGCCCCTACCTCTCGTTATATACCCTAGGTATAGTAATCTTACGAATTGTTATTACTATATAGGGGTGCTACTTCTAGGTAGGTACTAAGATAATACCTTTGTCTAGATTAAGACTAACCAGCTAATACCAGCTAGTCGACCTAAGAAGCTAGAACGAAAAGGACTCTGCAATGTCTATAACCCTAGTATATATAGAGGTGGCAAAGTAACACTAGATAGTAAGCTAAGCCTAATTGTTCGTTAATATAGCCTAACCTAAGATAACTCCTCTTATTTCAACTAAGGGTTTACAATGCTAAAACGAGTTAGGATAGCTAGCTACTTATCTAGACAGAGGAAGAAATTAAGGATAAGACTACGTTCCCGAGTTATAAGCAAGGTCTATATATCTAGCCCTAGTATCGAAATCTTCCTTAGATATAGGAAATCTCTTTACCAGGCTCTAATCCTTATATAGTTGCTAATACTAGAAATGTCGAATAAGGGGAAAGAAACCGAAGATAAGAGTTATATAAGTTGTATCCAAAGGAGACTCTTATAGCTAATATACCTAATAGAATAAGAGAAAGGGGGTTTAAGTACTTCCCTACCCCTTTTCGTTTAATATAAGGTATATCTACTAGAATACTTAGATAACTAAGTTTCTAGGACAGCTAAGATTATACTTATCTTAAGCTTAACTAATATATCAGATCTCGAATTATTATATAACCTACGACTAATATAACTGTTATGCTAAGTAAGATTATCGTTATCTAATTAAAGGTTAGAGGCCTAGAAACACTAGTTTAAGTCGTTAGAGCAGAAAATTCAAAATAATTATCCTATTAATACTATACTACAGAGTCATCTAGCCGACGGTCTATAGGTCGTCCTTATCGATAGTAAGATAACCCTAATATAAGTAAGGCCTACTTATAAGTGTTAGAGCCTTTACTTAGTTCATTCCTAGCTAAGCCCCTATATAAAATAGAGCAGCAGACCTATAAGAAAGTAGAAGTAGCTGTCTAAAGGTAGTAGATAGCTGTATATCGAACAGCTATCTAGATAAGAGGATAAGAGGTATATATATAATAAGGCTATAGTCTCCCTAATTAGGAGAGACTAAGGTGGACAGGTGTAATAGAACTAAGTAAATAGGCTAAAGTAGCCCAGAGGTAAGAAGTAGATAGAATATCTAAATAGGTAAAATATAACTGTATAACTGTAATAAAATGGGATGATTTTTTAATTCTCTCTCTCTGAATATAGGAAGGAAAGCTAACTTCTT
Source organism: Phyllachora maydis (assembly GCA_029339225.1). Lineage (NCBI taxonomy): Eukaryota > Fungi > Ascomycota > Sordariomycetes > Phyllachorales > Phyllachoraceae > Phyllachora > Phyllachora maydis. Next base: position 1,078,807 of record JAQQPM010000010.1, read on the forward strand.
ATACTATTGTCCTCCTTATACTGCTAATTCGCAATCTTGTTATTAGCCTGGAATAAGATAAGGGGCGGAAAAGAAAGACCAGCCTTGTCCACCTACTCTACTGCATAACAGAAGAGAAAGTGGACACAAGTCTCCTCTGAACAGAGGAAGAAGAAGAAGAAAAACAAGCGGCGGCTAGTCGTGCACTAGCTACGCCGATCCACTATAAGGGAGGCTTTTAGCAAAATCCCCGCCTCTACCTTTACTACTACCGATCTAGCAGCTACTAGTACTACAGCTACCGGTTCTATACCCTCCTCCCTAGAGCTGGTAAGGGGCTCTATAGAGAAAGAGGATATAGATATGCTTTAGTCTCTTTCTCTACCTTCTCTCCTTCCTTAGACTGCTTCCCCTCTCTCTCTTTAGACTGTCTTTTCTTTCTTCTCTATAGCTAGTATCTTACTACTATACTAAGGTGAAGGGGAAGGCTATAGGCCTAGGCTTATAAGCTTTTAAGCTTTAAACCTAGCCTTGCCTTACCCCTTTTTGCTAATAAGACCCCTTCCTTATTCCTCTACCCCGACCCCCAATAATTAACAAACCAAAAGGTTAAGATATAGGGAGGTACCTACAGGCGATAGGTAGGGTAATAGGTGCTATTTCCTTAGTAGCCTTCTAGACAGCCTCCCCTTGCTTTGTTTTCTTTAGTACTGCTTTTTTCCTCTTATTAGTTTGCCCGCCTTGTTGAGCTCGTTGGAGGTTTTTCTTCCGTTTACCGGTTTTCCTCTAGCATAAGTGTAAGCTAGCAGCCCCTCATAGTCTCTAGATAGACTCTATAGGAGTAATAGATTCTATCTATATTACATGCAAATTTTTCTTTTCCTTTAGGCCTTACTGGTTATAATACTACTAAAAGTATAGAGCTGCAGTGTAATAAGATAGCAGTGGAAATTCCTTCTAATTCTATTAGAAAGGAAGACTATAGACCTATTATAGAGGATGCTATAGTATCCGAAGCTATAAAGCCTGAAAAGCGCTATAAGCTAAGGAATTCTCTGGCTAAGGGTACTGCTTTAGAAGGTATAGGACCTTCTTTAAGGGGAAAAGGCCCTGTAGGCCTGAAGAGCCCTTAGCAACTGCCTAGGCCCCCTACCAAAGTCCCTGTAAGACTAGGGAGCCTAAGCCCTTAACTGGCACTAGAGACCTGCCCTGTGTGCTAAGAGAGCTAGTTATAGAGGGGAATAAAGTAGAAAAGGCTATATCCAGCCCTACTTTAAGAGAGCCTAATATAGGTCAGCGAGATTACTATAATCTACTTAATTTAGCTAAATTATAGTACGTGAGGCTAGGCCATATAGGCCTACGTCTTTTGAAAAAGACCTCTAGTATTACTAAAGGGCTGCCTAATTTTGATAAAATAAAGGAAGCTGATTTTCACTGCTCTAGCTGTGATCGAGGTAAAGGAGTGAGAAGGGTTAGTAAGGCTTTAATACCTGACCTACCTAGGGTCTTAGACTTAGTAGAGGGGGATACTGTTGAAATTAGGCCTAGGCCTTATAATAGAAACCCTATAGTCTTACTTCTAGTTAACCGTAAAAGTAGGTATAGGTGGGTTTTTAACCTACCTAATAAATCAGGCCTTATAGTAGCTAACGCTATTAAGGGCTTTTTTAGGGGCCTAAAGAATAGTTTTGGTAGATATCCTACTAAATTCTACTTTGATAGAGGCACTGAAATAACTAATTTATTAACTACTTGGTTAGCTAAAAGGGGTATTAAATTTAGCACTTCTGCCCCCTATATCTATAAGCAGAACGGCTGTGTAGAACGATCAGTTAGAGGTATACTAGACTATATAAGGTATACTATTCTTAGTAGCGCTTTACCCTAGTATTTGTGGTGCTTTCTACTGGAGGCTGTAGTGGAATTAGTTAATAGTACAGCTAAAACCAAGAAGGAAACTACTCCTTTCTAGGCGCTATTTGACGAGCTAGAGCCTAGTATTCCATATATACCTAGCCTAGAGCGCTATAGGACTATAGGCGTTATAGGAGAGGCTATTATACCTCTAGAAAAACGGTCTAAATCGTTTAATATTTATCTCTAGAACGGAAGAGTGTAAATTACTAGTGGTATTAGGTTCTAAGACCTACCTAGTATATATACCGTCTAGAAGGGCAGTACTTAAAACCTCTATTGTTAAGGTTATAGAGGATAAGATAGTACTTAGTCAGCCTACTGATAATATAGCTTTAGAGGGGGAATTAGTAGACCTAGACCTGGATTTAGAGGGGGCTGTTAGCCTGGACTCTTCTAATCTTAATACTGAAAAGCCTATTAGTATAGAAATGGGACCTAGTAAGCTAGAACCCTACGAATCTTCTTCCGATTGTGAATTAGATAAACCCTTACTAGATAAGCCTATTAATCCGGTTATAGTGGAGTCTATAAGGCCTACTATATCTATTAGAAAGCCTGAATTACCAGAGGTATTTCCCTAAACTATAGAGCCTATTTTTGCACCTAAGCCTATAGAAGTTTTAGCGCCTAATCAGCCTATAACGAACGAACCTCTTGATTATAGTAATCTTATTTCAGAGGGGGATAAAATGCAGCTCGATTACTATAAGCTTTTAGCTAAGACTAGTAGCTATATACTGTCTTTTGTCTATAAGGCTTGAAAAAGGGTAATATCTAAGGATAGTATGCCTACTACTTATAGGCAAGTCTTAAAACTACCTAGAGATGAGCGTAGTAAGTGGTTAGAGGCTATTACTAAGGAATTTTTTTAGTTATTAGAGCTAGGGGTTTTTAAATTCCTACCTAGGAGTCTATTACCTTCTAACCGTAAGCTTATTACCTGTCGAAACGTTCTTAAGGTTAAAAAGGACGCTAAAAACAGGCCTATTAAGTATAAATCTCGGTGAGTAGCCAGGGGATTTATATAGGTAATAGGTAGAAGGCCTAGATTATACTCTTACCTACGCCTCTACTCGTATACTACCTACTTGGCGTATACTTCTAGCTATAGGTGCTATTCTAGACTGGGAAATAGAATAAGCTGACTTTATAGGGGCATTTCTTAATAGCGCTCTTAGAGAAGAAATATATATGGAAATCCCTAAAGGACTATTAGACCTAGCGGCCTCTAATAAGGCTATTTATAAGCTTTTACTGAAATACGGCTATAGTCCTTCTACTCCTAATTTTATTAAACTATCTAAAGTGTTATACGGTCTGAAACAAAGCCCTAAAGAGTGGCAAGATAAGCTTAAAATCTTACTTAAGAGCCTAGGCTATCTCCCTCTTATTTCAGATCCAGAGGTCTTCTATAATACTAAAACCTGCTACTTTATCGTTACCTATATAGATAACTGTCTATTTATAGGGCCTGATATAGGCTATATATCTGATTTAAAGAAACGGCTTAATAAGGTCTACGCTATAGAAGACTTAGGGCCTACCGCCTATTTCCTAGGCATGCAGATTATAAGAGATAGACCTAATAGGCGCCTGTAGCTTAACCAGTCATAGTATTTAGAAGAGGCGGTTAGCCGCTTTAACTTAGCCGATTCTAAGCCTATATCTATTCCCTTATAGCCGGGGCTAGTAAGTCAACTTCAACTAGAGGAAGATATTGCTAGCCACCTCTGTAATTCTACGGAAATTAAGCTCTATCAAAGCCTAGTAGGAACAGCTATATATATAATGCTCCTTACTAGGGTAGATATTAGCTTTACCGTATAGTGGCTCTCTAGGTCTTGAAATAGACCTACAAAATCACACCTAAACGCTGCTAAAAATCTTTTTAAGTATCTTAATAGTACTAAAGACTATAGCATCTGTTTTAGCTATAACGGAAATACAGTAGCTGATCTAGGGCCTAAGCTTAGTAATAGTAGTAATACAACTACTAAGCTTAGTAGAGACTTTCACTCTAAGGAAGGGCCTAGGCCTCTAACTACTACCTCTACTACTATAGTAGATTCTAGAAATGGTAAAGGTAGTAGCCGGACCTCTATAATTAATAGTAGTCTAGTCCCTATAGGCTTTAGTGATTCTGATTTTGCAGGGGATAAGGCTACTAGTAAATCCACCTATAGCTATCTATATAAGTTAGCTGGCAGGCCTATTAGCTAGAAAACGAAAAGAGCTACTACTATTGCTCTTTCTACCCTAGAAGCTGAAACTAATGGACTTACAGAGGCTATACGCGAAGTACAGTGGATTATAGGGCTATTTTCTGAACTCCATAGGCCTATAGACTACCCTATTACCCTTTATAGAGATAATCAGGGCTCTATTACGGTAGCTAATGACCCTGCTTTATACGCTAGAACTAAGCATACCCTGCTGAAATTCCGGTACGTTAGAGAGTAGGTTAAGGCCAAAATAGTCACTATTATATATCTTAATACTAAGTGTATACCGGCTGACGGACTTACTAAAGCCCTACCAGTTAGTGGCTTTCAGTCTTTTATTAGGCTTTTAGGCCTACAACCTAAGGGAGCTTTTTACTAAGCTACCCTTTACCCCTATATAGATAGATTCTATTACGCTATCTAATCCCCGTAGGGGATATCCAGGTAGGCTAGGCTAGTGCTATAGGAAAACCGTATAACAGGTGAAAAACCTATAACCATATATAGGGAATAGGGGTGTGGTAGGGGGTAGGCTAATCTTTACCAAGGTAGATACCGCCCCTTTAGGAGTATGAAAACATACTGCCTAAAGGGGTATAGGCTAGACCGCTCCTGGCCCCTAAGCAACGGTGTATTCTAGCAGTCTAGTAGCGATATGGCGGACTAGGGGGCATATAGCGCTACTGCCCTCTTTTTCAAGTCTATAGAGGAGGCTGTTTATGTCCCCTCTCCCCCTCTCCTCAAAGGAGGCTAAAGGGTAGGCCGTACAACCGTCGAATATATGTCGAACGTCTTCTATAGCTAGGTAGTAGCGGCAGAGGGGGCTATCTATCCTAGGCACCTTATAGGTATATAGGAAGCCCCTTAGGCCTATCTTCCCTATGTAGGCCTGTATTAGTAGCGAGCTTTTGGCCTTAGAGAGGTTGTAGTAGCGTTTTTGGAAGGCCTCTTTAAAGGCCTTAGCTAGGTTTTCCTCCTAGAAGGTAGCCTTAGCTGATTTCTCTAAGAGGCTCTCTATATAGAGGTTATAGCCAGAGGCTCTAGCCTCCTATAGATAGCGGTCTTTCTAGGTAGTATAGACGGGTTCCTTGTTAATAGCCTTCCCTAGTTATTGGCAGTACTACTGTACTATAGCTTCCCTTTTTCTTTCCTGTTTTGTTTGCCCTCCTAGAGGGAGGCTAGTCCTAGGGGTCCTGTTCCTAAGGGTGTAGCGTAGGGCGTCCTTCTATTTAGCTATCTCCTCCCCTATAGCCCTGTTTAATCTAGCCTAGCTAGAGAAGAAGAGGGTATTAAGGTAGAGGTCTAGGGGGGGGACGTTAGCCTTATAGTAAAGGCTTTGGACTGGCGTTCTCTTATAGGCCCCTATAACCTTCCTTAGGGCTTTGTTTTCGGCTACTAATAGGCCTCTAGTTATACCTCATGGCCTATTTGGTATAGTGGGTATAGGGGTATGCTAGGCTAAGGCTGCGTAGGCTAGGACTAGCCTTATTACCGCTGTATATAGTAGCCTGGTCTTTTCGATTCTAGGTCCTTAGGTCTTTCCAGCTAACCTAGTTATAGCTAAGGACTGCGTTTTTAGCTTCTACCATAGGGTATTAGCATAGGCCTTTTAGGTGAGCTTAGGGTCTAGTCAGACTCCTAAAAATCGGGCCTCTTTAGCTAGTTATAAAGGAGGGGAGTCTTCTAGTCCTAGGTAGATAGGGTTGTTCTAGGGCCTCCTTCTAGGGGGGAAGTGTATAAGCTTGCTCTTTACTACTAAGAAGGTAACTCTAGCGGTTACTACCTAGTCTAGGCATTCTTTCTAGGCCTCTTCTAGCTACCTAACCATTATCCTAGCATCTCTGCCAAAGGCTAGTAGGTTAGTATCGTCTATATAGCCTATAGTAGAGATAGTAGGGTGTTTTTTTTCTAGTTTTTCGTATAGGGGGCAGAGGTAAAGGACTAAGAGGATCGGTAAGATGGCAAGCCCTAGGGTACTCCTGTAGGTACTGGTATTTGTTAGGTTCTTTAACCGTTGAATAGGAGGCTAGTAGTCCTAGAGGAGAGGAACTCCTTTAGCTAGGAGAGTAGCAAGATAGGTAGCCCTAGCTGGTCTAGTATAGCTAGGAGCCTAGTATAAGGGATACTGTCGAAATATCCTAATAGGTCTAGCTATAGGAGGGAGGCCCTAGCCTTGTATTTCCAGGCCTTCTGGACTTGGGCTATAAGAAGGTGTATAGCCGATTCAGTGGACTTATAGCGGCAGTAGCCCTGTTATATTGCTGGTATTAGCTTAAAAGCCTCGGCCATGTCCCTTATTTTTGTCCCTATAACTTTTTCTAGGACCTTGCTAATGCAGTTTAGCAGGGCTATAGGGCGGTAGCCTCTAGGGGTGTTATAGGCGTCTGGTTGTTTTCCTGGCTTAGGGAGGACAATAGTGATTGCCTCCTTATATTCCTGTGGGTAGAAGCCGTAGAGGAAGGATTTTAAGGCCAGTATAGCAAGGGCCTTGTATAAGGGGTCTCCACAGGCTTTTAGGAAGCTTTACCCCTATATATATAACCTCTATTGTTCGTAGCTCTTCGTACTAGTACGTGGTGGTTCAGGTGGTCTATTCATTCATGTCTATCTCTTCTAAGTGTATAGGTAAAGAGATTTTAGCCTCTAATATATTCCCTTTATCGTATGGTAGATACTATACGATGATCCTAGTCCGACCTACATCGTTAGATGGTTACCTGACGATCCACGTTAGCTAGGGTCTACTATATAGAGTCTACAGTCCCAGCACATATAGCCTGTAGTTATAGCTAGTGTTCTAACACTGGTAGTCTTTTCTTTTATCGGTATAGACTGCTAGGTACTAGTTGTACAAGCGTTATTATATAATGCTAATTGTATAGTAGTTAGTAGGGAGTATATAGGGTACGTCTATAGAGTCTAAGGATAGGTATGTATAGTAAATGTTAGATATAGGAGAGCATCTTATAACAGTTATTATATAATGCCTGCTGTTTAATCGGGGGATTCTTTAGGGAAGGTACAGTAGTGATCTGATTATGCGTATAACCCTCTACGCATAATCCTACGCTTATAGTCGCGTTTCTAGCGTTAATGCAGTTAGGGGAAGTCAATAATAGGAAATATATAAGCAAAGTCCCATTCTCGTACTAAGGAGATAATAGATCTTATATAATAGGAAAGTAGGTCTTGTATAATAGGAAAATAGGTCTTGCATAATAGGAAAAGAACAATAGGTAGGTAATTAATTAGTTTGTATACCTGCTTCTGCCCTTTCCCTTATGCCTTTTCCTCAGGGTATAAAGGCTTGTTCTCTCGCCTTCGCCCTTCTCTTCTCTTCCTTTTCCTTTTATATTACAAATTCGTATTCTTAATTAAGTTTTCTGTTAACCGTTACTATCAATTTGTACTATTAATATCTTCTATCTCTTATCTTGCAATACCTCTTATATAATAGCTGCTATTAGGATTCTATATAACAATGTCAACTCGCTCCTCCTTATCGACGTTTTTAATATAGATATATATATGAACTTTAGCCTTATAAACGTATATAAGAATATAGATAGGACCTATCGAATTATAGTAATCCTAATAGCAGATCCTTTTAATCGTAATCTTTTTATAAAGCTTATATCCAATATAAGTCTAACGCTTGTTGTACGATAGCCGCTTTATACCGCCAGTTGCATAATACTTATCGCTTATAGACAGGATCTCGAATACGCTATATATACACTACTATCGAAAAATATCTTGTTTACGCTCTATAAGACTAGTAGTATATAGCAGAACCCTTGGGATATCTTAAAGTATATGATAAAGAGGGAGCAGTATTGGTATATAATCCTAATAGCTTCTTACAGCGAGCGGCGTATATTATACGCCTATTATTATTATAAGACAACGTATAAGCATCGTTTCTAGGGCTGCTTTGTCCTAGCTAGCAAGTAGCACGATATATACGCTAAGTGCCACTTCTAGGGAAAGGGCTTGCTCTGTAAGTACAGTACGATAATACCGTATATGCCGCGTCGCTACTGCCAGCACCTGCCTACAACGCTACACGGCTGCTCTAAAGCTAGCTACTGCATATATAGCAGCACGCTAGCTTTATCTAGTACTACTAACCGTCCGAGCTTTGTTATACAATAGGATTCTAGCTATAAGGTTATACAGGTGTTAGACTTAGATAATAAGGTGCCTATAAATGTAAAGGAGGAGTTGTCTAAGCTGTCTATTATGGCTAGCGAGGCCCTTACTGCTCTGGGCAAGTCTATTAGGATAGTATAGATAGTTTAAGTACGGTAGCTATGCCTATACTATTAGAATTAAGTTCTTATTATTCGGTCCTAGTCTTTAGAATACGTTATACAATATCTAGTAAGTTTGCTAGTATACTGCTACTATTGCCGCTCCCTATTGTACAATGCATGCTAGCATCCAGCCATAGAATTCTTATCTTCTATGTATACCTTTATCCAAATGCTTAGCTTATTATAGCTTACTAATTCTTCGAGCGCCTAGTTCGGATTCTTTTTCGTTATTGCATCTACTAGATTATTACAGCTATTAATCCAGCGGACTTCTCTAATTTCTTTCTTCTTATAGGATTCTTATATTGCCAGGATATTAATTATCAATCGTTTCTTAGTCGTTATACCAAGCTTGACTAAATATTAATACAATGACCTTAAGTTATAGTACAGGATAGTTATAATCTTTAGCAATCTAAGTACTAATGTTAGTTATACGAAAGTTATTGTTAGAGAAATGCCGCTATCTAGGCTAGAAACTATACTATAAAGTTTACTAGCTAGTATACTTCTTATAACCCTATGGCACTTTGTTAAAGACTAGTGAATGATATTTCTATAGATAGTAAAACTAGTAATTGTATGATAGGTGTCTTTACTAGCTATTGCCTAATAGCTAGCCGAATCTACGTCTGTTTCTTTAGTAGCTAAAACTATTATTATTCCGATCTATAATGTTATATCCTTGTTATTGGCGAACGAGCTGTTGGTAAAGATAAATAGCTTTATATCTTTCTAGTCTAGTGGTATATACTAGAGTCCTTAAGTGGCATTGTCTATCTGCTATTATAGCTGCTTATTTAGATTCTCTGCGTCGTCCTTCATCGGTGCTCTAACTTGCGCTATAACTAACAGGTTATACAACGCCTTAGGCTGGCAGATACTAGCTAGATAGGCTTCTTTTGTATATTCTGAAATGTATTGCTAGGCTATGTCTTTAGCGTCCGTGTTTAGGATTCTTATCTTTTTAACCTGTCCTTAGTAGGTGAAAATAATGTTATTATTATCGAACTTAAGTCGTACTCTATTAAACTTAATATTACAGTTGTACGATAGGATCGATGTTAGCTTTATGTAGAACTGCGCTTTTTAAAGTTCGTCTTCTTTAAGCTTGGTAAAGCTTTTGCTACCGAAAGAAAGAGTGTTATCTGTTTGTATGGCAGTAACTCTAAATTATGCAGGATCTTTGCTGTTTGGTATATAGAGTAGGCAGGGGTTGTACAATAAGACTTTTATTCTTAGTAATATAGTATAGTAGTTGTGGTATATCTTGAACTAAAAGAGTCCCGATTCTGCCAGTCTATATAGTAGCTTCTTAATCAGTATATATATATCTGCCAGGTATTTGTCCGTTATCTCCTTTAGCAGTTATATAATAATCTGCCGGACTAGAGTATCTTTTAACTGAATATACGCTTATATGATATCCTAGAGGATACACTTTATACTGAAAGTCTTTATTAGTAACAGGCCTAACATAATCATTAGTCATATGCTTATCCGTTGTACGGTAGGTGCCTATATCAGGATACTATCCTTCCTGTTATTACCAAATCCTTGTATAATAAGTCTTGATTTCTTATACGGTTTCTCTTTATTGCCCTTTATCCCTTATACTATACGGGTACTATAGATACGTTGTCCTGTTTAATCTTGTAGGCTAAATTTGATAAACTTAAAGATACTAGCGGCGATAAGATCGTTAATCTCCTTTATATCTGATTCCTTGAACGGTACTCTGGGTATAGTAATAATCCCTTTTTCCTAGAGTTCAGTTGCTAGTTATCTATTATCTATCTCCTTCTTGCTTAGAAAGACGTCTATTATACAATGCTAGTCGTAGGTCCGTAGCAAGAATCTAACTAGGGGTATTAGCTTAGATGGTTTTACTAGGCGTCTGTGTCTACGTCTTACCGGTGGTTCTCGGACAAGTACTATAGCCTTGTTATTGTATAATATAGGTTATCCGGCGTCCGTCTCCTTAAGTCTGTTATATAGCTTAACGTAAGTCGCCCGGAATTGCTATAGTCCAGTGTTCTCTATAATCGTTATAGTTATATAGTCTATAGCTTTAATTCGGTATAGCCCTTTCTATCTAGCCTGGTTAGAACCGTTAGGTTTCTCCTATTATACTAGGACTTTACTTTGTAGAGGGAGTAAAAGGATATCCGAAATTTATAGTCTATTTTAGGTAGCTATTGTATAATTGACATCTGATTCTATATGGAATTTACAAATTGCCTTTATAGCTTTTTATACTGCCGCTCCTTGCTTAGCAATATCCTTTAAAGGAGCTAAGTCGTACGATATTCGTAGATATACGCTAAAAACAAGTAGTATTAGTACGATTCCTCCGGGTCTAAGCATATCGTTCAATGCTTTAATAGATATCTGGAAGATAGTATACTTGTCTATGTTATATCCTAGTTCTGCCTTTAGAATCTTATATGCTTGTTAAAGTAGGTAGTATGCTTGTTCTATACTTCTAATTACCTAGTATGCTTTAACAGGTACTATACGATAGGTAACGCCGTTTAGTTGGGCTATACCTTAGAATTCTTTAGCGATAAAATTCGTACCCTGGTTATACAATAGGTAGTTAGGTAGTCCGAGATAAGTATAGATCTAGCACTTATATAGCGCGTTCTAGATGTCTTTCGCCGTTTCGCCCTTTAGAAAAATCGCTGTTTAAAATACTGTTATAGTATTAATAACATAGAGAGCTTTATCTCCTTTAAGCTGTACGACATTAGCAATAATTTTGTAATTGAAATCGCAGTTGTCCTTTAGCTTGAATTTGAATCGTATAGGCGCCGGATCATAGAGTTGGCAATAATAACAGAAATCTTAGATCTTACTAAGGATATCTATTGTACGATCATCAGTCTTTAATAAGTCCTTTAGCATATAATATAATCTATCTACTATAGGATGCCCGAATCGTTAATATAATCGTTATAGCTGTCCTTTAGTTATATAGAGAACGTGTTTGCTTTTAGCAAGGTCGAAGAATAGGTAGCCCTATTTGCAGACTACTAAAATCCTTGTCCTGTCTTATCGTACAATAACATCTTCTATATTATTATAGTACGCCTTTAGTTATATTATATCGTCTAAATAGAATAGAAAGGGTATATTGGATTCTATAATATAGTATATTACTATACTGATCGAGTTCTCTACTGTGATTATGCCGATGGCTACTATATTTTAGCCGTCCCTAAATTTAATAGATAATAAGCCTAGCGTCTAATTAATGTCGATACCTTATTGCTGTGCAAGTGCTATTACTTAGTTCTTACTATACAATAAGATTCGCGTAGTACTAGTATCCTATAGCTACCCCTGATATTCTATATCGTAGACGCTTGAAAGAACAAAATGTTTAGTATCGACGAAACTTGTTATACGATACAGGTCGTTACCCATTATCGTATAGATAAATGCTATACTCTAGAGGAAATAGGTACCGGTCTTTTGTAGTTTATTGTTATTACTTGCTATAGCCTTAGAATCTTTACTGCTAGAGTTGCTAGTATTAGGTTAGTCGCTGTTATTATATATAGTGATATATACTATAAGTAATTCGTCTGTTATCCCTACTATAAGATAATGCTTCTTCGCTTATTCCTGTTCTTCCTTACTATATATCTACGATTTATATCTAGGGATCTTGCAGTTTGGTATCCAGTATATACCTAATGTTGTGTTTTTCTTGTTGTATAATAACTTCTTCTTATACTTATTATACTTCCTGAATTATGAACTGTCCCTTAAACGATGCTGGTAGTTAGGCTTTGAGTAATTCTTCTAGGAATTGTAGTATTGTTGATGTATATAGTTGGAGGATGGTACGTTAGTTATAAAGCTTATCTACCGTATCTGCACGGTATAGTACGATTTATATAGTATAGCGAATAGTTGTTCTACTATATCGACGTCGTCCTTCTAAAGCCCTTCTTCTAATTCTTAGATTCCTTAATAGGCTTATATAACAGCTATCTTAAGTTAGTCGTTACCCTGAAAAGTTGGATTTAGGTTTTGTTAGACTAGAGTAAGTTTGTTAAATAGTGCGTCTAGGATTTCCAGCGGTTTCTTATCTTGGTTTTTAGCCTATATCGTACGATAGGTAACTAAAGTCTATAGGTTATAGTACTCCTTCTTATTAATACTAGTATTAAAGTGCTTGTCTAGTATATTGTACATCTTATCCTACCGTTGTCTAGGCCTAATATAATATAGAAAGTAATCTGCCGCTTGTCCTATAAGAATGTCTAGGAAGATTATTATATACTAGCTCTTGTTAATCTCAAACCGGCGATATACATTGATAAACTATCGCGTTTTGTCGGCAAGTACGTTATATAGTACGCCTAAATAGTTATATATCTTGTTCTACTACTTATAAAATACCGAAGTTCTCTTTTTATCTAACGATATTGTATATATAATACATATCGGGGGAAGAGTATATAGATTGAATATTGTAGAATGACTGTCTAGCTATGGAGGTCCTAGGGTAGTCGGTGTAGGTAGGGGTAGTATAGCAAGTAGTATAGGAGAAGGTGGTTATTATTCTTCTTTAGTCTTATAATAAGTCCTATAGTTAATAATCTTAAGAAGTCTCTCGATCTTTGTCTGTTTCTAAAAACAGAAACCCTTGTTGTTAAATAGGGCTAGGAATTCCTTGCGAAATGTACTATTAACGAAGTTAAGTTAGTATAATATCTAGCCTTCTAGTTCCTCTCCTATATTGTCGATTATTATATTAAGGTGTATATTACTATACCTAAGTTCGGCTAGATATCGTACGAACCTAGTTATTAGGGATATCTCTAAGTATACGTATCTAGGTTCAATAGTAATATCGTTGTACTACTACCTAGTATCGATATACTTCTTTTATATATAGATCGGTATTATACTGCTATAAGCGATTTCCTTATATATAGGATATTCGTCGGCTTCTAACTTCTCTACTAGGTTAATAGTCGATATCTTAGCTGATTATAGTATTATAAGTGTTGAGTTGTATAGTGTCTGTTATACGATGGATGTCTGATAAATACTATTGTAGGTTTAACAGTGTTGTTAGGTAGATATAAGTTGTATCTAGTAAGAGAGCTAGTTCGTTCTCTTAATATAGAGGATTAGGTTGGTGTATTTGATGTAAGAATAGGTATTGTTCTCTAAATACTAAGTTGTTAGGGTTATATAGTTGTATATAACTGCTGGATATCGTACGATAACTGTATAATCTATTAGCTAATATCTGTAGTTCTTCTTTCTTTGAGATTCCTTCTTATATACGCCGATTATAGAGGGAAGTCGAATAGAGGCGTTAGTATAAGATACAGCAATAATTCTTCTATTCCTAGTATACGCTGCTATAGAACAGAATTATCAACCTATATACGCTTATCTCTTTATATTGCTAATCTATAATTCAATACTAAATTACTAATTAGTGTTTGTAGCTCTTTGTACTAGTATATAGTGGTTTAGGTAGTCTATTCATTTATATCTATCTCTTCTAAGTATATAGGTAAAGAGATTTTAGCCTCTAATATATTCCCTTTATTGTACAGTAGATACCGTACGATGATCCCAGTCCGACCTGCATCGTTAGGTAGTCACCTGACGATCTACGTCGGCTAGGGTCCACCATATAGAGTCTACAGTCCCAGCACATGTAGCCCGCAGTCATGGCTAGTGTTCCAACATCTATACTATATATATAGAAGGCCTGGCTTAGCCTGATTAGCTTATAAGACTAGTTAATAGTACCGGCTACTTTACAGCCCTCTGGAATCACCTTATTCCTCTATATAGCCTTAAAAGGCTTATAAGGTCCTAGTTACTGTAGTATAGTTCTATAGGCGCCCTCGTACTAGCATCAGCTCCCTGTGGCGTTAGGGAGGCCTATATTACTCTAGCTACGTCTAGAAGTACCCTAGTATATAGTATAGCTGTATTAGGAAATATAGGCTCCGGCTATTACTAGTAGTATACTTTCCTTTAGAGGGGGATTCTCCATGTAAACTGTTATTTCCTTACTATATCTTGAAAGAACGGAGTAAAAAAGGGTATAAAATTCAAAATCGCGCTTAAAATTACTTTCTCTATAAGAGGATAAAGGCGTTTATAAGCCCTTTACTCCTTCTATACTCTAGTGCGTCTATTAGTTGCTAGGGTATAGAATATTTAGATATTATATATTACTATACGCTTTAAAGCTATAGTACCTATATTGGAATGGGTAATCCTATATAAGGATCTGTAACCACTATAGCCTACTAGTAGTAGTCGTAAAGGGTACGTAGGGGCAGCAATAACGTTGATATGGCCTAAATAGCACTTCCTAGGTATGTGCTAATATAGTAAAGTAGGGCCCTTTACTATATTCCCTCTATAAAAGTCCTTATATAACGGTATAGTTATAGGCTATAGCGCTATATTATAGGGGCTTTAAGCTTCTATATCACGGCTTCTAGTGGGTCTTATAGGCCTATAAGGCTTATAGTTGTAGGTAACGTAGTAACTTGATTTCTAGTCCAAGTAGGTAAGGCTTCGCAATTTCCTTTCCTACATATACCCTCCGGGACCGTTCCTGCCTTCCATACGGCAGGAGCCCCTTAGTAGGTGCATGGCGCCTTCCCGAAAAACCAAATAAGCTAGCGATTTTAAATAATCGACTCACGGCCACCTTAGCTGCAGGGTAAGCCGCACGACTTTTCCTGTAAGTTCTGTTTTCGCTCCTGCGGTGCAGGGTAGGTACAGGGTAGGTAGGTAACCTAGTAGAAGAGCCTTTTAAGGCTATTTCTAGCGCTTATACAGCCTAAGGAGGCTGTCTCCACAAAAGTGGGGCATAAATCTAAAAATAGAAAAGCCTTTTAAAGCTATTTCTAGGCTATATAGTGGAATATATAGCTTAGTCAGCAGTATCCACAAAAAGGGGTCCACCCTCAGAATATAGCTATATATCTAGTAGTTCGAGAACTGAAATCCGTTTTACCTAATATATAACCGTTAGAGCGCTATAGCTTATTTTGTACGTTTAACAACCTATACCTTTAAATATGTTATAGGTTTGATTTCAACATTATATATATTCTTACTTCTTTCTAT
Source organism: Phyllachora maydis (assembly GCA_029339225.1). Lineage (NCBI taxonomy): Eukaryota > Fungi > Ascomycota > Sordariomycetes > Phyllachorales > Phyllachoraceae > Phyllachora > Phyllachora maydis. The sequence continues at coordinate 1,094,372 of JAQQPM010000010.1, forward strand.
ATATAATAGGGATTCATCCTATATATATATAAGGGCATAACCTCTTTATCTAACGGAATGGTTTTACTCTTACGTTCTTATTTCATAGGATTCTTCTATTCTTTACCTATATATAGCTTTCTAAGGCTTATAAAGGAATAGAAGAATAGAGGGGGTGTTAAACGTACAAAATAAGCTATAGCGCTCTAACGGCTATAGCTTAGGTAAAACGGATTTCAGTTATCGAACTACTAGATATATAGCTATATTCTAAGGGTTGACCCCTTTTTGTGGATACCGCCGACTAAGCTATATATACCACTATATAGCCTTGAAATAGCTTTAAAAGGCTTTTCTATTTTTAGATTTATGCCCTACTCTTGTAGAGACAGCCCCCTTAGGCTGTATAAGCGCTAGAAATAGCCTTAAAAGGCTCTTCTACTAGGTCACCTACCTACCCTGTACCTACCCTATACCGAAAGCAGGGAAAATAGATAGATAGATTCTATTACGCTATCTAATCCCCATAGGGGATATCTAGGTAGGCTGAACTAGTGCTATAGGAAAACCGTATAACGGGTGAAAAACCTATAACTGTATATAGGAAAAAGGGGGGGTGTGATAGGGGGTAGGCTAATCTTTACCAGAGTAGATACCGCCCTTTTAGGAGTATGAAAACATACTGCCTAAAGGGGTATAGGCTAGACTACTCCTAGCCCCAAAGTAACAGAGTATTCTAGTAGTCTAGTAGTAATATGGCGAACTAGGGGGCGTATAGCGCCGCCGCCCCCTTTTTCAAGTCTATAGAGAAAGCTATGTATATCCCCCCTTTCCCTCTTTCTAAAGGAGGCCGAAGGGTAGGCCAGGCAACCGTCGAATATATATCAGATGTCTTTTATAGCTAGGTAGCAGCAGCAGAGGGGGTTATTAACCCTAGGTACCTCATTGGTATATAGGAATCCCCTTAGGCCTATCTTCCCTATATAGGCCTATATTAGCAGCGAGCTTTCGGCCTTAGAGAGGTTATAGTAGCGTCTTTGGAAGGCCTTCTTAAAGGCCTTAGCTAGGTTCTCCTCTTAAAAGGTAGCCTTAGCTGATTTCTCTAAGAGGCTCTCTATATAAAGGTCGTAACTAGAGGCCCTAGCCTCCTATAGATAGTAATCCTTCTAGGCAGTATAGAGGGGTTCCTTATTAATAGCCTTTCTTAGCTATTAGTAGTACTACTAGGCTATTACCTCCCTTTTTCTTTCTTGCTTTATACGCCCTCCTAGAGGGAGGTTAGTCCTAGGGGTCTTGTTTCTAAGGATAAGGTATAGGGCTTTCTTCTGCTTAGCCAACTCTTTCCCTATAGCCCTGTTTATTCTAGCTTTGCTAAAGAAGGAAAGGGCATTAAGGTAGAGGTTAAGGGAAGGGACGTTAGCCTTATAGTAGAGGCTTCGGACCAGTGTCCTTTTATAGGCCCTTATAACCCTCTTTAGGGCCTTGTTTTTAGCTACTAGTAGGCCTCTAGTTATACCCTATAGCCTGTTTAGTACTATAGACGTAGGGGTATGCTAGGCCGAGGCTATATAGGCTAGAACCGGCCTTATTACTACTATATATAGAAGCCTAGTCTTTTCGATTTTAGGTCCCCAGGTCTTTCTAGCTAGCCTAGTAATAGCAAGGGACTATGACTTTAGCTTCTGCTGTAGGGTGCTAGCGTAGGTCTTCTAGGTAAGCTTAGGGTCTAGCTAAACCCCTAGAAAATAGGCCTCTATAGCTGGTTATAGGGGGGGGGAGTCCCCTATTAGTCCTAGGTTAATAGGGTTGGTCTAGGGCCTCCTTTTAAGAGGGAAGTATATAAGCTTGCTCTTTACTACTAAGAAGGTAACTCTAGCGGTTGTTACCTAGTCTAGGTACTCTTTCTAGGCCTTTTCTAGCTGTCTAACCATTGTTGTAGCTTCCTTGCCGAAGGCTAGTAGGTTAGTATTGTCTATATAGCCTATAGTAGAGATAGTAGGGTATTTTCTTTCTAGTCTTTCATATAAGGGGCAGAGGTATAGGACTAAGAGGATTGGTAAAAGTAGTAAGCCTTAGGGTACTCCTGTTAGTACTGGGATTTACTAGCTTTTTTGGCTGTTAAATAGAAGGCTAGTAGTCCTAAAGGAGAGGAATTCCTTTAGCTAGGATAGTAGCTAGGTAGGTAGCCCTAGCTAGTCCAGTATAGCTAGGAGTCTGTTATAAGGGATACTATCGAAATACCCTAATAGGTCTAGCTATAAGAGGGAGGCCCCGGCTTTATACTTCTATACCTTCTAGATCTAAGCTATAAGGAGGTATATAGCCAATTCGGTAGATTTATAGCAATAGTAGCCTTATTATATTACTAGAATTAGCTTAAAAGCCTTAGCTATGTCCCTTATCTTAGTCCTTATAACTTTCTCTAGAACCTTGCTAATACAGTTAAGTAGGGCTATTAGGCGGTAGCCTCTAAGGGTGTTATAGGTATCTAGCTATTTTCCTGATTTAGGGAGGACAATAGTAATCGCTTCCTTATATTCCTATAGATAGAAGCTATAAAGGAAGGATTTTAAGGCTAGTATAGTAAGGGCCTTATATAAGGGGTTGCTATAGGCCTTTAGAAAGCCTATAGGGAGTTTGTTAGGTCCTAGTGCTTTCTAGGGTTTTATTGTTTTAACAGCCTCTTTTATATTATCCGGCCTGACTATCTAGCTAACTAGTAGCCTAGGGCCTATTAGGGGTTCCTCCGGGCTATCCTCTTAGGGGGAGGGGGGGAAGAAGCGTACTAAAAGAGCCTCTACCTTCTCCTAGAAGGTACTAGCTTATCTAAGGGTTAGTAGCTTAGAAGGGGGTAGGGCAGTAGTGCTTTATAGTCTAGCCTATCTTTCTAGTTGCTAGAGCTTCTCTGGCTTTTCTCTAGCCTTTTATAGAAAGGCTCTTTAGGTCTTTCTCTTACTCTCTCTTATAGCCTTTATTTACTTCCTTTAGACTAACTTATAGGTAGTAAGGAGGGCCTAATTACTAGGGGAGCGTTAGAGCTATCTTTCTGCTCTTTTTCTCTCCTAGACTGCCTAATAGATATTATTGTTCTACTAGGGGGTACTCTTCCTTTTAGTAGTTGCTAGGGCTCCTTTAGGGGTTTCTTTAGAGGTTATAGCCCTAGTAATACGTTAGAGTTCCTTTAATAGTCGCCTATAGATCTCCTAGAGCTTAGCTAGGTTAGAGAGGCGTAATAGATATCTATAGCCCTTTATATTATATATTAGGAAGCTGGCCTTTCTTACTACCCTCTCTTTATCTATCTTCTTCTACTAGAATTAGAAGGGCAGTAATAGGGTTTCTATAGTCTCTAGGTTAATATCTAGTACCTAGGAGTAGTAGTCTAAGTATAAGTATATATCTAAGCTAGTATAGGAGTAGGTAAGGCTGCTACTAAGCTAGAAGTGGTTAATAGTAGAGGCCCTACCTACTTAGCTCCTCTATAGCGCCCTAGTTATAGCGCTACAGGGGGTATAGAGGGTAAGCCCCTACTCTGTTATTAATAGTAATAGGTCTTCTAACCTAGGGCTAAAGCAGTTATATTAGTCCTAAAAGGGGTAGTAAAGGTTAAAGTCCTTAGCTAGGAGGTAAAGGCCTAGACAGGCGTTAATCTTCCCCTTTATTTCTTCTATAAGGGGGGTTAAGCTAGTCTAGGGTTAAGGGTCGTTATATAGGGACTAGACTATAAAGGGGCTGTTCTTAGTCTATATAGTAGCCCTAGCCTAGTCTAGGCTAAAGCTGTAAGTCCATATTACTAGTAGGAGTGATTTATAGATATAAAGTAAGGCCTGTCTGTTAGGGGTAAAAATAAGGTAGTAGGAGGCTAATCTAGGGTAGTAGGTAGAGTACTATACCTGCCTATTAATCTAGGGCTCTTATATAGCAAGTATTTCTTTTTTTACTGTAGAAAGTAGTACTTCCTATACCTTCTTTAAGCCCTGTATATTCTAGAGGTATACCTTTATATCTCTATCTCCTCTAGCTATATAGTAGGCGGTAGTTGTTGTATAATAGTAGCGTTAGCTAGTCTAGTATCTAGGTCTAGTCTAGGTCTAGTATCTAGAGGTCTAGGGGCTTCTATAGGTTCTAGGGTTCTAGTAGGTCTAGTAGCCCCTTTAGGGCTTATAGCTAGTATAGAAGAAGGGGGGGTTTAGCTGCTTAGGTAGCTAAAACAGGTAGTAATTATACTTTAGTTAGGGGTTAACCCTTTTAATATTATTAGTCGGCCTCTTTGTCTTTTTTCTAAGACTATAGTATAGCCTTCCTCCCCCTCCTTTTATAATAGGGCCTACTAAGAGGGGTATTACTATTGTTATTATTGCTATTACTGCTATTATTGTTAGTACTAGTATAAGGGCGGTTAGTTAACGTTAGAGGCCTTAGGCCTAAAATATAGATATCCCTTAGCCTATACCTATACCTCTTTTAGGCAGGGGCAGGCCTCTAAGTAGGTATGGTAAGCTTGGTGGCAGTTATGGCAGCAGGGTGCCCTAGAGTAGGTAGGGGCTTCTAGTATAGTATAGCTGTTAGCGCTATAGTTATAGCAGATCTCTTCTTTACTCTAGCATACCTTAGCCCTATAGCTCTATTTCTAGTACTATAGGTATTAGATAGGCTTAGCTTTGTCGATCTAGGGCTCTGCTTCTAGGGCTTAGCAGCTCTAGAAGACCCTCTTTTTATAGGCTTTCTAGCCTGCCTTTAAGAAGGTAAAGGCTATTAGTACCTTAACCCTAGTCCGTTCTAGCCCTTAAGGGTACTAGACCTTTGCCTTAACTCCTATAAGGTATTACCTTTTAGCTTCTTCTAATAGACCTTCCTTTATAACCTAGTTATAGACTATAAAGCCTTTAACTACTACTACCTAGGTTGTTATATATAAGGAGGCCTTTTTGCTAAAGGCCCTTATAATCTAGGTAGTATTGCTTTCTAGGCTCTTCTTTATCTCTATATTCTCTTTAATTAGAAGGAGGTTACTACTAAAGAGCGTCTAAACCCTCTAAACTACTAGGCTAGAAGCCTATTAGATAGCCTATACTACCTCTAGGGTAGATTTAGCTAGTACTTATTACTAGGCTAAGCCTAGTCGGATAAGTACCTAGTATTCTAGACTAGGCCTAGTTACCTTACTAGCTATTAGTTTACTAGCTATATTAGCCTAGATAGGGGCTATAGGCTAGGAGTAGCTAGGCTATTATTATTACTATTGTTGTTACTAGTAGTAGCTAGGCTGCTAGGGGTATTACTAGTACTATAGCTAAGGTATTATTAGGGCAGTAGGGCGGTTTTAGGGTGCTAGAGCTGCTACTATTATAGCTAGGGCTTCTTTAGGCGGGTCCTAGAGCAGGGCTATAAGGGTAATTTGCCTGGCTTTAGTAGTTGCTTCTACTATATTATAGAAGTTAGTACTATCCTTAGCTAGGCTAATTATCTAGTTTAGAAGGCTAGAGAGTATAAAGGCAAGCTTAGGGGGGCTAAGGGTAGCCTAGGCGGTTTTCTTAGTTACTAGGGCAATATAGTTAGCCTTAGTAGTACTATTGTTACTTTCTTCTTTCCCTATATTTTTCTCCAATTCTTTCCTCTGCTTTTTTAAGGTTTTCTAGCTAAAAGGGGCTAGGGCTAGGGCATACTAGCTACTATTTAGGCCCCTAAGGAAAGAGGTAAAGATGTTAGTTAAGAAAGGGGTACTAATTATAGGGGCGTTAATAGTAGGGGGGGCGCTAGAGCTAGGTACTATAGGTGCTATAGTTATAGTACCTATAGTAGTCTCTTTAGTAGTAGTAGAGGTAGTAGTCTTACGGTCTTCCATTTCTATATTATTATTTAGGTAGTCTATACTTAGAGGATAGTAGTTTATACTAAGGGGCTAGCTTAAAGGGTTATTATTATTATTATTAGCTATAAGTAAGGCAGGGTTACTAGGGTATAAAGCTATATTAGTAGCCTATATACAAGGAAATTATAGTTATAAGAGGGCAGCTAGGCTTGCCATTTTCTGCCTTTTCGTACGCCTAGGGCTGTCGTACAACCAACAGCGCTATAGCGAAAATTAGCGGGCGTTATATCCTTAATCGGACGGTTTAAATGGATGTGGTTATACGCGATTTGGTGTAGTTTTGACCAAAAACTCGTTTTTCGTTTTTTTTTCCCTTAAGCAGGGAAAACAGAACTTACAGGAAAAGTCGTGTAGGTTACCCTATACCTTAGGTAGCCGTAAGTCGATTATTTAAAATCGCTAGCTTATTCGGTTTTTCAGGAAGGCGCCATGTACCTACTAAGGCGCTCCTGCCGTATAGAAGGCAGGAACGGTCCTGGAGGGTATATGTAGGAAAGGAAATTGCAAAGCCTTACCTACTTGGACTAGAAATCAAGTTACTACGTTACCTACAACTATAAGCCTTATAGGCCTATAAGACCTACTGAAAGCCGTGATATATAAGCTTAAAGCCCCTATAATTTAGCGCTATAGCCTATAACTATACCGTTATATAAGGACTTTTATAGAGGGAATACAGTAAAGGGCCCTACTTTACTATATTAGCATATACCTAGGAAGTGCTATTCAGGCCATATCAACGCTGTTGCTGCCCCTACGTACCCTATACGACTACTACTAGTAGGCTATAGTGGTTATAGATCCTTATATAGGATTACTCATTCTAAAACCTATATATACCCCTACTAACTATAGTATAACCGGCATTATACAATAGCAATTAGATAGCTAATACCTAGTAGTCCTTATTAATAAAAGAAAAAGACTACTAATATTGGAATACCTATTATAACTACAATGTATATATTACTAGGGGCCGACACCTAAAAACGAAAAACGAGTTTTTGGTCAAAACTACACCAAATTGCGTGCAACCACATCTATTCGAACTGTCTGATTAAGGATATAATGCCTGCTAATTTTCGCTATAGCGCTGTCAGTTGTACAACAGCCCTAGGTATATGAAAATACAGAAAATGGCAAGCCTAGCTACCCTTTTACAACTGCAATTTCCTTATATACGGGCTACTAATACAGCTCTATGCCCTAGTAACCCTACCTTACCTATAGCTAATAATAATAATAATAACCCTCTAAGTTAGCCCCTAAGTATAGACTACTAACCTTTAAGCATAGACTACCTAAATAACGATATAGAAATAGAAGACTGCTAGACTACTACCTCTACTACTGCTAAAGAGACTACTATAAGTGCTATAACTATAGTACCTATAGTACCTAGCTCTAGCACCCCCCCTACTATTAATACCTCTATAATTAGCGCCCCCCCCTTAACTAATATCTTTGCCCCTTTCCTTAGAGGCCTAAATAGCAGCTAGTATGCCCTAGCCCTAGCCTCTTCTAGCTAGAAAACCTCGAAAAAGTAGAGGAAAAAATCGGAGAAAAATACAGGGAAAGAAGGAAGTAATAATAGTACTACTAAGGCTGACTATATCACCCTAGTAACTAAGAAAACTACCTAGGCTACCCTTAGCCCCCCCAAGCTTGCCCTTACCTTTCTAGCCTCCTAGACCGGATAATCAGCCTAGCTAAGAACAGTACTAACTTTCTTAGTATAGTAGAAGCAACTACTAAAGCTAGGTAAATTACCCTTATAGCCCTGCTCTAAGACCCGTCTAAAGAAGCCCTAGCTATAATAGTAGCAGCTCTAGCACCCTAAAACCGCCCTACCGCCCTAATAGCGCCTAAGCTATAGCACTAGCAATACCTCTAGTAGCCTAGCTACTACTAGTAATAATAATAGTAATAATAATAGCCTAGCTACTCCTAGCCTATAGCCTCTACCTAGGCTAATATAGCTAGTAAACTAATAGCTAGTAAGGTAACTAGGCCTAGCCTAGAGTACTAGGTACTTATCCGACTAGGCTTAGCCTAGTAACAAGTACTAGCTAAATCTACCTTAGAGGTAGTATAGGCTATCTAATAGGCTTCTAGCCTAGTAGTTTAGAGGGTTTGGACGCTCTTTAGTAGTAACCTCCTTCTAGTTATAAAGAATATAAAGATAAAGAAGAGCCTAGAGAGTAATACTACCTAGATTATAAGGGCCTTTAGTAAGAAGGCCTCCCTATATATAACAACCTAGGCAGTAGTAGTTAAAGGCCTTATAGTCTATAACTAAGTTATAGAGAAAGGCCTACTAGAAGAAGCTAAAAGGTAATACCCTATAGCAGTCAGGGTAAAGGTCTAGTACCCTTAAGGGCTAGAATAGACTAGGGTTAAGGTACTAATAGCCTTTACCTCCCTAAAGGCAGCTTAGAAAGCCTATAAAAAGGGGGTCTTCTAGAGCTACTAAGCCTTAGAAGCAAAGCCCTAGATCGATAAAGCTAAGCCTATCTAATACCTATAGTATTAGAAATAGGGCTATAGGGCTAAGGTATGCCAGAGTAAAGAAGAGATCTACTATAACTATAGCGCTAATAGCTATACTATACTAGAAGCCCCTACCTACTCTAGAGCACCCTACTGCCGTAACTACTACTAAGCTTACTATACCTACTTAGAGGCCTGCCCCTATCTAAAAGAGGCATAGGTATAGGCTAAGGGATATCTATGCTCTAGGCCTAAGGCCTTTAACGTTAACTAACCGCCCTTATACTAGTACTAATAGTAATAGTAGTAACAGTAATAATAATAATAGTAATACCCTCCTTAGTAGGCCCTATTATAAGAGGAAGGGGAGGAAGGCTATACTATAATCTTAGGAAAAAGATAGAGGGGCCGACTAATAGTATTAAGAGGGTTAACCCCTAACCAGAGTACAATTACTACCTACTTTAGCTACCTAAGCAGCTAAACCCCCCCTTCTTCTATACTAGCTATAAGCCCTAAAGGGGCTACTAGACCTACTAGAACCCTAGAACCTATAGGAGCCCCTAGACCCTTAGATACTAGACCTAGACTGGACTTAGATACTAGACTAGCTAATACTACTACTATATAATAACTACTACCTGCTATATAGTTAGAGGAGATAGAGATATAAAGGTACGCCTCTAGAATATATAGGGCTTAAAGGAGGTATAAGAAGTACTACTTTCTATAGCAAAAGAAGAAATACTCGCTATATAAGAGCCCTAGATTAATAGGCAGGTATAGCACTCTACTTACTGCCCTAGATCAGCCCCCTACTACCTTATTTTCACCCCTAACGGACGGGCCTTACTTTATATCTATAAATCACTCCTACTAGCAATATAGACTTACAGCTCTAGCCTAGACTGGGCTAGGGCTACTATATAGACTAAGAACGGCCCCTTTATAGTCTAGTCCCTATATAACGACCCCTAACCCTAGACTAGCTTAACCCCCTTTATAGAAGAAATAAGGGGGAAGATCAATGCCTGCCTAGGCCTTTACCTTCTAGCTAGGGACTTTAACCTTTACCACCCCCTTTAGAACTAATATAACCGCTTTAGCCCTAGGTTAGAAGACCTACTGCTATTAATAGCAGAGTAGGGGCTTACCCTTTATACCCTCTACAGCGCTATAACTAGGGCGCTATAGGGGAGCTAGGCAGGTAGGGCCTCTACTATTAACCACTTCTAGCTTAGTAGTAGCCTTACCTACTCCTATACTAGCTTGGATATATACTTATACTTAGACTACTACCCCTAGGTACTGGATATTAACCTAGAAACTATAGAAACCCTACTACTACCCCCCTGATTCTAGTAGAAAAAGATAGATAAAAAGGAGGTAGCAAGAGAGGCCAGCTCTCTAATATATAATATAGAGGGCTATAGATATCTATTATACCTCTCTAACCTAGTTAAGCTCTAAGAGGCCTATAAGTAACTATTAAAGGAACTCTAATATATTACTAGGGCTATAACCCCTAAAGAAACCCCTAAAGGAGCCCTAGTAACTACTAGAAGGAAGAGTACCCCCTAGTAGAACAATGATATCTACCAGGTAATCTAGGAGAGAAAAAGAGTAGAAAGACAGCTCTAACGCTCTCCTAGTAATCAGGCCCTCCTTACTGCCTATAAGTTAGCCTAAAGGAAGCAAATAAAGGCTATAAAAGAGAGTAAGAGAAAGACCTAAAAGGCCTTTCTATAAAAGGCTAGAGAAAAGCTAGAGAAGCTCTAGCAACTAGAAAGATAGGCTAGGCTATAAAGTACTACTGCCCTACCCCCTTCTAAGCTACTAACCCTTAGATAAGCTAGTACTTTCTAGGAGAAGGTAAAAGCCTTTTTAATATACTTCTTCCCCCCCTCCCCCTAAGAGGATAGCCTAGAGAAACCCCTAATAGGCCTTAGGCTATTAGTTAGCTAGATAGTTAGACTGGACAATATAAAAGAGGCTGTTAAAACAATAAAACCCTAGAAAGTACTAGGACCTAATAAACTCCTTATAGGCTTTCTAAAGGCCTATAGCAACCCCTTATATAAGGCCCTTGCTATACTAGCCTTAAAATCCTTCCTCTACGGCTTCTATCTATAGGAATATAAGGAAGCGATTACCATTGTCCTTCCTAAACCAGAAAAACAGCTAGATACCTATAACACCCCTAGAAGCTACTGCCTAATAGCCCTACTTAACTATATTAATAAGGTCCTAGAGAAAGTTATAAGGACTAAGATAAGGGACATAGCTAAGGCTTTTAAGCAAATTCTAGCAACGTAATAAGGCTACTACTGCTATAAATCTACCGAATCGGCTATATACCTCCTTATAGCTTAGATCTAGGAGGTATAGAAGTATAAAGCCGGGGCCTCCCTCCTATAGCTAGACCTATTAGGGTATTTCGATAGTATTCCTTATAATAGACTTCTAGCTATACTAGACTAGCTCGGGCTACCTACCTAGCTACTATCCTAGCTAAAGGAATTCCTCTCCTTTAGGACTACTAGCCTTCTATTTAACGGCTAAAAAAGCTAGTAAATCCCAGTACTAACAGGAGTACCCCAAGGCTTACTACTTTTACTAATCCTCTTAGTCCTATACCTCTGCCCCCTATACGAAAGACTAAAAAGAAAATACCCTACTATCTCTACTATAGGCTATATAGACGATACTAACCTACTAGCCTTCGGCAAGAAAGCTATAACAATGGTTAGACAGCTAGAAGAGGCCTGGAAAGAGTGCCTAGACTGGGTAATAACTACCGGAGTTACCTTCTTAGTAGTAAAGAGCGAGCTTATACACTTCCCTCCTCAAAGGAGGCCCTAGACTAACCTTATTAACCTAGGACTAATGGAGGACTCCCCCCCCCTATAACCAGCTATAGAGGCCCGTTTTCTAGGGGCTTAGCTAGACCCTAAGCTTACCTAGAAGGCCTATGCTAGTACCCTATAGTAGAAGCTAAAAATATAGTCCCTTGCTATTACTAGGCTAGCTAGAAAGACCTGGGGACCTAGAATCGAAAAGACTAGGCTCCTATATATAGTAGTAATAAGGCCGGTTCTAGCCTACGTAGCCTTAGCCTGGCATACCCCTACGCCTATAGTACTAAACAGGCTATAGGGTATAACTAGAGGCCTACTAGTAGCTAAAAACGAGGCTCTAAGGAGGGTTATAGGGGCCTATAAAAGGATACCGGTCTAAAGCCTCTACTATAAGGCTAACGTCCCTCCCCTTAACCTCTACCTTAATACCCTCTCCTTCTCTAGCTAAGCCAGAATAAACAGGGCTATAGGGAAAGAGGTAGCTAAGCAGAAGGAAGCCCTATACCTTATCCTTAGAAACAAGACCTCTAGGACCAGCCTCCCTCTAGAAGGGCATATAAAGTAAGAAAGAAAAAGGGAGGTAACAGCCTAATAGTACCACTAATAGCTAAGGAAGGCTATTACCAAGGAACCCCTCTATACCACCTAGAAGGACCACTATCTATAGGAGGCTAGGGCCTCTAGTTACAACCCCTATATAGAGAGCCTCTTAGAGAAATCAGCTAAGGCTACCTTTTAAAAGGAGAACCTAGCTAAGGCCTTTAAGAAGGCCTTCTAAAGACGCTACTATAACTTCTCTAAGGCTGAAAGCTCGCTACTAATACAGGCCTATATAGGGAAGATAGGCCTAAGAGGATTCCTATATACCTATAAGGTACCTAGGGTTAATAACCCCCTCTGCCGCTACTACCTAGCTATAGAAGATATCCGACATATATTCGACGGTTGCCTAGCCTACCCTTTAGCCTCCTTTAGAGAGAGGGAAAGGGGGGATATATACAGCTTTTTCTACAGACTCGAAAAAGGGGGCAGCGGCGCTATACGCCCCCTAGTTCGCTACATTGCTACTAGACTGCCAGAATACTCTGTTACTTAGGGGCTAGGAGCGGTCTAGCCTATACCCCTTTAGGCAGTATGTTTTCATACTCCTAAAGGGGCGGTATCTACTCTGGTAAAGATTGGCCTACCCCCTATCACACCCCCCCTTTTTCCCTATATACGGTTATAGGTTTTTCACCCGTTGTACGGTTTTCCTATAGCACTAGTTCAGCCTACCTAGATATCCCCTACGGGGATCAGATAGCGTAATAGAATCTATCTATATATTACTAGGATCTAGATAATATAGATCGTTAGGTGACCTAATAGCATAGATTGTTAGGTAACTACCTAACAATGTACGTCAGACAAATGTCGTCGTACAGTATCTACTGTATAATACAGGGAATATATTAAGGGCTAAAATCTCTTTACCTATATACCTAGAGAGATAGATATGAACTGACCACCTGAACTGCCACTATATACTAGTATGGAACGCTACGAACATTATAGGAATTAAAGTAATTAATCGTTGCTAGATAGGATATAGTTAGCTAGGTTAGTAGCTAGTATCTCTAGAGAGCCTAGTACCCCTAAGCCTTATACTTAAAGCTAGTCTTCCGCTAATTAGTTACTAGGAGATGCGATTATAGGATTAGTAGTAACTTAATAGTAGTTGTTATAAGACTAGTAGTAATTTATAGTTAAAATGTATATAGGGAAGAGAGGATTCGTCGAATTACCTATTAGAATAGATTTTAATAAGGGATTTTCTTTACTTACTAGATCTTTCTATATAGGCAAGAAAATATAGGTGTAATAAACTGTTAAGGCTAGAGCAAAGATAGGTTATGGAAAGATATTGTTATATATAGGACACAAGGTCCTAGTGTAGAGCAGGGCTATATAAACAGGACATAAACACTAGGACTCTAGGACTATAATAGTTCTATACTAGTATATAGTAGTAGTTTAGGTAGTTAATTTATATCTATCTCTCTAGGTATATAGGTAAAGAGATTTTAGCCCCTAATATATTCCCTCTATTATATTACAGATATAATATAATAATCTCTATCTGATATACATCGTTAGGTAGTTACCTAACAATCCGCGTTACTAGGTTACCTAACGATCCACATCGTCTAGGGTCCTAGCATATATAGCTTGTAGTTATAATAGGTATTCTAATAGAAAAATTATATAAATCACAGCGTTTTATATATATAATATATATGGGGAAGTAAAAACGCTAAGGCTCTTATATAGAGCTATTAGGTTTAGACGGGGGTAATATAACAGCTAGACCTATTTCTATTATATAGCTAGAGGTATACTTAGGCGTACCTACCTAGAAGCTTATATAGAGCAGCGGTTCTAGGGGTAGGGCGCATAGGCATATACGCTATAGCTAGAGTTAGAGCCTAGAGCGAGTAAGGGTTAGGGTACGTAGGAGCGCACCTATATAGATAAGGCCTATATAGATAAGGGAATCGCGCCTCTATAAAATCGTGGCCTTTTCCCTTTAGCTTAGAATATTTATTTATAGCGCCTATAGAGCTCTTTTTAATTGGCTTAATTCTTTAGGGCGTTATAATAACCCACTTCTAGGTTAGGTAATACTACCCCTACCTCAGGAAGAGATTAATGGTAAACTTAAGTAGAAAGTAGATAATGTACTAAAGTTATATCTATTTAGGGGGAGACTTTGTTACTAAGTCTCCTAGAAGGGATATAACTAAGATAATGTATGATATTAGATAGGTAACTTGAAAAACTCGCTAGTAGTATTAGACTATTTCTATAAAGAACACCTAAAAAGAGTAGGGCTACTAGTATAACTAGTAGATTAGTTATAAGTAGTAGAAGAGGACTAGTTCCTGGAATAGTAGAAGTATAATAACAAGCCTTATAAATAGGGGAAATTAAAGGACATTAAAGTAATATACCTGATTAGAGGGACAAAGAAATCCTATAACCTTAGCGTATAGTTATAGGTTTAAAGGGGGTAGTATAACAGCCTATACTATTATATATATTAGAGGTAACCCTCTAGGCTAACCCTAACCCTAGAATAGGGTATTAGACCCCTAATTAGGGGAACTACACCCCTAATTAGAGCAACGCATATATATGACTTATATACTAGAACGTAAAACGTAGCTATAGGCTATACCTATAAAGGTCATAGATCTAGATTAGCCCTTTAGGCCTTACTATAGAAAGATTCCTAGCTTAGAATCTCTGTTCTATAGCACTAATAGAGCACTATTTACTTAGCTAGTTCTCGTGGCCGTTACACCTATATTAGAGAGATTAAGCCTTATTTCTAGGCCTATAGTAGTAGTATAGGGCAAGAGAGGAAAAGGGCTATAAGAGCCCTAGAGCATAGGTTAGGATTAGAGACAGAGATCGCAGACTAGATCAGAACATACAATCAAGCACTTAGAACCGCGGAATCCAATAGAGTCCTTTGTTTACCTTGCTTTCAGGGGCGTACAAATGTGGGGCCGTCAGCTTGCTGTGGCACTTACTACGCCCACACCTCTCCGCTACCGGCACTCCCGGCGCCCCAACGCCTGCGCAGTTGCATGCGCATCTACACACACACCGAGGACGAGTCGCTCTTAAACGTGCACACGTGCGGGCTTCGGCACAGGAAGGGGCCCTTCCACGCATTGCCGCCGCACTGCTGGCCGGCGGCGGCCGGCAGCGGCGGCGGGCTCGCCAGCATGCGCGCGGCCGCCTGCTCGGCCATGATGACCATCATGGCCGCCGGGTTGCCCGTCATCAGGCCGGGCATGATGGACCCGTCCACGACGAACACGTTGTCGGTGCCGTAGACGCGCGTGTCGGCGTCGACGACGGACGCGCCGGCCGCGAAGTTGGTGCGGCCGTCGTCGAGGCCCATCTTGGCCGTGCCGATCCAGTGGTTGGAACGGCGGACGGCGGGGGTGCGGGGGAGCTGAGCGGGAGGCCTGGTTAGCAGGAGAGGAGTGAGGGAGGATTAGGGCTAGGGAAGGGACAAGAGGGGGTGTGTAGTGTGCGCTCACGGTTGCCAAGTAGTCCTCGGCGGACTGACCAGGACCGGGCTTGACCCAGGTCAGGCCCGGGACGCTGGCGAGGACCGCCTGGAGGTTTTTGATGCCTCGGGCGATGGCCTCGCAGTCGCCGGTACTCTGCATGTATGGCGCAAGCGTTACGTTGGTGCGGAGCTCCCGGGTCAAGGTCACGCGGCCACGGGAGTCTGCATTGCGGCCAAGATATTGGCTAATGGTCATGGAGTCTGCAAAGATGTGGTTAGTGTCGACGACGGGCATGCCTTGGGCTTCCGGTCTCGAAGCGTGATGTGTTCGTGCTCATTACGGTTGCTCGATCCCGGGACGGTCAGATCGGCCGCCATGCGGGCCGTCCACTGAAGTTGGCGGATCAACCCATCCGAGGTGGCAATCTGGTCCCACATCTAGCCCCTCTAGGTCAGCTCCTGATTCATCACCGCTCTTGTTCGCTGTGGAGGATAGAGTAGGAGTACCATGGGTCCAATGTTTGGCGCCGACTGGGCAAGAATGCCAGTTCTGTGGCCGAGGTACGAGTCCTTGTCGCTCGCGATCGGCCTATTCCACGCGGCATCGAAGTTGTAGAAAGAGACGTTTGGGTGGTTTACGATCAGGTCCGTGTTCGTGTGGTCCATCAAGTTGTACCCCACAGGCAGGTCGATCCAGTCTTGCTTGGCGATCATGCTTGGGCCGTCGGTGGACTGCTGGACAAGGGCGAGCTGGTCGGACGGGCCGATGCCGCCTGTAAAATATGCCCACGTCAGTCCTTACTCGACCTCGCAAGCGAGCGTCATAGGCTCATAGCCATAGGACTCCACAGGACCATGCTCACTCCTCATCAGCAGCTTCGCCGACCCAAACGTCCCAGCCGACAAGACCACCCGTCCGGTGTACTGCGTCACAGTCACCACGGTACCGCACTCCAGCTCGACGCCGGTCGCGTGGCCCCCGCTCCGGACCAGCCTCTTGACGGGCGAAGTCATGGCCAGCCTGAAGCCGTTGCGCTGGGCGGCCGTAACCAGGTACGTGGCCATGGGCCCGGCGCGCTCGCCGCCTGCGTACATGTAGGTGGTGTGGCCAAAGGTGTGGTTCTTGCGCGTGGGCTCGTCGTTGGGCACGACCTGAGCCCAATGGCCGGCGGTCAAGGCGCTCGCCAGCACGTTGAAGCCTTCCTGCCTGTACAGCTGCCCGTCCACGGACGGGTGCCACGTGCCCGGGATGCGCGAAAAGACGTGATCCGTCGCCGCCTGCATGTCGGCGCTGTGCCAGCCGGGCGGGAAAACCTCGTCCCAGTCCAGCGGGTTGGGCTTCAACCACAGCCCCGCGTTGACGGCGGTGCCGCCGCCGAGCACGCAGCCGTTCATCTGGTCCGAGTCGGTGCAGGCGACGCCAGTCGAGTTGATCCAAAACTCGTTGCACAGACCCGGCACGTCGAAGCGGGTGAGGTTGGTCCCGTCCAGCCAGCTCGGCCTCATGCTGCCGCCCCAGCGGCCGGACGAGGGCGGCCCCTTCTCAAGGAGGAGGACCGTCTTGCCTGCCTCGGACAGCTTGTCGGCCAGGGGAATGCCGCTGGCGCCGGCGCCAACGATGATGTAGTCGTAGATGCCACGGGGAGCGGAGTCGCAGGAAGGAGGTGATTGCTGCGCGGTGCATTGTGGAAAGACTGGTGGTACCATCAGAACGCATTCTGGCGCATTTGAAAAATAAAAAGGTCTGCACGGCTCTCGCAACACGCACCGAGGGCAGCTACGGCAGCGGCCAGGCCCAGTTTTCGGCGGAGAGACATGCTGGACATGTCTTGCTTCCGTCGCCACTTTTAGTTCACGGCGGCCACGATAAGAGATCACGCCCGGCATGTAAAGATCTCAATCTATTCTATGGGGTGAGAGACTGTATTACGCTGTTCCAGGCTACTGTGCGAACTCTATCTCCAGAGCTAAGATGCTCGAGCTGGCCCAAAAGTGGTAGGTGTGGAACAACGTGTAATTGTTGATGAGGGGGAAATCCCCTCATCTACGGTGGAGCACTACAGGGTCCCGATGAAAGGGAAGGGGTCACGTGACTCGGTACGTGACCTGATGTCCCAACACCCCCCTGGACCCGGATAGTGTTGGACGACGTGGTGCCCGTGTCGCTTCGGTAGAACTCCGGTATCTACGACGGGCGCAGGCATATGTTGGATCGCGCGGGGCTTGTGCTTGATTCCGTGTACTGATCTGGTCTGTGATCTCTACCTGCCCCGTTGACCTGCGCTCTAGCCGCCTGCTATAGAGATTTTCTCTGTCCCCCCTGTCGCGTTTATAGGCCTGAAAGTAGGCTTAATCTGCTTAATATAGGGAATCCTAGTAATATATACCTTAATTGAACAGGGCCTTGTTGGAATCTGTAGGCTCTGTGATTGATTCCGTATGCTGATCTGTGTTCTGTCTTAACCTGCGCTCTAGCCGCCCAGGGTAAAGATTTTCTCTGTCCCCCCTGCAACGTTTATAGGCCCTAAAGTAGGCTTAATCTACTTAATACAGGGAATCGTGGCTATATCTACCTTAATTAACTAGGGCCTCCTTATACCCTGCTCCCAAGTTGATAGACAACCCTATGCCCTACTTCTATTAGGGATACCGAGGTTCTACCGAAGTAATATAAGCGCTATATTGTCCAACATACCCCTAGGTCCAGGTTTGTAATAGCAATCCTAGGCCTTACTATAAGGCTCTTTCTTATTAATAATATATTTAGTAGTAACGTACGCTTATAATACCTATATTCTAGGATTATAGAGGTTATAGTCGGGCTTTATAGGCAGTAGTATAGTCTTTTTCTTAGTAACTATTATTAATACCTCTAAGGTCTCTATTCCCTGGTTATATAGTGCTTCCTAGGCTAGTAGAAAGGTAGTTATTCTACTACTTAATTAGAAAAGGGATTATACTAATAGGTAATACTTAGCTGCTCTACTACCTTATAGTCCTATTCCTCTATAGGGACTCGTTAGGGTACTCTAGATCGTTAAGATCAGGCTTCTAACAGATATTGCTAGTTACTAACCTAGATAAGGTCTAAGAAAGTTAACTGCTCTCTTTCTAACCTGCTTTCTTTGCTAATCTTAGAGGTACTTTCTTATAAGGGAAACCGTTAGGCTCTTCTTAACTGTTATAATCTTACTTCCAGGGATACCTAATGGTTATTACTATAGTCTGCTATCTAGGTAGTTAACCGGCGTAATACCTTACTTTATTAGAGACTACCAGGTTACTATTTAGCTTAGGAACGCTTATCTCTTTTACTATGCTCCCTTTACCTCTACCGATCTCGCAGGTACCTTATAAACCACCTCTAGTATTATAAAAACTAGCTTATTACTTTAGCAGCAGCCTCTTCTCTGCTCCTTACTGTCTCTATAGGGGCTAATCTAGGTAATAAGGCAGTTAAACTAACGTAGTAAGTCTTACTAGATCTAAAGGTCTAGGTATACTGCCCTTTCCTATTTAGGTTAAGGTATACTGCCTCTTCCTTATTTAGGTCGAGATATGCTACCTCTTCCTTATCTTCTCGGTTAGGGTATGCTGCCCTTTTGTTAAACGTACAAAATAAGCTATAGCGCTCTAACGGTTATAGCTTAGGCAAAACGGATTTCAGTTCTCGAACTACTAGATATATAGCTATATTCCGAGGGTGGACCCACTTTTGTGGATACCGCTGACTAAGCTATATATTCCACTATATAGCCTAGAAATAGCTTTAAAAGGCTTTTCTATTTTTAGATTTATGCCCCACTTTTGTAGAGACAGCCTCCTTAGGCTGTATAAGCGCTAGAAATAGCCTTAAAAGGCTCTTCTACTAGGTCACCTACCTACCCTGTACCTACCCTGCACCGCAGGAGCGAAAACAGAACTTATAGGAAAAGTCGTGCAGCTTACCCTGCAGCTTAGGTGGCCGTAAGTCGATTATTTAAAATCGCCAGCTTATTTGGTTTTTCGGGAAGGCGCCATGCACCTACTAAGGGGCTCCTGCCGTGTAGAAGGCAGGAATGGTCCCGGAGGGTATATATAGGGAAGGAAATTGCGAAGCCTTACCTACTTAGACTAGAAATCAAGTTACTACGTTACCTACAACTATAAGCCTTATAGGCCTATAAGACCCACTAAAAGCCGTGATATATAAGCTTAAAGCCCCTATAATATAGCGCTATAGCCTATAACTATACCGTTATATAAGGACTTTTATAGAGGGAATATAGTAAAGGGCCCTACTTTACTATATTAGCACATACCTAGGAAGTGCTATTTAGGCCATATCAACGCTGTTGCTGCCCCTACGTACCCTATACGACTACTACTAGTAGGCTATAGTGGTTACAGATCCTTATATAGGATTACCCATTCTAATAGGTTATGAGCCCGGATAGCCTATAGGATAGTTATCGTTGGAGTCCAATTTCAAAGCGCTACCTCTGCCTATATATATAGGGCTATTTAAGCCTCTTATAGCTGAAAATATAGTACTATATTAGCCCTAAAAAGCTATATATTACATCTTATTAAAGGCTATTTAAGGACTAAAAAGCCTGAAAATCTAGAAGGAGAAATCGCTAAGAAATCTAAGTCCTATAGTATTGACGAGCATTTAGGGCTCTTATACACTTAGGCTAGTATACTTACCTATACTAAAAGACCTTTCTACTTATAGCTGGAAGTAGAAAGGCTAGCGTTTTAGAATTTCTAGCGCTAAAGACCTATATTTCCCTACTATAGAGCCCTTGCTATAGATATATCTATAGGCGGTAGTTAAGTCCCTACGTCGAAGTCTCTAGTCCTTAGAGCCTAATTTAGAATTTCTACTAGAAAGCCCTACTAAGTAGCAAGTAGGCAGCGCTATAAACCTACTAAGCGCTAAGACTAGCCTAGAAAATCACTACTATAATTAGTGAGCTAGCTAATTAGCTTTAGTGAACTGGAAGCTAATTAAGTGCTTTAGCTAGCACTATAAAGTAAATAGTAGCCTATTTACAATGGCGGATCAAGCTAAAGGGAAGGGTATAGCGCCTAAAAGGGCTAGTAACCCAGCTGATCCAGGGCAATCTTCTAGGCCTCTACTACCTATACGAACCCTATTAGAAGATAAGGAAGATGGCGAAGACTATAGCAAGGTTATAGAAGTCCTAAAATAGTATATGAAATCTTATAAGCGAGTTATAGCTAGCCAATCTAGTGATATAAAAACACTACTTCTAAGTCTAAAACCCTAAAAGCCTCTGTTAAGGATAGCGTTAGCGCTATAAAGAATATATCTTCTACTTTAGCTTCTTTAACTAATAGTAGTAACGCTGCGGCTGCTACTATTGGAAAAACTAGCTATAGTCCTAGATTTGATCCTTTTAGCGGTACTATAGATTTAGATTCTCCTCCACGTCCCCCTAGGAAAGAGCCCCATCTAGGGCCGGCTGTTAATTCAGCTACTAGTAATTTAGACCCCCCTATAGATACAGGGTCTAAGGAAGGCTTTAAAGATACTATTACTAGTAGTATAGTAAAGGAGCTTTCTAAGAAGGCCTATACTATACCGGACGATAGTAAGCTTAGCAGGGAAAGCAATTTTGAATAGTAGATTCAGGCTTTAAGTATAGTGCTAAGAGCGTTAGGGATATCTAATTTTTTAGAAAACCCTGATATATCTAACACTTATAGCAACTCTGA
The DNA here is from genome assembly GCA_029339225.1 of Phyllachora maydis. Taxonomy (NCBI): domain Eukaryota; kingdom Fungi; phylum Ascomycota; class Sordariomycetes; order Phyllachorales; family Phyllachoraceae; genus Phyllachora; species Phyllachora maydis. The sequence continues at coordinate 1,115,361 of JAQQPM010000010.1, forward strand.
TCAAGCTGTTCTTTTAATGCTTCTACGCGATAGCTTACCTAGTAGCCGTAGGGCTGCTATATCGTGGATTCATATACCTTCTAAGGCCTTTAAGCTGCTTGTTAGGCAGTATAGCCGACCTATAAAGTCTAAAAAGGAGGACGTCTATAACGAATTCCATGCCCTTACCTTTAGTACCTATAGAAAAGGCTTATCAGCTTTTAACGCTGAATTTAACGGCTATCTTGCTAAGCTTACTATAGCTAAAATAGATATAGATCCCTCTTTAATACTAAATCAGTATTTTAAGGCTCTAGAATCTAAGTTTCCTAGCTGGGTATCACGCCAAAAGAGCTCTATAAGACAGGCTAGAATGCTAGGCCTTACAGCCTCTAGCCTTAATATAGAATATCTAATGGCTGATATTTTAGAAGAATCTAGGAACCCGGCTACAGAGGCGTATAGAGCAGCTCACGTAGCCAATAGCTCTAATTCAACCCCTAATTCAAATTCTAACCCTAGTAAGAGGGGTAAAAATAAAAAAAGGGTAAGAAGAAGGCTAGTTATAATGTTAAAGGGCAGAATTATAGTGCTAAAAGTGCCGAACAGGCCTCCTTTATGCTAGGGTCTTATAACCTAGCTATAGAAGAAGAAGAAGAGGAATCCGACTCTAGTTCCAATTCTAGTTCTTCTAGCGATTCTAATACCCAATTGGCACAGCTATTAGCGTTAAAAGGGTATAAGAAGCGTAAGGACTTTAAAGGAAAAGGCCTAAAAACCTCTTCTAATAAGGCAAAATATAAAGATAATAAGCCTAAAAGACGCCCTAGAGACCCCGCTCTTTATAATAATTGGCTATACAATACAGGATCTACAGACCATATCAGTAATAGTAAAGAGCGGTTTACTACCTTTACGCCTAACACAGGCCAGTTACGCCCTATTAACACTGGAAATGGCCCTGTAAGCCCGGCTGGTATAGGCTCTATTACACTAGAAGTATTATCTAGAAAGGCCCCCCCTACCTATACTAAATTAGTATTAGATAACGTTTTATACCTACCTAATATTAATATAAATATTGTGAGTAGGGTTAGGCACTATAATTCGGGAGGTTGTCTTATAAAGGAAACCCTTTACAGGGGTGATAGACGCTATATAGCTGTACTAGACTTTAAGAAATCAGGATTTTTTCTTAACGTTAAAGGCAGCTCTAAGCCTATATTACATGCAAATGTTGCTTTTCCTTCAGGCCTTTCTAGTTATACTACTAAAAGTATAGAGCCGCAGCGTAATAAGATAGTAGTGGAAATTCCTTCTAATTCTATTAGAAAGGAAGACTATAGACCTATTATAGAGGATGCTATAGTATCCGAAGCTATAGAGCCTGATAAGCGCTATAAGCTAAGGAATTCTCCGGCTAAGGGTACTACTTTAGAAGGTATAGGACCTTCTTTAAGGGGGAAAAGGCCCCGTAGGCCTGTAGAGCCTTGAGCCACTGCCCAGGCCCCCTATCAAAGTCCCCGTGAGACTAGGGAGCCTAAGCCCTTAACTGGCACTGGAGACCTGCCCTATGTGCTAAGAGAGCCAGTTATAGAGGGGAATAAAGTAGTAGAAAAGGCTATATCTAGCCCTACTTTAAAGGAGCCTAATATAGGTCAGCGAGATTACTATAATCTACTTAATTTAGCTGAATTGTGGCACGTTAGGCTAGGCCATATAGGCCTACGTCTTTTGAAAAAGACCTCTAGTATTACTAAAGGGCTGCCTAATTTTGATAAAATAAAGGAAGCTGATTTTCACTGCTCTAGCTATGATCGAGGTAAAGCAGTGAGAAGGGTTAGTAAGGCTTTAATACCTGACCTACCTAGGGTCTTAGACTTAATAGAGGGGGATACTGTTAAAATTAGGCCTAGGCCTTATAATAGAAACCCTATAGTCTTACTTCTAGTTGACCGTAAAAGTAGGTATAGGTGGGTTTTTAACCTACCTAATAAATCAGGCCCTATAGTAGCTAACGCTATTAAGGGCTTTTTTAGGGGCCTAAGGAATGGATTTGGTAGATATCCTACTAAATTTCACTTTGACAGAGGCACTGAAATAACTGATTTATTAACTACTTGGTTAGCTAAAAGGGGTATTAAATTTAGCACTTCTGCCCCCTATATCCACGAGCAGAACAGCTTAGTAGAACGATCAGTTAGAGTTATACTAGACCCTATAAGGTGTACTATTCTTAGTAGTGCTTTACCCTAGTATTTATGGTGCTTTATACTAGAGGCTATAGTGGAATTAGTTAATAGTACAGCTATAACTAATAAGGAAACCACTCCTTTCCAGGTGCTATTTGACGAGCTAGAGCCTGGTATTCCACATATACCTAACCTAGAGCGCTATAGGGCTATAGGCGCTAGAGGAGAGGCTATTATACCTCTAGAAAAACGGTCTAAATCGTTAAAATTTACCTCTAGAACGGAAGAGTGTAAATTACTAGCAGTATTAGGTTCTAAGACCTACCTAGTATATATACTGTCTAGAAGAGCAGTACTTGAAACCTCTACTGTTAAATTCATAAAGGATAATACAGTACTAAGTCAGCCTACTGATAATACAGCTTTAGAGGGGGAATTAGTAGACCTAGACCTAGATTTAGAGGGGGCTGTCAGCCCGGACCCTTCTAATCTTAATACTGAAAAGCCTATTAGTATAGAAATAGGACCTAGTAAGCTAGAACCCTACGAATCTTCTTCCGATAGTAAATTAGATGAACCCTTACTGGATAAGCCTATAAATCCGGTTATAGTAGAGTCTACTGGGCCTACTATATCTATTAGAAAGCCTGAATTACTAGAGGCGTTTCCCCAAACTATAGAGCCTATTTTTGTACCTAAGCCTATAGAAGTTATAGCGCCTAATCAGCCTATAACGAACGAACCTCTTGATAATAGTGATCTTATTTCAGAGAGGGATAAAATGCAGCTCGATTACTATAAGCTTTTAGCTAAGACTAGTAGCTATATACTGTCTTTTGTCTATAAGGCTCGAAAAAGGGTAATATCTAAGGATAGTACGCCTACTACTTATAAGCAAGTCTTAAATCTGCCTGGAGATAAGCGTAGTAAGTGGTTAGAGGCTATTACTAGGGAATTTATCCAGTTATTAGAGCTAGGGGTTTTTAAATTCCTACCTAGGAGTCTATTACCTTCTAACCGTAAGCTTATTACCTGTCGAAACGTTCTTAAGGTTAAAAAGGACACTAAAAACAGGCCTATCAAGTATAAATCTCAGTTAGTAGCTAGGGGCTTTATATAGGTAGAAGGCTTAGATTACCTTATAACCTACGCCTCTACTAGTATACTACCTACTTGGTGTATACTTCTAGCTATAGGTGCTGTTCTAGACTGGGAAATAGAACAAGCTGACTTTATAGGGGCATTTCTTAATAGCGCTCTTAAAGAAGAAATATATATGAAAATCCCTGAAGGACTATTAGACCTAGCGGCTTCTAATAAGGCTATTTATAAGCTTTTACTGAAATACGGCTATAATCCTTCTACTCCTAATATTATTAAACTATCTAAAGCGTTATACAGTCTGAAACAAAGCCCTAGAGAGTGGCAAGATAAGCTTAAAATCTTACTTAAGAGCCTAGGCTATCTCCCTCTTATTTCAGATCTAGGGGTCTTCTATAATGCTAAAACCTGCCACTTTACCGTTACCTATATAGATGACTGTCTATTTATAGGGCCTAATATAGGCTATATAACTGATTTAAAGAAACGGCTTAATAAGGTCTACGCTATAGAAGACTTAGGGCCTGCCGCCTATTTCCTAGGCGTGCAAATTATAAGGGATAGACCTAATAGGCGCCTATGGCTTAACCAGTTACAGTATGTAGAAGAGGCGGTTAGCCGCTTTAACTTAGCCGATTCTAAGCCTATATCTATTCCCTTATAGCCGGGGCTAGTAAGTCAACTTTAACTAGAGGAAGATATTACTAGCCACCTCTGTAATTCTACGGAAATTAAGCTCTATCAAAGCCTAGTAGGAACAGCTATGTATATAATGCTCCTTACTAGGGTAGATATTAGCTTTACCGTATAGTGGCTCTCTAGGTCTTTAAATAGACCTATAAAATCACACTTAAACGCTGCTAAAAATCTTTTTAAGTATCTTAATAGTACTAAAGACTATAGCATCTGTTTTAGCTGTAACGGAAATATAGTAGCTGATCTAGGGCCTAAGCTTAGTAATAGTAGTAATACAACTACTAAGCTTAGTAGAGACTTTCACTCTAAGGAAGGGCCTAGGCCCCTAACTACTACCTCTACTACTATAGTAGATTCTAGAAATAGTAAAGGTAGTAGCCGGACTTCTATAATTAATAGTAGTCTAGTCCCTATAGGCTTTAGTGATTCTGATTTTGCAGGGGATAAGGCTACTAGTAAATCCACCTACGGCTATCTATATAAGTTAGCCGGTAGGCCTATTAGCTGGAAAACGAAAAGAGCTACTACTATTGCTCTCTCTACCCTGGAAGCTGAAACTAATAGACTTACAGAGGCTATACGCGAAGTACAGTGGATTATAGGGCTATTTTCTGAACTTCACAGACCTATAGACTACCCTATTACTCTCTATAGAGATAATTAGGGCTCTATAACGGTAGCTAATGACCTAGTGCTATATGCTAGAACTAAGTATACCCTACTGAAATTCCGGTACGTTAGAGAGCAGGTTAAGGCTAAAATAGTTACTATTATATATCTTAATACTAAGTATATGCCGGCTGACGGACTTACTAAAGCCCTACCAGTTAGTGGCTTTCAGTCTTTTATTAGGCTTTTAGGCCTTCAACCTAAGGGAGCTTTCTACTAAGCTACCCTTTACCCCTATATATATACTCTATACTATATATATAGAAGGCCGGGCTTAGCCTAATGAGCTTATAAGACCAGTCAATAGTACCGGCTACTTTACAGCCCTCTGAAATCACCTAATTCCTCTATATAGCCTTAAAAGGCTTATAAGGTCCTAGCCACTGTAGTACAGTTCTATAGGCGCCCTTGTGCTAGCATCAGCTCCCTGCGGCGTTAGGGAGGCCTATATTACTCTAGCTACGTCTAGAAGTACTCTAGTATATAGTATAGCTATATTTGGAAAATATAGGCTCCGGCTATTACTAGTAGTATACTTTCCTTTAGAGGGGGATTCTCTATATAACTACCTGTTATTTCCTTACTAGAACTTGCTGAAAGAACGGAGTAAAAAAGGGCATAAAATTTAAAACCATGCTAAAAATCGTTTTCTCTATAAGAGGATAAAGGCGTTTATAAGCCCTTGACTCCTTCTATACTCTAGTGCGTCTATTAGTCGCTAGGGTATAGAATATTTAGATATTATATATTACTATCAGCTTTAAAGCTATAGTACCTATACCTTTAAATAGGTTATAGGTTTGATTTCAACATCATATATATTCTTACTTCTTTCTATATATAATAGGGGTTTATCCTATATATATATAAGGGCCTAACCCCTTTGTCTAACAGAATAGTTTTGCTCTTACGTTCTTATTTCTTAGGATTCTTCTATTCTTTACCTATATATAGCTTTCTAAGGCTTATAAAGGAACAGAAGAATAGAGGGGGTGTTAAACGTACAAAATAAGCTATAGCGCTCTAACGGTTATAGCTTAGGCAAAACGGATTTCAGTTCTCGAACTACTAGATATATAGCTATATTCTGAGGGTGCACCCACTTTTGTAGATACCGCTGACTAAGCTATATATTCCACTATATAGCCTAGAAATAGCTTTAAAAGGCTTTTCTATTTTTAGATTTATACCCTACTTTTGTAGAGACAGCCTCCTTAGGCTGTATAAGCGCTAGAAATAGCCTTAAAAGGCTCTTCTACTAGGTCACCTACCTACCCTGTACCTACCCTGCACCGCAGGAGCGAAAACAGAACTTACAGGAAAAGTCGTGCGGCTTACCCTGTAGCTTAGGTAGCCGTGAGTCGATTATTTAAAATCGCCAGCTTGTTTGGTTTTTCGGGAAGGCGCCATGCACCTACTAAGGGGCTCCTGCCGTGTGGAAGGCAGGAATGGTCCCGGAGGGTATATGTAGGGAAGGAAATTGCGAAGCCTTACCTACTTGGACTAGAAATCAAGTTACTACGTTCCCTACAACTATAAGCCTTATAGGCCTATAAGACCCACTGAAAGCCGCGATATATAAGCTTAAAGCCCCTATAATATAGCGCTATAGCCTATAACTATACCGTTATATAAGGACTTTTATAGAGGGAATATAGTAAAGGGCCCTACTTTACTATATTAGCACATACCTAGGAAGTGCTATTTAGGCCATATCAACGCTGTTGCTGCCCCTACGTACCCTATACGACTACTACTAGTAGGCTATAGTGGTTACAGATCCTTATATAGGATTACCCATTCTAATACCTTTCCCTCTTATACCTATTACAGATATACTACCTAGCTTCTTTCTTTACTCTTGTATTTTACATCTATATATATTAAGGCTCGTTGATCGGTAATGGTCTGCTGCCTCTCTCTTCTTAGTATTAGGATATGCTGTCCCTTCTTAGGGAGGAGGAAGTAGAAGTTAGGGGAAAAGGGCGTAATTTTAACCGCCTATATTATTGCTCTTTTTATACAGTAGCTAGTTAGGTATAAAATCTACTTACCTCCTCTAGAGCTCTAAAAATTTCCTCCTTCCTACAAACGTAGTTTTTATCTTTCTATACTTGCCTTTCTTACTATAAGGCTTCTTATAATCGCTATATTTAGTTTTATAAGTTTTTCTAACTTTCTTCTATTGTAAATGTCTATTTAGAAGGAGGAGTCGGTTCTAGAGCAGCCTACTACCCTAGTAATAGGAGATTTGCCCTTATTAGGCTAGAAATGTAGTTTATCCTTTTATCTTGTCTTTCCTAGGTTATTCTCTTAATAGCTAACGATCTACGTCTAGTCTGGTTTACCTAGAATAAAGATAAGAATAACAATATTATAGTACTACTATTGTCGAAGAAGCTACGTTTTAGGGATTCGGGTCTATTACCTATACCGGCAGCTATTACTACCCCAGTCTTAACAGTCCCTAGGGTACGTTCGCCGGCGTCTAGCGCTAGGGGGCTAGTAATACCGGTCTATAAGAAGCTGGTTATAAGCAAGCTAGCGTCGAGCCTAGCCTTATAGTCTATACCTATAGGGGCATTACCGTCCATATTACCGGCGGTTTATACTATCTAGGACAGTAAGCTATATAAGGTATGCTATAAGCACTGTCTTATATACTTAGTCTTGTAGGCAGATTCTAGCGATTTTTCCCCTTTAGCGCTATATATAGCGCAGCTTGGTCCCTGCGTTTCTTCTTAGTTGTAGTATTCAAATTACTCCTATTACTAGTATCTATATATCTCTTATAAGTCTAGCCTATATACCCCCTTAGTACCGTCTATACTAACCTACATTTCTAACAGATAACGATAAGATCTTAATAGTAGTATAGGCCTATTAGGCCTATATTGTTAAATACTCTTCTAGTATTATAGCCCTAGTAGCAAGTTACCCTATAATCCTATTCTACTATACTTCTAGTCTATCCTAACTATCCCTATCTAGACATTATATACTTTTATTAGAGAGTATACTAGCTTGATCTAAGAGCTATAGATGTAGAAACGGGCTATGACTATCTAGAAGAAGGAAGAGATAAAGAAGTAGGGGAAATAGATAATAGTAATAGAATCTAACAATAATAACAATAATAATAGGAAGAGCGTACTATAGGCTACTAATATAGCTATAGAGGAGGATTCTGCTGCTGCTCCGGCGTACCCCAGGACTTCTAGCTAGGCCCCGATTAATTTTACATTTACAGATTATAATAGCGACGTTTAGCTTAATAGACCAGTTTCTTAGGGTACTCCCTTCTATATCTGCTGCTAAGTCTCTATATCTTGGCCTTTCTCCCTCTACCGCTTCTCTATCTTTTCTTTTCTTTCTACTATACCGACTTACTTATAGAAAGCAGTAAAACTATTATTCATAAGAACTTTTGTTAGACTATCTGCTAACTATTAATCTATTAGTATATAGTCTATAAGAACTCTTTCTATAACAACTTCCTACTAGAGCTAGTAATTCTTAATATCAATATACCAGAGCTTTGTTTTTAGCGTTTTGTCCCTGGTTACCAGTCTTATAGTTTAAGCGTTATTATAGAACACTTATATATCGTACTCCCTTTTAAGACCGATTCTGAGATTATAGATTAGATAGCAGAGATACAGCGCTTCTTATACTACTTCCGTTATAGATACCAATTCCACTTCTATAATAGAGGTTATTACATAGGTCTGCTTACTTACCCTCTTAGCAACCAGCCTACTAAAAAGCTTAATTATATATCCTTAAGAGCTTTTCCGATTAGCTATATTATCAGCGAAAGAAGCATTATACCAAACCTTATATGTATCTCTACCCCTAAGCTAAAGGCACTAATTCCTAGAATAGAATAGATAGTTAAGGCAACGATCTACTGCCTTATAATACTCTAGACCTAGGTTTATAAGAAATCTCGATAATCTTAACATAGTAAAGGCTATATCGACCTTTATAATTACTACCGTATATATTATTAAGCAGACTTTTCTCTAATACGACTTTATCTCGGCGTTCGTTACCTACCCTAGGTTGCTCTTTAATTCTTCTAGTACTATAAGAGAGGTATATCTCTATACTATTAGCTTTATTACCTTGCTCCTAATTACTAGGTTGTCTACTAATCTAAAGATTTTCTTATAGTATACTGCCTATAAGAGATAGATCCTATAGTACTCCTAATCCCGAATAACTTGCAACCTAAGAAACCAGTTTAGCTTACTACTGCTAGTTATCTTATACTTCAACTAGAGCAAGCTTGTTAGGCCTTTAGTAAGGGCTTTATACCTCTTATAGTATACTATTGTTATATCGTCTATATAGAAGAGAATAAAGACTTTTCTCTTTTAGAAGATATACGGTTTATAAGGTATTACGTTAAGCGTAAGATCCTAAAGAGTACTGCTAAACTCTTTATACTATAGGTAAGGCAATTCCTAAAGTCCGTATAGTACTTTCTTTAGCTTATAAACCGTACCCTGCTTCCTTTGACCTGCCGGGAGTCTTATATATATATCCTAGTTAAGGTAAGCGTTATAAAAGGCATTTGAAACGTTAAACTAGATCAGCTCTATATCAAACCTCGCTACTACTGCTATTAAGATCTAAAAGGACTTTCTAGCTAACGTTACTATATATATATCCTCCCTTAAGGTCCCTTATTATTAATCGCCTTAAACTACTAACCTAGCCTTAAACTTCTCTAGGTAATTATACTTATTGATTTTATATATATATACCTATATATTGTCTAAGACCTACTTGCCCTATACCTTAGCGATTAGTACTTCCTTCTACGTTTCTAGGTATGTAAGAAGGTACTGCCTTTTGGCTTCTTTAAAGTGTTCCCCCTATAGGTAGCTTTCGAGGTTCTAGTATAGCTTAGACGTTAGAGGTAGCTAAGACGAATAAATAGTACCTAGCTTAAAGTCCTTAACGTTTAGGATCTTAGATATTAGTATACTTCCTTTCGTCTTAGGGTCTCTATTTATAAGCCTTCTAGTAGCGAAGGAGGCCCTCTAGGTAAGAAAATCTCCCTTTATAACAGCGTTAAGGGACTGCTAACTAAAAGCTTGATCTTTAAAATATACTATAAGGTATACTCCTAGTATACCCTATACTACTAGTAGGGGTATAGCTTCTAGAGTTAGATATAGGAGTAGGCGAGCCTCTATATACTAAGGTTTTTATATTACTTCTACCGAATTGTCCAGTTCTATGTTATCTATAAGGTTAGGTATATCGATATCCTCTTCCTCTTCTTCTTCTAATCTATTACCTAGGTCTATTATCTCTACTTTGTGGGGTATGTCCTAGGCAAGGATATTGGCTACTATAGTATTTAGATTTTCGGATTCTACCCTTTTCTTAATCTCGGTAAGCTACTCTTTTAGCCCTTCTAAGCTTAGATCTCTTACCCTAACTATAAGGTGCTCCTTAGACCCGTTAAATACTACTTTCTTATTAAAAATCACGTCCTAGGTTACTATGATCTTGTTAGTTTAAGGGTTCTAGATTCGATAAATATTCGTTAAGTTATATCCGATTAGGTATCTAAGGAACGCTCTTAAAGCAAACCTCTTAAGCTTATTCTTCTTAAGCTATATATCTACTTCTAATATAAAGGCTTAATATAGGAAAACCCAGAGATGCCCTTACTATAGCTTAACAGGTGTTGCCTCTTCGGTACCTACTAATTCTATAAACAAATAGAATACTTTGTATAGTATTTTCTACTTTAGCTAATACCTGAGAGTATAATTTAAGAGATATACCGCTATTCTAAATACCTTAGCTACCTTATCTAAAGGTCAGTTAGTCCCTACTACCATTACTTTTATACGCCTTTTTAGAATGCTAGCAGCTCTTTGTATACCTCTATTCTGATCTTAGGTCTAAAGAGCAGAGAGATTTGTTCTAACGTACTTCCCTTATAACTAGGCTTGGATTATTCCCTTTCTTCCTATAATCTCGTTGTTAGCTTTGATATCTAGAACCTAAATTCCATACCTTTGATTAAGATCTAAAAGGTAGTTGTCTAGGGCTATAATAATACTCTTAACCAACCGATTACAAAGATAATAGTCCTATATTAGGCCTAACCTATAATCTAATAATAGTATAATAGATGTAAAGCCTTCCTTAGACCTTTCAATATTATAGAAATTAAGGGCTAGGATATTACTAGGGTACTTCGGATCTAGTTAGGCTACCCTTAAGACCTAGCAATTAGGGCCTTTTCCTATATTATACTATAGGTAGTCTACCATTCTAATTACCTTGTAATTTCCAGTAACCTTAACTCCCTTACTGCTCTAAACAAGGTAATAGAGTACTTCTAGGTTTGGATAACCTAACTGCCGGTACTATACTTAGATCGTCCTAGGCTTGGTCTTCTTTTTCCAAGACCTACCCTACTCCCTTTATATTATAAAGGCTAATGCTAAGATATTAGTTGTAATATACTCTAGTAGGAACTGGCTATAGGTTTTCTAGATTTCACAGATCTTATTATAGTCCGACATCCTCCTAAGGTAGAAGAAGGTACCCTACTTCTAATAATCCTACTATATTCCCCTTTTACAAAGGTACCTTAAGGAAACTAGGTTAGTAGCTACCTTAGGGTAATATACTATATAATCAAGCTAAATAAGCACCCGTTTATACTAACCTAGGTATAGATATAGGAAAACTATCCTATATCCTTCGATTAGTAACTTGCTATTAGCTGCTATAAGGTAGTCCCCTTTCCCTACTTCCTTAAAGCTTTTAAATCTCTTCTAATTATTGAAAATATAGATAGAGGTACTAGAATCTAGGTAGGCTAAGTACTTAAGAGGGTATTCGCTAATACTACTTACTTATAATACGCTCTTTAGTACTATAAAATCGATAGAGACCTGATTCTTGTTCTTCTTCTTAGGTATAGGAACAACTTCTACTATTGGTTTTAAAGCCTTTACTTTCTTCCTATACCCTATATACCTTTAGGCCTTTTACTTATCTTTTAGCTCGTTTTAATAAGCTGATATCTTCGATCGAAGTTACAAATCCTCCTTAATAGCTTGTTTTATATACTTCTCTATATCTAGCCTTAGTTCCTAACCTTTATATATAAGAAAGGGAAATAAATACTAGTATACCTTCTAGTTATACTAGATTATTCTATAGGTATACTTCTTATAATAAGAACCAGGTCTCTTTATAGGATAATTAGGTTCTAAGGCTTAGGGTACTTCTAAGGCCCCCTAGAGATTTCAGTTGCTATAGGTATTAGCTCTCCCTTACTTAGAGGCCTCTTCTTATACGTCCGCTCCTCTTTTACCTTTCTTACTAGCCTTATTAGAAAGAGGCTATTTGCCGTTTAGGGTAACGTATATACCTTCTCTTCTTACTAGGTTCTTAGGCTTTAGCTTAAAAGGCTTATTAAACTTAAGGTTTTATAGGAAATCCCTTGCTACTTTATAGTAATTAAGGTTCTCCTGTTTGGCCTACTTCTCGAAGTCCCTACCTAAGGCTGATATCTAGCCTTAGAACCTTTAGGTTACTCCTAAGAAGATCAGTAAATCGTTAAACTATAGTTTAGGGTTAGCTACCCCTTTTACTTTGTAATACTCTACTAGGTATAGTAGCTTCTGCTACTTCTCTATCCAGGTCCTCTAGTTACTAACCGCCTTAGCCTTACTAGCATTAAGGTACTCTTTATAGTCCTTATATATTATCCTTATTTACTTATAATCCTTTAAATATATCGACTTAGTAAGGTTCTAATACTACTAGTAAAGGCTTTACTTAGGTAGGCAGTATAGATTTAGTATATAAGTCTCGACGTACTCTTTAATCTACTTCTTAACCTCTATAACGTTATCCTAGTTATATTTCCAGTTTGCTATAGCAGTGTTATATATTATTAATATACTTTAGAAGGTAGCCCTCCTATTAGCAGTTAAATCAGTATATATAATACGCTTACTAGGAAGAGGAGGAGGCCCGTTAACGTTTGCCTACTTAATATACTCTTCTATAAGCTACGCTCTCTAAGTAAGGCCGTAATACTAGCGGACGTAGGTCTGACAAGCGGTCTTAATATAGGCGGTTAATAACCTAAAAATAAGTATATTATTAAGGGTTAGAGGGACTAGATATCTACCTAATTCCTTAGTATCGTTTAGGTCTATAAACTCGATTACCTTGCTTGTAATATACTAAAGCTGCTGCTTAAAGTCGATCTACTACTCTAGCTTAGAGAGAAGGATAGCGCCCTCCTTAGCGGCCTTCTTATTATTCTCGTTACTCGATATAATAGCAGATACTAAGGTATATTCTTAGATATTATAATAATAATATATATACTAATACTAGGCTTATCTATACTAAGCTAACGGCTTCTAACTATTAATTGTTAGAATCTATAGGCTCTGTAATTGATTCTATATCCTGATCTACATTCTGTCTTGACCTACGCTCTAGCTGCCTAGGGTAAAGATTTTCTCTGTCCCCCCTATAACATTTATAGACCCTAAAGTAGGCTCAATCTGCTTAATATAGGGAATCGTGGCTATATCTACCTCAATTGACCAGGGCCTCCCTATACCCTGCTCCCGAGTTGACAGGCAACCCTATGCCCTGCTCCTGTCAGGGATACCGAGGTTCTACCGAAGCGACACGAGCGCCACGTTGTCCAACAGGCCTCCCTTTACCCTACTCCTGTTATAGGTGCTAAGGTTCTACTAAAGTAATTGTTAAACGTATAAAATAAGCTATAGCGCTCTAACGGTTATAGCTTAGGCAAAACGGATTTCAGTTCTCGAACTACTAGATATATAGCTATATTCTGGGGTTGGACCCACTTTTGTGGATACCGCTGACTAAGCCATATATACTACTATAAAGCCTAGAAATAGCTTTAAAAGGCTTTTCTATTTTCGGATTTATGCCCTACTTTTGTAGAGACAGCCCCCTTAGGCTGTATAAGCGCTAGAAATAGCCTTAAAAGGCTCTTCTACTAGGTCACCTACCTACCCTATACCTACCCTATACCGAAAGCAGGGAAAACAGAACTTATAGGAAAAGTCGTGCGGCTTACCCTGCACCTTAGGTAGCTGTAAGTCGATTATTTAAAATCGCCAGCTCATTTGGTTTTTCAGGAAGGCGCCATACACCTACTAAGGCGCTCCTGCCGTACGGAAGGCAGGAACGGTCCTAGAGGGTATATATAGGAAAGGAAATTGCGAAGCCTTACCTACTAGACTAGAAATCAAAATACTACGTCACCTATAACTTTAAGCCTTATAGGCCTATAAGACCCACTGAAAGCCATGATATATAAGCTTAAAGCCCCTATAATATAGCGCTATAGCCTATAACTATACCTGTTAAACGTACAAAATAAGCTATAGCGCTCTAACGGTTATAGCTTAGGCAAAACGGATTTCAGTTCTCGAACTACTAGATATATAGCTATATTCTGAGGGTGGACCCACTTTTGTGGATACCGCTGACTAAGCTATATATTCCACTATATAGCCTAGAAATAGCTTTAAAAGGCTTTTCTATTTTTAGATTTATGCCCCATTTTTGTGGAGACAGCCTCCTTAGGCTGTATAAGCGCTAGAAATAGCCTTAAAAGGCTCTTCTACTAGGTCACCTACCTACCCTGTACCTACCCTGCACCGCAGGAGCGAAAACAGAACTTATAGGAAAAGTCGTGCAGCTTACCCTGCAGCTTAGGTGGCCGTAAGTCGATTATTTAAAATCGCCAGCTTATTTGGTTTTTCGGGAAGGCGCTATACACCTACTAAGGGGCTCCTGCCGTGTAGAAGGCAGGAATGGTCCCGGAGGGTATATGTAGGGAAGGAAATTGCAAAGCCTTACCTACTGGACTAGAAATCAAATTATACGTTACCTACAACTATAAGCCTTATAGGCCTATAAGACCCACTGAAAGCCGTGATATATAAGCTTAAAGCCCCTATAATATAGCGCTATAGCCTATAACTATACTGTTATATAAGGACTTTTATAGAGGGAATACAGTAAAGGGCCCTACTTTACTATATTAGCACATACCTAGGAAGTGCTATTTAGGCCATATCAACGCTGTTGCTGCCCCTACGTACCCTATACGACTACTACTAGTAGGCTATAGTGGTTATAGATCCTTATATAGGATTACCCATTCCAATAGGTTATGAGCCCGGATAGCCTGTAGGATAGTTATTGTTGGAGTCCAATTTCAAAGCGCTACCTCTACCTATATATATAGGGCTATTTAAGCCTCTTATAGCTGAAAATATAGTACTATATTAGCCCTAAAAAGCTATATATTACATCTTATTGAAGGCTATTTAAGGACTAAAAAGCCTGAAAATCTAGGAGGATAAATCGCTGAGAAATCTAAGTCCTATAGTATTGACGAGCATTTGGGGCTCTTATACGCTTAGGCTAGTATACTTACCTATACTAAAAGACCTTTCTACTTATAGCTGGAAGTAGAAAGGCTAGCGTTTTAGAATTTCTAGCGCTAAAGACCTATATTTCCCTACTATAGAGCCCTTTCTATAGATATATCTATAGGCGGTAGTTAAGTCCCTACGTCGAAGTCTCTAGTCCTTAGAGCCTACTTTAGAATTTCTACTAGAAAGCCCTACTAAGTAGCAAGTAGGCAGCGCTATAAACCTACTAAGCACTAAGACTAGCCTAGAAAATCACTACTATAATTAGTAAGCTAGCTAATTAGCTTTAGTAAACTGGAAGCTAATTAAGTGCTTTAGCTAGCACTATAAAGTAAATAGTAGCCTATTTACAATGGCGGATCAAGCTAAAGGGAAGGGTATAGCGCCTAAAAGGGCTAGTAACCCAGCTGATCCAGGGCAATCTTCTAGGCCTCCACCACCTATACGAACCCTATCAGAAGATAAGGAAGATGGCGAAGACTATAGCGAGTTTATAGAAGTCCTAAAACAGCATATAAAATCTCATAAGCGAGTTATAGCTAGCCAATCTAGTGATATAAAAACACTACTTTTAAGTCTAAATACCCTAAAAGCCTCTGTTAAGGATAGCGTTAGCGCTATAAAGAATATATCTTCTACTTTAGCTTCTTTAACTAATAGTAGTAACGCTGCGGCTGCTACTATTGGAAAGACTAGCTATAGTCCTAGATTTGATCCTTTTAGCGGTACTATAGATTTAGATTCTCCTCCACGTCCCCCTAGGAAAGAGCCCCATCTAGGGCCGGCTATAGATAATATAGCTACTAGTAATTTAGACCCCCCTATAGATATAGGGTCTAAGGAAGGCTTTAAGGATACTATTACTAGTAGTATAGTAAAGGAGCTTTCTAAAAAGGCCTATACTATACCGGACGATAGTAAGCTTAGCGGGGAAAGCAATTTTGAAAAGTAGATTCAGGCTTTAACTATAGTACTAAGAGCGTTAGGGATATCTAATTTTTCAGAAAACCCTGATATATCTAACACTTATAGCGACTCTGATCAAGCTGTTCATTTAATGCTTCTATATAATAGCTTATCTAGTGGCCCTAGAGCTGCTATATCGTAGATTCATATACCTTCTAAGGCCTTTAAGCTGCTTGTTAGGCAGTATAGCCGACCTATAGAGTCTAAAAAGAAGGACGTCTATAACGAATTCCACGCCCTTACCTTTAGTACCTATAAAAAAGGCTTATCAGCTTTTAACGCTGAATTTAACAGCTATCTTGCTAAGCTTACTATGGCTAAAATAGATATAGATCCCTCTTTAATACTAAATCAGTATTTTAAGGCTCTAGAATCTAAGTTTCCTAGCTGGGTATCACGCCAAAAGAGCTCTATAAAACAGGCTAGAATGCTAGGTCTTACAGCATCTAGCCTTAATATAGAATATCTAATGGCTGATATTCTAGAAGAATCTAGGAACCCGGCTACAGAGGCGTATAGAGCAGCTCATATAGCTAATAGCTCTAATTCAACCCCTAATTCAAATTCTAACCCTAGTAAGAAGGTTAAAAATAAGAAAAATGGTAAGAAGAAGGCTAGTTATAATATTGAAGGGCAGAATTATAGTGCTAAAAGTGCTGAACAAGCCTCCTTTATGCTAGGGTCCTATAACCTAGCTGTAGAAGAAGAAGAAGAAGAGGAATCCGACTCTAGTTCCAATTCTAGTTCTTCTAGCGATTCTAATACCCAATTAGCACAGCTATTAGCGTTAAAAGGGTATGAGAAGCGTAAGGACTTTAAAGGAAAAGGCCTAAAAACCTCTTCTAATAACAAGGCAAAATATAAAGATAATCAGCCTAGAAGACGCCCTAGAGACCCCGCTCTTTATAATAGTTGGCTATACGATACGGGATCTACAGACCATATCAGTAATAGTAAAGAGCGGTTTACTACCTTTACGCCTAACACAGGCCAGTTACGCCCTATTAACACTGGAAATGGCCCTGTAAGCCCGGCTAGTATAGGCTCTATTACACTAGAAGTATTATCTAGAAAGGCCCCCCCTACCTATACTAAATTAGTATTAGATAACGTTTTATACCTACCTAATATTAATATAAATATTGTTAGTGGGGTTAGACACTATGATTCGGGAGGTTGCCTTATAAAGGAAACCCTTTACAGGGGTGATAGACGCTGTATAGCTATACTAGACTTTAAAAAATCAGGATTTTTTCTTAACGTTAAAGGCAGCTCCAAGCCTATATTACATGCAAATTTTGCTTTTCCTTTAGGCCTTACTAGTTATAATACTACTAAAAGTATAGAGCTGCAGCGTAATAAGATAGTAGTGGAAATTCCTTCTAATTCTATTAGAAAGGAAGACTATAGACCTATTATAGAGGATGCTATAGTATCTGAAGCTATAGAGCCTAATAAGCGCTATAAGCTAAGGAATTCTCTGGCTAAGGGTACTACTTTAGAAGGTGTAGGACCTTCTTTAAGGGGGAAAAGGCCCTATAGGCCTGTAGAGCCCTTAGCCACTGCCCAGGCCCTCTATCAAAGTCCCTGTAAGACTAGGGAGCCTAAGCCCTTAACTGGCACTAGAGACCTGCCCCGTGTGCTAAGAGAGCCAGTTATAGAGGGGAATAAAGTAGAAAAGGCTATATCTAGCCCTACTTTAAAGGAGCCTAATATAGGTCCGCGAGATTACTATAATCTACTTAATTTAGCTAAATTGTGGCACGTTAGGCTGGGCCATATAGGCCTGCGTCTTTTGAAAAAGACCTCTAGTATTACTAAAGGGCTGCCTAATTTTGATAAAATAAAGGAAGCTGATTTTCACTGCTCTAGCTGTGATCGAGGTAAAGCAGTGAGAAGGGTTAGTAAGGCTTTAATACCTGACCTACCTAGGGTTTTAGACTCAATAGAGGGCGATACTGTTAAAATTAGGCCTAGGCCTTATAATAGAAACCCTATAGTCTTACTTCTAGTTAACCGTAAAAGTAGGTATAGGTGGGTTTTTAACCTACCTAATAAATCAGGCCCTATAGTAGCTAACGCTATTAAGGGCTTTTTTAGGGGCCTAAGGAATGGATTTGGAAGATATCCTACTAAATTCCACTTTGACGGAGGCACTGAAATAACTGATTTATTAACTACTTGGTTAGCAAAAAGGGGTATTAAATTTAGCACTTCTGCCCCCTATATCCACGAGCAGAACGGCTTAGTAGAACGATCAGTTAGAGTTATACTAGACCGTGTAAGGTGTACTATTCTTAGTAGCGCTTTACCCCAGTATTTATAGTGCTTTATACTAGAGGCTGTAGTGGAATTAGTTAATAGTATAGCTATAACTAATAAGGAAACCACTCCTTTCTTGGCGTCATTTGACGAGCTAGAGCCTGGTATTCCACATATACCTAACCTAGAGCGCTATAGGGCTATAGGCGCTAGAGGAGAGGCTATTATACCTCTAGAAAAACGGTCTAAATCGTTAAAATTTACCTCTAGAACGGAAGAGTGTAAATTACTAGCGGTATTAGGTTCTAAGACCTACCTAGTATATATACCGTCTGGACCGACACCTAAAAACGAAAAACGAGTTCTTGGTCAAAACTATACTAAATCGCGTGCAACTACATCTATTCGAACCGTCCGATTAAGGATATAACGCCTGCTAATTTTCGCTGTAGCGCTGTTGGTTATACGACAGCCCTAGGCGTGCGAAAATGCAGAAAATGGTAAGCCTAGCTGCCCTCTTACAACTGCAATTTCCTTATATATAGGCTACTAATACGGCTTTACGCCCTAGTAACCCTGTCCTACCTATAGCTAACGATAATAATAACAACCCCCTAAGCCAGCCCCTAAGCCAGCCCCTAAGTACAGACTAACCCCTAAGTACGGACTACCTAAACAGTAATATAGGGATGGAAGACTGCTAAACTACTACCTTTACTACTACTAAAGAGACTGCTATAGGCGCTATAACTATAGTACCTATAGTATCTAGCTCTAGCACCCCCCCTACTATTAACGCCCCTATAATTAGCACCCCCCCCTTAACCAACGTCTTTACCCCTTTCACTAGGGGCCTAAACGGCAGCCGGCATGCCCTAGCCCCAACCCCCTCTAGCTAGAAAACCTTGAAAAAGCCGGGGAAAAAATCGGAGAAAAATACAGGGAAAGAAGAAAACAACAATAGTACTACCAAGGCCGACTATATCGCCCTAGCAACTAAGAAAACCGCCTAGGCTGCTCTTAGCCCCCCTAAGCTTGCCCTTACGCTCTTTAGCCTCCTAGACTAGATAATTAGCCTAGCTAAGGACAGTACTAACTTCTATAGTATAGTAGAAGCGACTATTAAAGCCAGGTAAATCGCCCTTATAGCCCTGCTCTAGGAACCGCCTAAAGGAGCCCTAGCTATAGCAACAGCTCTAGTACCTTAAAACCGCCCTACTGCCCTAGGAACGCCTAAACTATAGTACTAGTAATACCCTTAGTAGCCTAGCTACTACTAACAGCAGTAGCAGTAACAACAGCAACAGCCTAGCTACTCTTAGCCTACGGCCTCTACCTAGGCTAATATAGCTAGTAAGCTAATAGCTAGCAAGGCAACTAGGCCTGGCATAGAGCGCCAGGTACTTATCCAACTAGGCTTAGCCTAACAATAGGTACTAGCTAAATCTGCCCTAAAGGTAGTACAGGCTATCTAACAGGCTTCTAGCCTAGCTATTTAGAGGGTTTAGACGCTTTCTAGTAGTAACCTCCTACTTATTATAGAGAATATAGAGATAAAGAAAAGCCTAGAGAACAATACTACCTAGATTATAAGGGCCTTTAGAGAGAAGGCCTCTTTATATACTACAATCTAGGCAGTAGCGGTTAAAGGCCTTATAGTCTATAACCGGGTTATAGAGGAAGGCCTACTAGAAGAAGCTAAAAAGCAATACCCTATAGCAGTTAGGGCAAAAGTCTAATACCCTTAAGGGCTAGAAAGGACTAGGGTTAAGGTACTAATAGCCTTTACCTCCCTAGAGGCAGCCTAGAAGGCCTATAAGGAGGGGGTCTTCTAAAGCTGCCAAGCCCTAGAAGCAGAACCCTAGATCAACAAAGCTAAGCCTATCTAATGCCTATAGTACTGGAAATAGGGCTATAGGGCTAAGGTATACCAGAGCAAGGAAGAGATCTGCTATAACTATAGCACTAACAGCTATACTATGCTAGAAGCCCCTACCTACTCTAGGGCACCCTACTGCTATAACTGCCGCCAAGCTTACCATGCCCGCTTAGAGGCCTGCCCCTACCTAAAAGAGGCATAGGTATAGGCTAAGGGATATCTACGTTCTAGGTCTAAAGCCTTTAACGTTAACTAACCGCCCCTATACCAGTACCAACAGTAATAGCAATAGCAGCAATAGTAACAACAGTAATAATACCCCCCCTAGCAGGCCTTATTACAAGAGAAGGGGGAAGAAGGCTATACTATAGTCTTAGGGAAGAGACAGAGGGGCTGACTGATAGTATTAAGAGGGTTAACCCCTAACTAAAGCACAATTACCGCCTGCTTTAGCCACCTAAGCGGCTAAACCCCCCCTTCCTCTACGCCAGCTATAAGCCCTAAAGAGGCTACAAGACCTACTAGAACCCTAGAGCCTATAGAAGCCCCTAGACCCCTAGATGCTAGACCTAGACTGGACCTAGATACTAGACTAGCTAATACTATTACTATATAACAACCACTGTCTACTATATAGCTAGAGGAGATAGAGATATAAAGGTACGCTTCTAGAATATATAGAGCTCGAAGGAAGTATAGAAAGTACTACTTTCTATAGCAAAAGAAGAAATACTTGCTATATAAGAGCCCTGGATTAATAGGCAGGTATAGCACTCTACCTACTACCCTAGATCAGCCCCCTACTACCTTGTTTTCACCTCTAACAGACAAGCCTTACTTTATATCTATAAATTACTCCTACTAGTAATATAGACTTACAGCTCTAGCTTAGACTAGGCTAGGGCTACTATACAGACTAAGAACAGCCCCTTTATAGTCTAGTCCCTATATAACAACCCCTAACCCCAGACTGGCCTAACCCCCCTTATAGAAGAAATAAGGGGGAAGATCAATGCCTGCCCAGGCCTTTACCTTCTAGCTAGGGACTTTAACCTTTACCACCCCCTATAGGACCAATATAACCGCTTTAGCCCTAGGTTAGAAGACCTACTACTATTAACAGCAGAGTAGGGACTTACCCTCCGTACCCCCTACGGCGCTATAACTAGAGCGCTATAGGGGAGCTAAGTAGGCAGGGCCTTAACTATTAACCACTTCGGGCTTAGTAGTAGCCTTACCTGCTCCTATACTAGCTTGGATATACACTTATGCTTAGACTACTACCCCTAGGTACTGGATATCGACCTAGAAAATACAGAAGCCCTACCGCTGCCCCCCTGATTCCAGTAGAAGAAGATGGATAAAGAGGAGGTAGTAAGAGAGGCTAGCTCCCTAATATATAATATAGGGGGCTATAGATATCTATTACGCCTCTCTAACCTAGCCAAGCTCTAGAAGGCCTATAAGCAACTATCAGAGGAACTCTAGCGTATTGCTAGGGCTATAACCCCTAAAGAAGCCCTAGTAACTACTAGAAGGAGGAATACCCCCTAGTAGAACAACAAAATCTACTAGGTAGTCTAGGAGAGAAAAAGGGCAGAAAGACAGCTCTAACGCTCCTCTAATAACCAGGCCCTTCTTACCGCCTATAAGTCAGCCTAGAAAGAGCAAACAAAACCTATAAAAGAAAGTAAAAGGAAGACCTAGAGGGCCTTTCTACAAAAGGCTAAAGAAAAGCCAGAGAAGCTCTAGCAACTAGAAAGATAGGCTAGGCTACAAAGTACTACCGCCCTACCCCCTTCTAAGCTACCAACCTTTAGATAGGCTAGTACCTTCTAGGAGAAGGTAGAGGCCCTTTTAGCACGCTTCTTCCCCCCCTCCCCCTAGGAGGATAGCCCGGAGGAACCCCTAATAGGCCCTAGGCTATCGGTTAGCTAGACGGTTAGGCCGGACGATATAAAAGAGGCTATTAAAACAATAAAACCCTGGAAAGCACTAGGACCTAACGGACTTCCTATAGGCTTTCTAAAGGCCTATAGTAACCCCTTATACAAGGTCCTTACTATACTAGCCTTAAAATCCTTCCTCTGCGGCTTTTATCTATAGGAATATAAGAAAGCGGTTACTATCGTCCTTCCTAAGCCAGAAAAACAGCCAGATACCTATAACACCCCTAGAGGCTACCAACCTATAACCCTACTTAACTATATTAGCAAGGTCCTAGAAAAAGTTATAGGGACTAAGATAAGGGACGTAGCCGAAGCTTTTAAGCTAATTCCAGCAATATAACAGGGCTACTGCCGCTATAAGTCTACCGAATCGGCTATATACCTCCTTATAGCTCAGGTCAAGGAGGCATAGAAATATAAAGCTAGGGCCTCCCTCCTATAGCTAGAGCTATCAGGGTATTTCGACAGCATCCCTTATAATAGACTCCTAGCTATACTAGACTAGCTAGGGCTACCTACCTAGCTACTATCCTAGCTAAAGGAATTCCTCTCCTCTAGGACTACTAGCCTCTTATTTAACAGCCAAAAGAGCCAGCAAATCCCAGTACTAATAGGAGTACCCTAGGGCTTACTACTTTCACCAATCCTTTTAGTCCTATACCTATACCCCCTATACGAAAGGCTAGAGAGGAAATACCCTACTATCTCTACTATAGGCTATATAGACAATACCAATCTACTAGCCTTTGGTAGAGAAGCTACAATAACGGTTAGGCAGCTAGAAGAAGCCTAGAGAGAGTGCCTAGACTAGGCAACAACCGCCAGGGTTACCTTCTTAGCAGCAAAGAGCAAGCTTATACACTTCCCCTCTAGAAGAAGGCCCTAGACTAACCCTATTAACCTAGGACCAACAGAGGACTCCCCCCCCCTATAACTAGCTATAGAGGCCTGTTTTCTAGGGGTTTGGCTAGACCCTAAGCTTACCTGGAAGGCCTATGCTAATACCCTACAGTAGAAGCTAAAAACATAGTCCCTTGCTATTACTAGGCTAGCTAGAAAGACCTAGGGACCTAGGATCGAAAAGACTAGGCTCCTATATACAGCAGTAATAAGGCCGGTCCTAGCCTACGTAGCCTTGGCCTAGCACACCTCTATACCTATAATACCAAACAGGCCATAGGGTATAACTAGAGGCCTACTAGCAGCCGAAAACGAGGCCCTAAGGAGAGTTACAAAGGCCTAAAAGAGAACACTAATCCAAAGCCTCTACTATAAGGCTAACGTCCCCCCCCTCGACCTCTACCTTAACGCCCTCTCCTTCTCTAGCTAGGCTAGAATAAACAGGGCTATAGAGGAAGAAGTGGCTAAGCAGAAGGAAGCCCTACACCTTACCCTTAGAAACAGGACCCCTAGGACCAGCCTCCCCCTAGGTAGGCGTATAAAGCATGAAAGAAAAAGGGAAGTAACAGCCTAGTAGCACTACCAACAACTAAGGAAGGCTATTAACGAGGAACCCCTTTATACTACCTAGAAGGATCGCTATTTATAGGAGGCTAGGGCCTCCGGTTACAACCCCTATACAGAGAGCCTCTTAGAGAAATTAGCTAAGGCTACCTTTTAAGAGGAAAACCTAGCTAAGGCCTTTAAGGAGGCCTTCTAAAAACGCCACTATAACCTCTCTAAGGCCAAAAGCTCGCTACTAATACAGGCCTATACAGGGAAGATAGGCCTAAGAGGATTCCTATATACCTATAAGGTGCCTAAGGTTAATAACCCCCTTTACTACTGCCACCTAGCTACAGAGGACATCCGACATTTATTCGACGGTTGCCCGGCCTACCCTTTAGCCTCCTTTAAGGAGAGGGAAAGAGGGGATACATACAGCTTTCTCTATAGACTCGAAAAAGGGGGCGGCAGCGCTGTTCGCCCCCTAGTTCGCTATATCGCTTCTAGACTGCTAGAATACTCGGTTGCTTAGAGGCTAGGAGCGGTCTAGCCTATACCCCTTTAGGCAGTATGTTTTCATACTCCTAAAGGGGCGGTATCTACTCTGGTGAAGATTAGCCTACCCCCTATTATACCCCCCTTTTTCCCTATATACGGTTATAGGTTTTTCACCCGTTGTACGGTTTTCCTATAGCACTAGTTTCGCCCACCTAGATATCCCCTACGGGGATCAGATAGCGTAATAGAATCTATCTATATATACCGTCTAGAAGAGTAGTACTTAAAACCTCTACTGTTAAGTTCATAGAGGATAATACAGTACTAGGTTAGCCTACTGATAATACGGCTTTAGAAGGGGAATTAGTAGACCTAGACTTAGATTTAGAGGGGGCTGTCAGCCCGGACCCTTCTAATCTTAATACTGAAAAGCCTATTAGTATAGAAATAGGACCTAGTAAGCTAGAACCCTACGAATCTTCTTCCGATAGTGAATTAGATGAACCCTTACCGGATAAGCCTATAAATCCGGTTATAGTAGAGTCTACTAGGCCTACTATATCTATTAGAAAGCCTGAATTACCAGAGGCGTTTCCCTAAACTATAGAGCCTATTTTTGCATCTAAGCCTATAGAAGTTATAGCGCCTAATCAGCCTATAACAAACGAACCTCTTGATAATAGTGATCTTATTTCAGAGGGGGATAAAATGCAGCTCGATTACTATAAGCTTTTAGCTAAGACTAGTAGCTATATACTGTCTTTTGTCTATAAGGCTCGAAAAAGGGTAATATCTAAGGATAGTACGCCTACTACTTAAAAGCAAGTCTTAAAACTACCTAGAGATGAGCGTAGTAAGTGGTTAGAGGCTATTACCAAGGAATCTATCCAGTTATTAAAGCTAGGGATTTTTAAATTCCTACCTAGGAGTCTATTATCTTCTAACTGTAAGCTTATTACCTGT
The DNA here is from genome assembly GCA_029339225.1 of Phyllachora maydis. Lineage (NCBI taxonomy): Eukaryota > Fungi > Ascomycota > Sordariomycetes > Phyllachorales > Phyllachoraceae > Phyllachora > Phyllachora maydis. Next base: position 1,140,448 of record JAQQPM010000010.1, read on the forward strand.
CGAAACGTTCTTAAGGTTAAAAAGGATGCTAAAAACAGGCCTATTAAGTATAAATCTCGGTTAGTAGCTAGGGGCTTTATGTAGGTAGAAGGCCTAGATTATACTGTAACCTACGCCTCTACTAGTATACTACCTACTTGGCGTATACTTCTAGCTATAGGTGCTGTTCTAGACTGGGAAATAGAACAAGCTGACTTTATAGGGGCATTTCTTAATAGCGCTCTTAAAGAAGAAATATATATGAAAATCCCTGAAGGACTATTAGACCTAGCGGCTTCTAATAAGGCTATTTATAAGCTTTTGCTGAAATACAGCTATAATCCTTCTACTCCTAATATTATTAAACTATCTAAAGCGTTATACGGTCTGAAACAAAGCCCTAGAGAGTGGCAAGATAAGCTTAAAATCTTACTTAAGAGCCTAGGCTATCTCCCTCTTATTTCAGATCCAGGGGTCTTCTATAATGCTAAAACCTGCCACTTTATCGTTACCTATGTAGATGACTGTCTATTTATAGGGCCTAATATAGGCTATATAAATGATTTAAAGAAACGGCTTAATAAGGTCTACGCTATAGAAGACTTAGGGCCTGCCGCCTATTTCCTAGGCGTGCAAATTATAAGGGATAGACCTAATAGGCGCCTGTAGCTTAACCAGTTATAGTATGTAGAAGAGGCGGTTAGCCGCTTTAACTTAGCCGATTCTAAGCCTATATCTATTCCCTTATAGCCAGGGCTAGTAAGTCAACTTCAACTAGAGGAAGATATTACTAGCCACCTCTGTAATTCTACGGAAATTAAGCTCTATCAAAGCCTAGTAGGAACAGCTATGTATATAATGCTCCTTACTAGGGTAGATATTAGCTTTACCGTATAGTGGCTCTCTAGGTCTTTAAAAAGACCTACAAAATCACACTTAAACGCTGCTAAAAATCTTTTTAAGTATCTTAATAGTACTAAAGACTATAGCATCTGTTTTAGCTGTAACGGAAATACAGTAGCTGATCTAGGGCCTAAGCTTAGTAATAGTAGTAATACAACTACTAAGCTTAGTAGAGACTTTCACTCTAAGGAAGGGCCTAGGCCCCTAACTACTACCTCTACTACTATAGTAGATTCTAGAAATAGTAAAGGTAGTAGCCGGACTTCTATAATTAATAGTAGTCTAGTCCCTATAGGCTTTAGTGATTCTGATTTTGCAGGGGATAAGGCTACTAGTAAATCCACCTACGGCTATCTATATAAGTTAGCCGGTAGGCCTATTAGCTAGAAAACGAAAAGAGCTACTACTATTGCTCTCTCTACCCTGGAAGCTGAAACTAATGGACTTACAGAGGCTATACGCGAAGTATAGTGGATTATAGGGCTATTTTCTGAACTTTACAGACCTATAGACTACCCTATTACTCTCTATAGAGATAATTAGGGCTCTATAACGGTAGCTAATGACCTAGCGCTATACGCTAGAACTAAGTATACCCTGCTGAAATTCCGGTATGTTAGAGAGCAGGTTAAGGCTAAAATAGTTACTATTATATATCTTAATACTAAGTATATGCCGGCTGACGGACTTACTAAAGCCCTACCAGTTAGTGGCTTTCAGTCTTTTATTAGGCTTTTAGGCCTTTAACCTAAGGGAGCTTTCTACTAAGCTACCCTTTACCCCTATATATATACTCTATACTATATATATAGAAGGCCTGGCTTAGCCTGATTAGCTTATAAGACCAGTCAATAGTACCGGCTACTTTACAGCCCTCTGAAATCACCTAATTCCTCTATATAGCCTTAAAAGGCTTATAAGGTCCTAGCTACTGTAGTACAGTTCTATAGGCGCCCTTGTGCTAGCATCAGCTCCCTACGGCGTTAGGGAGGCCTATATTACTCTAGCTACGTCTAGAAGTACTCTAGTATATAGTATAGCTATATTTGGAAAATATAGGCTCCGGCTATTACTAGTAGTATACTTTCCTTTAGAGGGGGATTCTCTATATAACTACCTGTTATTTCCTTACTAGAACTTGCTGAAAGAACGGAGTAAAAAAGGGCATAAAATTTAAAACCATGCTAAAAATCGTTTTCTCTATAAGAGGATAAAGGCGTTTATAAGCCCTTTACTCCTTCTATACTCTAGTGCGTCTATTAGTCGCTAGGGTATAGAATATTTAGATATTATATATTACTATCAGCTTTAAAGCTATAGTACCTATACCTTTAAATAGGTTATAGGTTTGATTTCAACATCATATATATTCTTACTTCTTTCTATATATAATAGGGGTTTATCCTATATATATATAAGGGCATAACCCCTTTGTCTAACGGAATAGTTTTGCTCTTACGTTCTTATTTCTTAGGATTCTTCTATTCTTTACCTATATCAGCCTTCTAAGGCTTATAAAGGAATAGAAGAATAGAGGGGGTGTTAAACGTACAAAATAAGCTATAGCGCTCTAACGGTTATAGCTTAGGCAAAACGGATTTCAGTTCTCGAACTACTAGATATATAGCTATATTCTGAGGGTGGATCCACTTTTGTAGATACCGCTGACTAAGCTATATATTCCACTATATAGCCTAGAAATAGCTTTAAAAGGCTTTTCTATTTTTAGATTTATGCCCCACTTTTGTGGAGACAGCCTCCTTAGGCTGTATAAGCGCTAGAAATAGCCTTAAAAGGCTCTTCTACTAGGTCACCTACCTACCCTGTACCTACCCTGCACCGTAGGAGCGAAAACAGAACTTATAGGAAAAGTCGTGCAGCTTACCCTGCAGCTTAGGTGGCCGTGAGTCGATTATTTAAAATCGCCAGCTTATTTGGTTTTTCGGGAAGGCGCTATGCACCTACTCAGGGGCTCCTGCCGTGTAGAAGGCAGGAATGGTCCCGGAGGGTATATGTAGGGAAGGAAATTGCGAAGCCTTACCTACTGGACTAGAAATCAAATTATACGTTACCTACAACTATAAGCCTTATAGGCCTATAAGACCCACTGAAAGCCGTGATATATAAGCTTAAAGCCCCTATAATATAGCGCTATAGCCTATAACTATACCGTTATATAAGGACTTTTATAGAGGGAATACAGTAAAGGGCCCTACTTTACTATATTAGCACATACCTAGGAAGTGCTATTTAGGCCATATCAACGCTGTTGCTGCCCCTACGTACCCTATACGACTACTACTAGTAGGCTATAGTGGTTATAGATCCTTATATAGGATTACCCGTTCCAATAATACCGTTGTATAAGCACTTTCATAGAGGGAATATAGTAAAGGGCCCTACTTTACTATATTAGCACATACCTAGGAAGTGCTATTTAGGCTATATTAACGCTATTACTACCCTTATGTACCCTATACAACTACTACTAGTAGGCTATAGTGGTTATACATCCTTATATAGGATTACCTATTCTAATAGGTTATAAGCCCGGATAGCCTAGAGGATAGTGATCATTAGAGTCTAATTTCAAAGCGCTACCTCTACCTCTATATAGGGCTATTTAAGCCTCTTGAAGCTGAAAATATAGTACTATATGTTAGGACCTAAGGTCACGTGGCTTGTTACGTAACCCATTCCCCTATATAGGACCCTATGTATCTCTACTACTAATAAGGGGGTTTCCCCTTATTAACCAATATACGTTATTCTATAGGTTATGAGCCCTTACGTACTCTTCTATGTCTAAAAGAACAGTAATCGATGCTAGAAACAAGGAAGCAAGCCGGCGTTTTCTTTAACTTAATAGAGCAGGCTAAATAAGCCAGAAGGTCAGCTATAGTACGTTAGGTTATACCCTAGACCGCCATATCTAGAAACCTTGTATTACAACTACCTTTAGCGCAAAAGCCAACTCTTACTATACCCTTCTCTTCTTTTAATAAAGGAGTTAACAAAGAAGAAGCTAGTTAGACTACTAGTATAGCTTCTTCTTTTTTTCTTCTTAGGGCCCTTAAGGTAGATAGGTTTATCTTTGCTACTAAAATAGTAATAGTACTCTCTTTTACTAAGGGTATTAACACTAATATAAAGGCTATCTAAGCCTCTAATACTATAAATAAGCTAGAGGCAACTACCTCCCTTGCCTAGCTATTACTAGAGGATAGTATGATATAGTATAAAGCCCTTTAGCGCTTTCTCTTAATTATAAGCAGCTTAGCTATACTCTTTAATATTAATAACCTAGAGTTATACTTTATAATTAACGTCTAAGACTTACTTATAAAGGTAACCCGAAAAACGAGTTTTTAGTCAATACCACACCAAATCGCGTGCAACCACATCCATTCGAACCGTCCGATTGAGGATATAACGCCCGCTAATTTTCGCTGCAGTACTGTCGGTTGCGCGACAGCCCTAGGCGTGCGAAAATGCAGAAAATGGCAAGCCTAGCTGCCCTTTTGCAACTGCAATTTCCTTGCGCACGGGCTAATAAGGCTCTGCGCCCTAGCAACCCTGCCCTACCTACAGCTAACGATAATAATAACAACCCCCTAGGCCACCCCCTAAGCCAGCCCCTAAGTACGGACTACTAACCCCTAAGTACGGACTACCTAAACGGCAATACGGAAATGGAAGACCGCCAAACCACCACTATTGCCTCTACTACTGCTAAGGAGACCGCTATAGGCGCTATAACTATAGCACCTATAGCACCTAGCTCTAGCGCCCCCCCTACTATCAATGCCCCTACGATTAGCACCCCCCCTTTAACCAACGTCTTTGCCCCTTTTCTTAGGGGCCTAAACGGCAGTTAGCACGCCCTAGCCCCGGCCCCTTCTAGCTAGAAAACCTTGAAAAAACTAGGGAAAAAACCGGAAAAAAATACAGGAAAAGAAGGAAGTAACAACAATACTACCAAGGCTGGCCATATCACCCCAGCAACCAAGAAAACCGCCTAGGCTGCTCTTAGCCCCTCTAAGCTTGCCCTTACACTCTTTAACCTTCTAGACTAGATAATTAGCCTAGCCAAGGACAGTACTAACTTCTATAGTATAGTAGAGGCAACTACTAAAGCTAGGCAAATTGCCCTTATAGCTTTGCTCTAGGACCCGCCTAAAGAAGCCCTAGCTATAACGGCAACAGCTCTAGCACCCTAGAACCGCCCTACTACCTTAGTAACGCCTAAACCACAGCACTAGCAACAACCTTAACAGCCTAGCTACTACTAGCAGTAATAACAGCAGTAATAGTAGCAACAGCCGAGCTACTCCTAGCCTATAGCCCCTACCTAGGCTAATATAGCTAGTAAGTTAATAGCTAGTAAGGTAACTAGGCCTAGCCTTAAGCGCCAGGTACTTATCCGACTAGGCTTAGCCTAACAATAAGTACTCGCTAAATCTGCCCTAAAGGTAGTATAGGCTATATAATAGGCCTCTGGCCTAGCAGTTTAGAGGGTTTGGACGCTCTTTAGTAGTAACCTCCTTCTAGTTACAAAGAACGTAGAAATAAAGAAGAGCCTGGAAAGTAATACTGCCTAGATTATAAGGGCCTTTGGCGAAAAGGCCTCCCTATATATAACAACCTGGGCAGTAGCGGTTAAGGGCTTTATAGTCTATAACTAGGTTATAGAAGAAGGCCTACTAAAAGAAGCTAAAAAACAATACCCTATAGCGGTTAGGGCAAAGGTCTAGTACCCTTAAGGGCTAGAACGGACTAGGGTTAAGGTACTAATAGCCTTTACCTCCCTAGAGGTAGCCTAAAGGGCCTGTAAGGAGGGGGTCTTCTAAAGCTGCTAAGCCCTAAAAGCAGAGCCCTAGATCGATAAGGCTAAGCCTATCTAGTGCCTAAGGTACTGGAAATAGGGCTATAGGGCTAAGGTATGCCAGAGCAGAGAAGAGATCTGCTATAACTGCAGCGCCAATAGCCATACTACGCCAGAAGCCCCTACCTACTCTAGGGCACCCCGCTGCCGCAACTGCCACCAAGCTTACCATACCTGCTTAGAGGCCTGCCCCTACCTAAAAGAGGCATAGGCATAGGCTAAGGGATACCTACGTTCTAGGCCTAAGGCCTTTAATATTAACTAACCGCCCTTATACTAGCACTAACAGCAACAGCAATAACAACAATAATAGCAGCAATACCCTTAGCAGGCCCTATTAAAAAAGGAGGGGGAGAAAGGCTATACTATAGTCTTAGGGAAGAGACGGAGGGGCCGACCAACAGTATTAAGAGGGTTAACCCCTAACCAGAGCACAATTTCCGCCTGCTTTAGCCATCTAAGCAGCTAAACCCCCCCCTTTTCTACACCAACTATAAGCCCTAAAGGGGCTACTAGACCTACTAGAACCCTAGAGCCTATAGGAGCCCCTAGACCCCTAGATGCTAGACCTGGACTAGACCTAGATACCGGACTAGCTAACGCTATAACTACTATATAACAACTATAGCTAACTATATAGCTAGAGGAGATAGAAATATAAAGGTACGTCTTTAGAACGTATAAGGCTTAAGGGAAGTATAGGAAGTACTACTTTCTATAGTAAAAGAAGAAATACTTGCTATATAAGAGCCCTGGATTAATAGGCAGGCATAGTACTCTACCTACTACCCTAGATCAGCCCCCTACCACCTTATTTTCACCCCTAACAGATAGGCCTTACTTTATATCTATAAATTACTCCTGCTAGTAACATAGACTTATAGCTCTAGCCTAGACTGGGCTAGGGCTACTATATAGACTAAGAACAGCCCCTTTATAGTCTAGTCCCTATATAACAACCCCTAACCCTAGACTAGCTTAACCCCCTCTATAGAAGAAATAAAAGGGAAGATCGATGCCTGTCTAGGCCTTTACCTTCTAACTAGGGACTTTAACCTTTACCACCCCCTTTAGGACTAATATAACCGCTTTAGCCCTAGGTTAGAAGACCTACTGCTATTAAAAGTAGAGCAGGGGCTTACCCTCTGTACCCCCTATAGCACTATAACTAGGGCGCTATAGGGGAGCTAAGCAGGTAGGGCCTCTACTATCAACTACTTCTAGCTTAGTAGTAGCCTTACCTACTCCTATACTAGCTTAGATATACGCTTACGCTTAGACTACTACCCTTAGGTACTGGATATTGACCTAGAGACTATAGAAACCCTACTACCGCCCCCCTAGTTCTAGTAGAAAAAGATGGATAAAGAGGGGGTAGTAAGAGAGGCCAGCTCTCTAATATATAATATAGGGGGCTATAGATATCTATTACGCCTTTCTAACTTAGCTGGGCTCTAGAAGGCCTATAAGCGACTATTAGAGGAACTCTAGCGTATTGTTAGAGCTACAACCCCTAAAGGAGCCCTAGTAACTACTAGAAGGAAGAGCGCCCTCTAGTAGAACAATGAAATCTACTAGGTAGTTAAGGAAAGAAAAAAGGCAGAAAGACAGCTCTAACGCTCCCCTAGCAACCAGGCCCTCCTTACTGCCTATAAGTTAGCTTAAAGGAAACAAACAAAGGCTATAAGAGAGAGTAAAAGAAAGACCTAGAGGGCTTTTCTATAAAAGGCTAGAGAAAAACCAGAAAAGCTCTAGTAACTGGAAAGATAGGCTAGGCTATAAAGTACTACCGCCCCCTCCCCTTCTAAGCTACTAACCCTTAGATAAGCTAGTACCTTCTAGGAGAAGGTAGAGGCCCTTTTAGTACGCTTCTTCCCCCCTTTCCCCTAAGAGGATAGCCTGGAGGAACCCCTAATAGGCCCGAGGCTACTAGTTAGCTGGACGGTTAGGCCGGACGATATAAAGGAGGCTATTAAAACAATAAAACCCTAGAAAGTACTAGGACCTAACGAACTCCCTATAGGCTTTCTAAAGGCCTATAGTAACCCCTTATATAAGGCCCTTGCTATACTAGCCTTAAAATCCTTCCTTTATAGCTTCTATCTATAGAAATATAAGAAAGCGGTTACTATTGTCCTTCCTAAACCAGGAAAACAGCTGGATACCTATAACACCCTTAGAGGCTACTGCCCTATAGCCCTACTTAACTGCATTAGCAAGGTCCTAGAGAAAGTTATAGGGACTAAAATAAGGGATATAGCCGAGGCTTTTAAGCTAATTCCAGCAACGCAACAGGGCTACTGCCGCTATAAATCCACCGAATCGGCTATACACCTCCTTATAGCTTAGATCTAGGAGGCATAGAAGTATAAAGCCGGGGCCTCTCTTCTATAGCTAGACCTATTAAGGTATTTCAACAGCATCCCTTATAGCAGGCTCCTAGCTATACTAGACTAGCTAGAGCTACCTACCTAGCTACTAACCTAGCTAAAGGAATTCCTCTCCTCTAGGACTACCAGCCTCCTATTTAACGGCTAACAAAGCCAGCAAATCCTAGTACTAACAGGAGTACCCTAAGGCTTACCACTTTTACCAATCCTCTTAGTCCTATACCTCTGCCCCCTATATAAAAGGCTAGAGAGAAAATACCCTACTATCTCTACTATAGGCTATATAGACGATACTAACCTACTAGCCTTTAGCAAAGAGGCTATAACAATAGTTAGACAGCTAGAAAAGGCCTAGAAAGAGTACCTAGACTAGGTAACAACCGCTAGAGTTACCTTCTTAGTAGCAAAGAGCAAGCTTATACACTTCCCCCCTAGAAGGAGGCCCTAGACCAACCCTATAAACCTAGGACTAATAGAGGACTCCCCCCTATAACCAGCTAAAGAAGCCTGTTTTCTAAGGGTCTGGCTAGACCCTAAGCTTACCTGGAAGGCTTATACCAGCACCCTATAACAGAAGCTAAAAACGCAGTCCCTTGCTATTACTAGGCTAGCTAGAAAGACCTAGGGACCTAGAATCGAAAAGACTAGGCTCCTATATACAGCGGTAGTTAGGCCAGTCCTAGCCTACGCAGCCTTAGCCTAGTATACCCCTATACCTATAACACCAAATAGGCTATAGGGTATAACTAGAGGCCTACTAGTAGCCGAAAACAAGGCCCTAAGGAGGGTTATAGAAGCCTATAAAAGGATACCGGTCTGAAGCCTCTACTATAAGGCTAACGTCCCCCCCCTTAACCTCTACCTTAACGCTCTCTCCTTCTCTAGCTAGGCTAGGATAAATAGGGCTATAGGAAAAGAGGTAGTTAAGCAGAAGGAAGCCCTATGCCTTACCCTTGGAAATAGGACCCCTAGGACTAGCCTCCCTCTAGGAGGGCATATAAAGCAAGAAAGAAAAAAGGAGGCAACAGCCTAGTAGCACTATTAACAACTAAGGAAAGCTATTAACAAGGAACCCCTCTATACTGCCTAGAAGGATCGCTATCTATAGGAGGCTAGGGCCTCTAGTTACGACCCCTATACAGAGAGCCTCTTAGAGAAATCAGCTAAGGCTACCTTCTAAGAGGAGAACCTAGCTAAGGCCTTTAAGAAGGCCTTCTAAAGACGCCACTATAACCTCTCTAAGGCTAAGAGCTTGCTGCTAATACAGGCCTATATAGGGAAGATAGGCCTAAGAGGATTCCTATATACCTATAAGGTACCTAGGGTTAATAACCCCCTCTGCCGTTACTACCTAGCTATAGAGGATATCCGACATATATTTGATAGTTGCCTAGCCTACCCTTTAGCCTCCTTTAAGGAGAGGGAAAGAGGGGATATATATAGCTTTCTCTATAGACTTGAAAAAGGGGGCGGCAACGCTGTACGCCCCCTAGTTCGCCATATTGCCACTAGGCTGCTAGAATACTCTGTTGCTTAGAGGCTAGGAGCGGTCTAGCCTATACCCCTTTAGGCAGTATGTTTTCATACTCCTAAAAAGGCGGTATCTACTCTGGTGAAGATTGGCCTACCCCCTATTACACCCCCTATTTTTCCTATGTACAGTTATAGGTTTTTCACCCGTTATACGGTTTTCTATAGCACTAGTTCAGCCTACCTAGATATCCCCTACGGGGATCAGATAGCGTAATAGAATCTATCTATCTAATTAACGTCTAAAGAGCCTTTTAGGAAAAGAAACTTAAGGAACTAGGACTCAAGGGAATATCCCTAAGGAGGAGAGCCTCTCTTTAAGTACTACTAATAGAGATACTAGAGAAGACTAAGCTATAAACTAAGGTCTCTTAGTTAAGTATTATTATAAGCTTCTTATAGCTCTCTAATTATAAGACTCTTACTACCCTTACTATAGATACGGAAAACAGGCTTAATGTCGGAACTAAGGCATAGGCGACGTTCGGCATCGGCTGGTCGCAGCGTTCAGGGCTCTGTTAAGCGCTAATTAGCGATACGAATACGGGTATCACGACAATAGCTTCCAGCGCTCCTTTACAAGCGCTGGCAGCCCTATCCGAACGAGCGATCGCTCTATAATTAATAGGTTTAATGCGACGGTTGTATTCCAACTATCGTATACTATTCTTAATAGGGACTGTCTTATTTAAGTAGTTAGAGTATATAGACTTCTATTTACCGATCGATTAACCTTTTAGTTATCCTTTTATATATATGCATAGAGACTACTAACACTCATTAGTATTGCTAGTAGGTAGTATAGAATAGTTAAGTAGATTAGCAGATCTGACGAAAGCTTATGTTATAAAGGTAATAGTTGACCTAACTAGTCTGAAAACGTAGAATACTAAAAAGGGAGAGCAAATAATCTTATACTACTTCTACTAACGCTTAGTTTAATCAAAGGATTAACTAAGATAACAAGCATTATTAATCTATAATTTAGCGATCTATAATAATAAAATAGCGCCTATACCTAGCCTTATAGAGCTCATATAAGCTTGAAAAGAGATTAAGTTAGAAAGTTATATCTACTTATTTAACCTATCTCTCTTTTTACAATACCTTCTATCTATCTAGCTAAAGAATATAGATACAACGCTCCTTAACTTATAGATTCTTGATTTTTTTGCTTAGATTAACAATAACTTAACTAGTTACAATCTTTATACTGCTTTTTATACGGATTTTCATAACTAGGATATAGAAGACTAGGTAAAAGGGCTTTTAAAGCTTAAAGCAGCACTATAAAAAGCCTTTATTAACAAGTTAGTACCTATTAAAGGGGTATTTGGAGCTCCTCTAGATACCAGCCTTGTTACTCTCGCCTATATAGCAGAGGAAGACTTTAAACCCCTACCTACTAAACTATATAACAATAGCTTAAAGGAGCTTTTGTTATGCTAATTACTATACTAACTAGAAACGTAAGAAGAACAGTTAATAACTATAGAGACTATAGAGATACAATTCAAATAAATAGAGTATAATTAGATAGATAGATATCTATTACTCCTATAGAGTCCTCTAAGGGGCTATAAGGGGCTGCTAGCTTACACTTATGCTAGAGGAAAACCGGAAAACGGATGAAAAACCTCCAACGAGCTTAAACAAGGCGGGCAACCTAGCAAGAGGAAAAAAGCAGTACTAAAAGAAAAACACAACGTAAGGGGAGGCCGTCTAGGAGGCTACTAAGGGAAATTACGCCTATTCCCCTACCTATCTCCCGTAAGAACGCCTTATATCTTAATTAATATAGGGCTTAGGGTAGGGGAATAAGGAAGGGGTCTTGTCAGCGAAAGAGGTAAAGGTAGGTCTAGGCTTAAAGCTTAAAAGCTTATAAGCTTAGCCTTATAGCCTTCCCTCTTACCTTGGTATAGTAGTAAGATATTAGCTATAGGGAAGAAAGAAAAGACAGTCTAAAGAGAGAGAGGGGAAGCAGTCTAAGGAAGGAGAGAAGGCAGAAAAGAGACTAAAGTATATCCATATCCTCTTCCTTTATAGAGCCCTTTGCTGGCTTTAGGGAAGAGGGTATAGAACCGGTAGCTATAGTACTGGTAGCTGCTAGATCGGTAGTAGTAGAGGCGGGGATTTTGCTAAAAGCCTCCCTTATAGTTTGCTGGGAGAGGGAGGCTATAGCGGTAGTAGCGGTTATTATAGGGGGGCGGCTACGGCGGCGTTTTCCAGCTACTACCGTATAGCTTTCTTCCCCTTCTAGCCAGTCTTCTGTTGATATTGCCGGCTTAAGAGGGCTAGGGAGGTCGAAGTTAATAGGCCTGTTTTATAGGCTAGATTTTGCCTGAGCCTTATGCTTCTTTCTTTTAGGGCATTCTTCTGCCCTAGCGTAGTGGTCGCTACGGCAGTTCCGGCAGTGCTAAGCCTTAGTATAGGCCGCCTTATTAGTATGCTTCTCCTTTTCTTAGCCATAGTTATAGCAGAGGGTAGGGAAGTAGCAGTATTTGGCTTTATGCCCCTATTGCTAGTAGTTAAAGCACTGTAAGGCCCTAGCCTTATCGATATAAGGCTCTGCTTTTAGGGCCCTATAGGCCTAGAAGATTCTGTCTTAGCAGGCCTAGTAGGCCTCTTACTAGCTAGAGAAGGCAATAAGAGCTAAGACTCTTGTTCTTTCGATCTAGAGGGGGTACTAGACCTTAGCCCTTAAGGCCGAAGGATATAATTCTTTTACTACTGCTAGAAGGCTAGCTTCCGTTACCTAGTTAGCTGTTATAAGCCCTTTAACAGTAATAGCCTAGGTAGTAGTATAGATCAAGGCCTCTAGTGATAAAGAGGCTAGCCAGGCTATGTTTTCTTCTAAGGCTTTTTTGATTTTTTCTCCTTTAATAACCAGTATAAGGTTACTGCTCGGTAGGGTCCTTACCCCCTTAATAGAGTGCCCTATAGCCTTCTATACTACCTATGCGATTTCCAGGGCTGATTTTTAGCTGAGGGAGGAAGAGGCTGATCCTAGCCGTATAAGGACCTGTTTTTCTAAGCCTAGCTTAGTAGGCTTTACCCTAGCCGCTGCTATAGCAGCCTAGGTACGGCAGGTTGGCTCGACGGCAGGGGGTTGTTGCTACTACTACTGTTGTTGTTACTGTTATTGTTACTGTTGTTGTTGCTTCTTCTACCTCAGGGCCTAGGTAACGAATAAGGGAAATATCAGGGCCTTTTTCTCCTCCTCTTTCAAGATCTGCGTTAAGGCTAGCTTTCTAGCTAGCCCGGTATATTCGACGATTTCCTTAAAGGCCGGGTTATTGACTGAAAGACTGACTATCTGGTCTATAAGACCAGAGAAGGTAAGGGCGAGGGTTGTAGGTAGTAGGGCTTTTTCTTTCCCCTTTTTTAAGGGGGTAGGGGCGGCGGTAGCGGTAGTAGCGTATTAACTGCTGGAAAGCCCTTTAAAAGAGCTATTGAACGGTATATTGCTTAACCCAGTAGCGGTTATAGTAGTAGCAGGGTTAGCAGCAGAAGTAGTAGTAGTAGTAATAGCAGTAGTGGTAGTAAGGTAGGTTAAGAAGCTATGGCCCGAGCGCTTAGGGGCTTTGTTGATAGTCTCTAGGGGGCTAGAGGCGGTAGGGTTTAGGTTGGCGGGGTTCGGGTTAGAGGGGTCAGTACGGTTGGGGCTAGGGCACGTAACTATAGGGCCTATACACCTGCCCTGCTACAGCTGCAGATTTCTAGCTACGGTTGACCACATCGTACGGTCAGAATCCGACTATAGCGCCGTCGAACGAGCGACTACGCCGCAGCTAAATTTGGCGTGTGTTAAGTCCTTAATTGGACAAGTGGATTGCAAAAGAGTGCAGTCGATTTAGAGCGGTCCTGACTAAGAACGCGTTTTCGGATGTGTGATGTCGGTAATAGAGTATAATTACTTTTAATATAGTATCTAACGTACCTAAGAACTCTAGAAAGTCGAAAATAGATATCCTTAAGACCCTATTTAAGAAGTTAATACAGTTATAAAAGAGCCTTAGTATAAAGTATAACGACAAAATGCTAGTTCCTACGCTAATCCAAGCAGTAACTAGCGTATCTGGGCTTAGTAGCGCGCTGTTAAAGCCAGAACTGAACTTTGATAAGCTCTACTCCTAGCTCTAAACAGCCCTTGCTATTTATATATAGAAGAAGGGCTTATTAGCGTTTATAATAGACCAATAATACAATAATCAAAAGTACGGCTAAGCATAGGATAGCCTAATAAGAAGGGCTTAAGCGCAGAATATAAGCTACTAGAAGAGAGGTAAAAAGGGAAAGCAAACCTGCTACTAGATCTATAGAGGAGAGGGTTATCAATCTATAAATTACTTAAAAGCTGCTTAAAAAGAGCAGAAGAAGCAGTAGTTAGAAAGTCGCAGGATTTTACAATTAAAGGATAAAGGTTGCTACTAAGCCTTCTTAGTTAACGTAAAGGGTTTGGATTCTAAAGAGGAAAATAAGCAGCTAACGTAGTATATAGTCGATAAGTCTAAAGGAGAATCTAACGATAAAGATATAGGAATAAGTATAGTATACTATATAGTATCCTACCTCTAAGAAGATGCTTTTAAGCACTTAATTACTAGATATAATCCTAGATTAAACCTACTAAGTAAGTAGTTAAACTACATTTTCATGCTTAATAGATACTCGGCAGAAGAATTCCAAGGTATCTTACTAGATATAGGAGTAGTAGATATCTCTACTACTAGGTTTAAGCAGTTCCTAGTACTATAATAACAGCTCCCTAGGCTTATACTTAACTAAAAACAAGCCAGAGAAACTTCTGTTGTCTTTAAGGGTAGTAAACTACTAAAATCCCTTGGGACTATAGATATAGATACCTCTTTTAAGATAGTAACGTTCTATATATTAGAGCTATAAACGCCCTTTCTCCTTTATCTTAAAGATATAGATAACCTTAGTATTCACCTAAATAATATAAATAATAAGCTTAGAAACGATAGAATAGGAGTAAGTATCTAGGTAGAATATAAATAAAGCTACCTATAAATGCCGATTTAAGGCTATAAGATTGCGACAGCCACTTACTTTACTAGATCGAACAAGCTACTAGAGTACTAATTAACCAAAGCCACGCTCTAACAACTCTACCGATGATTTGGCTACCTAGGAGCCAATAAGCTATATAAAATCCTAAGCTACAACTACTAAGACGTTGATATAGCAGCTATGAAGCTGCTAAACAATAACTACCACTATTGTTAGATAAAAAGAGCAGTGCCTTAGCACTTCCGCTTCTTGCTCTAAGTATATAATAACTTCTCCTTTACCAAAAAGGTACTAGTAGATATAGTCGACTTAGCAAGCTATAAATGCCTTTATATAATCGACTCTGCAACTTTATTTCAGGCAGTAAGATTCCTAAACGTATAGACAGTAGAGGAAACGTAGGAGCGTCTAAAGAAGTGCTAGATCGACATCTACCTTAGCCTACCTAATATCTTACGTTACAATTAAGGGACTAACTTTATAGTAAAAGAATTTCAGGTAGAAGCTAAGCTTACTAGAATTACAGTTTGCATTATCCTAGTTAAAGCCTACTAGTTAATAAAGTATCTAGAGCGCTATTATACACCTCTATATAGAGTATACAAAATCATTTTAGAGGAAATAAAGGGCATAGTCTTACTAGAAGCCTGCCTCTGAAGCATAGTAAGTATAGTTAATAATATAGTAGGTCTAAATAGACTTATACTAATGCTACTGGTCTTTAGGGCATACCTAAGGTTTCAAATAGATTCTCTCCCTTTCCTAATGCAAATATAGCACGTATAAGTAGTATAAACTGCAATAACTAAGCTATAGAAGATCAGAGACTGCTAGAAGATTAACAATACATCGGTATAATATAATAGACCTAACATAACTAATACGTTACTGCTTTTACTACGCTTAGGAATAGAGGTTCTAGTAACCTAAGAGCATAAGGGGTAGTAAGGGCCTTATAAAGTGCTTAATATAACCAATATAGAGGTTATAGTCGATATGGCGAACAGACTGGTAACTTTTCGCAATACTATAGTCAAGCTGTATAACTAGCTTACTAAGCTCCCTAGCAGCAACGATAAAGCGACGTGTAATTAAGAAGAGCGGCAATCACTATAACCACTTAAGTACCCTGCCCTACT
Source organism: Phyllachora maydis (assembly GCA_029339225.1). Classification (NCBI taxonomy): domain Eukaryota; kingdom Fungi; phylum Ascomycota; class Sordariomycetes; order Phyllachorales; family Phyllachoraceae; genus Phyllachora; species Phyllachora maydis. The sequence goes on from JAQQPM010000010.1 coordinate 1,156,308, forward strand.
ATAGGGAAGAAGGTACAATAGACCTTTAGAGGCGAAAAATAAGGCAAACTAAAACCCTAACCCTAAGGGCCTTGTTATACGTTTAGGAGCTATAGTATATATATCTGAAAAAGAGAAGAAGGACTACGCTTTAGCTGTTAACCTCTAAAAACGCAGAGTAATTACAGTACCTAGAGCTCCTTTTAAGCAGTTAGACGCTAAAGAAATGGAGTTCCTAATCGAAATAGAAGTGCTTAAGGTAGTACCCTAGATACTAGATCTTAAGGGGATCCGCATCTTTAGTTACTAGCTTATATAGAAGGTAAAAGAGAAGTATACGCTATACCTATATAAGAAGTCGCGCCTTATAGTATAGGGCTATAGTAATATAGATAAGAAAAAGATTCTTATATAATCACTAACAATCTAACGATGCTTATAACGTCTGCTCCTTACCTTAGTACTAACACTACAATTATAGCTCGACTATATTATTATAATACGCGATATTACATAAGCGTATATACAGTTATAGTTAGAGCTAACAAAGCTGATTTATATAAGGCTGCCCTATAAGCTACGCCATAATTACCTGAAAGGGCATATCATACACATTAGAAAGCCCTTATATAAGATTACTAAGAGCAGGCTTTACTAGTTCCTAATATATATACAATAGTATAAAGAGCATATACAAATAGGCAGTTCCCCTTACAATCCCTACCTCTTATTAACTAATTTAGGGAAGCACTTTAGTATCATAGCGCTACAAGCGGACAATATACTGAACCTTAGTACTAAGAAGTTCCTCTAAAAAGAGGAAACAGAGCTCTAAAGAGCAGGCTTTTAAGCAAAGCTACTAACAATACTTACAGCTAGAGACTCTAGCGATTTTAATAGCTATAAAGTAGAAGTACAGGACAACTACCTTATCGTATAATAAAAAGGGCAAGCTAGAAAGCTATAGCTTATCCCTACTAGAGGGTCTATATAAGCTAAGCAGAGGAAGGCTTATATAGAGCAGTAAGCGTATAGAGTATACATTGTTCTAACATGCTAACCTAAGGCTACGTTTAACTATATATAGGCAGTATAAGCTATTAAACTATAGTAAGCGGACGTTAATACGTTAAACAAGCGAATCTAGTAGCAAATTAACAACCCTAAGCACAGGTTATACTATATTTCGCTTAATCTAAGTACCCTTAAACTCTTTATCTTTATTAATAGCTCTTTTACTAATAACTAAGATCTAAGCTTATAGATTAGGTTTATGGTTGTTCTTAGAAACAAAAGTATTAACAAGTAAAAGACGTTGTTTCAGCTATATAGTAACGTTATACACTAGTTATCTATAAGGTACAAACAGGTAACACAAAATATACTAGCAAGCGAGATTTACAGTATAAGCTAGGGCTTTAACGTCTCCTATATACTAAATCGAACACTTAAAGAAATCTATAAACGCCTTAACCTAGGCACGACACTACTACTAGTTCTCTATACCGACTTATTTAGCCTCTATAAGTGCCTGGTTAAGCTAGGAAGTATAACCGAAAAGCGGCTAATAATCGATATAATAGCTCTTTATAAAAGCTATAAAAGCAAGGAAATCGAGGAAGTACATTGGATTTACAGAGATAATAACCTATCCAACGCTTTAACAAAGGTAGTGCCTAATAGAGCACTAGAAACGCTTATCTTAACTAATTATATTAAAATATATATAGAAGGGTAGGTTAAACGCGCTTTATATATATAGAACAATAAGAATACGATCAACACTGTACTATATTAACAGCATATAGAAGCTATATAGTTATATAACTATAGGCCGGCTACTATTAAGAGAAGAAAGAAGATTAAGGGAATATAAACAGTAGAGAGTATACGATATAACTATTATAATAATATAAGCGGAATATAATACAGTAAAGTAATAACTTTTGATTATAGGGGACGCGTTCCTAGGCGTATAAACAACGTACTAATAACTGCTCTACCTAAGCTTACTAGCCTATAAATACCAACTTAACAAAGTATAGGATAGCCCGTTTAGCCTCCTCCTTCCTCTTTATCCCTAATATTATATATATACTAGTATTACTGCTGTTTAGGAGGGCCTAATCCTCCTTCTACGCCTATAAGGCATAGCGTATAGCCTAGCGCTAACTACCAAGTTCCTAAATGCTAGATTAGCAAGGTATATCAAGCGGACAATATAGCAATAACCGCTTACTAATATAAGGCAACTAGGATCGATATATTATACTAGAAAATAGTGTAATAAAGACTTAATCTCTACTAGTCTAGGTATAGCGTTAGATATAAAGCGTATAATATAGCAATAAAAGCGCACTTAAATAAAGGATATACTTATATAGGGCAGTAGCTATAGCCCAAGCTACAGCCCTAGCAGTACTAGCTAGCTAGCCTAAGATATAGCTCGTCCAGAGCTATAGCCGGATTTTTGCTATTAAGGGCCGAACGGAGGTACCCTAAGTAGCAGGAAGCGCGTCTTATACTAGCAACGTACTTACAACGCTATATTAAGACTAGAGAATAAGTATTAGACACTATATCTAACTAGCTAATAAAGATAACCTACTATACCAACGCTAAGACTTAGCTACGACCTAGCTACTACCCTTAAAGGGCGTTTTTACATTAGCCTCTATATAAGCTAATTAGATGCTACAATAGGAGCTCGAAGCAAGTAGACAAACCCTTATTATCTATATTATTATCATCTTCTTTATTATTTTCGTCCTTAGCCTTAACCTCGGCCTTAGCTATAGTATATAAGGCTATATAAGCAGATAACGCTATATTCTAGAAGTCAGCTAAGCAAGTATATTAGCAATTAATAAGCGTAAGGAATGTACAATACTATATACCAAAGATAATAGGAGAAACAGTATTATCGACCTTATTGATAACAGAGGCGGCGTTAGTAGTAGCGGCGGTAGTAGCAGTAGTGGCGGCGGCAGTAGTGGCAGTGGCGTTGGTAGCGGCGGCGGCATAGGTAGCGGCAGCGGTATCGACGGCCTTGGCGGCGGCGCCATCGGCGGTATCGGCGGCAGCGGTAGGCACAGCGGCAGCAGCATCCGCTGCTTTATTAAGCAGAGGCGGCAGCTCCCTACGTACGAAGAACGCGTCTAGTATAGCGGTAACACTACTGAATAACGACACTTTATCTAAGTCTGTTAGAATACCTGTCATAACTGCAACGCATATGTTGCCGGGACCTAGATGATATGGATTGTTAGGTGACCTAACGGCATGGATTGTTAGGTAACTACCTGACAATGCACATCGGACAGGGGTCGTTATACGGTATCTACTGTATAATAAAGGGAATATATTAGGGGCTAAAATCTCTTTACCTATATACCTAAAGACATAGATATAAATTAACTACCTAAACTACTACTATATACTAGTATAGAACGCTATAAACACTAATTAGTAATTTAGTGTTAAACGTACAAAATAAGCTATAGCGCTCTAACGGTTATAGCTTAGGCAAAACGGATTTCAGTTCTCGAACTACTAGATATATAGCTATATTCTGAGGGTGGACCCACTTTTGTGGATACCGCTGACTAAGCTATATACTCCACTATATAGCCTAGAAATAGCTTTAAAAGGCTTTTCTATTTTTAGATTTATGCCCCACTTTTGTGGAGACAGCCTCCTTAGGCTGTATAAGCGCTAGAAATAGCCTTAAAAGGCTCTTCTACTAGGTCACCTACCTACCCTGTACCTACCCTGCACCGCAGGAGCGAAAACGGAACTTACAGGAAAAGTCGTGCGGCTTACCCTGCAGCTTAGGTGGCCGTAAGTCGATTATTTAAAATCGCCAGCTTATTTGGTTTTTCGGGAAGTGGCCATGCACCTACTAAGGCGCTCCTGCCGTATAGAGGGCAGGAACGGTGCCGGAGGGTATATGTAGGGAAGGAAATTGCAAAGCCTTACCTACTTGGACTAGAAATCAAATTATACGTTACCTACAACTATAAGCCTTATAGGCCTATAAGACCCACTAAAAGCCGTGATATATAAGCTTAAAGCCCCTATAATATAGCGCTATAGCCTATAACTATACCGTTATATAAGGACTTTTATAGAGGGAATACAGTAAAGGGCCCTACTTTACTATATTAGCACATACCTAGGAAGTGCTATTTAGGCCATATCAACGCTGTTGCTGCCCCTACGTACCCTATACGACTACTACTAGTAGGCTATAGTGGTTACAGATCCTTATATAGGATTACCCATTCTAATATTTAGCATTAAATTACAGATTAGTAATATAAAAAGATAAGTATATATAGGTTAATAATTCTATTCTATAGTAGTATATACTAGGAATAGAAGAATCATTACTATATCTTGTACTAACGTCTCTATTTAACCTTTCTCTATAATCGGTATATATAAGAAGTAATCTTAAAGAAAGAAGAACTAGAGATATTAGCTAGCAGATTATACGGTTATTATATAATATCTAGCAGTTATATACAACTATATAATCCCGATAAACTAGTATTAAGAGAACAATCTAGTTCTTAGACTAGATATACTAATCTAATAAGACCTATATTAAGAGAACAAACTAGTTTTTATACTAGATATAACTTATACTAACTCGCCTATACTATTAACTATATAACAGTATATAATATATTCCTATTATATAATAGGTACTGTATAACCTAACACTTATAATACTAAACTTAGCTAAGATGTTAAACACTAATATAGTAGATAAGTCGGACGTTGACGAATATCCTATATATAAGGAAATCGCTTATAGTAGTATAATACTACTATATATATAGAAGATAGTAGTATAATACTACTATATATATAGAAGAAGTATATTGATATTAAACTATAGTACAACAATATTACTATTAAGCCTAGCTATATCTACTTAAAGGTAGTACTAACAACTAGATTTGTATAATACCTAGCCAAACTTAGGTATAGCAATATATACCTTAATATAATAATTGATAATATAGGCGAAGAACTAGACAGATAGACGATATACCAATTGAACTTTATTAATAGTACCTTTTGAAAGGAGTTCCTAGCCTTATTTAACAAGAAGGGTTTCTATTTCTAGAAATAGGTAAAGATTAATAGGATTCTCGAGATTATTAACTATAAGACATAGCCTAAAGGCGCTATAGAACGACCGACACCTTCTCTACTACCTACCCTGCTATTAATCTAACAATCTTTAGTACTGCCTCCCCTATAACTCTACTAGCTAGATAAGAACGGTACTTGGATTATAGTATTGGATCTATATACCCTTCCCCTTATATATTTTATATAGACTATATCGTTAGATAAGAAAAGGACCTTGGTATTTTATAAGTAATAGGATAAGATATATAACTATTTAGGCATACTATATAATATCCTTACTAATAAAATACAATGGTTTATCAATATGTATAGAAGACTTAAAATTAATGAAAGTTAATATGCAATTATCTACCTAGATATTCTTACTAGATAAGCGGCAGATTACTTCCTATACTATATTAGGCCTGGATAACGATAGGACGAAATATATAATATTTTAGACAAGCACTTTAGTACTAGTATTAATAAAAAGGAGTACTATAACCTATAGACTTTGGTTATTTATCATATAATATAAGCTGAAAACTAAGATATAAAACTAATAGAAATCCTTAATATACTATTTGATAAACTTACTCTAGTTTAACAGAACCTAAGCTTAACTTTTCAAGGTAATGACCAGCTTGAAGTAGCTATTATATAAGCTTGTTAAGGGATATATAAATTAAAAGAAGGTCTCTAGAGGGATAATATTAAGATAGTAGAACAACTATTTATAGTACTATATAAATTGTACTATAGCGCTTAAACCTAATAGACTAGTTTTATAGTAGATATACCCTTATCGAACTATATTTATTATCGATATTATAACTCTTAAAAGGATTACTTAAAGCTAGACTATAGGTACTGTTTAAGGGACAGCTCTTGATTTAAGAAGTATAATAGGTATAAGAAAAAGCCATTGTATAATAAGAAGAATATAATACCAGGAGCATACTAGATACTAAACTATAAGATTCCTAGATATAAATTATAGATATATAGTAAAGAAGACTAGGAATAGGCAAAGAAATACTACCTTATAGCCGGTATAATAGACGAATTACTTATAGTATATATTACTATATATCATACCGTCAAACAGCCTAAAACTAGTAGTAGTAGCAGTAAGGATTCCAATAGTATAGCAAGTAACGATAATAAGCTATAAAAGACAGGTACCTATTTTCTCTAGAGTACGGCATTCTTATATATAATAATAGAAGACGACCTTTATTATACAATAGGTTCTGTTAATACTAAACATTTTGTTCTATCTAGCGTCTATAATATAGAATACTAAGGACAACTATAGAATACTAGCGCTATATAAATCTTATTATATAGTAAGAACTAAGTAATAGTACTTGTATAACTCTAAGGTATCGATATTAACTAGACACTAAGCTTATTATCTATTAAATTTAGAGATAGCTAAAATATCATAGCTATCAGCATAATTATAGTAGAGAACTTAATCGGTATAGTAATGTACTATATTATAGAATTGAATATACCTTTCCTATTCTACCTAGACGATATGATACAGCTAAAAGCATACTATAATAATATAGAAGATGTTATTATATAATAGGATAGAACAAGGATCTCTATAGTTTAGAAATAGGGCTACCTATTCTTTAATCTCTTAAAAAGCAAATATATCCTTTATATAACCAAAGGCTAGCTATAGTAGCTATACCAACGATTTAGACATCTAATAGTAGACTGTCTATACTATATCTTAAGAGAATTATCTAAAACCGACGATTATATAATAGATATCGTAAGTAAGATCTAGGATTTCTATTATTATTGTTAACTCTATGATCTAGCGTCTATAAGATTTAAATTCAAGCTTAAGGACAACTGCAATTTCAATTATAAAATTATTACTAACGTTACACAACTTAAAGGCGATAAAGTCCTTTATATTATTAATACTACAATAGTATTCTAGATAGCGATTTTCCTAAAGGGCAAGATAGCGAAGGATATCTAGAACGTACTATATAAGTACTAGATCTATATATATCTTAGACCGCTAGACTACCTATTGTATAACTAAGGTACAAATTTCATTACTAAAGAATTCTTAGGTATAGTACGCCTTAATAGTATTACCTATTATATAGTACCTATTAAAGTATACTAGGTAATTAGAACTATTAAACGAGTATATCGCCTACTCTAACAGGCTTTTAAAATTTTAAGAATGAAATTAGGCTATAATATAGATAAATATACTATTTTCTAAATAGCTATTAAGGTATTGAACAATATGCCTAGACTAGGAGGAATCGTACTAATACTACTTGTTTTTAGCGTATACCTATAGGTATTATACGACTGAGCTCCTTTAAAGGACATAGCAGAATAAGGAGTAGTAGTATAAAAGGCTATAAAGGCAATTAGAAAATTCCGTATAGAAAAGACGTTAATCGTATGATAGCTATCTAAAATAGACTGTAGATTTCAGATATCCTCTTACTCCTCCTCTAAAATAAAGTCCTAGTATAGAGAGAGAAATCTAATAGATTAAACTAAGCTAGATAGGAAGGACTCTATAGAATTAAAGCTATAGACTATACTACTATAACGATTATAGATAACACTAGACCTTAGCAATTTCAGGCGATATATATTAAGCTATATAACAGGCCAGAGGATCTAGACGCCGGACAACCTATATTGTATAATAACAAGGTTATAGTACCTATCTAAGAACTGCTAGCAAGATATAGACATAGACACCTACCGAAACTATCCAGACTAACAGCCCTAGTTAGATTCTCGCTATAGACCTACGACTAATACTATATAATAGCTATATTTTGAAGCAAGAAGAAGATAGACGATAAACAACTAGTATATAAACTTAGAGAGAAAGGACTTATTATTATACCTAGGGTACTATTCGAAGAGTCAGATATAAAGGAGATTAACAACCTTATTACCGCTAATGTCTTCCAGTTTATCAAATTTAATCTATAGGAATAGCCTATATAGTGCATCTATAGTACCTATATAGTACAAGGGATAAAAGGCAATAAGGAAAAGCTATATTAAAAATTGAGACTTGTTATATAGGGATTTAGTAATAATAGAAAGAATAGTGTTCTAATATAGGCCCCTACTATATAACGAATAAATATACGACTAATAATTACGCTAGGCCTATTATTAATAAAGACTTTCGGTATAAAGTATATCCTATTGGATATTATATAGGTATATATCTAGTTAAAAGATACTTTAGTCTAATAGATTATTGTATAACTGCTAAAGGAGATAACGGACAAATACCTAGTAGATACTTATATACTTATTAAGAAGCTACTATATAGCCTAATAGAATTAGGACTCTTCTGGTTTAAGATATACTATAACTACTATACTATTACGCTAAAAATAAAAGTATTATTATACAACCCCTGCCTATTATATATACTAGATAGCAAGGATCCTATAAAGTTCGGAATTACTACTATATAGATAGATAACACTCTTTCTTTTAGTAGTAGAATATTCGTAAAGCTTAAAAAGGATCAACTTTCAAAAGCGCAATTCCGCGTAAAACCGACATTAATCCTATTATATAACTGTAATATCGAGTTTAATAGAGTATAACTTAAGTTTAATAATAGTGATATTATTTTTACCTACTAAGGTTAAGTTAATAAGATAAATACTCTAGATATAGACGCTAAGGATATAGCTTAACACTATATTTCAGAATACGTAAAAGGAGCCTACTTAGCTAGTATCTGCCAGCCTAAGGCATTGTACGACTTGTTAGTAGCAGCGCAAATTAAACAGCCTATATCGGACAATGCCGAGAATCTTAATAAGCAACTATATAGAGGCCTACTAGCAGCCGAAAACGAAGCTCTAAGGAAGGTTACAGGGGCCTATAAGAGAACGCCAGTCCGAAGCCTCCACTACGAGGCTAACGTCCCCCCCCTAGACCTCTACCTTAACACCCTCTCCTTCTCTAGCCAGGCTAGATTAAATAGGGCTATAGGGGAGGAGATAGCTAGACAGAAGGATGCCTTACGCTATACCCTTGGGAACAGGACCCCTAGGACTAGCCTCCCCCTAGGAGGGCGAACAAAACAAGAAAGAAAAAAGGAAGCTACAGCACAGTAGCACCGCCAATAATTAGGGAAGGCCATTAACGAGGAACCCCTTTATACCGCCTAGAAAGACCGCTACCTATAGGAGGCTAGAGCCTCTGGCTATAACCCCTATACAGAGAGCCTTTTAGAGAAATCAGCTAAGGCTACCTTCTAGGAGGAAAACCTAGTTAAGGCCTTTAAAGAGGCCTTCTAGAAACGCTACTACGGCCTCTCTAAGGCCGAGAGCTCGCTGCTAATACAGGCCCGTATAGGGAAGATAGGCCTAAAGGGCTTTCTATATACCTACAAGGTGCCTAGGATAGACAGTCCCCTCTGCCGCTACTACCTAGCTATAGAAGACGTTTAACATATATTCGACGGTTACCTGGCCTATCCTTTAGCCCCCTTTAAGGAGAGGGAAAGAGGGGATATAAACAGCCTCCTCTATAGACTCGAAAAAGGGGGCAGCAGCGCTATACGCCCCCTAGTCCGCCATATCGCTACTAGACTGCTAGAATATACTGTTGCTTAGGGGCTAGGAGCGGTCTAGCCTATACCCCTTTAGGCAGTATGTTTTCATACTCCTAAAGGGGCGGTATCTACCGTGGTGAAGATTAGCCCACCCCCTACCACACCCCTATTTCCTATATATGGTTATAGGTTTTTTACCCGTTGTACGGTTTTCCTATATCACTAGCCTAGCCTACCTAGATATCCCCCTACGGGGATTAGATAGCGTAATAGAATCTATCTATCTAATAAGCAACTATAATGGCAGATGGACAACACTACCTAGGGGCTTTAGTATATACTACTAGTCTAGAAGGATATAAAGCTTTTTATCTTTACTAACGGCTCGTTTGCAAATAATAAGGATATAACCTTATAGATCGGTATAATAATCGTTCTAGCTACTAAAGAAACGGATATAGACTCGGCCAGCTACTATATAACAGCCGGCAGAGATACCTATTAGACAATTAGCAGCTTTACAATCTATAGGAATATTATCTACTAGTCCTTAACAAAATGCCATAGGGTAACCCGAAGCGTGCTAGCTAGTGAACTCTACGGTATAGTCTCTAGGCTAGATAGCAGTATCTCCCTAACAACAACTCTTATACAACTAACATTAGTACTAGACTTGCTAAAGATTATAACTATACTATATTATAATTCAAGGTTACTATACTAATGTCTAGTTAAGCTAGGTAGAACAACTAAGAAGCGACTAATAATAGATATCCTAGTAATATAGAAGTTATATAAGAAGAAAGAAATCAAGGAGATTCGCTAGATCAATAGCCGTAATAATCTAGTAGATACTATGACAAAGAAGACTCTAAATTATACACTTAAAGACTTAGTAACTAATAACAAGCGAACTATCCGTATAGAAGTATATATAAAAGATATAAGTACTATAGCTAAATATAGATATATATTACACAACAATAATCGGCAATAACAGTAATATACCGGCAATTAGGCTGGACATTGCGCGACATATATAGGATAATAGGCAGCGAATAATACAAACTTAATTCTTGCGCAGCTACTACGGCTGCCACTGCCTACCAGCTATCTAAGCTACCCTAAGCGACGTACCTAGGGCTATAAGCGCCTTACTAGCTATTTTAGACAGCTCTAACGACTCTTCCTTAATATCTACCGGCACCTCCTTATCTAAATCCAGCACTTAAACGACCTTATAGCTAGAATCTTATTGTATAACAAAGCCCGGATAACAGATAGTACTAGATAAAGTTAGCGCAGTACTACTTATATAGCAACTATCTTTAAGACCGCTATACAATGTTATAAGCTATAGGTAGCAGTAGCGCAGCGTCTATAGCGTTGTTATACTATAGTTATAGACCGACCCCTTTCCCTAGAAGTAACACTCTGTATATATATTATACTATTTACTAGCTAGGACAAAGCAGCCCTAGAATCAGTACTCTTAGGTTATCTTATAATAGTAATAGATATACGATATACACTGCTTACTACGCGAAGCAATTACGATAGCGTGCTAATACTACTCGCGTTTCATTATATACTTTAATATATCCAACCTATTCTACTATCTATTACTATCCTTATATAGGGTAAAGAGGATATTCTTTGATAGTAGGGCATATAAAGCGCGCTTAGTATACTATCTATAAGTAATAAGTGTTATATAGCAAGTACTGCCTAGTAGTGATTACGCGATAAGCACCTAGGGATAACTTATATTAGATACTAGCTTTATAAAAAGATTATAGTTAAACAAGTCTATAGTTAGGATTACTATAATGCAATAGGTACTATTAGTATTCTTATATATATTAACCAAGCTGAAATTAACATAGGTGTCTATATTAAAGACGTCTATAAGCAGCAATCAGTTAATATTATTATAAAGAATATAAACGGCAGCTATCTTGAAAAGGATATTGTAAAATAAGGCAAAATAATAACAATAGTACAAATAGAGGCTAACAGTAAGTAACAAACATAATAGAGATTACAAAAGTTATTATATATAGGAGGAAGAAAGAGAATAGAGCAGTAAGGGTAGGCAAGCAACCCTTTATACCCTAAGAAAATAGTATAAGGGAAGGTATAAGAGCAGGCGCAAAAGCTATTCGATTACCTGCCTATTATTTATATAGAAGCTATTCGATCACCTATCTATTATCCTTTTTCTATTATACAAGATCTATTATTTCCTTGGTACAAAAACGGTGTTCTACCTATGGATTTACTATTGTTAATACCCCTAACTATACTAGCACTTAAAAGGCGACTATAAGTGCAGGGTAGCATATATATAAATCACGCGTACAACTAAATCACTACTATACTTTCCCTATAAGAACTCCTCTGCTATAAACAGCTAGTACTATACGATGAATATCGCAAGATACTCCCCTATATATAACTCTCGCCGTAGATACCTAACTATAGGCTTTATAAATATACCCTATATATACCCCTACTAACCATAATATAACCAGTATTGCATAATAGCGATCGAGCAGCTAATACCTAGCAATCTTAATCGACAAAAGAAAAGACTGCTAGTATTAGAATACCTGTTATAACTACAATATATATATTGCTAGGACCTAGATAATATAGATCGTCAGGTAACCTAATAGCGTAGATCGTCAGGTAACTACCTGACAATATATATCGGATAGGGGTCGTCGTACGGTATCTACTGTATAACAAAGGGAATATATTAGGGGCTAAAATCTCTTTACCTATATACCTAGAGACATAGACATGAATTGACCACCTGAACCACTACTACGTACTAGTACGGAACGCTACGAACAAAGTCAGTATATAAGTAGCAATCGGTATCTTCTATACTTGTTAGTATACTTGTTGTTAGCATTGTTATTGCTATTACTGTTACTGCTATTGCTGCTATTACTGTTGTATAAGGGAAGAGGAAGCCCGAGCTATAATAGCAGTATGCTGCCTCTTTATATATAGGGGAATAAGAAGGCTATAGGTAAAGAGAGCTGCGATACTAACTTCCTACCTACTTACTATTATCCCTTACTATTATACAATCTAGTATTCTGACTTCAAGGTCCTGTTGTACAAACCTATTATTAATTCCCCTATATAGAGTAAGGAGCTTACTAATCCCTATACGCGGTCGTACGTACGGTTTACCCTTCTAAGCAACGCGGTTAATAGCTGCTATATAGGCAGTATATAATACATATATATAGAATCGTTTCGAGCATAGATATCTTCTTTGTTACATCCTTTAGAGTACTGGTTGATGGATAAGCCGCTACCGAAAAGAAAAGATAGCTAGTGTTAGAACTAAGGTATAGGCGACGTTTAGTATCGGCTAGTTACAGCGTTTAGGGCTCTATCGAGCGCTAATTAGCAATATAAATACAGGTATTACAATAATAGCTTCTAGCGCTCCTTTACAAGCGCTAGTAGCCCTATCTAAATAAGCGATCGCTCTGCAATTAATGGGTTTAATGCGACGGTCGTATTCCGACCGTCGCACGCTGTTCTTAATAGGGACTGTCCTACCTAGGTAGTTAGAGCATATAGACTTCTATTCACCGATCGATTAACCTTTTAGTTACCCCTTTGTGTATATGCACGGAGACTACTGACAGCTTAAGTAGATATAAGTGATAGATATTCTAGTTACTAGGAGCCTAGCCAAGGTATAGCAAGTCCTTCTTATTAATAAGATTAATAAGATTAATAAAGACCTTACTTATACCTATAAAGATAAGAATCTGTTGGAATACCTGTTATAACTGCAACGCATATGTTGCTAGGACCTAGATGATGTAGATCGTTTAATGACCTAACGGCGTAGATCGTCAGGTGACTACCGGACAATATACGGCGGATAGGGGTTGTTGTACAGTATCTACTGTATAATAAAGGGAATATATTAGGGGCTAAAATCTCTTTACCTATATACCTAGAGATATAGATATAAATTGACTACCTAAACCACTACTATATACTAGTATAGAACGCTATAAATACTAATCAGTGATTTAGTATTGAATTATAGATTAGTAATGTAAAGAGACAAGTATATATAGGTTAATAATTCTATTTTATAGTAGTATATACTAGGAATAGAAGAATCATTGCTGTATCTTGTATTAACGTCTCTATTTGACTTTTCTCTATAATGAGTATATATAAGGAGTAATCTTAAAGAAAGAAGAACTATAGATATTAGCTAGTAGATTGTACGGTCGTTATACAATATCTAGCAGTTATATATAACTATATAATCCCGATAAACTAGTATTAAAAGAACGACTTAGTTCTTAGACTAGATATACTAACCTAACAAGACCTATATTAAGAGAACGAACTAGTTCTTATACTAGATATAACTTATACTAGCTTAACTATACTGTTAACTATACAATAGTATATAATATATTCCTATTATATAATAGGTACTGTATAACCTAATACTTATAACACTAACCTTAGCTAAGATGTCGAACACTAATATAGTAGATAAGTTGGATATCGACGAATATCCTATATATAGGGAAATCACTTATAGCAGTATAACGCTACTATATATATAGAAGAAGTATATCGACATCAAACTATAGTATAACGATATTGCTATTAAGCTTGACTATATCTACTTAGAGGTAGCCCTAACGACTAGATTTATACAATACCTAGCTAAACTTAGGTATAGTAATATATACCTTGATATAATAATTAATAATATAGGCGAAGAGCTAGATAGATAGACGATATACCAATTGAACTTTATCAATAGCACTTTTCGAAAGGAGTTCCTAGCCTTATTTAACAAGAAGGGTTTCTACTTTTAGAAATAGATAAAGATCGATAGGATTCTTAAGATTATTAACTATAAGGTATAGCCTAAAGGTACTATAGAACAACCAATACCTTCTCTACTACCTACCCTACTATTAATCTAACAATCTATAGTACTGCCTTCCCTGCAACTCTATTAGCTAGATAAGAACAATACTTCAATTATAGTATTTAATCTATATACCCTTTCCCTAATATTGGATCGGCGTAGCTAGTGCACGACTAGCCGCCGCTTGTTTTTCTTCTTCTTCTCCCTCTATTCAGAGGAGACCTATATCTACTTTCTCTTCTGTCATATAGTAGAGTAGGTGGACAAGGCTGGTCTTTCTTTTCCGCCCCTTATCTTATTCCAGGCTAATAATAAGATTGCGAATTGGCAGTATAAGGAGGATAATAGTATAAGAAGCTGGCTTCCCTTCCTATATTTAGGGAGAACAAGGAATTATAATTCCAATTATTATAGTTATACAGCCACATTTTACCCATTTAGATATTCTATCTACTTTTTGCCTCTAGGCTACTTTGGCCTATTTACTTGGTTCTATTGTACCTGTCTACCTTAGTCTCCCCTGATTAGGGAGACTATAGCCTTGTTATACATATACCTTTTATCCTCTTGTCTAAACAGCTGTTTGATATACAGCTGCCTACCACCTTTAGACAGTTACTTCTACTTTCTTATAGGTCTGCTACTCTGTTTTATATAGGGGCTTAGCTGGGAATGAACTAAGTAAGGTGTGACGGAACATGGTGACGGTTATGGAGTGACCCATCTAGGACTGGGGCTCTCTATGCTTAGACATCCTGACAAGCTGCTTGTTAGGCTTAGAGACGCCTATATAAGGAGTGGCAGGTCCCGTAGTAGAAAGAGGAGGAATAGGTATATTTACTTCTTTATATCCATTACCTGCTCTTTATATAATAGTTATAAGCCTGGCGCTAGTATTATTAACTTGACTAACTACGTATAATATGTATTAAGCCCTCTTATTATTATTACTACTCTATTATCCTCCCCTTAACTCCCTGTTTAAGATGTTAACAACCCTAAATTCAGTATATTCGACGTCTGTCATCCTAAAAGGCCTATCAATATAGATAGCCTGGCGTCTTGACGTATAGACGCTGGCTTTAGCCCTTGGAATTTAGAAAGATATTAATCTAGACTTGACATTTACTCTAGCAGACGTAGAAATTCTCGACCTAGGACAGGAAGAATAGGCTTATTAAGCTAATTCTAAGTGGGCGGCCTAGTACGATAAGGCTATTACATATTATTAAGAGAAAATTCAACTTCTTAGTACGTTGACTTAGGATATAGCCTTAATACCTCCCCTACTAGTTCGGCCGACCCTTATTACCCTATACGACTTAAAAGAAGTGTATAGGACTTACCTTCTAATATAATAGTCTAAAAGGGCTACTACTAAGCTAAAGGAGGTAAATTACCTGAAGTTTCTAAACTGGATTCTTTAGTCTATAGATTATAATGTTAGGGAGACAGCTATTTAGTTATATTAGTTATTAAAGTAGGGACAAGGGTTAGAATAGTACTAGAATCTTCGGCCTTTTATATAAGCTCTAAAGAAAGATAACGCTCTATTAGACTTAGTAGAGAAAGTCTAGATCGAATCTTAGTATAAGGCGGTACTTAGATAGGCTAAGAATAGCCGAACTAGGCTAATCCGCTAGTATAAGGATTAGCAGAAATTTTACTAGGTTATGCTAATTAAGAGGATTCTGGCTATTATAGGCGTTACTACTGTTAGAAGAGTTCTTTAAGCCCTAGTAGTAAGGCTAACTCTATAATAGGCTAATAGTTAGCTCTAATAGATTGTTCTAGCTAAAGTAACTAGCTAAGCAAGTCTACTTATACTAGAGATTATTAATAGGACCCTTCTTAGCCTTATAACAGAATCTTAGTAGTAACGAGCCTATAGAAATCCGGCTAGAGTATACTCTACCTTTACTTAACTTTCTAATAATAAGAACCTGCTACCTGCTTTACGCTCTAATCAAGAAAGAGGCTAAGGATAGCCTTAAAGACGGTATACCTAGGGTAGTTAGGGTGGAAATTGTTAAGGATCCTAAAATAGGGGCTACTAATACCCTTATCTACCTCTTCCTTATACCTATCTCTAGAAACCTAAAGATTGTAGGAGAGTTAAGCTATTATATGTAGGATCTATAAGACGAAGAATTACTTTATCCATAGAGGAGCAACAATCTATTCGAAATCTCGTCTATTAGGATCCCTAGTAGGCCGACCTCTATATAACCCTAGAATTAAAAGGATAGTTAAAGGGTAAGGGGCTAGATATAAAGAAGCTGTAGGTTCTAAAGTCCTTTAGTGCTTAAGGATAGGATTGTTAGCTAGATAAAGTTTTTAGGAGTTCTTAGTTATTACCTTAGCTTAAAAATCAGAGTTAGAATTTTTCTAATATACCTCTCTTTAACCCTACCCTATTTACCGCTACCCTAGGTATAGTCTATAGGGTATTTAGCACTTGGAACCCTACTTGTTATCCTCTCTTAGACAGTACCCTTCTGGACAACTATACGGTAGTTTATATAGTTAACTGTAAAGATCTACTTAACTATAGGACATTTAAGCTATCTACCCCTAACGCTATTATAGAGGTAGGTTTAACGACGTTACCTATTTCTAGGATAGGACGCTGGACTCTAAGAAAGATTTTTTAAGATAACAAGGGTAATAAGACAGTAAACTTGATTCTTTAGAACGTAGTTATTATAGAGGGATTTTATACTAATATTATATTAGCTATACTTCTATACTAAAAGAGAATCTGGCTGTTAGGGGCTGAAAATACCCTAAGAGTTAGAGATATAGTAAGCTTAGCTGTTCTTATAATACTATAGGAAAAGTTCAACTTAATAATGCTTAAATATAAGCTGTTTGCCTCCTATATAGTCTTAAAACCTCTCCTAATAAGTAACGACGGTATTGTAATAATAATAGCTCGGAAACAAGTGAAATAGAGAGGATGGAAAAGGACATATAAGCTATATAGGGCTCGTATAGATCCTAAAGAACTATGGTATTTAAGGATAGGATACCTAGGTCCTAAGGCGCTACAATTGTTAGTAAACTATACTTGGGGTATGAATTTATTATGGCCTAATAACGGCAATCTAACTGGGATACTATAGCTTAAGTGCTTAGTATATGCCTAGTTATACGTAATAAAAGTGGTATTTAGGAGGGAGTTAAGCGGAAAATCCGCTAGACTGTTTTATAGGATTGTCTAGGATCTTTTCGAATTCTCCTAGGGATATATAGGCTATAATAGGATTCTCTTTATAGTAAATGAGTTTAGTAGGAAGGTATAGGCCTTCTAAATAAGAGGTAAAGGATAAGAGAACCTTCTTCAGGTCCTTAAGAGGTTCGACGCCTAGACTAAGTAATAGTATAGGTTATCCGTTTGTTTCTTCCGTTATAACGGTAAGATATTAGTTATATCTTCTTAAGGAAAAACCGAGTATAAGAAATGGGCGGATCGTAAAGGAATTAGCTTGGAAATCCCGCTGTTATATATATATGGCCTAATAGGACTTGTCGAAAGAAATAGGAAGACTATTATTAATAAGTTAATAGTAATGCAGTTAGGGGTATATCTTCCTAAGGATCTATGGCCTAAGACTGTAGAGGCTGCGGTATATCTTTATAACTTGTCTTTTAGGCTTAGAGATGATCCGAGATCCCTAAACGAGAAGCTTCTATTATGGTTTTAGAACTATTTTCGCTTTTACAACCTAGCTGTTATCCGTAAAGCCACGATTAATCTAAGACCTTAGCTTAGTAGCCTTTATATATACGGATATGCCGGTTATCCCTTTAAGAAGGACAGAGAGAAGGATATACTTTAGAGACTTTATAAGATTCGACCTTAAGCTTATATTGGCTATCTCGTAGGTTATATCGCTACTATGTTATATAGGATATAGGTCCTAGAGCTTAACAGGGTAATTACTACCTAGAATGTTTAGTTTAATAAGATAGTTTTTTACGTAGGAAGGGAGGTAGAATCTAAGGCTTAGGCTATCTCTATCTTAAGAGAACTAGCAGACTGGCTAGACAAGCCGGTAGAGGAATATAAGTTTAACACTATCTTTAAGACGATATAGAATCTGGATCTTGCAGGTCCTATTAGGCTAATAGCTACTAGAGAGAATAAGGAAAAGCTCTTAGCTATAAAGCTGGAAGAGCGTTGGTTAGATGCTATTACTAGCTAGGACAAGGTATATACTAATATTATAACTAGACTATTTACCTTAGAGCAAACACCTAAGTCTAGAATGCCAAATCTAGATTATACTAGGATTAATAGCTATAGCAATAGAGTAGACTCTCCCTAGAGTATAACTAAAGGAGGAATATAGTTTAAGGGTAAGGCGCATTGCTATAGACCGTTAGAAGGATTTAAAGCTAGGGTAGGTATTATAACCCGCTAGTACGCCGACGATAAAACAATAGACAGACCGTTAGTTGGAGAACCGGACTCTAAAGCTAGGATCTTAGGGGTATATACTGGTAATATGCAAGTGCTAGGTGACCTAGCCCCTTAAAGACAAGGTTAGCCCTATAATAGTAGGAATTAGGTATTTATAGTAGAGCTAGGCTAATATAACCTTCGTTAGCGTAATGCCGTACTTAAGAACATCTTTAGTATTCTCGATATAGAGAGAACGGCGGTATTATCGCTACTACTTGTTTTTATAGCCGACTACTTTCCTAATTAGCTAGTAGCTAGCTATAGAAGGGAGTTTAAAACAGTATATACTATAGTAGCAGGCGCTGTTTAATATTAGAAACGTCTAATAGAGCGAAAAGAGAAGCGAGGGTTATAGAAAAAGGACTTGCTAAAGGGCCCTTAGGATAAGAAAGAGTTTGTCCTAGGGAAATAGTATAAATTAGAAATACTACTAGAGCCTAGGACTTAAAGTAAAGCTATAAAGTCGCCTTTTAAGAAGACATAGAAGTCTATAGCTTAGGCTAAGATTAATTAGCTATAAAAGCTATAGACCTATAAGAAAATTCCGAAGGATTAGTATAGGATATAGCCTCTCTTGCTTAAATAGGTACTAAAGTATAAGCTTGATCTAGATAGGATGGTTGTTAGGCTAAAAGCAAGGATTTACGTTTAAGGAGATCTTTAATATCTAGAGTTAGTCGAGTTAACTTATATAGTAACATTAGCTACCAAGTCTCTTAGAGTAAGTATAGCCCTAGCAGTGTATTTTGATCTAGAGATTGACTTATAGGACGTTATAAACGCCTTCTATAACGTACTCTGGGAGTCGTTTAGCCAGGGCCTAGTAATCTATAATCTTTTAGAAGGGTTTAAGGAGCTAGGACTTCTTGCTTAGGTTAATAGGGCTCTATATAGGCTTTAAGACTCTCCTCTTCTCTAGTATCTTGAATTCTTAGGCTTTCTTAAAAATCTTAGACTTTAGAAGTCTAAGGAGGAGCTATGTCTGTTTTATAATACGGATAGACGTATCCTTTTAATATTCTATATAGATAATATGATGCTTCTCTATTATTATTAGTATTAGGACTATACTATAGACCTAAAGGCAAAACTACTAGGCAAATATAAAGCAAAAATTCAGCCTAAGGCAGAATTTTTTCTTAGTATTTGGATTGTAAAGGACAGAGTTAACCGTATAATCACGCTAGTTCATGATATATATATTGAGAAGGCGGCTAAGAAGTATAGGCTAGATGGATCTGCTGTTATCCCCCCTATACCACTCCTAACAGTCGGACTTGGTAAGAATAAGGGCTAGGCTACTAAAAAGGAGGTAAAGCTTATGCAAGAACTAGTAGGGACGATACTATATACGGCAATTATGGTCTGTCTAGATATAGCCTTTGCTGTATCTTATCTTTCCTACTTCTTAACAAACCTATTAGCCCGATATATCAAGGCTGCTAGGTAGACAATCCGGTATCTATATTATATAAGGTTTCTTGGGATTATATATAGTAGCTACTTTAGTTAGGCCTATATACTTTATATTGCTAGTAACGCCTCCTTTATAGACGACTTAGACTTACAACAATCGTCTTAAGGTTATATAATTATGATATTCGGGGGACTTGTCTAGTAGAATGCGTCTTATTAAGCTATAGTTACTATGTCGATGATAGAAGCAGAGCTTTATAGTCTCTCCCTAGCTGTAAAGGAGGCTATAAGGATAAAAAGATTCCTTAAGGACCTAATAGTTAAACTGTTAGTTCTATGGCGGATTTTCTACGATAATACTTAGACTATTAGGCT
This sequence comes from Phyllachora maydis, assembly GCA_029339225.1. Taxonomy (NCBI): domain Eukaryota; kingdom Fungi; phylum Ascomycota; class Sordariomycetes; order Phyllachorales; family Phyllachoraceae; genus Phyllachora; species Phyllachora maydis. The sequence continues at coordinate 1,177,222 of JAQQPM010000010.1, forward strand.
GGTAGTTTATAAAGGGGAGTGCATAGTAATAGCGCTCTATTACATTGATATTCAGAATATATAGCTTAAATAAAAGCATAGTAAAGGCAGCTTTATAGTATCCTACATTAAGACAGCTGATATACCAGCCGACGGCCTAATAAAGAATTTGTTAAGGGTAAAGTTCAAGCACTTCTAGGCTATACTAAATCTAAGGGATATGTTACGGATTATAGCTAATAATCAAAGAGAGGGGAATTCAATTACTAGCGGACAACTATCTAGTCTGCTATAAAACTTATAAAAGAAGCCTACTATAAGGTACTATAGCGCTTAACAGCCTTCTCTAATATGCTAATAGCCCGATCAATCTTAGCTAGTACTTATAATATAGCCGATATATCTATGCGATTCTTATTAAAATAACATAGTATCGACCGTAAAAGAGCCTTGACACGTCTACCAATTCCTTATCTAAGGCGCTAAGTAAACTTAGCGCTGCTTATACTCGGAAATACCGCCTATATAAAAGGATTGTCAGCTAGAGACTTAATCGACTAATAGAAAGGCGAAAACATATGTCCTAGTCCGATAGATAGGGATAGGGACGGGTATAGGGGCAGAGATAATTTACAAGACGCTTTTTGCTTATAAGACGGATCTTTAAATTTCAGCTTCTTACAGAACGCCTAGGGCAGACGTAAAGGAGTAGGCAGAGCAGGCAATATAGGTATTAGCCTATATAGTAACGATCTAGATAATAGGTTAAGGATAGCGTATAATATTTTCGAAATAGTAATAGCCTTACCTGCTATTGCCTCCTAGATATAACTGTTAGTCTAAGTATTGGATTTTAAAACGGATGGATATACTCTGCCGGCCTCTATATTTTTCTTTTTTAAGTCCTGAAGGACCTAGGCAGTCTTCTTGGCCTTAACCGACCTATAACATATACAGTCAGCTTTATAGCGAAATTGTTAGGCCTAGACGGACTTATATAGGACGATAGTAGTAAGACGCGGTCTATGTTAGAAGACAGTAGTAATAGCGGCTGCTAGTATCGTTATACTAAGAAAAGCATTCTCCTATAGTATATCCTTTTAGTAGTAACCGGATATAGGGCTTATAAGATAGCAGATAAAGAGGGCCTAGAAGGCTGGATTTTTCGGATTAAGGCGTCTTTGCTTAACCAGAAGTCTGGCCTATAATCTTTTTAGGGCGGCCTAGTATCTTAGAAGCAGGAGTTTCTAGTATAGCCTCTAGGATAGGGCTTAATAGTATATCGTTACTAACTCTCTTGATATCTAAGGATATAATATAGCTACTAGTGTTATTAGCAAGCCGATAACAGTTAGAACAGAGCTAAGTGAAGTTTAAGGTTAGATCCTAGAGCTGTTTTTATAGGGACACCTACGATCTTAGTTTTAGGGGAATACTGTTATCTAGCTATAGGACGCTATAGCTAGTAATAGTAATAATTAGAAAGACTTACTACTTCTTACTTAAGCATAGTAATAGAAAAAAGAGAGCTAGGCGAGAATAGGGATAGGCTTATAAGAAAACTTTACCTTAAAAAGGTAGTTATAAAGAAGAGAAAAGGAATAGGGCTAGGAGGAATTCCCTATGCTCTTCTTATACCTAAAAAGAGTAGGCCTATAGTAAGCTCTAGAGAAAAGAGGAAAGAGTAGGTTAACCTTGCTGTTACTATAGTAACTTATAGCAGTAAGGTTAATAATCAAGTATACTTGCCTTTTTTTAGAAAGAAGGCTGCCTATATAGCTAGCAAGAGGGCAGTAGGTAAGGCTATTTAAGATAAGAACTAGTCCTATAACTTATAAATAGGAAAGAGAAGGTAGTAATAGTAAGCAGGCTAGTAAGAGTATTGTCAACCTAGCGAAGTTTTCGCTAGTAAGGTGTTTGCTAGGTACCTATACTGGGCTTAAGTATATTACTATCTTGATATGCTTAAGGGGGTATAGGAGTTATAGTTACTATAATCCTACGTTCTGTAGGTCAGACTCCCTATAGGATGGCGAATCTAAGGGGGTATATGACAGAACATAGTAACGGTTATAGAGTAACCTATCTAGGACTAGGGCTCTCTATACTTAGACATTCTAACAAGCTGCTTGTTAGGCTTAGAGACGCCTATATAAGGAGTGGCAGGTCCCGTAGTGGGAAGAGGAGGAACAGGCACATTCACTTCTTCACATCCATCACCTGCTCTTTACGTGACATAAGGGCTCCAACACTTATAAGTAGGCCTTACTTATATTAGGGTTGTCTTGCTATTAATAAGGACGACCTATAGACTGTCGGCTAGATAACTCTGTAGTATAGTATTAATAGGACAACTATTTTGACTTTTCTGCTCTAACGACTTAGACCGGTGTTTCTAGACCTCAAACCTCTGATTAGACAACAACAATCTTACTTAGCATAACAGTTATATTAGTTATAGGTTATATAACAATTCGAAACCTAATATATTGGTTAAGCTTAAGATAAGTATAATCTTAGCTATCCTAGAAACTCAGTTGTCTAAGTATTCCAGTAGATATACCTTATATCAAATAAAAAGGGATAGGGAAGTACTTAAACCCCCTCTCTCTTGTTCTATTAGGTGTATTAGCTATAAGAGTCTCTTTCGGATATAACTTATATAACTCTTATCTTCGGTTCCTTTCCCCCTTATTCGATATTTCCGGTATTAGCAACTATATAAGGATCAGAGCTTAGTAAAGAGATTTTCTATATCTAAGGAAGATTTCAATACTAGGGCTGGATATATAGACCTTGCTTATAACTTAGGAACGTAGCCTTATCCTTAATTTCCTCTTCTATCTAGACAAGTAGCTAGCTATCCTAACTTATTTTAGCATTATAAACCCTTAGTTGAAATAAGAGGAGTTATCTTAGATTAGGCTATATTAACAAACGATTAGGCTTGGCTTACTACCTAGTGTCGCTTTGCCACCTCTATATATACTAGGGTTATAGACATTGTAGAGTCCTTTTTGTTCTAGCTTCTTAGGTTAACTAGCCGGTATTAGCTAGTTAGTCTTGATCTAGATAAAGGCGTTGTCTTGGTACCTATCTGGAAGTAGCACCCCTATATAGCAACGATAATTCGCAAGATTACTATATCCAGGGTATATAATAAGGGGTAGAGGTAATAGGAAAGTTAAGTTAGAATAGCTTTAATACTAGGCCTTTAGTTATATTTTTAGGACTACCTCCTTTATCCTCTCGATAAGGGAGGAATATGACTAAGTATGTCTGAGGTATCTTAGTAGTATATATTTAAACTGATGAAACGAGTATCGCTTGCTTCCTATATAGTAGGAGTATATAGTATAGGGCTTAACTAATTAAGTTTATAGTAAGGAGATAGACTAAGCTATAGATCTATTCGATATAAGCTTTTTAAAGAGTTAGATATATTTGATTTTATAATAGAGGGAGAAGGAGTTTATACTAGGTAGGAACTAGGTATAAGCAATGTTTTATAAAGGTAGGGTAGGTATAATATTGCTGTGATTATACTATAGTAGTGGACTATATCCTTCCTCTTTTGCCCTATATCTCTTCTCTATCTTACAATCTAATCCCTTTAAATGCCCCCTCTAGATAAAGTCTATCGACAAATTAATAGAAGCTACTAGTAGCTCTTTATATTAATAAAACTAAGGCTTGTCTAATTAGAAGAACGATAACTGTACTTTGTATCTATTACCTATCGACGTACTCCTTAGTACTTTCCCGACTTCTCTTAGAGACTTTAAGTCTGTAGTATATTCGGCTAGACTAAGTCTTGACATTTTACTACCTAGTATAATTATACGTCAACCCTCTATTTAGTTATTTATTAGTAAAAGCTTTATCTAATAGGATTTTCCAGAGTATATCCTTTTTCAAGAGAGAAATCTATTGACTTTATAGACTTGTAGGCAACTCTACTCCTTTAGTAGCAGGATTATAAGACTTGTCTAATCAGATAATAGGCTCTACTAGAAACCAGCTTTAAGAAGCTAGACCCCCTTTTTTCTTTTATAACCTCTTTCCCCTGGTTCCTCCTTAAGTAGAATCTTTCCTACTACTACTCTCTAGTAGTATGTTGGAAATAGATACTAGTAACTAGAACTAGTTAGGTACTATAGTTAGAATATTAACCGACGCTCTTTATTAGTTAAATCCTATATAGAGTATTAGCTTCCTATCTGTTTAGTCTAAAGGGCTTAGTAGATAATTCTATAGCACTAATATTACAGATTACTTATAAGCTTTTAACAACGTTTGTAAGGACTATAGTATAACGACTAATATCAAGAAGTTTACCTAGTAGAAGAGGTAGTGCAATTCTAACCAATATTGTAAGGTTATCTCTATAATTAAGAACAAGGGAGTAACAATATAGTAAGAACTTTATAGGATAATACTTAAGTATTAGAAGGCTTTCGACCCTAAGGTATTAGAGGACCCTGTTAAGCAGCTCGACCGCTTCTATAAGCATACTATCTTAAACGTTTTAGCTATATAGATCAAACAGGCTATAGAAGAACTTAACGCTATAAGTACCTAGATACTAGCTACTAAGTTAGCCCCTATTTAGAAAGATGCCCCTTAATGCTTTTAGGAAAAGTTGCCTAAGGATTACCAATACTTGCTTGTTTAAAGATACTACCTTAGAGGTACTACGCCTATATAGGACTTATACAAAGCTACCTAGGATAACTTCCAATTCCTAGTATTAGCGGTTTTATTTAAAGGATTTATCTATTAAAAAGCACTAACTTAGATCGAACTACTAAGCTAAGATATCTGTTTAGATAAGAGCAATAATAATAGTAGAGAGACTAATCTTCTTTTAGCTAAAGTTGAAAAGCCTTCTTCTTCTGTCTCTTCTTGAAACTTCTCGCCTAAGTCGACTAAGTCTGCTTAAGTAAGTAAGAACTAGGTTTTATTCTCTAATTAAGGGAGTACTAGCTAGGAATTAGTCAAGATCATTCTAAAGCCGCTAATAGTTAAGAAAATATAGTTTGATCAACTTACTAATACCTAGAAGATAGTAATAAAGCTTTATACTACTAACCTTTTGCAGAAGTAAGGTAATAAGGTAACTGAAAGAGCTATTTAAGACTTATATGATCAGATAGCCTTGCTTAGAATCTCGCTAAATAAGATAGACCCTATAGTGAAATCGGTTATATGCCTAAGAGATAAGCTAAACGACTTACCGAGCTTTGCAACTAATGTTAATCAGGTAGTATACCTAAGAGAGGAATAAGATATAGCTAAATAGAAAGGGTATTATAAACCCTAATACTACTACCCCTGTCTAGATAAACAAGTCGATCTTCCTCTACTTATAGTATATACTTTGCTTTAGAATATAGAGCCGGGTAAAGTCAATAGTTATACTAGTAGGCCTTTTTGCTCTAACACTAATCGAAGGTATAAAGCTCTTAAAGGGATTTATTGCTACTAGTATAGTTAATAGCACTATATTAGCTTATATAATCTAATAAAGGCTGATAATGAACTTGGGCTTGGGTATATATTTGGGGCAAACGCTTACCTTAGTTAGAAAATCCATAGAGAAGATCTACCTTATAACCTATACCGAATTAACCTAGTCCTAGTGATAAAGGCCTGTAAGGAAGGCGCCCTTTTCTATCTTGTTCAAGCGCTTTATAAGGTATATAATACTAAGTTCGCCCTGCTTATCTCCGATAGAAGTATGATTATAAGACTAAGTATAATAAGGCTTTCGAACCCTTTTTCAACTCTCTCTCTATATTAAGCTATACTTACGCCTAGCTAGAGGAAGAGCAAGTCAAGATGCGTTTTCTTCTAACGGAAGAAGGGAGAAAAAGCTGGCTTCTCGATATTACCTCTTATGGTATTAGGCCTATTACGTCTTCTTCGTCCTCTCCTACTTATAGCTCTTTTATATAAGGGGAGAATATATTTATAGCCCTAATAGTATAAACCAAAGTCTATTACTTACTACCTTTAGTACCTAGTATTATATCTTTCTTATTATAGGTAGTCGACCCTATAGAGATCTTAGATCTAGATCTGAGTCTTTAAGGTCTGTTTAGAAAGAAGGTTAATAATAAGGAAGCTAACTCTATAGCTTATATAATAGAGGTCCCTAGTTAGGTTTCGGATTTTCTTAATATAGTTTAGCACTAGGAGCTAGACGTTTTTTTTTCGAAGCCTCTAAAGGATATAGCTCGCTTCTTATAGGATTTGCTCTCTGCCAAGACAGGCTCTAAGCTTTACAGCAGTCTTTACAGTAATAGTATAGTCGATATTTTACTTATGCTATAGAATATGATTGCAAAAGCGAATAACGTGTTTCGTAATAAGGCAATGTAGCTAGCTATAGCTAAAGCTTTAAGTACGGCTTTTTAAAGTTAGAAGTAGCTATAACTAGAAAGTAACAATAATAAGCTACTAAGGACAGGTCCTTTCTATACTCCTCTATTTAATTAGGCAGAGACCCCTACTGCTAGTAGCCTATCTATATAGGCAAGAGAAGAACCTTTTTATAAGATCAAAGCTACTAATATTCGCTGAGGAATACTCTAGAAAATACTTAACGGAAAATATAGTCTTTCGAACAAGGAGGCCCTTAACCTAATAGAAGGCTAGAGCCTACTTTCTAAGATTATACGTAAGTAGGTCTCTAAAAGTATTAGAATTATTAAGGAAATAGCTATACTAGATAGCTCTAGCTTAGACAATACTCTCTCTACTTCTGCTTTAGCTCTAGTGTTGGGTTAGGCTGGCCTAGCTCTGTTTAGACGTCTATAAGGTTGTCCATCTAAGTAATAGGAGACGGTAAAGACGAATGTTGTTTTTCTAGTTAAGCCTATAGAGGAGTCTTAGATAGCCTGGTTCCTAGATATAAGGGACAGCTATTATATAATTAGGTTGCTATAAGACTTTAGCGTCCTAAGTGTCAACTCTGTTATTATAGCGAAAAATGCGGTTTCTAGTAGTATTATTAATAGCAATCTAATAATACGGACTAACGGAGCTTCCCTTATTTAGGGAGTAACTAAGTTCTATTCTTTACCCTGGATTTTCCTAATAGCCCTTTACGATAGTAGCCTATAGCTATACGTACTTCTGGACAGCAGATCGAAGTATAGCCTTATCTCCCTTAAGGTTATAAACTACCTTAACCTTATAATTATAAAAACCGAGATATAGTCCTATAGTTTATAGGGCAATTTGTAATCTCTCTAAGGGGAGGTCCTAGTACCTCTTTATATCTAAGATCATAGGGCCCTAGTCTACTGCTATATGTCCTTTAATAATAGGTCTAACAAGGCTTACGATATTCTATTAAGGATGCCTTTTTAGAAGGACTATAAGGTAATTTACAGTCTTAGCAGTCCTAATATAGTATAGATAACTTTCTAAGACTGGGAATTTATTACTTACCTTGCCCCTTCAGATATCGCTAGAGCCCTTGTTACTGTCGAATAGGATTCCTCTATATAAGGGAGGGACGCTGTTGAATCCCTGTCTACTAGCTACTAGGACAGCCTGTTTACTTTATAGAGATAGGTAAATAAGGCTGATAAAGTCCCTAACTAGGCACTTACTTTGGAAGACGATAATAAGGTCCTAGGAGATTAGCTTAACGATAAAACGATTGCTAATATTTTATATACTTCTCTTAAGTAGGAGTCTAGCATTTGGCGTTTAGGTAGAAGGGGTTTAGAGCAGGTTATTAGTATTTAGAGTTTTCCTTATATAAGAATGGTTTCTTCTAATTCTTTCTTTCCTTTAGGGATAGCTTCTAGTCTATTTCCTTCCTCTATTTAGTCTGAAGAACCCTCTATCCTTTAATCTTTTACTATATATAAGCCTGTTAGAAAGAAGGTTTACCCTATTAATAACGTCCTATCTAATAGGTCGGTACTAGAAGGAATCGTCGACTAGAAGCCTGCTAAGTTATTACTAGCTAAAGAAAAGGCAACTCCTAGGTATAAGTATAATTGATAGGTTTTTCTACGATTTTCAGATTTACCTTATAGTTCTTAACTTATACCTAATCGGTTAAAGGGCTTAAAGGATAACATAGACCTAGCTCTCTAGCTCTCTAAGGACGAATTCGGCTTATTTGCCTATATACTCTTTAATAGGGAATAAGCCCTTATATAGGAATTTAAGGACCTTAGCTATATCGATCTGTCGATTGTTCTGCCTTAGTATATTAAGACTATCCTTTACTCCATCTAGCAAGCTAAATATATGCTTATAGGGAAGGTAATGATTCTAGCGTATATAGATATCCTAAAGAAGCGGAAGGCTAAGGGGATCCTAAAAGACGCCTATAGAGCCTACTAAAACAACTAGTTCTTTATTTAGAAGAAGAATAGTAAGTACTGTCTGATTAACAATGCTTAGCGATACAATGCCGTTACTATTCGGGATACCTTTATCCTACTAAATATAGAGGAATTCTCGGAGGACTATTCTAGCTATATAATTATATCTATGCTTGATCTGTTTTCCAGTTATAATAATATTATACTGGATAAGAAGAGTTAGGATCTTATAATGTTTGCTAGTCCGATTAGTCTACTATGCCTAACTATACTTCTATAAGGTAGTATAAATTTAGTTGCCTAGTTTATACGTATGATATATAGGATCTTCTACGACTTAATACCCTAGATTTGCCAAGCTTTCCTAGATAATATTAGCATAAAAGGACTAAAGATACGATACGATAATGCCCTAATTATACCTAGAATTCAACGATTTATAGCAGAATAGGTCTAGAACTATAACTAAGTTTTGCTTAATGCTAAGCTAGTAGAAGCCTATATTACTATAGTTAAGTCCTAGTTCTTAGTTTTAGAGGCTATTGTTATTAGCTATAAGTATATGCTAGATAGCTATTTACCTAATGACGCTAAGATCCGGAAGATTCGTAAATAGTTAACCCTAAAGTCTCTTTCTAAAGTCCGCTCTTTTCTTCGTATTACTGGTTTCTACTATGTTTGGGTCCTCTATTTTAGCTATATTGCCTACCCGCTCTTTAATCTGGCGAAGAAGAATGCAACATAGGTATAGACGCCAAATTACTAGCATGCCTTTACTTATCTTAGTTTCCTTATTACCTCTATACCCTGCCTTATACTACTTACTTATAGAGATAACTAATACGGCAAAATCTACCTTTTAGTCGATGCTTCTCTAGATGGATAGGGAGTAGTCCTAGAATAAGAGGGCCTAGATAGTAAATAGTACCCTTGTTGATTTAAGTCTAGTATCTAGTCTCTAGCTAAGTAGCACTATAATATAACTAAGTATAAGCCCTAGGGTCTTCTTTATAGTTTAAAGTAGTTTTAGCGGTACCTTTATAGTATAAGGTTTATAATTAAGATAGACGCTTAGGTCTTAGTCTACTAGATAAACAGCTTAGCTAGTAATATACCTGGCGCCCTTATAATACGCTGGATAGCCTGGATTTAACTTTTTGATTTTAAGATTTGGTATATTCTAGGATCGAAAAACGCTGCCGCGGACGCCTTAAGCAGGCGACCCTTAACTTAAGCCGATATTAAGGAGAAGGCCTATAAGAAAGACGTAGATAACTTTGTTAATACTTGGATTTTCACCTTAACTTTTAAGAAGGATGCGCTTAAGGGCGATTAGCCTAAAGAGTACTAGAAGTATACTGTCTATCTAATTACGCTTTGAATACTAGATTACCTAGTTTGCTATAGTAATAGGGTTAACTTTAAGTATCGAGCCTTTAAGTTTTTAGTCTGTAATAGGATGCTGTTTCTACGCCCTACTTACAAGGGTAACTGCCCCTACCTTATAATCATAGATAGTAAGACACAACGGTATATCTAGTCAACTTACTATAATAAAATAGGATACTATAGAAGGGACACTTCTTACTACTAGATCGCCTGACTATACTAGTAGCCGACAATCTACTTAGATCTTATTAAATAGTACCGTTACTACGAGGTTTGTTAGAAGATTTGCCTATCTTAGTATAAGGAAGAAGCCTAGTTTACTATACCTTCTTCGACCCTATTTCTTAAGGTCTACTTTAACGTCTAGTTTTTTAAGGGTAAGTGTAATACTATAATCGAGGTAAGAGATAACCTTACTGGCTATATAGAGGCTGCTATCCTTAGCAAAGTTAATTTAGCTTTAGTTTAGACTTTTATACTTTAGTATATATTTTTAAGATATAGTTTTCCCCTAATTATAGTTGTTGACGGCGGTTCTAAGTTGAAAGGTATGGTTAAAGCATCCCTAAAAACTATTAGAGTTAAGTAAATTACCAGCTTATCCTACAACTTAAGAGCTAACAGTATTAACAAGGCAGGTCACCTGCTAATTGCAACTATACTTACTATAATTATAGAGATAACAAGGACGGATTGGAAGAAGTCCCTGTGCTTTATTCTCTAGGTTAACTATACCTCGATTCGTTCCTCTCTTAGTATCTTGCTTTACTTTATGCTTTTTAGTTCAAACCTAATTACTAAGATTAAGCTTAATATCCCTTCCTAGTATTTAATCAGATAGGAGCAAGTCTAGGCTAGGGTTTGTTGATCTAGAAAGCTAGCCGATATAAAGGCTACTTTAGATCTATTTATAAAGTAAGTTAAATCTATTATAGATATAGAGCTTGCCTAGATAGAGCTGTAGGACAAGGTATCTGAAGCCTGTAAAAGCGCTGTTAAAGTGAGAAATCGCGCGTTATCTAGGAAGTTACGCCTAGATTAGTTAGAAATCCACCCTGGTAATTTAGTCCTTATTTATAATAAGGTTAGACAGATTGATATAAGTTGCTAGTATAAGCTATCCTTCCGATAGAAGGGCCCTTTTCGAGTCTTATAGAAGAGTTCTAAGAAGGCTTACTAGCTAGAGACCTTAGATAGGATCGAGCTTAAGCGGACTTTCCCGCTAACTATAGTAAAGAAGTTCTTCTGATTAGAAGGTGTATTTGTTTATAATCTAAATAGACTGTAACTAGAGGACAATTCCTAGCTAGAATGGTTTAGTAAGGACGACATTATTAGGCCAGGTATTAAGGATCCTAACAGGCTTGGTAATCTGGTTAGAAAAGGAGGACCGTTAATATAGGGAAGAAAAGCGGCTCTTAAAGGTACTTCCTAGGCGACTTAATTTACACTAAGTTTTCGGACTATATAGCTTGGGCTAGGTTTTCGTTAAAGGGGAGGTAGTATAAGTTCTTTTGTCTGCTTACCTTTTTTCTTGCGCCTTTTCCTCTATTTATAGGAGTGGTTTGTTCTTTTCTTTTTTTTTTCCCCGGCTCTTCGCTATACAAGTATATATATGCTGGCAAGAGGGGGGTATATGCTATACCGTATAGTGTTCCCTCGATTTGAGTATTTATATTGTCTACTTCGCCTAGTTATAGGTCCAAGATTTTGTTTCGTACTATTTTGTTTTGCTTTGTTTTAGCTCTTTTCTTCTTAGGAAGTAGAAGCTCTATTTATAGTTTATATATCTGGTTAAGAGGAGGAGCATGTTTGGCATCGACGGATCCTATTATTTAGCTAACTAACTACTCTAATAACCCTTAATACCTACCCTAACCTATTTTCTAGACTGCTACCTAGCTTACCCTTCTAATTATTTAGTATAGTATGTATTAACTATTAAATTAACCGACTTCCGCTTAACCTGCAATTATTATACCTTATAAACGGTTTTCTTATCCTATTAGTTAACAATTATATCCTTAGTGCGAAAGTTACCTAGATCAAACTAGTATAGAGCTATTGCCTTTTTAGCCTATTTAGACGTCTAAAGCGGCTATTTATTATAGGAAGAGTCGATATATGCCTATGAGTACTTCTTATCCTAGAAAACGCAGTTCCTACAAGTACTATAGTTGACTTCTAGAACTAAGATATAGCAGATAAATAGCTAAGCTATATTCAGATAAGGACTACTAGTATTACGCTAGTTAGGCGAACTTAACCGAAATTAGGTTTCGTTATATTCCTTATAGTTTACTATGTTACTACCTACTATATTAGCTCTAATTAGACGTCTAGATATAAGCTTAAATATACTAATAGCTGAACTCTTAGATAAAAAGACCTTAGACCTAGTATAGTTTGTTACTATAAATTTCTTAGATATACTTACCTAGGAAGTCTAACCTAAAATGCTTAATAGTAATAGGGGATCGACGTTTAACTATAGAAAAAGAGTAGTTAAAACGGATAATAGTAGGATCCTAACTGCTTTCTACTAGCTAAGTAAGAAATAGATAGTTAAGTAGACTAGCTTCTAGACCTAGAGATATATACCGTTGATAAGTATTAGCCGGTTCTTCTTTAAAACCCTAGATCTAAAATATACTATATCTAATTATAGCTAGGTTTAGCAGCAGATACTATATATAATTGACAAAGTTATAGAACTTCGTATTATTAACTGCCTTCTAGATTACCTGCTTTAGGAAGATATAGAATCTTCTAGGATTAATAGAGAAAGTAGTTACCTAAGTTTCAGGTACCTAGAATGCCTTAAGACAAATCGGATATGCTACCTAGCTTATAGGAGCTTTCTTAATAAGAGCGTTAGACGATATCCCTATATAGATAAGATTAAGTTAGAAGGTCAAGTCCTAAAAGAGAATAAAGTTGGTTTATTAAGGTTAGAAAAGTTTTTATAGAAGAAAGAGAGGAAGAAAGGCAGGTCTTTATACCTAAGGAAGCTACCTATACTAGTCCTAATTCTAATTAGGAGAGGTTAATAAAAACTAAGTAAACCTAATTATACTATACCGACTTTTAGAGGCTATTTACCAATAAAAAGAATCGGATAGAAGCCCTAAACGCTAATAAAGGAGTAAATAGCTTACTTAATAGTAGGAAAGAATTTTTACGTACCTTCCTCCCCTAAAAGAACTTGCCCTATATTAGGACCTACCCCCCCTTACCCTTTAGATTTTTCTCTCTCTAACTTCTCTAGTATAACCTTCTTAGACCTTTACCTTTTCTAAGATCTTTTTCTTAAGTACTCTTAGTAGAAAAATTCTAGCCTTAACCCTAACTTCCTCTAGGTAATCTTGCTTATTATTTCTACCTTTTCTCTATGATTATATAAGATTAGAATACCTCTAAAGAAGGGATCTGGCAAGTAGGCTCTACCCTAGATAAACTTAGATTTAAAAGAGGTTCTTTAAGAGGAGCAGTGTTACTGTATAGTTAGTAGGCCGGTATACAGTAAGGATAAGGACAAGCTTATACTAGCAAGCGCCCTAATAATTCCCCTATCGATACTATAAAGACTATAATTGTTGCCTTATAAGCTTTACTCTTTGTTATATAAGGTATAGTTCTTTTTATATAAGCTGCGATTGATACTATATAAACCCTAGTCTTTTCTATAAAAGTCATAGGGTACCTTAAGCAAATTTAAGTACTTGTCTATAAGAGGTAAGGATAATGTAATTTTGATTTCCTTAGATAATGTCCCTTAAACTAAGCCGCTTATATCTAATCTGGTTAAGTCCTTAATAAAGCGCTTTAACAGGCCTAGCTATATATACTCCTGTTTGACTTTTAAAGATTTCAAAGTACTTAGAAAGGAGACCGATAAGTATAGTACTGCTAAAGATATTAACAATGTTATTAACTGCCGTGCTCTACTTAATAGTAACTACTTCAAGCTAGTAGGCAAGATTGCTTTTTACCTAGAATAGTATATTATAAGGGATAGCTGGCTGGACTTCTTTAACAAAATAACTGTTAATAAAGAGGATTTTAACCGTTACTTCCCTAGGACAGCTGGTTAAGTTGCTATGATTATAGGAGAGAAGGTCCTAGGTCGAGATCTCCGATTAGTTTTAGCTATCCTATATAATATATATAGGATATAGCTAGAATAAGCCTAGATAACCGATAACTATATTAATAGTATGCTTAGATAGACCCTATATACGTTTAAGAGATACGTTTTTATTATGCTATACTTAACGGCTCTAACTCTTAATAAGAAGGGCAACTACCTAACAAGCCTAGTCCTCTACCCTACTAAGGGGAACGTCCACTATAAGGCCCTTAGAAAGTACTTCTAGCTTATAGTTATATATATCTATAGGAACTATTAGGTTCTTACTATCTATAATCAGCTTAAGTAGATCTATAAGGTTTAGGATTTAGGCCTTTCTAATAAAGCTAACGATATAGACGACGAGATGATAATAATATAGGTGGATATAATTATCCCCTACCTACTTATATCTAGAGCTAGTATCTTTAACCCGATGTATATTCGCCGGTCGAAATTCTGCTTTAATATTAAGGACGACTTTTCCTATAGGTATACTGTTACTAAGGTAGCCCGATCCTTCTTCTATAACTAGGTTATTAAGGATAAGAACGATTTAACGCCTGTTCTATAGTAGAAGATAGAGCCCTAGTTCGGCTAAGACGTAATGCAGAAGTGGGGATCGATTTCAGCTTGCTTATAGTATACTTAGATGTTAGGGATCGCCAAAGTATTTAGAGTAAGGCCAGGATCTAGGGTGCTAAATCTATGCCCTATTGGCAGTTAGGTCTCTATTAACGAGCTTTTACCTATAAGTATATTATAGATTATCCGGACTTAGAGTTTCGCTACCCTAGCATTTAGTACCTTAGCTCTAGCAGATGCAATAATAGATAATAATACCCCTATATATATTTAGGGAATAAGGAGTGCTTTCTTAGGTTTACTTAAGTTAATTCCTAGAAATTTGGTAGTATAGATAACCGAACTGTCTGTCTAACAATCTTGTTAAAGCCCTTCTTTGCTAAAGATACTAGGACTATAGTAAACTACTCCTATACTATAGTAGTAGAGGCCTATATATCAAGCTATCTCGAAGTAGATAGTATCTATTTAAAAGACTGTTCTATATCCCTTAGCTCCTAGTAAGTAAAGGTCTATTAAAAAGGATCTTCCCTGCCCTATTATACTAGAGAAGCCAAAGTCCGTTAAGAAGGCTGCTATATAGCCTGCTATACCTAAGCAGCCTAAGTTAACTAAGAAGAGCGTTGCTATGCTATAATCGCAGTATACTAGGCGGAATATCACTCTTTAGCCTACTATACTTTCGCTTACTAGGAGGGTTACTCGATCAATGCTTATAAGGGATCTTAAGCCAGACGATATACCTGCTCTATAGTATAGGAAGGATAATAAAACGGATAAGGCTAGTAAAGAGCTTTATATAGGAATGAATGTCACTACGCCGGAATTATTACCGCTATGCCCCTAAGGCTATAGAGGTTAGGCTAGGACAGACTAATTAGCTATAATCAGGTAATAGTAGACAGGTTAGTTAAGTAGGTTTGTGGTTTAATACCTTCTTTTTCTTGCTTTTCTAGCTTAGAATGTTACTAGCTATAGTTAGCTCCCTTAACCTTAATCCTGTATAAACCTAGTACGATCTTAGTATACCTTATTATATATGTATAATCTATATTTCCTAATTATCCTTACTTTGGATAGAGGTGTCCTACATTATTAATATTATCCGGTATTTGTTTTAGGGGTTTATGTCTCCCGCTGCCTTCCGCCTTTCGTAGGAGCTATAGGGAGGTATAGATCAGCGTAGCTAGTATATAACTAGCTGCCGCTTGTTTTTCTTCTTCTTCTTTCTCTATTCAGAGGAGACCTATATCTACTTTCTCTTCTATTATACAGTAGAGTAGGTAGACAAGGCTAGTCTTTCTTTTCTACCCCTTATCTTATTCTAGGCTAATAACAAGATTACGAATTGGTAGTATAAGGAGGATAATAGTTTAAGAAGCTGGCTTTCCTTCCTATATTTAGGGAGAAGAAGGAATTATAATCCTAATTATTACAGTTATACAGCTATATTTTACCCATTTAGATATTCCATCTACTTTTTGCCTCTAGGCTACTTTGGCCTATTTACTTGGTTCTATTACACCTGTCTACCTTAGTCTCCCCTGATTAGAGAGACTATAGCCTTGTTATACATATACCTCTTATCCTCTTGTCTAGACAGCTGTTCGATATACAGCTGCCTACTACCTTTAGACAGTTGCTTCTACTTTCTCGTAGGTCTGCTGCTCTGTTTCAATATATATTATATAGACTATATCGTTAGATAAGAAGAGGACCTCGGTATTTTAGAAGTAATAGGATAAGACATACAACTATTTAGGCGTACTATATAATATCCTTACTAACAAAATATAATAGTTTATTAATATATATAGAAGACTTGAAATTAATAAAAGTTAATATACAATTATCTACCTAGATATTCCTATTAGACGAGCGGCAGATTACTTCCTATACCATATTATACCTAGATAACGATAGGACGAAATATATAATATATTGGACAAGCACTTTAATACTAGCATTTATAAGAAAGAGTACTATAACCTATAGACTAGCTACCTATTATATAATATAGGCTGAAAACCGAGATATAAAACTAATGGAAATCCTTAATATACTGTTCGATAAACTTACTCTAGTTTAACAGAACCTAAGGTTAACTTTTTAAGGTAATAACTAGCTTCAAGTAGCTGTTATATAAGGTTGGTAAAGGATATATAAATTTGAAGAAGGTCTCTAGAGGGATAATATCGAGATAGTAGAACAACTATTTACAGTGCTATATAAATCGTACTATAGCGTTTAAACCTAGTAGACTAGTTTTATAGTAGATATACCTTTATTAAACTATATTTATTGTTAATATTATAACTCTCGAAAGGATTACTTAAAGTTAGACTATAAGTACTGCTTAAAGGATAGCTCTTGATTTGAGAAGTACAATAGATATAAGAAAAAGCTATTATATAATAAGAAGAATATAATACTCAAAGTATACTAGATACTAAACTATAAGATTTCTAGATATAAATTATAGATATATAGTAAGGAAGACTAGGAACGGGTAAAGAAACACTACCTAATAGCTAGTATAACAGACGAATCACTTATAGTATATATTACTATATATAATACCGGCGAATAGCCTAATACTAGTAGTAGCAGAAGTAAAGATTCTAACGGCGTAGCAAGTAATGACGATAAGCTATAAAAGACAGGCACCTATTTTCTCTAGAGTATAGTATTCCTATATACGATAATAGGAGATAACTGTTGGTAGGTTTCCGGAGATCGTAGTGATCTAAAACGATAAGAGTAAAGAGAGCAGCAAGGAAATACTGGTTCAAGTTCTGGTTCTGGATTGTCATATGTCTCCCTCTATCTAGGGGGTGGTTGTACACCCCTTAAATACCTATGTTAGAGCGGAGTGCTCGTTGGTGACTATTACGTAGTACGTAGGTATGCTACTCGTAGCTGTCGTACAAGTAGCGTAGTACGTGCCCTATTCTCTAGAGCGAGAGGCTTAGTAGCGTAGTATACGCCCTATTCCCTAGAGCAAGAGGCTTATATACTATGCAGTTATAGGGATTAGTACCTAACCCCCCTTACCGTAATTAATACTAGCAACTCTTCTTTTATAACTACGCTAGTGCTTTATTAACTGAAATAGGAAATCCTAGATTATTTCGCTCCCCTTATTGCTAGAATAGGAAATGCTAATTACTTAACTTCTTATTTGCTAATCAGAATGTTGAATTCTAGTTGCTAATCCCTAGTATAGAAGACGCGACTTTAGCGCCTTCTAGATATACCTCTAAACAGCGTAATAGTAAGTGCGTTACGCTAGCAACTATTGTTACAAAAGCTTATAGTCCTAAATAAGAATTATAATAGGAAAAATCAGAGCTCTAGGCTAGCTGATCGAGAACTCTAAACGCTCTTACCCTAAACCTATAAATAGGCGGGTTCTCCTACTGTATATTACCTATTCTCTTTCTCCCTACGATCTGTACTAGTAGCAGCAGCAGTAGCAACAACAGCAGCAGTAGTAGCAACAACAATAGCAGTAGTATCAGCAGTACTAGTAGCAACAAGTAAGTTGCTTATTATTATGTACTAATGCTCGAGCATACTGGCCTTTATGCTTAAGCATACTGATCTTGTTGTTTATAGTGTTGGATTTTAATAATAAGTGGAGTAGGTACTCCTATAGGAGCGTAGGCAGCAACGCCTATATATATACTAAGGATAAGGGCGGCGATGCCCTTAATACGCTTATAACCGACGCTCCTAACAAGCATCTTGCCTAAAAGGGCAATAATAACGCGTTTAAGGATATGTCTAAGCGCGCTATTACTAATAATAGCGACTGGGAGAGCGTAGTAGGCGGCGATAACGGCAATAACGATAATAATAACAGCAACAATCCCGACGCTGTAGATACAGCTACGCTTGCTATATAGCCTAAGTCCATAGGCAGCTATACTAACGCCGACTCTACGCCCCTTGATTCTAAGGGGCTAATCGCATATATATATCCTGCTTAAACAGGCTACTACGCTCTAGCGTAAGGAGGAGGCGGAGGAGGAGGCGGCGCGTAAGGCGGAGATCGCTATATATAAGGCGCATATCTCTAAGCCCGCCAAGCATTCCCTACCTGTATTGCCGGCTATTAAGAAGGCAGTATTAGCGGCTACGCGTATACGGCGTACGGCGCTATACGCTACTGCAAGCGCGCCTATACCGCCGGTAGCAACACTGGCAGCAGCAACGGCAAGTTCGCCGTCTAGTAAAAGCTTAGACAACTCTATTATCCGCTCTAGCTACTATATATACTGCATATTAGACTATATAAAGCCTTGCAAAAGGTTGTTATATACTTATATATATAAACCAAAGGGTAAGCGTCTTACTTTTGTTATCCTTATTATTAATATTACTAACGTATATAAAGTTCGTAGCCTATATAGTACTATATATACTATTATTTACCTTAGCTGCCTACGCTTGCTTTTAACGGGCGTTAAGGACTTGTTTGACAAGTCCGGCAATTTCGCGCTATATATAGCGTACTATAACCGTACGTTAGGCCGTAGCCTCTAGTACTAGCAGTGCTTGTCCAGGCACTTATATATGCCGATATAAGTTCTATTCGTACATTGTTTCTATTATTTTATTGTTCCCAACGTATGTCGTAGCCCTAAGTTAGTCCGTCTATTCTTAGACTGCTTTTAAGAGCTCCGCTCTAACCTAGCTACAAAGGCTAAAGTAAGTTACAATCTTTAGTAGTATCTATTGTTTAATCGGAATACTTATTAGTTATAGGATTGGAAGATATAGCGCAATAACGCCAAGTACGCCTTAGTCCTAGTAGATAAGGCATATGCTCTTATTAAGTATAGGGTGCCTACAGCAGGTATAATGCCTATATAGGAAAAGCTTATAGTAATAGCTGCTATAAGCAAGGCTATTAACGTTTTATTATTGTAATTAGGGGGTAGGGGGTACTGGCGCGTATGTCGTACTAGCTGTAAGAGTATAAATTAAGATCGTTTTACGCTTTACCTTATATTCCTTATTATACTATAAATAAATCGTTCTAGTAGTCTTTGTCTTTTATACTAACGATCTCGCCCTAAGTTACATAGACTCTTCCTATTGCTCTGCCGGGCGTTAAACCTAGCCTTCTACTCTGATCTTAGCTATATTTGTAGTAACAAGCTTTTTAAGCGTCTTGTTCGGCGTACGCTTGGTTATAGCGTCGGCTAGGTTATCGTTACTACTAATCCACCTGATTTCTGCAATTTTACGGTTTTTATAGCTCTATTATAGAGCTATTATGTCGATTATAAGGCGCTTTTCTACCGTTATCCTAAGCTTTACCAGATACTTATACAAACTGAACAAATCTGTATAAACGACAATTAGTAGTAGCGATCGTAGACCTAGGCCTAAGTAGATTTTAGCGAGCATCTAGTATAGTATATACCTAAGATTAAACCTACTTACTATTCTATATATTTCGCTTGCTAAAACGCTTCTTATTACCCGCTTGTACTTGGTCGAAGACTAGTGTACGATATTGCCGTATAGGTTGAACTTGTTTATACTACTTATCTCGTTTCCAAATATTATAACAAATCTAATCTATAATATTATATTAGCATTGTTAGTGAATAATCCGTCTATAAAGACGAAGAGCTTAGCTATCTCGAGTTTAAGTTATAGGTAGCGCAGCCTATACATCAAGTTCTCGATCTGCTATTACAGTTAAGCAGAAAGGAGAGAACACCTAAAAACGAAAAACGAGTTTTTGGTCAAAACTACACCAAATCGCGTGCAACCACATCCATTCGAACCGTCTGATTAAGGACACAACGCCCGCCAATTTTCGCTGCAGCGCTGTCGGTTGCGCGACAGCCCTAGGCGTGCGAAAATGCAGAAAATGGCAAGCCTAGCTGCCCTCTTATAACTGCAATTTCCTTGCGCATAGGCTAATGCAGCTCTACGCCCTGGTAACCCTGCCCTACCTACGGCTAACAACAACAATAACAACCCCCTAAGCCAGCCCTTAAGCACGGACTACCTAAACGACAATATAGAAATAGAAGACCGCCAAACCACTACTATCGCCTCTACTACTACTAAAGAGACCGCTATAGGCGCTATAACTATAGTACCTATAGTACCTAGCTCTAGCGCCCCCCCTACTATTAACGCCTCTACGATTAGCACTCCCCCCTTAACCAACGTCTTCGCCCCTTTTCTTAGGGGCCTAAACGGCAGTTAGCACGCCCTAGCCCTGGCCCCTTCTAGCTAGAAAACCTTGAAAAAGCTAGGGAAAAAATCGGAGAAAAATACAGGGAAAGAAGGAAGCAACAACAACGCTACCAAGGCTGACCACATCGCCCTAGCAACCAAGAAAACCGCCTAGGCTGCCTTTAGCCCCCCTAAGCTCGCCCTTACACTCTCTAGCCTTCTAGACCGGATAATCAGCCTAGCTAAGGACAGTACTAACTTCTATAGTATAGTAGAGGCAACTACTAAAGCCAGGTAAATTGCCCTTATAGCCCTGCTCTAGGACCCGCCTAAAGAAGCCCTAGCTATAACAGTAGTAGCTCTAGCACCCTAGAACCGCCCTACTACCTTAGCAACGCCTAAGCTACAGCACTAGCAACAACCTTAATAGCCTAGCTACTATTAATAGTAACAATAGCAGCAATAGCAATAACAGCCTAGCTACTCCTAGCCTATAGCCTCTACCTAGGCTAATATAGCTAGTAAGCTAACAGCTAGCAAGGTAGCTAGGCCTAGCCTAGAGCGCTAGGTGCTTATCCGACTAGGCTTAGCCTAACAATAGGTACTCGCGAAATCTGCCCTAGAGGTAATATAGGCTATATAATAGGCCTCTAGCCTAGCAGTTTAGGGGGTTCGAACGCTCTCTAGCAGTAACCTCCTTTTAGTTATAGAGAACGTAGAGATAAAGAAGAGCCTAGAGAGTAATACTGCCTGGATTATAAAGGCCTTTAGCAAAAAGGCCTCCCTATATACAACAACCTAGGTAGTAGTAGTTAAGGGCCTTACAGTCTATAACCGGGTTATAGAAGAAGGCCTACTAGAAGAAGCTAAAAAACAATACCCTATGGCGGTTAAAGCAAAGGTCTAGTACCCTTAAGGGCTAGAACGGACTAGGGTTAAGGTACTAATAGCCTTTACCTCTCTAGAGGTAGCCTAGAAGGCCTATAAGAAGGGGGTCTTCTAGAGCTACTAAGCCCTAAAAGCAGAGCCCTAGATCGACAAAGCTAAGCCTATCTAGTACCTAAGGTGCTGGAAATAGGGCTATAGGGCTAAGGTATGCCGGAGTAAAGAAGAGATCTGCTATAACTATAGCGCTAACAGCTATACCACGCTAGAAGCCCCTACCTGCTCTAGGGCACCCTACTGCTATAACTGCTACCAAGCTTACTATACCTACTTAGAGGCCTGCCCCTGCCTAAAAGAGGTATAGGCATAGGCTAAGGGATACCTACGTTCTAGGCCTAAGGCCTTTAACGTTGACCAACCGCCCCTATACCAGTACCAACAGTAATAGCAACAATAACAACAATAGTAGTAATACCCCTAGCAGGCCCTATTATAAGAGGAGGGGGAGGAAGGCTATACTATAGTCTTAGGGAAGAGACAGAGGGGCTGACCAATAGTACTAAGAGGGTTAACCCCTAACCAGAGTACAATCACTGCCTACTTTGGCTCCCTAAGCGGCCAAACCCCCCCTTCTTCTTCTTCTACGCTAACTATAAGCCCTAAAGGGGCTACTAGACCTACTAGAACCCTAGAGCCTATAGGAGCCCCTAGACCCCTAGATGCTAGACCTAGACTAGACCTAGATACCGGACTAGCTAACGCTACTACTACTATATAATAACTATAGCCAACTACATAGCTAGAGGAGATGGAAATATAAAGGTACGCCTCTGGAATGTATAGGGCTTAAAGGAGGTATAGGAAGTACTACTTTCTACAGCAAAAGAAGAAATACTTGCTATATAAGAGCCCTAGATTAATAGGCAGGTATAGCACTCTACCTACTACCCTAGATCAGCCCCCTACTACCTTATTTTTACCCCTAACGGACAGGCCTTACTTTATATCTATAAATCACTCCTGTCAGCAATATAGACTTATAGCTCTAGCTTAGACTAGGCTAGAGCTACTATATAGACTAAGAACAGCCCCTTTATAGTCTGGTCCCTATATAACGACCCCTAACCTCAGACTAGCTTAACCCCTCTTATAAAAGAAATAAGGGGGAAGATCAACGCCTACCTAGGCCTTTACCTTCTAGCCGGGGACTTTAACCTTTACTACCCCCTTTAGGACCAACATAACCGCTTTAGCCCTAGGTTAGAAGACCTACTGCTATTAACAGCAGAGCAGGGGCTTACCCTCCGTACCCTCTACAGCACTATAACTAAGGCGCTATAGAGGAGCCAAGCAGGTAGGGCCTCTACTATCAACCACTTCTGGCTTAGCAGCAGCCTTACCTGCTCCTATACTAGCTTAGATATACGCTTATACTTAGACTACTACCCCTAGATACTGGATATCGACCTAGAGACTATAGAAACCCTACTGCCGCCCCCCTGATTCCAGTAAAAAAAGATAGATAAAGAGGGGGTAGCAAGAGAGGCTAGCTCCTTAATATACAATATAGGGGGCTATAGATATCTATTATACCTCTCTAACCTAGCCAGGCTCTAAGAGGCCTATAGGCGACTATTAGAGGAACTCTAGCGTATTACTAGGGCTACAACCCCTAAAGGAGCCCTAGTAACCACTAAAAGGAAGAGTACCCCCTAGTAGAACAACGAAATCTACTAGGTAGTCTAGGAGAGAAAAAGGGCAGAAAGACAGCTCTAACGCTCCCCTAGCAACCAGGCCCTCCTTACTACCTATAAGTCAGCCTAGAGGGAATAAACAAAGGCTATAAAAGAGAATAAGAGAAAGACCTAGAGGGCTTTTCTACAAGAGGCTAGAGAAAAACTAGAAAAGCTCTAGCAACTAGAAAGATAGGCTAGGCTACAAAGCACTACTGCCCTACCCCCTCCTAAGCTACCAACCCTCGGATAAGCTAGTACCTTCTAGGAGAAGGTAGAGGCCCTTTTAGCACGCTTCTTCCCCCCCTCCCCCCAAGAGGATAGCCCGGAGGAACCCCTAATAGGCCTAAGGCTACCAGTTAGCTAGACGGTTAGGCCGGACGATATAAAGGAGGCTATTAAAACAACAAAACCCTAGAAAGTACTAGGACCTGACAAACTCCCTATAGGCTTTCTAAAGGCCTGTAGCGACCCCTTATATAAGGCCCTCGCTATACTAGCCTTAAAATCCTTCCTCTATAGCTTCTATCTATAAGAATATAAGGAAGCGGTTACTATTATCCTCCCTAAACCAGGAAAACAGCCGGACACCTATAACACCCCTAGAGGCTACCGCCCTATAGCCCTACTGAACTGTATTAGCAAGGTCCTAGAGAAAGTTATAGGGACTAAGATAAGGGATATAGCCAGGGCTTTTAAGCTAATTCCAGCAACGCAATAGGGCTACTACCACTATAAATCCACCGAATCGGCTATACACCTCCTTATAGCTTAGATCTAGAAAGCGTAGAAGTATAAAGCCAGGGCCTCCCTCCTATAGCTAGACCTTTTAGGGTATTTCGATAGTATCTCTTATAGCAGACTCCTAGCTATACTAGACTAGCTAGGGCTACCTACCTGGCTACTATTCTAGCTAAAGGAATTCCTCTCCTCTAGAACTACTAGCCTCCTATTTAACAGCCAAAAAAGCTAGCAAATCCCAGTACCAACAGGAGTACCCCAAGGCTTACCACTTTCACCAATCCTCTCAGTCCTATACCTCTGCCCCCTATATAAAAGGCTAGAGAGAAAATACCCTACTATCTCTACTATAGGCTATATAGACAATACTAACCTACTAGCCTTTAGCAGGGAGGCTACAACAACAGTTAGACAGCTAGAAGAGGCCTAGAAAGAGTGCCTAGACTAGGTAACAACCGCTAGAGTTACCTTCTTAGCAGCAAAGAGCGAGCTTATACACTTCCCCCCTAGAAGGAGGCCCTAGACCGACCCTATTAACCTAGGACTAATAGAGGACTCCCCCCCCCTATAACCAGCTATAGAGGCCCGTTTTCTAGAGGTCTGGCTAGACTCTAAGCTTACCTAGAAGGCTTACGCCAGCACCCTACAGCAGAAGCTAAAAATACAGTCCCTTGCTATTACTAGGCTAGCTGGAAGACCTAGGGACCTAGAATCAAAAAGACTAGGCTCCTATATACAGTAGTAATAAGGCCAGTCCTAGCCTATACAGCCTCAGCCTAGCACACCCCTACACCTATAACACCAAATAGGCCATAGGGTATAACCAAAGGCCTACTAGCAGCCAAAAACAAGGCCCTAAGGAGGGTTATAGGGGCCTATAAAAGAATACCAGTCCAAAGCCTCTACTATAAGGCTAACGTCCCCCCCCTAAACCTCTACCTTAATACCCTCTCCTTCTCTAGCTAGGCTAGGATAAACAGGGCTATAGGGAAAGAGGTAGCTAAGCAGAAGGAAGCCCTACGCCTTACCCTTAGAAATAGGACCCATAGGACCAGCCTCCCTTTAGAAGGGCATATAAAGCAAGAAAGGAAAAAGGAGGTAACAGCCTAGTAGCACTACCAACAACTAAGGAAAGCTATTAACAAGGAACCCCTTTATACCGCCTAGAAGGACCACTATCTATAGGAGGCTAGGGCCTCTAGTCATAACCCCTATACAGAGAGCCTCTCAGAGAAATCAGCTAAGGCTACCTTCTAAGAGGAGAACCTGACTAAGACCTTTAAAAAGGCCTTCCAAAGACGCTACTATAACCTCTCTAAGGCTAAGAGCTTACTGCTAATACAGGCCTATATAGGGAAGATAGGCCTAAGAGGATTCCTATATACCTATAAGGTACCTAGGGTTAATAACCCCCTCTGCCGCTACTACCTAGCTATAAAGGACATCCGACATATATTCAACGGTTACCCGGCCTACCCTTCAGCCTCCTTTAAGGAGAGGGAAAGAGGGAATACATATAGCTTTCTCTACAAACTTGAAAAAGGGGGCGGCAGCGCTATACGCCCCCTAGTTCGCCATATTACCACTAGGCTGCCAGAATACTCTGTTGCTCA
The DNA here is from genome assembly GCA_029339225.1 of Phyllachora maydis. Lineage (NCBI taxonomy): Eukaryota > Fungi > Ascomycota > Sordariomycetes > Phyllachorales > Phyllachoraceae > Phyllachora > Phyllachora maydis. The sequence goes on from JAQQPM010000010.1 coordinate 1,202,831, forward strand.
GAGGCTAGGAGCGGTCTAGCCTATACCCCTTTAGGCAGTATGTTTTCATACTCCTAAAGGGGCGGTATCTACTCTGGTAAAGATTGGCCTACCCCCTATCACACCCCCCCTTTTTTCCTATATACAGTTATAGGTTTTTCACCCGTTATACGGTTTTCCTATAGCACTAGTTCAGCCTACCTAGATATCCCCTACAGGGATCAGATAGCGTAATAGAATCTATCTATTACAGTTAAGCGTTAAGCTTGGCAATCTCGGCTATACCGGGCTTAGTTAACTACGCTGCTACTAACAAGTCGAAAGTCGCCTCTAGCTGGCAAATCGTAGTAATATAGGCACTATATAAACGTTATTCGATATATACTTGTTTCGCTATCTTAGCGTCTAGGCTTATAAGTTTAAGTCGTACAGCTTGCCCCTTTTACTAAATCTCAATAGTATCTGCGCTTATTTCGAGCCTATATCCGTTAAAGTCCATGATTGATTTGTCTATTAAAAATACTAGCAGCTTATACTTAAAGCTAGCCTTGTCTAGCTCAAGCTTCTCCTTATCTGCAAAGGCTTGCTCGCTGATATTAAGAGTATTGTTGGTCTATAGGCCAACGATTCTGAATCTGCTTCCAATTTACGTCTTACCGATTATAAGGTATAGATCGAAGGCGCTTAGCTTAAGATCAAGATATTTAGTATGCTAGTTTATATATATTACCTACTAGTATAGTCCAGCTTTAGCTAGTCTATATAATAGGGTTTTAACAAGTAAGACAGTATAAGGGGGATAGAGCATCTTAAGTTCTTTAGGTAATAGAAGAATTACTTTCCTTACTAGCTATAACTTGGCTTGTATATAAGCCTGGATAATGTTATATACCTATGCCTTAAAACCAAAGCGCGTTTATAGCGTTAGGAGTAGTAAGAGTATAAGTCGCTATATATAGCGTTGGATTATTAGCAATTAAGTAAGTAGGTGCTTTTTATCCTTATTGCCGAATCCCTAAGCTATAAAGTACAATTTCTTGTATAGTAAGGTAAGCTTGTCTTTTACTTTCTAGACGATCCTTAACTTAAAGATCTAGTAGTCTGACATATCTGCTAGTATCTAGATCGCTTTGATCACCCTAGCTACTAGTAGCAAGTTCAGTTCTATTTTATTAGATTCTTAGAATAGTACGCCGGGTATAGTAATCTTACCTTTAGCTTGTAGTTTAAGCGTAAGGTTATAGTCATGCTTTTCTTTTTTTAAAACAAAGTTATTAGTAGGTACTAGGTTCTTTTAGGGTTATCTATACTAGCAGGGCTGCTTAGGCTAGGGATATTAGAATAGCTCTAGCTGCTTAACTCTAGCCTGATTATCTTGTTTGTCCTATGCTAGCTCCTAGTAATATAGTTTAACTACTATATTCCGAAATTCTATAGGTCTGTTAACTATATTGACAATTACTGTTATATCTATGGCTGAGATTACCTTATAGGGTCCTGTCTATCAGTTGCTTTCCTAGAATACTAGTACTTCTATACCTACTTCTAGCAAGTATAGTAGTACGTCTTCTATACTTAGTCCCTTACGTTATATAAGAGCGTCTTACATAGTCCTTATATTATTTAGGATTTATAATTGTATTATAGCCTTCCGAATTACACCTGCTCGGCATAGTTAAGATAGAGAAGGCGGTATATCTATAGTAAGGCATAGGTATACGCTGAAAACTAAAAGCGTTGGTACTAGCCTATCTAGGCTAGTAGTATTGTTAACTACGCTTAGTGCCGCTTATAGGTATACCTCTTTTGAGCAAGATCCGGCGGTCTCTAATTTAATAATGTTATAGGCCCTTCTTAGTAGCCTATAATACCGCTTGATCTTTCCGACTGACTAGTATACCTCGACTAGTACTAAATAGCAGGTTATACCTATAAGCTTAGCCTTTACCTAGAACTTATGTACTTTGAAATTAATGCCCTTATTATAGTGCAAAACATTAGGTAGTCTAAGGTATATATCAATCTAATATTTCTTTAGCTACTCCTATATCTCTTTAGCTAAAAGATCGTTTAGAAAGCAGGCTACTTAGAATAATATTATAGCATCGACTATATATAGTACCTTAGAATTATTAATGTCTAGGATATCTATAACAATCTTGAAATTAAAGCAAATGTCGTCTTATAACGCAAATCTAAATCGTTATAGTACTACGCCTTTAATCTGGCAGAAAGAGCAGAACTTGTTAATCATCTTAATAATGCTATGTTCTACTTAGTAGTCTATTCGTTATAGTAGTTTGTATAATCTATCGACTATAGGGTGTCTATAGTATTGATAAATACGTCTTAGTTCGGCCTCTATAAATTATAGAGGTGTAGGATGCTTATTGTCTGTTATAAATGCTATACTTAGGAGTTTAATCCCTTTTATAGAGATCTATAGATATTCCTATTTCTATTAAACGTATATACGCTTTTCTAACTTAGATATAAGCTTGTTTATTGTATTATTAAGGTAGATGCTAAGCTTGTCTATGTCCTTTAGATATATAAGAAAAGGGGTTAGTATCTCTAATATATAGAAAGTTATATAACTAATATCGAGCTCTACTTTAACTATTCTAAGTAATCGTTTTAAATCCCTAGACCTGAAAAATATGTTTGCTTCTCCTATATATAACTTATCAATCTTAAGTAATCTAATTATCTTCTTTAGTATAAGGAATTATTAGAGTCCGGCAGTTAAAACGTTAGTAGCCTTAGTATTAGGTATAATCTCTTAGAATTTAGTCTCGATATACCTATTAAGTACGAACTAAATAGCTTTTATTTTCTCAGTATCCTTTTCGCTATCTTTATATAGTTGTTCGCTCTTAGTAATTAGATAGAGGAAAGCTTAGTTTACAAAGTAAGTTACTACTGTTTATTTTTCTTTGAAACTAATTACTAGTACTTTATTTCTACCTTAAGTTTAATTAGTCTTATAGTTATCTACCTATACTTTAAGCTTAGTATCTTCTTCCTTTGCTTTATATTTATCGTCTAAACCCTTATAATTAAGGAGGAACGCTTTATATTATCTGCGATCTTTGTCAATGCCTTTTCGCTTAAGCTATTTACTCTTAGCTATTGCTTGTTCCTCTTAACTATATATAAAGGAGCGGTAATCTAGTTTGCTATAAATCTAATAACCTACTTTGGTATAGTTTTTATTATAGTCCCCTTACTAAGGCTTATTTTGCTTTCCGTACCTAGTAGCACCTCTGGGTTATTGTATATATATCGCCCGGTTTCTCTTAAAGATTAAATCTATAATTTGGTTACTCTAATAGTTTCTTATAGGCCTGGCTTTTATTATAGTAAACCTATAGTCTATTAAGAATTAGCGATATATATAATCCGCTTCCTTAATGTCAAGTATTTGGCAGAGTATAGCTACTAGCTCTTTGAAGCTTATTAGTAGTTTATATAGGGTAATTTTCAGCTTAGATACTCCTTAGTAGGCTCGGATTATATTCGCAACTAGGAACTCCTTGTAGTTATAAAGCAGATCAAGCCTATATTAGCTTTATTAGAGCCTATTAAGCAAGATCTAGAGAATTTCCTTTATAGACTTGTTACTATTCTCGCTTTTAAGGTATATAGACTGGAAAGTAATAGTGTTCTAGATATATAAGTAGTTATTCTACTTGGTACTTATCTTGAAGTATCCCTTTAAGATACTATATAGTTATATAAAAGAGATACTAAAAAGGATATAGTATAGGTGATATTCCTTAGCTTGTCCTAAAAGTACGTTTGGAAAAATAGTGCCTAGTAGGCTATGATCGATCTAGAAAGTCTAGTATTAGTATAGGAAGAAACGAACTTTGTTATTAAGGATATCGTTGTTAGACCTGAAATAGCTGTCCTTTAAGTCCTAGGACTTGATAAAATCGGTTAGGGTTTTTCAATTAATACTTATCTTATTTATCCAGCCTATTTCAATCGGTAGGATAGCTATATACTTAGTACTTCTATACGTAATGTACTTATACTAGGCATACTGCTCTTTATTATCTGCTTAAGGTTAAGCGTATTCTGGCCTATATCTAGTATTAATACTAGGGGTTTATATAGGTTATATAGGGTTCTGTTATCCCTCTTAATTAGTTCTCTAGTTATAGCCTTAGTAGTTACCTTAGCTATAACCTTAGGTATAACCTTGGCCGGTACTTTAGGTGGTTAGTAGGAATCTGTAGCCTTTGCTAGCGCCCTTATTAGCCGGCGGGAATCCTGCTCCTACTGCGCTTCTAAGTCTATAAATCAGAAGTGTTATTTGTAGGTCTAGATTTAGCAGGTAAAGGGTGTTTCCAAACTAACTATAGTTACTGGTATAGAGCGTTCTACTTTAGGCTGCTATCTGGCGTATACCTAGGTCTTAGCCGCTTATCGGTTAATTGTTGTTTATAATTGAGCTACTTATTAGTCTATATTACTAAGTAGTTTTATAGCTATATTACTGATTTATATCTCCCCCTATAGTACCTTCTATAGCTAGGTACTAATTTCAGAGTCTTAGGTTGTTATTAGTACAATCTCTTTCCCCTTTTCTGTTTAAGCGGGAAGAGATGTCGTTATATAACGTCCGTACTTGGCCTAGATCGATAGTCTATAGATTTAGAGGAGTACGTTAGGCCCTGGATTATTAGACAGGTTGTTAGCAAGCGTTATAAGTCCCTTAAAGAGCTTCTACCCTTTTAAGCTATCTACTAGGATATAGCTATTGTTAAGTGTTTAGCATAGTTATAAGTATAGTTTATTGTTTAACTTATTAAAGTAGTTGGCTATCTAGTCCTTAAAATCTAAGCGGAATTTATAGTATAGATCTTTAGATTATCGCCCTTTATAAGTACTAAGGTAGAAGAGTATATATAAGTTAAGTACTTTATTACTATTATACTTTAGATCGATATACTTTAGCAATCTATAGAAGGTTTAAGCGTTAAATTTATCGATGCTAATAATAGGTAGCTAGGTAGGGAATTCTTGTTTAAAATACTCTTTGAGATCCTAGGCTATACTTAATAAAATACTTGGTATATAGTAGAGGTTCGTTTTAATATCCTCCCTTTCTAAGGTTCTATAAGTAGAAGGATCTTAGAACGCTATAGTATATTAATCGTAGTAAAGTTTATTAGCGATATAGTTTTAGTAGCGTTCTCTTAAGCAACGCTTTCTTAGTCTAGATACTTGGGTCAAGCTTCTTTAGCCTAAGAGGATAGGTTTATAGTATTAGTTTTCTTATAAGCAATATTGCTAAGTTAATAAGGTAGTTATCTAGTTACCCGATCGATAGCCTTTAGTAAGCAAACTATAATCTACTTAGTTAAGGTTATTAAGTATTTGACTAACTACCTTACCGCTCTACGTTACCCCTATATCGTAATATAGAGATAATACTAATCAGTATTAGTAGGTTTCTAGAGATTATAGTAATCTAAAACAATAAGAGCAAAGAGAGTAGCAAGGAAATACTAGTTTAAGTTCTGGTTCTAGATTGTTATATATCTCCCTCTATCTAGGGGGTGGTTATATACCCCTTAAATACCTATATTAGAGCAGAGCGCTCGTTAGTAACTATTATATGGTACGCAGGTACGCCACTCGTAGCTGTCGTACAAGTGGCGTAGTATGCGCCCTATTCCCCAGAGCAAGAGGCTTAGTGGCGCAGTACGCGCCCTATTCCCCAGAGCGAGAGGCTTATGTGCTGCGCGGTCACGGGGATCAGCACATGACCCCCCTTACCGCAATCAACAATAACCCTTATTATATAATAAGTTCTATTAACGCTAAATATTTTGTTCTATCTAGCATCTATAATATAGAATACCAAGGATAACTATAGGATACTAATGCTATATAATTCTTATTATATAGTAAGAACTAAGTAATAGTACTTGTATAACTTTAAGGTATCGATATTAACTAGATACTAGGCTTATTATCTATTAAATTTGGAGATGGCTAAAATATAGTAGCTATTGGTATAATTATAGTAGAAAACTCGAATAGTATAGTAATATACTATATTATAGAATCAAATATACCCTTCTTATTCTACCTAGACGATATAATATAGCTAAAAGTATACTATAATAATATAGAAGATGTTATTATATAATAGGATAGAACAAGGATCTCTATAGTTCGGAAATAGGGCTATCTATTCTTTAATCTCTTAAAAAGCAAACATATCCTCTATATAACCGAAGGCTAGCTATAGGAGCTATACCGACGATTTGGACATCTAACGGCAGACTATTTATACTATATTTTAAGAGAATTATCTAAAACCGACAATTGTATAATAGATATCTTAAGTAAGATCTAGGATTTCCATTATTATTGCTAACTCTATAATCCAGTGCCTATAAGATTTGAATTCAAGTTTAAGGACAACTGCGATTTCAATTATAAAATTATTACTAATGTTATATAGCTTAAAGGTAATAAAGCCCTTTATATTATTAATACTATAATAGTATTCTAGGCAGCGATTTTTCTAAAAGACAAGATAGTAAAGGATATCTAGAATGCGCTATATAAGTGCTAGATCTATATATATCTTGGACTACTAGACTACCTATTATACAACTAAGGTATAAATTTTATTACTAAAGAATTCTAAGGTATAGTATACCTTAATAGTATTACCTATTATATAGTACCTATTAAAGTATACTAGGTAATTGGAACTATTGAATAAGTATATTGCCTACTCTAATAGGCTTATGAAATTTCAAGAATAGAACTAGACTATAATATAGATAAATATACTATTCTCTAGATAGCTATTAAGGTATTAAACGATATGCCTAGACTAGGAGGAATTATACTAATACTACTTATTTATAGTATATACCTATAGGTATTGTATAACTTAGCTCCCTTAAAGGATATAGTAGAGCAAGAAGTAGTAGTATAAAAGGCTATAAAGGCAATTAGAAAATTCTGTATAGAATAAGACGTTAATTGAATAATAGCTATCTAAAATGGGCTATAGATTTTAGACATTCTTTTACTCCCTTTTGAAAGTAAAGTCCTAGTATAGAGAGAGAATCTAATAGATTAAATTAAGCTAGATAGAAAGGACCCTATAGAATCGAAGCTATAGACTATACTACTATAACGATTATAGGTAACGCTAGACCTTAGTAATTTCGGGCGATATATATTAAGCTATATAAAAGGCTAGAGGATCTAGACGCTAGATAACCTATATTATATAATAACAAGGTTATAGTACCTATCTAAGAACCGCCGGTAAGACATAGACGTAGATGCCTACCGAAACTATCTAGACTAACAGCCCTAGTTAGATTCTTGCTATAGACCTACAACTAACACTATATAATAGCTATATTCTTAAGTAAGAAGGAGATAAACAATAAATAACTAATATATAAACTTAAAGAGAAAGGACTTATTACTATACCTAGGGTACTATTCAAAGAGTCAGATATAAAGGAGATTAACGACCTTATTACCGCTAATATCTTCCAGTTTATCAAATTTAATCTATAGGAATAGCCTATATAGCGTATCTATAGTACCTATATAATATAAGGGATAAAGGGCAATAAGGAGAAGCTAGATAAAAAATCAAGACTCGTTATATAGGGATTTAGTAACAATAGAAAGAATAGTATTCTAATATAGGCTCTTACTATATAACGAATAAGTATATAACTAATGATTATACTAGGCCTATTATTAATAAAGACTTTTAGTATAAAGTATATCCTATAGAATATTATATAGGTATATATCTAGTTAAAAGATACTTTAGTCTAACAGATTATTATATAACTGCTAAAGGAGATGACAGACAAATACCTAGCAGATACTTATATACTTATTAAGAAGTTACTATATAGCTTAGTAGAATTAGGACTCTTCTGGTTCAAGATATACTATAACTACTATACTATTACGCTAAAAATGAAAGTATTATTGTATAACCCCTGCCTACTATATATACCGGATAGCAAGGATCCTGCATAATTCGGAATTACTACTATATAGATAGATAATACTCTTTCTTTTAGCAGCGGAATATTTGCAAAGTTTAAAAAGGATAAACTTTAAAAAGTGTAATTCTATATAAAACCGACATTAATCCTATTATACAACTGCAATATCGAGTTTATTAGAGCATAACTTAAGTTTGATAATAGTAATATTATTTTTACCTACTAAGGTTAAGTTAATAAGATAAACATTCTAGATATAGATACTAAGGATATAGCTTAATACTATATTTTAAAACATATAAAAGGAGCCTACCTAGCTAGTATCTACTAGCCTAAGGCATTGTACAACTTGTTAGTAGCAGCGTAAATCAAATCGCCTATGTTAGACAACGTGAAGAATCTTAATAAGCAACTATAATAGCAGATAGATAACGCTACTTAAGGACTCCGGTATATACTACTAGACTAGAAGGATATAAAGCTTTTTATCTTTACTAATAGCTCGTTTATAAATAACAAGGATATAACCATATAGATTAGTATAATAATTGTTCTAGCTATTAAAGAAACGGATATAGATTCGGCTAGCTACTATATAATAGCCGGCAGAGATACCTATTAGATAATTAGCAGCTTTACTATCTATAGGAATATCATCTACTAGTCTTCGATAAAATACTATAGGGTAATCTAAAGTATATTAGCTAGCAAACTCTATAGTATAGTCTCTAGGCTAGATAGTAGTATCTCTCTAACAATAACTCTTATACGACTAATATTAGTACTAAGCTTAATAAAGATTATAACCGTATAATGTTGTAATTTAAGGTTATTATATCAATGTCTAGTTAAGCTAGGTATAATAACTAAGAAGCGACTAATAATAGATATCCTAGTAATATAGGAGTTATAGAAGAAGAAAGAAATTAGGGAGGTTCGCTGGATTAATAGCTGTAATAATCCAGTAGATACTATAACAAAGAAGACTCTGAATTATACACTTAAAGACTTAGTAACTAATAACAAGCTAACTATCTATATAGAAGTATATATAGAAGATATAAGTGCTATGGCTAGATATAGACATATATTGTACAACAATAATCAGTAATAATAGCAATATACCGGCGATTAGGCTACATATTGCGCGATGTATGTAGAATAATAGGCAACGAATAATACGAACTTAATTCTCGTATAGCTACTATGGCTGCCACTGCCTACTAGCTATCTAAGCTACCCTAAGCGATATACCTAGGGCTGTAAGCGCCTTACTAGCTATTTTAGACAGCTTTAACAACTCTTTCTTAATATCTACTAGCATCTTCTTATCTAAATCTAGTACTTGAACAACCTTATAGCTAGAATCTTGTTATATAATAAAGCCCAGATAATAGGTAGTACTAGATAAAGTTAGCGCAGTACTACCTATATAGCGACTATCTTTAAGACTACTGCGCAATATTATAGGCTATAGGCAGTAGCGGCGCGGCATCTATAGCGTTATTGTACTATAGTTATAGACCAACCTCTTTCCCTAGAAGTAACACTCTGTATATACATTGTACCATTTACTAGCTAGGACGAAGCAGCCCTAGAATTAGTGCTCTTAGATTATCTTATAATAGTAATAGACGTACGATATACGCTGCTTACTATATAAAGCAATTAAGATAGCATGCTAACATTGCTTGTATTTTATTATATACTTTAATATATCCGACCTATTCTACTATCTATTGCTATCCTTATATAGGGTAAATGTTGATTGCGGTAAGGGGGATCAGGTGCTGATCCCCGTGACCGCGCAGCGCATAAGCCTCTCGCTCTGGGAATGGGGCACGTACTGCGCTATTGAGCCTCCTGCTCTAGGGAATAGGGCGCGTACTGCGCCACTTATGCGATAGCTACAAGTGGCATACCCATATACTATATAATAGTTACCAACAAGCGCTCTACTTAATATAGGTATTTAAGGGGTGCGTAACTACCCTTTAGATAAAGGGAGATAGATAATCTAGAACTAGAACTTAAACTAGTATTTCCTTGCTGCTTATTTTGCTCTTTATCGTTTTAGATTACTACGATCTTTAGAAACCTACTAATACTGATTAATATTATCTCTATATTGCGATATAAGGGTAATATAAAGTAGCAAGGTAGTTAGTCGAGTACTTAATAACCTTAACTAAGTAGATTGCGGTTTACTTACTAAGGGCTATCGATTAGGCGACTAGACAACTACCCTATTAACTTAGCAATATCGCTTATAAGAAAACCGATACTATAAACCTATCCTTCTAGGCTAAGAAAGCTCGACCTAAGCTTCTAGACTAAGGAAGTATTGCTTAAAAGAACGCTATTAAAACTATATTACTAACTAACTTTACTATGATTAATATACTATAGCGTCCTAAGACCCTTCTACTTTTAGAGCCTTAGGAAGGGAGGATACTAAGACAAACCTCTATTATGCACTAAGTATTTCGTTAAGTATAGCCTAGGATCTTAAAGAACGTTTTTAACCAGAATTCCCTACTTAGCTACCTATTGCAAGTATCGATAAATTTAATGCTTAAACCTTCTATAGATTGCTAAAACATATCGATCTAGAGTATAATAGCGATAAAGTACTTAACTTATATACGCTCTCCTACCTTAGTACTTATAAGGGGCAATAATCTAAAGATCTATACTATAAATTCCGCTTGGATTTCAAAGATTAGACAGCTAACTACTTTAATAAGTTAAATACTAAGCTGCGATTATAGCTATGCTAAACGCTTAACGACGGCTATGTCCTGGTAGATAGATTAAAAGGGTAGAAGCTTTCTAAGGGACTTATAACGCTTGCTAATAACCTGTCTGATAATCCGGGGCCTAACGTACTCCCTTAAATTCGTAGGACGTTAATCTAGGCTAAGTATAGACAGCTTAGAACGGTATCTTCTTCTACTTAAATAGGAAAGGGGAAGGAGATTGTACTAATGATAACCTAAGATTTCGCTACTAGTTCCTGCTAGGAGAAGGCAATATAGGGGGATATATAAGTCGGTAATACAACTATAAACGCTATCTAGTAATTCGAATAGGTAAGCGGCTTGATTATAAACGACAATTAACCGGCAAGCGGCCTAGGCCTAAATATACGTTAAATAGCAGCCTAGAGTAGGACGCTTAACGCTGGTAACTGTAACAAGTTTGGAAATACCCTCTACCTGCTAAATCAGGAGCTATGGATAACATTTCCGATTTATAGACTTAGAAGCGCAATAGGAGCAGGATTTCTGCTGGCTAATAAGGACGCCGGCAAAGGCTGCAGATTACTACTAACTACCCAAAGTGCTAGCTAAGGTTACAGTTAAGGTTATAGCTAAGGTAACTACTAAGGCTATAACTAGAGGACTAATTAAAAGGGACGACAAAACTCTATGCAATATATATAAACCCCTAGTGTTAACCCTAACTATAGGCTAGGATACGTTTAACCTTAGGCAAGTAACGAAGAGCAATACGCTTAGTATAAGTATATTATATATAGAAGTACTAAGTATATAGCCATTCTACTAATCGAAATAGGCTGGATGAACGAGACGACTATTAATTGGAAGACCCTTACTGATTTTATTAAGTCTTAGGACTTAAAGGACAGCTATTCTAGGTCTAACAATAATATCCTTAATAACAAAGTTCGTTTTTTCCTTTACCGCTACTAGACATTCCAGATTGATTATAGCTAGCTTAGTACTATTTTTCCGAACGTTCTTTTAGGATAAGCTAAGGAATACTACTTGTACTATATCCTACTTAGTATCTCTTTTGTCAAACTGTATAATATCTTAAAGGGATATTTCAAGATAAGTACTAAGTAGAACAACTATTTGCGTATTTAGAACACCGTTACTTTCTAGTCTATATACCTTAAAAGCGAGAATAGTAACAAGTTAATAAAGGAAATTCTCTAGATCTTACTTAATAGACTCTAGCAAAGCTAATATAGGCTTAGTCTGCTCTATAACTATAAGGAATTCCTAGTTACTAATATAATCCAAGCTTAAAAAGGAGTGTCTAAGCTAAAGATTGCCCTATATAAACTACTAATAAGCTTTAAAGAGCTAATAGCTATGCTCTGTCAGATACTTAACGTTAAAAAGGCGGATTATATATATTGCTAATTCCTAATAGACTATAGGTTTATAACGACGAAAGCCAGGCCTGTAAGAAACTATTAGGGCAACTCGATTATAGATTCGATCTTTAAAAGGAACTGGGCTATATATATATAGTAGCCTAGAGGCGCTATAGGGTATAGAAAGCGAAACGAGTTTTAGCAAAGAGACTATAACAAAACCTATACTAAGGTAGGCTGCTGGATTTGCAGTAAGCCAGATTACCGATCCTTTATACATAGCTAAGAAGAATAGGCAATAGCTAAAAGCAAATAGCTTAAATAGAAGGGCATCGACAAAGATTATAAATGATATATAGCGTTTCTCTTCGACTATAAGGGTTTAGACGATAAATACAATATAACGGAAGAAGATACTAAGCTTAGAGTATAGGTAGATAACTATAAGACCGATTAAGCTTAAGGTAAAAACAAAGCGCTAGTAATTAGTTTCGAAGAAGAATAAACAGCAGTAACTTACTTTGCAAACTAAGCTTTTCTCTATCTAATTACTAGGAGCGACCAGCTATAGAAAGATAGTAAAAAGGATATAGAGAGAACGGAAGCCGTTTAATTCGTACTTGACAGGTATACTAAGGCCGAATTCCAAGGAATTATACCCGATACTAGGGCTACTAACGTTTCGACTACTAGACTTTAACAATTCCTTATACTAAAAAAGATAATCGGATTGCTTAAGATTGACAAGACGTATATAGGGAAAGCGAATATACTTTTTAGGTCTAGGGATTTAAAACGATTACTCGGTATAGTTAGAGTAGAGCTCGATATCGGTTATACGACTTTCTATATATTAGAGATACTAACCCCTTTTCTTATATATCTGAAAGATATAGACGAGCTTAGCATCTACCTTAATAATACGATAAACAAGCTTATATCTAAGTTAGAGAAGCGTATGTATATTCAGCAGAAATAGGGATACCTATAGATCCCTGTTAAAGGGATTAAGCTACTAAGCATAGCGTTTACTACAGATAACAAGCGTCCTATGCCTCTAAAACTTACAGAGGCCGAGCTAAGGCGTATTTATCAATGCTATAGACACCCTATAGTCAATAGATTATACAAACTACTGTAACAAGTAGATTACTAAGTAGAGTATAGTGCTATCGAGATGATTAATAAGTTCTATTATTTTTGTTAGATTAAAGGAGTAGCGCTATAACGATTTAGATTTGCGTTATAAGATGATATTTGCTTTAACTTCGAGATTGTTATAAATGTCTTAGATATCGATAGTTCTAAGGTACTATATATAGTCGACGCTACGACTTTATTCCAGGTAGCCTGCTTTCTAAACGATCTTTTAGCTAAGGAGACGTAGAAGCAGTTAAAGGAATGTTAGATCGATATATACCTTGGACTACCTTACGTTTTACGCTATAATAAAGGTACTAATTTCAAAGCGTGTAAGTTCCAGGCTAAGGCTAAGCTTATAGGTATAACTTGCTACTCTATACCAGTTAAGGTATACCAATCAGTCGGTAAGATCGAGCGGTATTATAGGCTACTAAGACAGGCTTATAACATTATCAAATCCAAAACCGTAGGGACTTGCTTAAAAGAAGTATACCTATAAGCAGCACTAAGTACGGTTAATAATACTGCTAGCCCGGATAGGCTAGTGCTAACGCTCTTAGTTTTCGGCGTATACCTACGCCTAACTATAGACGCGCCGCCTTCTTTATCTTAACTATGCTAAACAGGCGTAATTTAGAAGGCTATAGTGCAATTACATATCCTTAACGATATAAGGACTGCACAAGACGCTCTTACGTAGCGTAATAGACCAAGTATAGAAGATATACTGCCACGTTTACTTAAGGTAGGTATAGAAGTACTGGTATTCTAAGAAACCGATCAATAGATAGGACCCTATAAGGTAATCTCGGCTATAGATATAACAGTAATCGTCGATATGGTTAATAGACCTATAGAATTTCGGAATATAGTAGTTAAACTATATTACCAGGAGCCGACGTAGGATAAGTAAGATAATTAGGCTAGAGTTAAGCAGCTAGAGCCATTCTAATATCCCTAGCCTAAGTAGCCCTACTAATATAGATAACCCTAAAAGAACCTAGCACCTACTAACAACTTTATTTTAGAAAAAGAGAAGTGCAACTACGATCTTACGCTTAAACTATAAGCTAAAGGCAAGATTACTATACCTAGTGTACTATTCTAAGAATCTGATAAAACGGAACTGAACTTACTCCTAGTAGCTAAGATAATTAAAGCGATCTAGATACTAGCAGACACTTCGGACTACTAGATCTTTAAGTTAAAGATTGTCTAGAAAGTAAAAGACAAGCTTACTTTTTTATACAAGAAATTACGCTTTATGGCTTAGGGATTCAGTAATAAGGATAAGAAGTACCTACTTACTTAATCACTAACAATCCAACGCTGCATTTGGCGACTTATACTCTTACTACTACTAACGCTACAAACGTACTTTAGTTTTAAGGTGTAGGTACATAACGTTATCCAGGCTTATATATAAGCTAAATCATAGTTAGCAAGGAAAGTGATTCTTCTGTTACCTAAAGAGCTTAAGACGCTCTATCCCCCTTATACCGTCTTACTTGTTAAAACCCTATTATATAGACTAGCCGAAGCTAGACTATACTAGTAGGTGATATATATAAACTAGCATACTAAATATCTTAATCTTAAGCTAAGTGCCTTTGACCTATACCTTATAATTGGCAAGATGCAAATTAGAAGTAGATTTGGAATTGTTAGCCTATAAACTAATAACACTCTTAATATCAGCAAGTAAGCCTTTATAGATAAGGAGAAGCTTAAGCTGGATAAGGCTGGCTTTAAGTATAAGCCGCTAGTATTTTTGACGGACAAATCAATTACAGACTTAAATAGATATAGGCTTAAAACGAGCATAGATACTATTGAGATTCGGCAAAAGGGGTAAGCTATATGACTTGAACTTATAAGCCTAGACGCCAAGACAGCGAAACAAGTATATGTCGAACAACGCGTATACAGTGCCTATATTACTACGATTTACTAACTAGAAGCGACTTTCGACTTGTTAGTAGTAGTATAGTTAACTAAGCCTGGTATAGCTAAGATTACCAAGCTTAACGCTTAACTATAATAGCAGATCAAGAACTTAATATATAGGCTACGCTACCTGTAACTTGAACTTAAGATAGCTAAGCTCTTTGTCTTTATAGACGGATTATTCGCTAATAATACTGATATAACATTGTAGATTAGATTCGTTATAATATTCGGAAATAAGACAAGCGGTATAAATGAGTTTAACCTACGTGGCAACATTGTATACTGGTCCTTAACTAAGTACAAGCGGGTAATAAGAAGCGTTTTAGCAAGCGAAATATATAGAATAGTAAGTAGGTTCGATCTTAGGTATATACTATACTAGACGCTTACTAAGATCTACTTAGGCCTAGGTCTATAATCGCTACTACTAATCGTCGTTTATACAGACTTGTTTAGTTTATATAAGTGCCTGGTAAAGCTTAGGATAACGGTAGAAAAGCGCCTTATAATCGACATAATAGCTCTATAACAGAGCTACGAAAACCGCGAAATCGCAGAAATCAGGTAGATTAGTAGCAACGATAACCTAGCTAACGCTATAACTAAGCGTATGCCAAACAAGACGCTTAAAAGGCTTGTTACTATAAATACAGCTAAGATTAGAGTAGAAGGCTAGGTTTAGCGCCTAGCTAAGTAATAGGAAGAGTCTATATAACTCAGGGCGAGATTGTGAGTATAAAAGACAAAGACTGCTAGGACGATTCATTTATAGTATAATAAGGAATATAAGGCAAAGCGCGAAACAATCTTAATTTATACTTTAATAGCTGGCGCGAAACACGTACTAGCGCCCCCTACCCCCTAATTACAATAACAAAACATCAATGGCCTTACCTATAGCAGCTATTACTACAAGCTTTTTCTATATAGGCGTTATGCCTACTATAGGCGCCCTATACTTGATAAGAGCGTACGCCTTATCTACTAGGACTAAGGCGCACTTAGCGCTATTGTACTATATCTTCTAATCCTATAACTAATAAGTATTCCGATTAAACAATGGACAATACTAAAGATCGTAACTTACTTTAGCCTTAGTAGCCAGGTTAGAGTAGAGCTCTAAGAAGCGGTCTAAGAATAGACAGACTGACTTAGGGCTACGATATATATTAGGAACAATAAGATAATAGAA